>JBBNAE010000049.1:0-642405 GCA_039657345.1 Stephania japonica
GACATAAATAATCAAACTAAGAGTTTTGAAAGTAAACAAGCCGAGTATAATCATTAAAGCTTTCACAAAGCTTATTGTGACTAGAAATAGTTGTTTTAAGCCTTAACTTCACAATTAAAACGTGGGAAATTGAACTATAATAAAGTTTTTCCCATTTTGACATAAATAATCAAACTAAGAGTTTTGAAAGTAAACAAGCAGAGTATAATCATTAAGATGTCACAAAGCTTATTGTGACTAGAAATCGTTGTTTTTAGCCTTAACTTCTCGTAGGGAACGTGGGACATTGGACGATAATGAAGTTTTAACGATTTTGTATAAAATCATAATTCTAATAGTTTTAAAATTTAACAAGACGAGCATAAACATATTTTATCTACAAACGCTTATTTTTAATAGAAATCGTTGTTTTAAGCCCTACCTTCACATTGGAAACGTGGGAAATCGAATTATAATGAAGTTTTACCCATTTTGACATAAATAATCAAACTAAGAGTTTTGAAAGTAAACAAGCCGAGTATAATCATTAAAGCTTTCACAAAGCTTATTGTGACTAGAAATAGTTGTTTTAAGCCTTAACTTCACATTGAAAACGTGGGAAATCGAACTATAATGAAGTTTTACCCATTTTGACATAAATAATCAAACTAAGAGTTTTGAAAGTAAACAAGCCGAGTATAATCATTAAGATGTCATAAAGCTTATTGTACTAGAAATCGTTGTTTTTAGCCTTAACTTCTCGTAGGGAACGTGGGACATTGGACGATAATGAAGTTTTAACGATTTTGTATAAAATCATAATTCTAATAGTTTTAAAATTTAACAAGACGAGCATAAACATATTTTATCTACAAACGCTTATTTTTAATAGAAATCGTTGTTTTAAGCCCTACCTTCACATTGGAAACGTGGGAAATCGAATTATAATGAAGTTTTACCCATTTTGACATAAATAATCAAACTAAGAGTTTTGAAAGTAAACAAGCCGAGTATAATCATTAAGATGTCACAAAGCTTATTGTGACTAGAAATCGTTGTTTTTAGCCTTAACTTCTCGTAGGGAACGTGGGACATTGGACGATAACGAAGTTTTAACGATTTTGTATAAAATCATAATTCTAATAGTTTTAAAATTTAACAAGATGAGCATAAACATATTTTATCTACAAACGCTTATTTTTAATAGAAATCGTTGTTTTAAGCCCTACCTTCACATTGGAAACGTGGGAAATCGAATTATAATGAAGTTTTACCCATTTTGACATAAATAATCAAACTAAGAGTTTTGAAAGTAAACAAGCCGAGTATAATCATTAAAGCTTTCACAAAGCTTATTGTGACTAGAAATAGTTGTTTTAAGCCTTAACTTCACATTTGAAACGTGGGAAATCGAACTATAATGAAGTTTTACCCATTTTGACATAAATAATCAAACTAAGAGTTTTGAAAGTAAACAAGCCGAGTATAATCATTAAGATGTCACAAAGCTTATTGTGACTAGAAATCGTTGTTTTTAGCCTTAACTTCTCGTAGGGAACGTGGGACATTGGACGATAACGAAGTTTTTACGATTTTGTATAAAATCATAATTCTAATAGTTTTAAAATTTAACAAGATGAGCATAAAATATTTTATCTACAAACGCTTATTTTTAATAGAAATCGTTGTTTTAAGCCTTAACTTCACATTGGAAACGTGGAAATCGAATTATAATGAAGTTTTACCCATTTTGACATAAATAATCAAACTAAGAGTTTTGAAAGTAAACAAGCCGAGTATAATCATTAAGATCTCACAAAGCTTATTGTGACTAGAAATCGTTGTTTTTAGCCTTAACTTCTCGTAGGGAACGTGGGACATTGGACGATAACGAAGTTTTAACGATTTTGTATAAAATCATAATTCTAATAGTTTTAAAATTTAACAAGACGAGCATAAACATATTTTATCTACAAACGCTTATTTTTAATAGAAATCGTTGTTTTAAGCCTTAACTTCACATTGGAAACGTGGGAAATCGAACTATAATGAAGTTTTACCCATTTTGACATAAAAAATCAAACTAAGAGATTTGAAAGTAAACAAGCCGAGTATAATCATTAAAGCCTTCACAAAGCTTATTGTAACTAGAAATAGTTGTTTTAAGCCTTAACTTCACATTGGAAACGTGGAAATCGAACTATAATGAAGTTTTACCCATTTTGACATAAATAATCAAACTAAGAGTTTTGAAAGTAAACAAGCCGAGTATAATCATTAAGATGTCACAAAGCTTATTGTGACTAGAAATCGTTGTTTTTAGCCTTAACTTCTCGTAGGGAACGTGGGACATTGGACGATAACGAAGTTTTAACGATTTTGTATAAAATCATAATTCTAATAGTTTTAAAATTTAACAAGACGAGCATAAACATATTTTATCTACAAACGCTTATTTTTAATAGAAATCGTTGTTTTAAGCCCTACCTTCACATTGGAAACGTGGGAAATCGAATTATAATGAAGTTTTACCCATTTTGACATAAATAATCAAACTAAGAGTTTTGAAAGTAAACAAGCCGAGTATAATCATTAAGATTCACAAAGCTTATTGTGACTAGAAATAGTTGTTTTTAGCCTTAACTTCACTTAACTTCTCATAGGGAAACGTGGGACATTGACTATAATGAAGTTTTACCCATTTTGTACATAAATAATCAAACTAATAGTTTTAAAAGTAAACAAGCCGAGTATAATCATTAATATGTCACAAAGCTTATTGTGACTAGAAATCGTTGTTTTTAGCCTTAACTTCTAATAGGGAACGTGGGACATTGGACGATAACGAAGTTTTAACGATTTTGTATAAAATCATAATTCTAATAGTTTTAAAATTTAACAAGACGAGCATAAACATATTTTATCTACAAACGCTTATTTTTAATAGAAATCGTTGTTTTAAGCCCTACCTTCACATTGGAAACGTGGGAAATAGAATTATAATGAAGTTTTACCCATTTTGACATAAATAATCAAACTAAGAGTTTTGAAAGTAAACAAGCCGAGTATAATCATTAAAGCTTTCACAAAGCTTATTGTGACTAGAAATAGTTGTTTTAAGCCTTAACTTCACATTGAAAACGTGAGAAATCGAACTATAATGAAGTTTTACCCATTTTGACATAAATAATCAAACTAAGAGTTTTGAAAGTAAACAAGCCGAGTATAATCATTAAGATGTCACAAAGCTTATTGTGACTAGAAATCGTTGTTTTTAGCCTTAACTTCTCGTAGGGAACGTGGGACATTGGACGATAACGAAGTTTTAACGATTTTGTATAAAATCATAATTCTAATAGTTTTAAAATTTAACAAGACGAGCATAAACATATTTTATCTACAAACGCTTATTTTTAATAGAAATCGTTGTTTTAAGCATTAACTTCACATTGGAAACGGGAAATCGAACTATAATGAAGTTTTACCCATTTTGACATAAATAATCAAACTAAGAGTTTTGAAAGTAAACAAGCCGAGTATAATCATTAAAGCTTTCACAAAGCTTATTGTGACTAGAAATAGTTGTTTTAAGCCTTAACTTCACATTGAAAACGTGGGAAATCGAACTATAATGAAGTTTTACCCATTTTGACATAAATAATCAAACTAAGAGTTTTGAAAGTAAACAAGCCGAGTATAATCATTAAGATGTCACAAAGCTTATTGTGACTAGAAATCGTTGTTTTTAGCCTTAACTTCTCGTAGGGAACGTGGGACATTGGACGATAACGAAGTTTTAACGATTTTGTATAAAATCATAATTCTAATAGTTTTAAAATTTAACAAGATGAGCATAAACATATTTTATCTACAAACGCTTATTTTTAATAGAAATCGTTGTTTTAAGCCCTACCTTCACATTGGAAACGTGGGAAATCGAATTATAATGAAGTTTTACCCATTTTGACATAAATAATCAAACTAAGAGTTTTGAAAGTAAACAAGCCGAGTATAATCATTAAGATGTCACAAAGCTTATTGTGACTAGAAATCGTTGTTTTTAGCCTTAACTTCTCGTAGGGAACGTGGGACATTGGACGATAACGAAGTTTTAACGATTTTGTATAAAATCATAATTCTAATAGTTTTAAAATTTAACAAGACGAGCATAAACATATTTTATCTACAAACGCTTATTTTTAATAGAAATCGTTGTTTTAAGCCTTAACCTTCACATTGGAAACGTGGGAAATCGAATTATAATGAAGTTTTACCCATTTTGACATAAATAATCAAACTAAGAGTTTTGAAAGTAAACAAGCCGAGTATAATCATTAAAGCTTTCACAAAGCTTATTGTGACTAGAAATAGTTGTTTTAAGCCTTAACTTCACTTTGAAAACGTGGGAAATCGAACTATAATGAAGTTTTATCCATTTTGACATAAATAATCAAATTAAGAGTTTTAAAAGTAAACAAGCCGAGTATAATCATTAAGATGTCACAAAGCTTATTGTGACTAGAAATCGTTGTTTTTAGCCTTAACTTCTCGTAGGGAACGTGGGACATTGGACGATAATGAAGTTTTAACGATTTTGTATAAAATCATAATTCTAATAGTTTTAAAATTTAACAAGACGAGCATAAAATATTTTATCTACAAACGCTTATTTTTAATAGAAATCGTTGTTTTAAGCCCTTACCTTCACATTGGAAACGTGGAAATCGAATTATAATGAAGTTTTACCCATTTTGACATAAATAATCAAACTAAGAGTTTTGAAAGTAAACAAGCCGAGTATAATCATTAAGATGTCACAAAGCTTATTGTGACTAGAAATCGTTGTTTTTAGCCTTAACTTCTCGTAGGGAACGTGGGACATTGGACGATAACGAAGTTTTAACGATTTTGTATAAAATCATAATTCTAATAGTTTTAAAATTTAACAAGACGAGCATAAACATATTTTATCTACAAACGCTTATTTTTAATAGAAATCGTTGTTTTAAGCCTTAACTTCACATTGGAAACGTGGGAAATCGAATTATAATGAAGTTTTACCCGATTTTGACATAAATAATCAAACTAAGAGTTTTGAAAGTAAACAAGCCGAGTATAATCATTAAATTTTTCACAAAGCTTATTGTAACTAGAAATAGTTGTTTTAAGCCTTAACTTCACATTGGAAACGTGGGAAATCGAACTATAATGAAGTTTTACCCATTTTGACATAAATAATCAAACTAAGAGTTTTGAAAGTAAACAAGCCGAGTATAATCATTAAGATGTCACAAAGCTTATTGTGACTAGAAATCGTTGTTTTTAGCCTTAACTTCTCGTAGGGAACGTGGGACATCGGACGATAACGAAGTTTTACGATTTTGTATAAAATCATAATTCTAATAGTTTTAAAATTTAACAAGACGAGCATAAACATATTTTATCTACAAACGCTTATTTTAATAGAAATCGTTGTTTTTAGCCTTAACTTCACATTGGAAACGTGGGAAATCGAATTATAATGAAGTTTTACCCGATTTTGACATAAAAATCAAACTAAGAGTTTTGAAAGTAAACAAGACGAGCATATAATATTAAATCTCACAAAGCTTATTTTAATAGAAATCGTTGTTTTAAGCCTTAACTTCACATTGGAAACGTAAGAAATCGAACTATAATGAAGTTTTACCCATTTTGATATAAATAATCAAACTAAGAGTTTTGAAAGTAAACAAGCCGAGTATAATCATTAAGATGTCACAAAGCTTATTGTGACTAGAAATCGTTGTTTTTAGCCTTAACTTCTCGTAGGGAACGTGGGACATTGGACGATAACGAAGTTTTAACGATTTTGTATAAAATCATAATTCTAATAGTTTTAAAATTTAACAAGACGAGCATAAACATATTTTATCTACAAACGCTTATTTTTAATAGAAATCGTTGTTTTAAGCCCTACCTTCACATTGGAAACGTGGGAAATAGAATTATAATGAAGTTTTACCCATTTTGACATAAATAATCAAACTAAGAGTTTTGAAAGTAAACAAGCCGAGTATAATCATTAAAGCTTTCACAAAGCTTATTGTGACTAGAAATAGTTGTTTTAAGCCTTAACTTCACATTGAAAACGTGGAAATCGAACTATAATGAAGTTTTACCCATTTTGACATAAATAATCAAACTAAGAGTTTTGAAAGTAAACAAGCCGAGTATAATCATTAAGATGTCACAAAGCTTATTGTGACTAGAAATCGTTGTTTTTAGCCTTAACTTCTCGTAGGGAACGTGGGACATTGGACGATAACGAAGTTTTAACGATTTTGTATAAAATCATAATTCTAATAGTTTTAAAATTTAACAAGACGAGCATAAACATATTTTATCTACAAACGCTTATTTTTAATAGAAATCGTTGTTTTAAGCATTAACTTCACATTGGAAACGTGGGAAATCGAACTATAATGAAGTTTTACCCATTTTGACATAAATAATCAAACTAAGAGTTTTGAAAGTAAACAAGCCGAGTATAATCATTAAAGCTTTCACAAAGCTTATTGTGACTAGAAATAGTTGTTTTAAGCCTTAACTTCACATTGAAAACGTGGGAAATCGAACTATAATGAAGTTTTACCCATTTTGACATAAATAATCAAACTAAGAGTTTTGAAAGTAAACAAGCCGAGTATAATCATTAAGATGTCACAAAGCTTATTGTACTAGAAATCGTTGTTTTTAGCCTTAACTTTCGTAGGGAACGTGGGACATTGGACGATAACGAAGTTTTAACGATTTTAGTATAAAATCATAATTCTAATAGTTTTAAAATTTAACAAGACGAGCATAAACATATTTTATCTACAAACGCTTATTTTTAATAGAAATCGTTGTTTTAAGCCCTACCTTCACATTGGAAACGTGGGAAATCAAATTATAATGAAGTTTTACCCATTTTGACATAAATAATCAAACTAAGAGTTTTGAAAGTAAACAAGTTTTGAAAGTAAACAAGCCGGGAGTATAATCATTAAGATGTCACAAAGCTTATTGTGACTAGAAATCGTTGTTTTTAGCCTTAACTTCTCGTAGGGAACGTGGGACATTGGACGATAACGAAGTTTTAACGATTTTGTATAAAATCATAATTCTAATAGTTTTAAAATTTAACAAGACGAGCATAAACATATTTTATCTACAAACGCTTATTTTTAATAGAAATCGTTGTTTTAAGCCCTACCTTCACATTGGAAACGTGGGAAATAGAATTATAATGAAGTTTTACCGATTTTGACATAAATAATCAAACTAAGAGTTTTGAAAGTAAACAAGCCGAGTATAATCATTAAAGCTTTCACAAAGCTTATTGTGACTAGAAATAGTTGTTTTAAGCCTTAACTTCACTTTGAAAACGTGGGAAATCGAACTATAATGAAGTTTTACCCATTTTGACATAAATAATCAAACTAAGAGTTTTGAAAGTAAACAAGCCGAGTATAATCATTAAGATGTCACAAAGCTTATTGTGACTAGAAATCGTTGTTTTTAGCCTTAACTTCTCGTAGGGAACGTGGGACATTGGACGATAACGAAGTTTTAACGATTTTGTATAAAATCATAATTCTAATAGTTTTAAAATTTAATAAGACGAGCATAAACATATTTTATCTACAAACGCTTATTTTTAATAGAAATCGTTGTTTTAAGCCTTAACTTCACATTGGAAACGTGGGAAATCGAATTATAATGAAGTTTTACCCATTTTGACATAAATAATCAAACTAAGAGTTTTGAAAGTAAACAAGCCGAGTATAATCATTAAGATGTCACAAAGCTTATTGTGACTAGAAATCGTTGTTTTTAGCCTTAACTTCTCGTAGGGAACGTGGGACATTGGACGATAATGAAGTTTTACGATTTTGTATAAAATCATAATTCTAATAGTTTTAAAATTTAACAAGATGAGCATAAACATATTTTATCTACAAACGCTTATTTTTAATAGAAATCGTTGTTTTAAGCATTAACTTCACATTGGAAACGTGGAAATCGAATTATAATGAAGTTTTACCCATTTTGACATAAATAATCAAACTAAGAGTTTTGAAAGTAAACAACGTATAATCATTAAAGATCTCACAAAGCTTATTGTGACTAGAAATAGTTGTTTTAGCCTTAACTTCACGTAGGAACGTGGGAAATGAACTATAATGAAGTTTTAACGATTTTGTATAAAATCATAACTAATAGTTTTAAAATTTAACAAGACGAGCATAAACATATTTGTCACAAACGCTTATTTTTAATAGAAATCGTTGTTTTAAGCCTTAACTTCACATTGGAAACGTGGGAAATCGAACTATAATGAAGTTTTACCCATTTTGACATAAAAAATCAAACTAAGAGTTTTGAAAGTAAACAAGCCGAGTATAATCATTAAATTTTATCACAAAGCTTATTGTTACTAGAAATAGTTGTTTTAAGCCTTAACTTCACATTGGAAACGTGGGAAATCGAATTATAATGAAGTTTTACCCATTTTGACATAAATAATCAAACTAAGAGTTTTGAAAGTAAACAAGCCGAGTATAATCATTAAGATGTCACAAAGCTTATTGTGACTAGAAATCGTTGTTTTTAGCCTTAACTTCTCGTAGGGAACGTGGGACATTGGACGATAATGAAGTTTTAACGATTTTGTATAAAATCATAATTCTAATAGTTTTAAAATTTAACAAGACGAGCATAAACATATTTTATCTACAAACGCTTATTTTTAATAGAAATCGTTGTTTTAAGCCTTAACTTCACATTGGAAACGTTGGGAAATCGAATTATAATGAAGTTTTACCCATTTTGACATAAATAATCAAACTAAGAGTTTTGAAAGTAAACAAGCCGAGTATAATCATTAAATTCACAAAGCTTATTGTAACTAGAAATAGTTGTTTTAAGCCTTAACTTCACATTGGAAACGTGGAAATTGAACTATAATGAAGTTTTACCCATTTTGACATAAATAATCAAACTAAGAGTTTTGAAAGTAAACAAGCCGAGTATAATCATTAAGATGTCACAAAGCTTATTGTGACTAGAAATCGTTGTTTTTAGCCTTAACTTCTCGTAGGGAACGTGGGACATTGGACGATAACGAAGTTTTAACGATTTTGTATAAAATCATAATTCTAATAGTTTTAAAATTTAACAAGACGAGCATAAACATATTTTATCTACAAACGCTTATTTTTAATAGAAATCGTTGTTTTAAGCCTTAACTTCACATTGGAAACGTGGGAAATCGAACTATAATGAAGTTTTACCCATTTTGACATAAATAATCAAACTAAGAGTTTTGAAAGTAAACAAGCCGAGTATAATCATTAAGATGTCACAAAGCTTATTGTGACTAGAAATCGTTGTTTTTAGCCTTAACTTCTCGTAGGGAACGTGGGACATTGGACGATAACGAAGTTTTAACGATTTTGTATAAAATCATAATTCTAATAGTTTTAAAATTTTAAGAACGTGGGACAGACGATAATAGTTTTTACGATTTTGTATAAAATCATAATTCTAAAAGTTTTAAAATTTAACAAGATGAGCATAAAAATATTTTATCTACAAACGCTTATTTTTAATAGAAATCGTTGTTTTAAGCCTTAAACCTTCACATTGGAAACGTGGGAAATCGAATTATAATGAAGTTTTACCCATTTTGACATAAATAATCAAACTAAGAGTTTTGAAAGTAAACAAGCCGAGTATAATCATTAAGATGTCACAAAGCTTATTGTGACTAGAAATCGTTGTTTTTAGCCTTAACTTCTCGTAGGGAACGTGGGACATTGGACGATAACGAAGTTTTAACGATTTTGTATAAAATCATAATTCTAATAGTTTTAAAATTTAACAAGACGAGCATAAACATATTTTATCTACAAACGCTTATTTTTAATAGAAATCGTTGTTTTAAGCCTTAACTTCACATTGGAAACGTGGGAAATCGAACTATAATGAAGTTTTACCCATTTTGACATAAAAATCAAACTAAGAGATTTGAAAGTAAACAAGCCGAGTATAATCATTAAAGCCTTCACAAAGCTTATTGTAACTAGAAATAGTTGTTTTAAGCCTTAACTTCACATTGGAAACGTGAGAAATTGAACTATAATGAAGTTTTACCCATTTTGACATAAATAATCAAACTAAGAGTTTTGAAAGTAAACAAGCCGAGTATAATCATTAAGATGTCACAAAGCTTATTGTGACTAGAAATCGTTGTTTTTAGCCTTAACTTTCGTAGGGAACGTGGGACATTGGACGATAACGAAGTTTTAACGATTTTGTATAAAATCATAATTCTAATAGTTTTAAAATTTAACAAGACGAGTATAATCATATTTTATCTACAAACGCTTATTTTTAATAGAAATCGTTGTTTTAAGCCTTAACTTCACATTGGAAACGTGGGAAATCGAATTATAATGAAGTTTTACCCATTTTGACATAAATAATCAAACTAAGAGTTTTGAAAGTAAACAAGCCGAGTATAATCATTAAGATGTCACAAAGCTTATTGTGACTAGAAATCGTTGTTTTTAGCCTTAACTTTCGTAGGGAACGTGGGACATTGGACGATAACGAAGTTTTACGATTTTGTATAAAATCATAATTCTAATAGTTTTAAAATTTAACAAGATGAGCATAAAATATTTTATCTACAAACGCTTATTTTTAATAGAAATCGTTGTTTTAAGCCTTAACTTCACATTGGAAACGTGGGAAATCGAATTATAATGAAGTTTTACCCATTTTGACATAAATAATCAAACTAAGAGTTTTGAAAGTAAACAAGCCGAGTATAATCATTAAAGATCTCACAAAGCTTATTGTGACTAGAAATAGTTGTTTTAAGCCTTAACTTCACATTGGAAACGTGGGAAATCGAACTATAATGAAGTTTTACCCATTTTGACATAAATAATCAAACTAAGAGTTTTGAAAGTAAACAAGCCGAGTATAATCATTAAGATGTCACAAAGCTTATTGTGACTAGAAATCGTTGTTTTTAGCCTTAACTTCTCGTAGGGAACGTGGGACATTGGACGATAACGAAGTTTTAACGATTTTGTATAAAATCATAATTCTAATAGTTTTAAAATTTAACAAGACGAGCATAAACATATTTTATCTACAAACGCTTATTTTTAATAGAAATCGTTGTTTTATGCCCTAACTTCACATTGGAAACGTGGGAAATCGAATTATAATGAAGTTTTACCCATTTTGACATAAATAATCAAACTAAGAGTTTTGAAAGTAAACAAGCCGAGTATAATCATTAAGATGTCACAAAGCTTATTGTGACTAGAAATCGTTGTTTTTAGCCTTAACTTCTCGTAGGGAACGTGGGACATTGGACGATAACGAAGTTTTAACGATTTTGTATAAAATCATAATTCTAATAGTTTTAAAATTTAACAAGACGAGCATAAACATATTTTATCTACAAACGCTAATTTTTAATAGAAATCGTTGTTTTATGCCCTAACTTCACATTGGAAACGTTGGAAATCGAATTATAATGAAGTTTTACCCATTTTGACATAAATAATCAAACTAAGAGTTTTGAAAGTAAACAAGCCGAGTATAATCATTAAAGCTTTCACAAAGCTTATTGTGACTAGAAATAGTTGTTTTAAGCCTTAACTTCACATTGAAAACGTGGGAAATCGAACTATAATGAAGTTTTACCCATTTTGACATAAATAATCAAACTAAGAGTTTTGAAAGTAAACAAGCCGAGTATAATCATTAAGATGTCACAAAGCTTATTGTGACTAGAAATCGTTGTTTTTAGCCTTAACTTCTCGTAGGGAACGTGGGACATTGGACGATAACGAAGTTTTAACGATTTTGTATAAAATCATAATTCTAATAGTTTTAAAATTTAACAAGACGAGCATAAACATATTTTATCTACAAACGCTTATTTTTAATAGAAATCGTTGTTTTAAGCCCTACCTTCACATTGGAAACGTGGGAAATCGAATTATAATGAAGTTTTACCCATTTTGACATAAATAATCAAACTAAGAGTTTTGAAAGTAAACAAGCCGAGTATAATCATTAAAGCTTTCACAAAGCTTATTGTGACTAGAAATAGTTGTTTTAAGCCTTAACTTCACATTGAAAACGTGGGAAATCGAACTATAATGAAGTTTTACCCATTTTGACATAAATAATCAAACTAAGAGTTTTGAAAGTAAACAAGCGAGTATAATCATTAAGATGTCACAAAGCTTATTGTGACTAGAAATCGTTGTTTTTAGCCTTAACTTCAAATTAGGGAACGTGGGACATTGGACGATAATGAAGTTTTAACGATTTTGTATAAAATCATAATTCTAATAGTTTTAAAATTTAACAAGACGAGCATAAACATATTTTATCTACAAACGCTTATTTTTAATAGAAATCGTTGTTTTAAGCCCTACCTTCACATTGGAAACGTGGGAAATCGAATTATAATGAAGTTTTACCCATTTTGACATAAATAATCAAACTAAGAGTTTTGAAAGTAAACAAGCCGAGTATAATCATTAAGATGTCACAAAGCTTATTGTGACTAGAAATCGTTGTTTTTAGCCTTAACTTCTCGTAGGGAACGTGGGACATTGGACGATAACGAAGTTTTAACGATTTTGTATAAAATCATAATTCTAATAGTTTTAAAATTTAACAAGACGAGCATAAACATATTTTATCTACAAACGCTTATTTTTAATAGAAATCGTTGTTTTAAGCCTTAACTTCACATTGGAAACGTGGGAAATCGAATTATAATGAAGTTTTACCCATTTTGACATAAATAATCAAACTAAGAGTTTTGAAAGTAAACAAGCCGAGTATAATCATTAAAGCTTTCACAAAGCTTATTGTAACTAGAAATAGTTGTTTTAAGCCTTAACTTCACATTGAAACGTGAGAAATCGAACTATAATGAAGTTTTACCCATTTTGACATAAATAATCAAACTAAGAGTTTTGAAAGTAAACAAGCCGAGTATAATCATTAAGATGTCACAAAGCTTATTGTGACTAGAAATCGTTGTTTTTAGCCTTAACTTCTCGTAGGGAACGTGGGACATTGGACGATAACGAAGTTTTAACGATTTTGTATAAAATCATAATTCTAATAGTTTTAAAATTTAACAAGACGAGCATAAACATATTTTATCTACAAACGCTTATTTTTAATAGAAATCGTTGTTTTAAGCCCTACCTTCACATTGGAAACGTGGAATCGAATTATAATGAAGTTTTACCCATTTTGACATAAATAATCAAACTAAGAGTTTTGAAAGTAAACAAGCCGAGTATAATCATTAAGATGTCACAAAGCTTATTGTGACTAGAAATCGTTGTTTTTAGCCTTAACGTCTCATAGGGAACGTGGGACATTGGACGATAACGAAGTTTTAACGATTTTGTATAAAATCATAGTTCTAATAGCTCCGAGTATAATCATTAAGATGTCACAAAGCTTATTGTGACTAGAAATCGTTGTTTTTAGCCTTAACTTCTCATAGGGAACGTGGGACATTGGACGATAATGAAGTTTTAACGATTTAGTATAAAATCATAATTCTAATAGTTTTAAAATTTAACAAGACGAGCATAAACATATTTTATCTACAAACGCTTATTTTTAATAGAAATCGTTGTTTTAAGCCTTAACTTCACATTGGAAACGTGGGAAATCGAACTATAATGAAGTTTTACCCATTTTGACATAAATAATCAAACTAAGAGTTTTGAAAGTAAACAAGCCGAGTATAATCATTAAGATGTCACAAAGCTTATTGTGACTAGAAATCGTTGTTTTTAGCCTTAACTTCTCGTAGGGAACGTGGGACATTGGACGATAACGAAGTTTTAACGATTTTGTATAAAATCATAATTCTAATAGTTTTAAAATTTAACAAGACGAGCATAAACATATTTTATCTACAAACGCTTATTTTTAATAGAAATCGTTGTTTTAAGCCTTAACTTCACATTGGAAACGTGGAAATCGAACTATAATGAAGTTTTACCCATTTTGACATAAATAATCAAACTAAGAGTTTTGAAAGTAAACAAGCCGAGTATAATCATTAAAGCCTTCACAAAGCTTATTGTAACTAGAAATAGTTGTTTTAAGCCTTAACTTCACATTGGAAACGTGAGAAATTGAACTATAATGAAGTTTTACCCATTTTGACATAAATAATCAAACTAAGAGTTTTGAAAGTAAACAAGTCGAGTATAATCATTAAATGTCACAAAGCTTATTGTGACTAGAAATAGTTGTTTTTAGCCTTAACTTCTCGTAGGGAACGTGGGACATTAGACGATAACGAAGTTTTAACGATTTTGTATAAAATCATAATTCTAAAAGTTTTAAAATTTAACAAGATACGAGCATAAAAATATTTTATCTACAAACGCTTATTTTTAATAGAAATCGTTGTTTTAAGCCCTACCTTCACATTGGAAACGTGGGAAATAGAATTATAATGAAGTTTTACCCATTTTGACATAAATAATCAAACTAAGAGTTTTGAAAGTAAACAAGCCGAGTATAATCATTAAGATGTCACAAAGCTTATTGTGACTAGAAATCGTTGTTTTTAGCCTTAACTTTCGTAGGGAACGTGGGACATTGGACGATAACGAAGTTTTAAACGATTTTGTATAAAATCATAATTCTAATAGTTTTAAAATTTAACAAGATGAGCATAAACATATTTTATCTACAAACGCTTATTTTTAATAGAAATCGTTGTTTTAAGCCCTAACTTCACATTGGAAACGTGGGAAATAGAATTATAATGAAGTTTTACCGATTTTGACATAAATAATCAAACTAAGAGTTTTGAAAGTAAACAAGCCGAGTATAATCATTAAAGCTTTCACAAAGCTTATTGTGACTAGAAATAGTTGTTTTAAGCCTTAACTTCACATTGAAAACGTGGAAATCGAACTATAATGAAGTTTTACCCATTTTGACATAAATAATCAAACTAAGAGTTTTGAAAGTAAACAAGCCGAGTATAATCATTAAGATGTCACAAAGCTTATTGTGACTAGAAATCGTTGTTTTTAGCCTTAACTTCTCTTAGGGAACGTGGGACATTGGACGATAACGAAGTTTTAACGATTTTGTATAAAATCATAATTCTAATAGTTTTAAAATTTAATCAGACGAGTATAAACATATTTTATCTACAAACGCTTATTTTTAATAGAAATCGTTGTTTTAAGCCATACCTTCACATTGGAAACGTGGGAAATCGAATTATAATGAAGTTTTACCCATTTTGACATAAATAATCAAACTAAGAGTTTTGAAAGTAAACAAGCCGAGTATAATCATTAAGATGTCACAAAGCTTATTGTGACTAGAAATCGTTGTTTTTAGTCTTAACTTCTCGTAGGGAACGTGGGACATTGGACGATAACGAAGTTTTTACGATTTTGTATAAAATCATAATTCTAATAGTTTTAAAATTTAACAAGATGAGCATAAAAATATTTTATCTACAAACGCTTATTTTTAATAGAAATCGTTGTTTTAAGCCCTACCTTCACATTGGAAACGTGGGAAATCGAATTATAATGAAGTTTTACCCATTTTGACATAAATAATCAAACTAAGAGTTTTGAAAGTAAACAAGCCGAGTATAATCATTAAGATCTCACAAAGCTTATTGTGACTAGAAATCGTTGTTTTTAGCCTTAACGTCTCATAGGGAACGTGGGACATTGGACGATAACGAAGTTTTAACGATTTTGTATAAAATCATAGTTCTAATAGTTTTAAAATTTAAACAATCCGAGTATAATCATTAAGATGTCACAAAGCTTATTGTGACTAGAAATCGTTGTTTTTAGCCTTAACTTCTCATAGGGAACGTGGGACATTGGACGATAATGAAGTTTTAACGATTTAGTATAAAATCATAATTCTAATGGTTTTAAAATTTAACAAGACGAGCATAAACATATTTTATCTACAAACGCTTATTTTTAATAGAAATCGTTGTTTTAAGCCCTACCTTCACATTGGAAACGTGGGAAATCGAACTATAATGAAGTTTTACCCATTTTGACATAAATAATCAAACTAAGAGTTTTGAAAGTAAACAAGCCGAGTATAATCGTTAAGATGTCACAAAGCTTATTGTGACTAGAAATGTTGTTTTTAGCCTTAACTTCTCGTTGGGAACGTGGGACATTGGACGATAACGAAGTTTTAATGATTTTGTATAAAATCATAATTCTAATAGTTTTAAAATTTAACAAGACGAGCATAAACATATTTTATCTACAAACGCTTATTTTTAATAGAAATCGTTGTTTTAAGCCCTTACCTTCACATTGGAAACGTGGGAAATAGAATTATAATGAAGTTTTACCGATTTTGACATAAATAATCAAACTAAGAGTTTTGAAAGTAAACAAGCCGAGTATAATCATTAAAGCTTTCACAAAGCTTATTGTGACTAGAAATAGTTGTTTTAAGCCTTAACTTCACTTTGAAAACGTGGGAAATCGAACTATAATGAAGTTTTACCCATTTTGACATAAATAATCAAACTAAGAGTTTTGAAAGTAAACAAGCCGAGTATAATCATTAAGATGTCACAAAGCTTATTGTGACTAGAAATCGTTGTTTTTAGCCTTAACTTCTCGTAGGGAACGTGGGACATTGGACGATAACGAAGTTTTAACGATTTTGTATAAAATCATAATTCTAATAGTTTTAAAATTTAACAAGACGAGCATAAACATATTTTATCTACAAACGCTTATTTTTAATAGAAATCGTTGTTTTAAGCCTTAACTTCACATTGGAAACGTGGGAAATCGAACTATAATGAAGTTTTACCCATTTTGACATAAATAATCAAACTAAGAGTTTTGAAAGTAAACAAGCCGAGTATAATCATTAAAGCTTTCACAAAGCTTATTGTGACTAGAAATAGTTGTTTTAAGCCTTAACTTCACATTGAAAACGTGGGAAATCGAACTATAATGAAGTTTTACCCATTTTGACATAAATAATCAAACTAAGAGTTTTGAAAGTAAACAAGCCGAGTATAATCTTTAAGATGTCACAAAGCTTATTGTGACTAGAAATCGTTGTTTTTAGCCTTAACTTCTCGTAGGGAACGTGGGACATTGGACGATAACGAAGTTTTAACGATTTTGTATAAAATCATAATTCTAATAGTTTTAAAATTTAACAAGACGAGCATAAACATATTTTATCTACAAACGCTTATTTTTAATAGAAATCGTTGTTTTAAGCCCTACCTTCACATTGGAAACGTGGGAAATCGAATTATAATGAAGTTTTACCCATTTTGACATAAATAATCAAACTAAGAGTTTTGAAAGTAAACAAGCCGAGTATAATCATTAAGATGTCACAAAGCTTATTGTGACTAGAAATCGTTGTTTTTAGCCTTAACTTCTCATAGGAAACGTGGGACATTGGACGATAATGAAGTTTTAACGATTTTGACTAATAGTTTTAAAATTTAAACAAGCCGAGTATAATCATTAAGATGTCACAAAGCTTATTGTGACTAGAAATCGTTGTTTTTAGCCTTAACTTCTCATAGGGAACGTGGGACATTGGACGATAATGAAGTTTTAACGATTTTGTATAAAATCATAATTCTAATAGTTTTAAAATTTAACAAGACGAGCATAAACATATTTTATCTACAAACGCTTATTTTTAATAGAAATCGTTGTTTTAAGCCCTACCTTCACATTGGAAACGTGGGAAATCGAATTATAATGAAGTTTTACCCATTTTGACATAAATAATCAAATCAAACTAAGAGTTTTGAAAGTAAACAAGCCGAGTATAATCATTAAGATGTCACAAAGCTTATTGTGACTAGAAATCGTTGTTTTTAGCCTTAACTTCTCGTAGGGAACGTGGGACATTGGACGATAACGAAGTTTTAACGATTTTGTATAAAATCATAATTCTAATAGTTTTAAAATTTAAACAAGACGAGTATAAACATATTTTATCTACAAACGCTTATTTTTAATAGAAATCGTTGTTTTAAGCCTTAACTTCTCATTGGAAACGTGGGAAATCGAACTATAATGAAGTTTTACCATTTTGACATAAAAATCAAACTAAGAGTTTTGAAAGTAAACAAGCCGAGTATAATCATTAATTTTATCACAAAGCTTATTTTAGAAACTAGAAATACGTTGTTTTAATTCTAATAGTTTTAACTTCACATTGGAAACGTATTTTTAATAGAAATCGTTGAACTATAATGAAGTTTTACCAATTTTGACATAAATAATCAAACTAAGAGTTTTGAAAGTAAACAAGCCGAGTATAATCATTAAGATGTCACAAAGCTTATTGTGACTAGATGTTTTTAGCCTTAACTTCTCGTAGGGAACGTGGGACATTGGACGATAACGAAGTTTTACGATTTTGTATAAAATCATAATTCTAATAGTTTTAAAATTTAACAAGACGAGCATAAACATATTTTATCTACAAACGCTTATTTTTAATAGAAATCGTTGTTTTAAGCCCTACCTTCACATTGGAAACGTGGGAAATAGAATTATAATGAAGTTTTACCCATTTTGACATAAATAATCAAACTAAGAGTTTTGAAAGTAAACAAGCCGAGTATAATCATTAAAGCTTTCACAAAGCTTATTGTGACTAGAAATAGTTGTTTTAAAACTTCACTTTTGTGAACTATAATGAAGTTTTAAATTTTGACATAAATAATCAAACTAAGAGTTTTGAAAGTAAACAAGCGAGTATAATCATTAAGATGTCACAAAGCTTATTGTACTAGAAATCGTTGTTTTTAGCCTAAACTTTCGTTGGGAACGTGGGACATTGGACGATAACGAAGTTTTAACGATTTTGTATAAAATCATAATTCTAATAGTTTTAAAATCTAATAAGACGAGCATAAACATATTTTATCTACAAACGCTTATTTTTAATAGAAATCGTTGTTTTAAGCCTTAACTTCCCATTGGAAACGTGGGAAATCGAACTATAATGAAGTTTTACCCATTTTGACATAAATAATCAAACTAAGAGTTTTTAAAGTAAACAAGCCGAGTATAATCATTAAAGCTTTCACAAAGCTTATTGTGACTAGAAATAGTTGTTTTAAGCCTTAACTTCACATTGAAAACGTGGGAAATCGAACTATAATGAAGTTTTACCCATTTTGACATAAATAATCAAACTAAGAGTTTTGAAAGTAAACAAGCCGAGTATAATCATTAAGATGTCACAAAGCTTATTGTACTAGAAATCGTTGTTTTTAGCCTTAACTTCTCGTAGGGAACGTGGGACATTGGACGATAATGAAGTTTTAACGATTTTGTATAAAATCATAATTTTAATAGTTTTAAAATTTAACAAGACGAGCATAAACATATTTATCCACAAACGCTTATTTTTAATAGAAATCGTTGTTTTAAGCCATACCTTCACATTGGAAACTTGGGAATCGAATTATAATGAAGTTTTACCCATTTTGACATAAATAATCAAACTAAGAGTTTTGAAAGTAAACAAGCCGAGTATAATCGTTAAGATGTCACAAAGCTTATTGTGACTAGAAATCGTTGTTTTTAGCCTTAACGTCTCATAGGGAACGTGGGACATTGGACGATAACAAAGTTTTAACGATTTTGTATAAAATCATAGTTCTAATAGTTTTAAAATTTAAACAAGCCGAGTATAATCATTAAGATGTCACAAAGCTTATTGTGACTAGAAATCGTTGTTTTTAGCCTTAACTTCTCATAGGGAACGTGGGACATTGGACGATAACGAAGTTTTAACGATTTAGTATAAAATCATAATTCTAATAGTTTTAAAATTTAACAAGACGAGCATAAACATATTTTATCTACAAACGCTTATTTTTAATAGAAATCGTTGTTTTAAGCCTTAACTTCACATTGGAAACGTTGGAAATCGAACTATAATGAAGTTTTACCCATTTTGATATAAATAATCAAACTAAGAGTTTTGAACAAACAAGTATAATCATTAAGATGTCACAAAGCTCATTGTGACTAGAAATCGTTGTTTTTAGCCTTAACGTCTCATAGGGAACGTGGGACATTGGACGATAACGAAGTTTTAACGATTTTGTATAAAATCATAGTTCTAATAGTTTTAAAATTTAAACAAGCCGAGTATAAACATTAAGATGTCACAAAGCTTATTGTGACTAGAAATCGTTGTTTTTAGCCTTAACTTCTCATAGGGAACGTGGGACATTGGACGATAACAAAGTTTTAACGATTTAGTATAAAATCATAATTCTAATAGTTTTAAAATTTAACAAGACGAGCATAAACATATTTTATCTACAAACGCTTATTTTTAATAGAAATCGTTGTTTTAAGCCTTAACTTCACATTGGAAACGTTGGAAATCGAACTATAATGAAGTTTTACCCATTTTGACATAAATAATCAAACTAAGAGTTTTGAAAGTAAACAAGCTGAGTATAATCATTAAAGCCTTCACAAACTTATTGTAACTAGAAATAGTTGTTTTAAGCCTTAACTTCACATTGGAAACGTGAGAAATTGAACTATAATGAAGTTTTACCCATTTTGACATAAATAATCAAACTTAGAGTTTTGAAAGTAAACAAGTCGAGTATAATCATTAATATGTCACAAAGCTTATTGTGACTAGAAATCGTTGTTTTTAGTCTTAACTTCTCGTAGGGAACGTGGGACATTAGACGATAACGAAGTTTTTACGATTTTGTATAAAATCATAATTCTAAAAGTTTTAAAATTTAACAAGATGAGCATAAAAATATTTTATCTACAAACGCTTATTTTTAATAGAAATCGTTGTTTTAAGCCCTACCTTCACATGGGAAACGTGGGAAATCGAATTATAATGAAGTTTTACCCATTTTGACATAAATAATCAAACTAAGAGTTTTGAAAGTAAACAAGCCGAGTATAATCATTAAGATCTCACAAAGCTTATTGTGACTAGAAATCGTTGTTTTTAGCCTTAACTTCTCGTAGGGAACGTGGGACATTGGACGATAACGAAGTTTTAACGATTTTGTATAAAATCATAATTCTAATAGTTTTAAAATTTAACAAGACGAGCATAAACATATTTTATCTACAAACGCTTAATTTTAATAGAAATCGTTGTTTTAAGCTTTAACTTCACATTGGAAACGTGGGAAATCGAACTATAATGAAGTTTTACCCATTTTGACATAAAAAATCAAACTAAGAGATTTGAAAGTAAACAAGCTGAGTATAATCATTAAAGCCTTCACAAAGCTTATTGTAACTAGAAATAGTTGTTTTAAGCCTTAACTTCACATTGGAAACGTGAGAAATTGAACTATAATGAAGTTTTACCCATTTTGACATAAATAATCAAACTAAGAGTTTTGAAAGTAAACAAGCCGAGTATAATCTTTAAGATGTCACAAAGCTTATTGTGACTAGAAATCGTTGTTTTTAGCCTTAACTTCTCTTAGGGAACGTGGGACATTGGACGATAACGAAGTTTTAACGATTTTTTATAAAATCATAATTCTAATAGTTTTAAAATTTAATCAGACGAGTATAAACATATTTTATCTACAAACGCTTATTTTTAATAGAAATCGTTGTTTTAAGCCCTACCTTCACATTGGAAACGTGGGAAATCGAATTATAATGAAGTTTTACCCATTTTGACATAAATAATCAAACTAAGAGTTTTGAAAGTAAACAAGCCGAGTATAATCATTAAGATGTCACAAAGCTTATTGTGACTAGAAATCGTTGTTTTTAGTCTTAACTTCTCGTAGGGAACGTGGGACATTGGACGATAACGAAGTTTTTACGATTTTGTATAAAATCATAATTCTAATAGTTTTAAAATTTAACAAGATGAGCATAAAAATATTTTATCTACAAACGCTTATTTTTAATAGAAATCGTTGTTTTAAGCCCTACCTTCACATTGGAAACGTGGGAAATCGAATTATAATGAAGTTTTACCCATTTTGACATAAATAATCAAACTAAGAGTTTTGAAAGTAAACAAGCCGAGTATAATCATTAAGATCTCACAAAGCTTATTGTGACTAGAAATCGTTGTTTTTAGCCTTAACGTCTCAAAGGGAACGTGGGACATTGGACGATAACGAAGTTTTAACGATTTTGTATAAAATCATAGTTCTAATAGTTTTAAAATTTAAACAATCCGAGTATAATCATTAAGATGTCACAAAGCTTATTGTGACTAGAAATCGTTGTTTTTAGCCTTAACTTCTCATAGGGAACGTGGGACATTGGACGATAATGAAGTTTTAACGATTTAGTATAAAATCATAATTCTAATGGTTTTAAAATTTAACAAGACGAGTATAAACATATTTTATCTACAAACGCTTATTTTTAATAGAAATCGTTGTTTCAAGCCCTACCTTCACATTGGAAACGTGGGAAATCGAATTATAATGAAGTTTTACCAATTTTGACATAAATAATCAAACTAGGAGTTTTGAAAGTAAACAAGCCGAGTATAATCATTAAGATGTCACAAAGCTTATTGTGACTAGATGTTTTTAGCCTTAACTTCGTAGGGAACGTGGGACATTGGACGATAACGAAGTTTTAACGATTTTGTATAAAATCATAATTCTAATAGTTTTAAAATTTAACAGACGAGCATAAACATATTTTATCTACAAACGCTTATTTTTAATAGAAATCGTTGTTTTAAACCCTACCTTCAAATTGGAAACGTGGGAAATAGAATTAAAATGAAGTTTTACCGATTTTGACATAAATAATCAAACTAAGAGTTTTGAAAGTAAAAAAGCCGAGTATAATCATTAAAGCTTTCACAAAGCTTATTGTGACTAGAAATAGTTGTTTTAAGCCTTAACTTCACTTTGAAAACGTGGGAAATCGAACTATAATGAAGTTTTACCAATTTTGACATAAATAATCAAACTAAGAGTTTTGAAAGTAAACAAGCCGAGTATAATCATTAAGATGTCACAAAGCTTATTGTACTAGAAATCGTTGTTTTTAGCCTAAACTTCTCGTTGGGAACGTGGGACATTGGACGATAACGAAGTTTTAACGATTTTGTATAAAATCATAATTCTAATAGTTTTAAAATCTAATAAGACGAGCATAAACATATTTTATCTACAAACGCTTATTTTTAATAGAAATCGTTGTTTTAAGCCTTAACTTCCCATTGGAAACGTGGGAAATCGAACTATAATGAAGTTTTACCCATTTTGACATAAATAATCAAACTAAGAGTTTTTAAAGTAAACAAGCCGAGTATAATCATTAAAGCTTTCACAAAGCTTATTGTGACTAGAAATAGTTGTTTTAAGCCTTAACTTCACATTGAAAACGTGGGAAATCGAACTATAATGAAGTTTTACCCATTTTGACATAAATAATCAAACTAAGAGTTTTGAAAGTAAACAAGCCGATATAATCATTAAGATGTCACAAAGCTTATTGTACTAGAAATCGTTGTTTTTAGCCTTAACTTCTCGTAGGGAACGTGGGACATTGGACGATAATGAAGTTTTAACGATTTTGTATAAAATCATAATTTTAATAGTTTTAAAATTTAACAAGACGAGCATAAACATATATTAACCACAAACGCTTATTTTTAATAGAAATCGTTGTTTTAAGCCATACCTTCACATTGGAAACTTGGGAATCAAATTATAATGAAGTTTTACCCATTTTGACATAAATAATCAAACTAAGAGTTTTGAAAGTAAACAAGCCGAGTATAATCGTTAAGATGTCACAAAGCTTATTGTGACTAGAAATCGTTGTTTTAGCCTTAACGTCTCATAGGGAACGTGGGACATTGGACGATAACAAAGTTTTAACGATTTTGTATAAAATCATAGTTCTAATAGTTTTAAAATTTAAACAAGCCGAGTATAATCATTAAGATGTCACAAAGCTTATTGTGACTAGAAATCGTTGTTTTTAGCCTTAACTTCTCATAGGGAACGTGGGACATTGGACGATAACGAAGTTTTAACGATTTAGTATAAAATCATAATTCTAATAGTTTTAAAATTTAACAAGACGAGCATAAACATATTTTATCTACAAACGCTTATTTTTAATAGAAATCGTTGTTTTAAGCCTTAACTTCACATTGGAAACGTTGGAAATCGAACTATAATGAAGTTTTACCCATTTTGATATAAATAATCAAACTAAGAGTTTTGAAAGTAAACAAGCCGAGTATAATCATTAAGATGTCACAAAGCTCATTGTGACTAGAAATCGTTGTTTTTAGCCTTAACGTCTCATAGGGAACGTGGGACATTGGACGATAACGAAGTTTTAACGATTTTGTATAAAATCATAGTTCTAATAGTTTTAAAATTTAAACAAGCCGAGTATAAACATTAAGATGTCACAAAGCTTATTGTGACTAGAAATCGTTGTTTTTAGCCTTAACTTCTCATAGGGAACGTGGGACATTGGACGATAACAAAGTTTTAACGATTTAGTATAAAATCATAATTCTAATAGTTTTAAAATTTAACAAGACGAGCATAAACATATTTTATCTACAAACGCTTATTTTTAATAGAAATCGTTGTTTTAAGCCTTAACTTCACATTGGAAACGTTGGAAATCGAACTATAATGAAGTTTTACCCATTTTGACATAAATAATCAAACTAAGAGTTTTGAAAGTAAACAAGCTGAGTATAATCATTAAAGCCTTCACAAACTTATTGTAACTAGAAATAGTTGTTTTAAGCCTTAACTTCACATTGGAAACGTGAGAAATTGAACTATAATGAAGTTTTACCCATTTTGACATAAATAATCAAACTTAGAGTTTTGAAAGTAAACAAGCCGAGTATAATCATTAATATGTCACAAAGCTTATTGTGACTAGAAATCGTTGTTTTTAGTCTTAACTTCTCGTAGGGAACGTGGGATTTAGACGATAACGAAGTTTTTACGATTTTGTATAAAATCATAATTCTAAAAGTTTTAAAATTTAACAAGATGAGCATAAAAATATTTTATCTACAAACGCTTATTTTTAATAGAAATCGTTGTTTTAAGCCCTACCTTCACATGGGAAACGTGGGAAATCGAATTATAATGAAGTTTTACCCATTTTGACATAAATAATCAAACTAAGAGTTTTGAAAGTAAACAAGCCGAGTATAATCATTAAGATCTCACAAAGCTTATTGTGACTAGAAATCGTTGTTTTTAGCCTTAACTTAACTCGTAGGGAACGTGGGACATTGGACGATAACGAAGTTTTAACGATTTTGTATAAAATCATAATTCTAATAGTTTTAAAATTTAACAAGACGAGCATAAACATATTTTATCTACAAACGCTTAATTTTAATAGAAATCGTTGTTTTAAGCTTTAACTTCACATTGGAAACGTGGGAAATCGAACTATAATGAAGTTTTACCCATTTTGACATAAAAAATCAAACTAAGAGATTTGAAAGTAAACAAGTGAGTATAATCATTAAAGCCTTCACAAAGCTTATTGTAACTAGAAATAGTTGTTTTAAGCCTTAACTTCACATTGGAAACGTGAGAAATTGAACTATAATGAAGTTTTACCCATTTTGACATAAATAATCAAACTAAGAGTTTTGAAAGTAAACAAGCCGAGTATAATCTTTAAGATGTCACAAAGCTTATTGTGACTAGAAATCGTTGTTTTTAGCCTTAACTTCTCTTAGGGAACGTGGGACATTGGACGATAACGAAGTTTTAACGATTTTTTATAAAATCATAATTCTAATAGTTTTAAAATTTAATCGAGACAGTATAAACATATTTTATCTACAAACGCTTATTTTTAATAGAAATCGTTGTTTTAAGCCCTACCTTCACATTGGAAACGTGGGAAATCGAATTATAATGAAGTTTTACCCATTTTGACATAAATAATCAAACTAAGAGTTTTGAAAGTAAACAAGCCGAGTATAATCATTAAGATGTCACAAAGCTTATTGTGACTAGAAATCGTTGTTTTTAGTCTTAACTTCTCGTAGGGAACGTGGGACATTGGACGATAACGAAGTTTTTACGATTTTGTATAAAATCATAATTCTAATAGTTTTAAAATTTAACAAGATGAGCATAAAAATATTTTATCTACAAACGCTTATTTTTAATAGAAATCGTTGTTTTAAGCCCTACCTTCACATTGGAAACGTGGGAAATCGAATTATAATGAAGTTTTACCCATTTTGACATAAATAATCAAACTAAGAGTTTTGAAAGTAAACAAGCCGAGTATAATCATTAAGATCTCACAAAGCTTATTGTGACTAGAAATCGTTGTTTTTAGCCTTAACGTCTCAAAGGGAACGTGGGACATTGGACGATAACGAAGTTTTAACGATTTTGTATAAAATCATAGTTCTAATAGTTTTAAAATTTAAACAATCCGAGTATAATCATTAAGATGTCACAAAGCTTATTGTGACTAGAAATCGTTGTTTTTAGCCTTAACTTCTCATAGGGAACGTGGGACATTGGACGATAATGAAGTTTTAACGATTTAGTATAAAATCATAATTCTAATGGTTTTAAAATTTAACAAGACGAGTATAAACATATTTTATCTACAAACGCTTATTTTTAATAGAAATCGTTGTTTCAAGCCCTACCTTCACATTGGAAACGTGGGAAATCGAATTATAATGAAGTTTTACCAATTTTGACATAAATAATCAAACTAGGAGTTTTGAAAGTAAACAAGCCGAGTATAATCATTAAGATGTCACAAAGCTTATTGTGACTAGATGTTTTTAGCCTTAACTTCTCGTAGGGAACGTGGGACATTGGACGATAACGAAGTTTTAACGATTTTGTATAAAATCATAATTCTAATAGTTTTAAAATTTAACAGGACGAGCATAAACATATTTTATCTACAAACGCTTATTTTTAATAGAAATCGTTGTTTTAAACCCTACCTTCAAATTGGAAACGTGGGAAATAGAATTAAAATGAAGTTTTACCGATTTTGACATAAATAATCAAACTAAGAGTTTTGAAAGTAAAAAAGCCGAGTATAATCATTAAAGCTTTCACAAAGCTTATTGTGACTAGAAATAGTTGTTTTAAGCCTTAACTTCACTTTGAAAACGTGGGAAATCGAACTATAATGAAGTTTTACCAATTTTGACATAAATAATCAAACTAAGAGTTTTGAAAGTAAACAAGCCGAGTATAATCATTAAGATGTCACAAAGCTTATTGTACTAGAAATCGTTGTTTTTAGCCTAAACTTCTCGTTGGGAACGTGGGACATTGGACGATAACGAAGTTTTAACGATTTTGTATAAAATCATAATTCTAATAGTTTTAAAATCTAATAAGACGAGCATAAACATATTTTATCTACAAACGCTTATTTTTAATAGAAATCGTTGTTTTAAGCCTTAACTTCCCATTGGAAACGTGGGAAATCGAACTATAATGAAGTTTTACCCATTTTGACATAAATAATCAAACTAAGAGTTTTTAAAGTAAACAAGCCGAGTATAATCATTAAAGCTTTCACAAAGCTTATTGTGACTAGAAATAGTTGTTTTAAGCCTTAACTTCACATTGAAAACGTGGGAAATCGAACTATAATGAAGTTTTACCCATTTTGACATAAATAATCAAACTAAGAGTTTTGAAAGTAAACAAGCCGAGTATAATCATTAAGATGTCACAAAGCTTATTGTACTAGAAATCGTTGTTTTTAGCCTTAACTTCTCGTAGGGAACGTGGGACATTGGACGATAATGAAGTTTTAACGATTTTGTATAAAATCATAATTTTAATAGTTTTAAAATTTAACAAGACGAGCATAAACATATATTAACCACAAACGCTTATTTTTAATAGAAATCGTTGTTTTAAGCCATACCTTCACATTGGAAACTTGGGAATCAAATTATAATGAAGTTTTACCCATTTTGACATAAATAATCAAACTAAGAGTTTTGAAAGTAAACAAGCCGAGTATAATCGTTAAGATGTCACAAAGCTTATTGTGACTAGAAATCGTTGTTTTTAGCCTTAACGTCTCATAGGGAACGTGGGACATTGGACGATAACAAAGTTTTAACGATTTTCTATAAAATCATAGTTCTAATAGTTTTAAAATTTAAACAAGCCGAGTATAATCATTAAGATGTCACAAAGCTTATTGTGACTAGAAATCGTTATTTTTAGCCTTAACTTCTCATAGGGAACGTGGGACATTGGACGATAACGAAGTTTTAACGATTTAGTATAAAATCATAATTCTAATAGTTTTAAAATTTAACAAGACGAGCATAAACATATTTTATCTACAAACGCTTATTTTTAATAGAAATCGTTGTTTTAAGCCTTAACTTCACATTGGAAACGTTGGAAATCGAACTATAATGAAGTTTTACCCATTTTGATATAAATAATGAAACTAAGAGTTTTGAAAGTAAACAAGCCGAGTATAATCATTAAGATGTCACAAAGCTTATTGTGACTAGAAATCGTTGTTTTTAGCCTTAACGTCTCATAGGGAACGTGGGACATTGGACGATAACGAAGTTTTAACGATTTTGTATAAAATCATAGTTCTAATAGTTTTAAAATTTAAACAAGCCGAGTATAATCATTAAGATGTCACAAAGCTTATTGTGACTAGAAATCGTTGTTTTTAGCCTTAACTTCTCATAGGGAACGTGGGACATTGGACGATAACGAAGTTTTAACGATTTAGTATAAAATCATAATTCTAATAGTTTTAAAATTTAACAAGACGAGCATAAACATATTTTATCTACAAACGCTTATTTTTAATAGAAATCGTTGTTTTAAGCCTTAACTTCACATTGGAAACGTTGGAAATCGAACTATAATGAAGTTTTACCCATTTTGACATAAATAATCAAACTAAGAGTTTTGAAAGTAAACAAGCTGAGTATAATCATTAAAGCCTTCACAAAGCTTATTGTAACTAGAAATAGTTGTTTTAAGCCTTAACTTCACATTGGAAACGTGAGAAATTGAACTATAATGAAGTTTTACCCATTTTGACATAAATAATCAAACTTAGAGTTTTGAAAGTAAACAAGCCGAGTATAATCATTAATATGTCACAAAGCTTATTGTGACTAGAAATCGTTGTTTTTAGTCTTAACTTCTCGTAGGGAACGTGGGACATTAGACGATAACGAAGTTTTTACGATTTTGTATAAAATCATAATTCTAAAAGTTTTAAAATTTAACAAGATGAGCATAAAAATATTTTATCTACAAACGCTTATTTTTAATAGAAATCGTTGTTTTAAGCCCTACCTTCACATGGGAAACGTGGGAAATCGAATTATAATGAAGTTTTACCCATTTTGACATAAATAATCAAACTAAGAGTTTTGAAAGTAAACAAGCCGAGTATAATCATTAAGATCTCACAAAGCTTATTGTGACTAGAAATCGTTGTTTTTAGCCTTAACTTCTCGTAGGGAACGTGGGACATTGGACGATAACGAAGTTTTAACGATTTTGTATAAAATCATAATTCTAATAGTTTTAAAATTTAACAAGACGAGCATAAACATATTTTATCTACAAACGCTTAATTTTAATAGAAATCGTTGTTTTAAGCTTTAACTTCACATTGGAAACGTGGGAAATCGAACTATAATGAAGTTTTACCCATTTTGACATAAAAAATCAAACTAAGAGATTTGAAAGTAAACAAGCTGAGTATAATCATTAAAGCCTTCACAAAGCTTATTGTAACTAGAAATAGTTGTTTTAAGCCTTAACTTCACATTGGAAACGTGAGAAATTGAACTATAATGAAGTTTTACCCATTTTGACATAAATAATCAAACTAAGAGTTTTGAAAGTAAACAAGCCGAGTATAATCATTAAGATGTCACAAAGCATATTGTGACTAGAAATCGTTGTTTTTAGTCTTAACTTCTCGTAGGGAACGTGGGACATTGGACGATAACGAAGTTTTTACGATTTTGTATAAAATCATAATTCTAATAGTTTTAAAATTTAACAAGATGAGCATAAAAATATTTTATCTACAAACGCTTATTTTTAATAGAAATCGTTGTTTTAAGCCCTACCTTCACATTGGAAACGTGGGAAATAGAATTATAATGAAGTTTTACCGATTTTGACATAAATAATCAAACTAAGAGTTTTGAATGTAAACAAGCCGAGTATAATCATTAAAGCTTTCACAAAGCTTATTGTGACTAGAAATAGTTGTTTTAAGCCTTAACTTCACTTTGAAAACGTGGCAAATCGAACTATAATGAAGTTTTACCCATTTTGACATAAATAATCAAACTAAGAGTTTTGAAAGTAAACAAGCCGAGTATAATCATTAGGATGTCACAAAGCTTATTGTGACTAGAAATCGTTGTTTTTAGCCTTAACTTCTCTTAGGGAACGTGGGACATTGGACGATAACGAAGTTTTAACGATTTTGTATAAAATCATAATTCTAATAGTTTTAAAATTTAATCAGACGAGCATAAACATATTTTATCTACAAACGCTTATTTTTAATAGAAATCGTTGTTTTAAGCCCTACCTTCACATTGGAAACGTGGGAAATCGAATTATAATGAAGTTTTACCCATTTTGACATAAATAATCAAACTAAGAGTTTTGAAAGTAAACAAGCCGAGTATAATCATTAAGATGTCACAAAGCTTATTGTGACTAGAAATCGTTGTTTTTGGTCTTAACTTCTCGTAGGGAACGTGGGACATTGGACGATAACAAAGTTTTTACGATTTTGTATAAAATCATAATTCTAAAAGTTTTAAAATTTAACAAGATGAGCACAAAAATATTTTATCTACAAACGCTTATTTTTAATAGAAATCGTTGTTTTAAGCCCTACCTTCACATTGGAAACGTGGGAAATCGAATTATAATGAAGTTTTACCCATTTTGACATAAATAATCAAACTAAGAGTTTTGAAAGTAAACAAGCCGAGTATAATCATTAAGATCTCACAAAGCTTATTGTGACTAGAAATCGTTGTTTTTAGCCTTAACTTCTCGTAGGGAACGTGGGACATTGGACGATAACGAAGTTTTAACGATTTTGTATAAAATCATAATTCTAATAGTTTTAAAATTTAACAAGACGAGCATAAACATATTTTATCTACAAACGCTTATTTTTAATAGAAATCGTTGTTTTAAGCCTTAACTTCACATTGGAAACGTGAGAATTTGAACTATAATGAAGTTTTACCCATTTTGACATAAAAAATCAAACTAAGAGATTTGAAAGTAAACAAGCTGAGTATAATCATTAAAGCCTTCACAAAGCTTATTGTAACTAGAAATAGTTGTTTTAAGCCTTAACTTCACATTGGAAACGTGAGAAATTGAACTATAATGAAGTTTTACCCATTTTGACATAAATAATCAAACTAAGAGTTTTGAAAGTAAACAAGCCGAGTATAATCATTAAGATGTCACAAAGCTTATTGTGACTAGAAATCGTTGTTTTTAGTCTTAACTTCTCGTAGGGAACGTGGGACATTGGACGATAACGAAGTTTTTACGATTTTGTATAAAATCATAATTCTAATAGTTTTAAAATTTAACAAGATGAGCATAAAAATATTTTATCAACAAACGCTTATTTTTAATAGAAATCGTTGTTTTAAGCCCTACCTTCACATTGGAAACGTGGGAAATAGAATTATAATGAAGTTTTACCGATTTTGACATAAATAATCAAACTAAGAGTTTTGAAAGTAAACAAGCCAAGTATAATCATTAAAGCTTTCACAAAGCTTATTGTGACTAGAAATAGTTGTTTTAAGCCTTAACTTCACTTTGAAAACGTGGGAAATCGAACTATAATGAAGTTTTACCCATTTTGACATAAATAATCAAACTAAGAGTTTTGAAAGTAAACAAGCCGAGTATAATCATTAAGATGTCACAAAGCTTATTGTTACTAGATGTATTTAGCCTTAACTTCTCGTAGGGAACATGGGACATTGGACGATAACGAAGTTTTAACGATTTTGTATAAAATCATAATTCTAATAGTTTTAAAATTTAATCAGACGAGCATAAACATATTTTATCTACAAACGCTTATTTTTAATAGAAATCGTTGTTTTAAGCCTTAACTTCACATTGGAAACGTGGGAAATCGAACTATAATGAAGTTTTACCCATTTTGATATAAATAATCAACCTAAGAGTTTTGAAAGTAAACAAGCCGAGTATAATCATTAAGATGTCACAATGCTTATTGTGACTAGAAATCGTTGTTTTTAGCCTTAACTTCTCATAGGAAACGTGGGACATTTATTTAAGTTTTAACGATTTTGTATAAAATCATAATTCTAATAGTTTTAAAATTTAACAAGAGGAGCATAAACATATTTTATCTACAAACGCTTATTTTTAATAGAAATCGTTGTTTTAAGCCTTAACTTCACATTGGAAACGTGGGAAATCGAACTATAATGAAGTTTTACCCATTTTGATATAAATAATCAAACTAAGAGTTTTGAAAGTAAACAAGCCGAGTATAATCATTAAGATGTCACAAAGCTTATTGTGACTAGAAATCGTTGTTTTTAGCCTTAACTTCTCGTAGGGAACGTGGGACATTGGACGATAACGAAGTTTTAACAATTTTGTATAAAATCATAATTCTAATAGTTTTAAAATTTTACAAGACGAGCATAAACAAATTTTATCTACAAACGCTTGTTTTTGATAGAAATCGTTGTTTTAAGCCTTAACTTCACATTGGAAACGTGGGAAATGAACTATAATGAAGTTTTAACCATTTTGACATAAATAATCAAACTAAGAGTTTTGAAAGTAAACAAGCCGAGTAAAATCATTAAAGCTTTCAAAAAGCTTATTGTGACTAGAAATAGTTGTTTTAAGCCTTAACTTCACATTGAAAACGTGGGAAATCGAACTATAATGAAGTTTTACCCATTTTGACATAAATAATCAAACTAAGAGTTTTGAATGTAAACAAACCGAGTATAATCGTTAAGATGTCACAAAGCTTATTGTGACTAGAAATCGTTGTTTTTAGCCTTAACGTCTCATAGGGAACGTGGGACATTGGACGATAACGAAGTTTTAACGATTTTGTATAAAATCATACTTCTAATAGTTTTAAAATTTAAACAAGCCGAGTATAATCATTAAGATGTCACAAAGCTTATTGTGACTAGAAATCGTTGTTTTTAGTCTTAACTTCTCGTAGGGAACATGGGACATTGGACGATAACGAAGTTTTTACGATTTTGTATAAAATCATAATTCTAAAAGTTTTAAAATTTAACAAGATGAGCATAAAAATATTTTATCTACAAACGCTTATTTTTAATAGAAATCGTTGTTTTAAGCCCTACCTTCACATTGGAAACGTGGGAAATCGAATTATAATGAAGTTTTACCCATTTTGACATAAACAATCAAACTAAGAGTTTTGAAAGTAAACAAGTCGAGTATAATCATTAAGATCTCACAAAGCTTATTGTGACTAGAAATCGTTGTTTTTAGCCTTAACTTCTCGTAGGGAACGTGGGACATTGGACGATAACGAAGTTTTAACGATTTTGTATAAAATCATAATTCTAATAGTTTTAAAATTTAACAAGACGAGCATAAACATATTTTATGCACAAACGCTTATTTTTAATAGAAATCGTTGTTTTAAGCCTTAACTTCACATTGGAAACGTGGGAAATCGAACTATAATGAAGTTTTACCCATTTTGACATAAAAAATCAAACTAAGAGATTTGAAAGTAAACAAGCTGAGTATAATCATTAAAGCCTTCACAAAGCTTATTGTAACTAGAAATAGTTGTTTTAAGCCTTAACTTCACATTGGAAACGTGAGAAATTGAACTATAATGAAGTTTTACCCATTTTGACGTAAATAATCAAACTAAGAGTTTTGAAAGTAAACAAGCCGAGTATAATCATTAAGATGTCACAAAGCTTATTGTGACTAGAAATCGTTGTTTTTAGCCTTAACTTCTCGTAGGGAACGTGGGACATTGGACGATAACGAAGTTTTAACAATTTTGTATAAAATCATAATTCTAATAGTTTTAAAATTTTACAAGACGAGCATAAACAAATTTTATCTACAAACGCTTGTTTTTGATAGAAATCGTTGTTTTAAGCCTTAACTTCACATTGGAAACGTGGGAAATGAACTATAATGAAGTTTTAACCATTTTGACATAAATAATCAAACTAAGAGTTTTGAAAGTAAACAAGCCGAGTAAAATCATTAAAGCTTTCAAAAAGCTTATTGTGACTAGAAATAGTTGTTTTAAGCCTTAACTTCACATTGAAAACGTGGGAAATCGAACTATAATGAAGTTTTACCCATTTTGACATAAATAATCAAACTAAGAGTTTTGAATGTAAACAAACCGAGTATAATCGTTAAGATGTCACAAAGCTTATTGTGACTAGAAATCGTTGTTTTTAGCCTTAACGTCTCATAGGGAACGTGGGACATTGGACGATAACGAAGTTTTAACGATTTTGTATAAAATCATACTTCTAATAGTTTAAAATTTAAACAAGCCGAGTATAATCATTAAGATGTCACAAAGCTTATTGTGACTAGAAATCGTTGTTTTTAGCCTTAACTTCTCATAGGGAACGTGGGACATTGGACAATAACGAAGTTTTAACGATTTAGTATAAAATCATAATTTTAATAGTTTTAAAAGTTAACAAGACGAGCATAAACATATTTTATCTACAAACGCTTATTTTTAATAGAAATCGTTGTTTTAAGCCCTACCTTCACATTGGAAACGTGGGAAATCGAATTATAATGAAGTTTTACCCATTTTGACATAAATAATCAAACTAAGAGTTTTGAAAGTAAACAAGCCGAGTATAATCATTAAGATGTCACAAAGCTTATTGTGACTCGAAATCGTTGTTTTTAGCCTTAACTTCTCGTAGGGAACGTGGGACATTGGACGATAACGAAGTTTTAACGATTTTGTATAAAATCATAATTCTAATAGTTTTAAAATTTAATAAGACGAGCATAAACATATTTTATCTACAAACGCTTATTTTTAATAGAAATCGTTGTTTTAAGCCTTAACTTCATATTGGAAACGTTGGAAATCGAACTATAATGAAGTTTTACCCATTTTGATATAAATAATCAAACTAAGAGTTTTAAAAGTAAACAAGCCGAGTATAATCATTAAGATGTCACAATGCTTATTGTGACTAGAAATCGTTGTTTTTAGCCTTAACTTCTCGTAGGGAACGTGGGACATTGGACGATAACGAAGTTTTAACGATTTTGTATAAAATCATAATTCTAATAGTTTTAAAATTTAACAAGATGAGCATAAACATATTTTATCTACAAACGCTTATTTTTAGTAGAAATGGTTGTTTTAAGCATTAACTTCACATTGGAAAGGTGAGAAATCGAACTATAATGAAGTTTTACCCATTTTGACATAAATAATCAAACTAAGAGATTTGAAAGTAAACAAGCCGAGTATAATCTTTAAAGCCTTCACAAAGCTTATTGTAACTAGAAATAGTTGTTTTAAGCCTTAACTTCACATTGGAAACGTGAGAAATTGAACTATAATGAAGTTTTACCCATTTTGACATAAATAATCAAACTAAGAGTTTTGAAAGTAAACAAGCCGAGTATAATCATTAAGATGTCACAAAGCTTATTGTGACTAGAAATCGTTGTTTTTAGTCTTAACTTCTCGTAGGGAACATGGGACATTGGACGATAACGAAGTTTTTACGATTTTGTATAAAATCATAATTCTAAAAGTTTTAAAATTTAACAAGATGAGCATAAAAATATTTTATCTACAAACGCTTATTTTTAATAGAAATCGTTGTTTTAAGCCTTACCTTCACATTGGAAACGTGGGAAATCGAATTATAATGAAGTTTTACCCATTTTGACATAAATAATCAAACTAAGAGTTTTGAAAGTAAACAAGTCGAGTATAATCATTAAGATCTCACAAAGCTTATTGTGACTAGAAATCGTTGTTTTTAGCCTTAACTTCTCGTAGGGAACGTGGGACATTGGACGATAACGAAGTTTTAACGATTTTGTATAAAATCATAATTCTAATAGTTTTAAAATTTAACAAGACGAGCATAAACATATTTTATCCACAAACGCTTATTTTTAATAGAAATCGTTGTTTTAAGCCTTAACTTCACATTGGAAACGTGGGAAATCGAACTATAATGAAGTTTTACCCATTTTGACATAAAAAATCAAACTAAGAGATTTGAAAGTAAACAAGCTGAGTATAATCATTAAAGCCTTCACAAAGCTTATTGTAACTAGAAATAGTTGTTTTAAGCCTTAACTTCACATTGGAAACGTGAGAAATTGAACTATAATGAAGTTTTACCCATTTTGACATAAATAATCAAACTAAGAGTTTTGAAAGTAAACAAGCCGAGTATAATCATTAAGATGTCACAAAGCTTATTGTGACTAGAAATCGTTGTTTTTAGTCTTAACTTCTCGTAGGGAACGTGGGACATTGGACGATAACGAAGTTTTTACGATTTTGTATAAAATCATAATTCTAATAGTTTTAAAATTTAACAAGATGAGCATAAAAATATTTTATCTACAAACGCTTATTTTTAATAGAAATCGTTGTTTTAAGCCCTACCTTCACATTGGAAACGTGGGAAATAGAATTATAATGAAGTTTTACCGATTTTGACATAAATAATCAAACTAAGAGTTTTGAAAGTAAACAAGCCGAGTATAATCATTAAAGCTTTCACAAAGCTTATTGTGACTAGAAATAGTTGTTTTAAGCCTTAACTTCACTTTGAAAACGTGGGAAATCGAACTATAATGAAGTTTTACCCATTATGACATAAATAATCAAACTAAGAGTTTTGAAAGTAAACAAGCCGAGTATAATCATTAAGATGTCACAAAGCTTATTGTACTAGAAATCGTTGTTTTTAGCCTTAACTTCTCGTAGGGAACGTGGGACATTGGACGATAACGAAGTTTTAACGATTTTGTATAAAATCATAATTCTAATAGTTTTAAAATTTAATCAGACGAGCATAAACATATTTTATCTACAAACGCTTATTTTTAATAGAAATCGTTGTTTTAAGCCTTAACTTCACATTGGAAACGTGGGAAATCGAACTATAATGAAGTTTTACCCATTTTGATATAAATAATCAAACTAAGAGTTTTGAAAGTAAACAAGCCGAGTATAATCATTAAGATGTCACAAAGCTTATTGTGACTAGAAATCGTTGTTTTTAGCCTTAACTTCTCGTAGGGAACGTGGGACATTGGACGATAACGAAGTTTTAACAATTTTGTATAAAATCATAATTCTAATTGTTTTAAAATTTTACAAGACGAGCATAAACAAATTTTATCTACAAACGCTTGTTTTTGATAGAAATCGTTGCTTTAAGCCTTAACTTCACATTGGAAACGTGGGAAATGAACTATAATGAAGTTTTAACCATTTTGACATAAATAATCAAACTAAGAGTTTTGAAAGTAAACAAGCCGAGTAAAATCATTAAAGCTTTCAAAAAGCTTATTGTGACTAGAAATAGTTGTTTTAAGCCTTAACTTCACATTGAAAACGTGGGAAATCGAACTATAATGAAGTTTTACCCATTTTGACATAAATAATCAAACTAAGAGTTTTGAATGTAAACAAACCGAGTATAATCGTTAAGATGTCACAAAGCTTATTGTGACTAGAAATCGTTGTTTTTAGCCTTAACGTCTCATAGGGAACGTGGGACATTGGACGATAACGAAGTTTTAACGATTTTGTATAAAATCATACTTCTAATAGTTTTAAAATTTAAACAAGCCGAGTATAATCATTAAGATGTCACAAAGCTTATTGTGACTAGAAATCGTTGTTTTTAGCCTTAACTTCTCATAGGGAACGTGGGACATTGGACAATAACGAAGTTTTAACGATTTAGTATAAAATCATAATTTTAATAGTTTTAAAAGTTAACAAGACGAGCATAAACATATTTTATCTACAAACGCTTATTTTTAATAGAAATCGTTGTTTTAAGCCCTACCTTCACATTGGAAACGTGGGAAATCGAATTATAATGAAGTTTTACCCATTTTGACATAAATAATCAAACTAAGAGTTTTGAAAGTAAACAAGCCGAGTATAATCATTAAGATGTCACAAAGCTTATTGTGACTCGAAATCGTTGTTTTTAGCCTTAACTTCTCGTAGGGAACGTGGGACATTGGACGATAATGAAGTTTTAACGATTTTGTATAAAATCATAATTCTAAAAGTTTTAAAATTTAACAAGATGAGCATAAAAATATTTTATCTACAAACGCTTATTTTTAATAGAAATCGTGGTTTTAAGCCCTACCTTCACATTGGAAACGTGGGAAATCGAATTATAATGAAGTTTTACCCATTTTGACGTAAATAATCAAACTAAGAGTTTTGAAAGTAAACAAGCTGAGTATAATCATTAAAGCCTTCACAAAGCTTATTGTAACTAGAAATAGTTGTTTTAAGCCTTAACTTCACATTGGAAACGTGAGAAATTGAACTATAATGAAGTTTTACCCATTTTGACATAAATAATCAAACTAAGAGTTTTGAAAGTAAACAAGCCGAGTATAATCATTAAGATGTCACAAAGCTTATTGTGACTAGAAATCGTCGTTTTTAGCCTTAACTTCTCTTAGGGAACGTGGGACATTGGACGATAACGAAGTTTTAACGATTTTGTATAAAATCATAATTCTAATAGTTTTAAAATTTAATCAGACGAGCATAAACATATTTTATCTACAAACGCTTATTTTTAATAGAAATCGTTGTTTTAAGCCCTACCTTCACATTAGAAACGTGGGAAATCGAATTATAATGAAGTTTTACCCATTTTGACATAAATAATCAAACTAAGAGTTTTAAAAGTAAACAAGCCGAGTATAATCATTAAGATGTCACAAAGCTTATTGTGACTAGAAATCGTTGTTTTTAGTCTTAACTTCTCGTAGGGAACGTGGGACATTGGACGATAACGAAGTTTTTACGATTTTGTATAAAATCATAATTCTAAAAGTTTTAAAATTTAACAAGATGAGCATAAAAATATTTTATCTACAAACGCTTATTTTTAATAGAAATCGTTGTTTTAAGCCCTACCTACACATTGGAAACGTGGGAAATCGAATTATAATGAAGTTTTACCCATTTTGACATAAATAATCAAACTAAGAGTTTTGAAAGTAAACAAGCCGAGTATAATCATTAAGATCTCACAAAGCTTATTGTGACTAGAAATCGTTGTTTTTAGCCTTAACTTCTCGTAGGGAACGTGGGACATTGGACGATAACGAAGTTTTAACGATTTTGTATAAAATCATAATTCTAATAGTTTTAAAATTTAACAAGACGAGCATAAACATATTTTATCTACAAACGCTTATTTTTAATAGAAATCGTTGTTTTAAGCCTTAACTTCACATTGGAAACGTGGGAAATCGAACTATAATGAAGTTTTACCCATTTTGACATAAAAAATCAAACTAAGAGATTTGAAAGTAAACAAGTGAGTATAATCATTAAAGCCTTCACAAAGCTTATTGTAACTAGAAATAGTTGTTTTAAGCCTTAACTTCACATTGGAAACGTGAGAAATTGAACTATAATGAAGTTTTACCCATTTTGACATAAATAATCAAACTAAGAGTTTTGAAAGTAAACAAGCCGAGTATAATCATTATGATGTCACAAAGCTTATTGTGACTAGAAATCGTTGTTTTTAGTCTTAACTTCTCGTAGGGAACGTGGGACATTGGACGATAACGAAGTTTTTACGATTTTGTATAAAATCATAATTCTAATAGTTTTAAAATTTAACAAGATGAGCATAAAAATATTTTATCTACAAACGCTTATTTTTAATAGAAATCGTTGTTTTAAGCCCTACCTTCACATTGGAAACGTGGGAAATAGAATTATAATGAAGTTTTACCGATTTTGACATAAATAATCAAACTAAGAGTTTTGAAAGTAAACAAGCCGAGTATAATCATTAAAGCTTTCACAAAGCTTATTGTGACTAGAAATAGTTGTTTTAAGCCTTAACTTCACTTTGAAAACGTGGGAAATCGAACTATAATGAAGTTTTACCCATTTTGACATAAATAATCAAACTAAGAGTTTTGAAAGTAAACAAGCCGAGTATAATCATTAAGATGTCACAAAGCTTATTATACTAGAAATCGTTGTTTTTAGCCTTAACTTCTCGTAGGGAACGTTGGACATTGGACGATAACGAAGTTTTAACGATTTTGTATAAAATCATAATTCTAATAGTTTTAAAATTTAATCAGACGAGCATAAACATATTTTATCTACAAACGCTTATTTTTAATAGAAATCGTTGTTTTAAGCCTTAACTTCACATTGGAAACGTGGGAAATCGAACTATAATGAAGTTTTACCCATTTAGATATAAATAATCAAACTAAGAGTTTTGAAAGTAAACAAGCCGAGTATAATCATTAAGATGTCACAATGCTTATTGTGACTAAAAATCGTTGTTTTTAGCCTTAACTTCTCGTAGGAAACGTGGGACATTTACGAAGTTTTAACGATTTTGTATAAAATCATAATTCTAATAGTTTTAAAATTTAACAAGAGGAGCATAAACATATTTTATCTACAAACGCTTATTTTTAATAGAAATCCTTGTTTTAAGCCTTAACTTCACATTGGAAACGTGGGAAATCGAACTATAATGAAGTTTTACCCATTTTGACATAAAAAATCAAACTAAGAGATTTGAAAGTAAACAAGCTGAGTATAATCATTAAAGCCTTCACAAAGCTTATTGTAACTAGAAATAGTTGTTTTAAGCCTTAACTTCACATTGGAAACGTGAGAAATTGAACTATAATGAAGTTTTACCCATTTTGACATAAATAATCAAACTAAGAGTTTTGAAAGTAAACAAGCCGAGTATAATCATTATGATGTCACAAAGCTTATTGTGACTAGAAATCGTTGTTTTTAGTCTTAACTTCTCGTAGGGAACGTGGGACATTGGACGATAACGAAGTTTTAACGATTTAGTATAAAATCATAATTCTAATAGTTTTAAAAGTTAACAAGATGAGCATAAACATATTTTATCTACAAACGCTTATTTTTAATAGAAATCGTTGTTTTAAGCCTTAACTTCACATTAGAAACGTGGGAAATCGAACTATAATGAAGTTTTATTCATTTTAAAACATAAATAATCAAACTAAGAGTTTTAAAAGTAAACAAGCCGAGTATAATCAATAAAGCCTTCACAAAGCCTATTGTGACTAGAAATAGTTGTTTTAAGCCTTAACTTCACATTGAAAACGTGGGAAATCGAACTATAATGAAATTTTACCCATTTTGACATAAATAATCAAACTCAGAGTTTTGAAAGTAAACAAGCCCAGTATAATCATTAAGATGTCACAAAGCTTATTGTGACTAGAAATCGTTGTTTTTAGCCTTAACTTCTCGTAGGGAACGTGGGACATTGGACGATAACGAAGTTTTAACGATTTTGTATAAAATCATAATTCTAATAGTTTTAAAATTTAATAAGACGAGCATAAACATATTTTATCTACAAACGCTTATTTTTAATAGAAATCGTTGTTTTAAGCCTTAACTTCACATTGGAAACGTGGGAAATCGAACTATAATGAAGTTTTACCGATTTTGACATAAATAATCAAACTAAGAGTTTTGAAAGTAAACAAGCCGAGTATAATCATTAAAGCTTTCACAAAGCTTATTGTGACTAGAAATAGTTGTTTTAAGCCTTAACTTCACATTGAAAACGTGGGAAATCGAACTATAATGAAGTTTTACCCATTTTGACATAAATAATCAAACTAAGAGTTTTGAAAGTAAACAAGCCGAGTATAATCATTAAGATGTCACAAAGCTTATTGTACTAGAAATCGTTGTTTTTAGCCTTAACTTCTCGTAGGGAACGTGGGACATTGGACGATAATGAAGTTTTAACGATTTTGTATAAAATCATAATTTTAATAGTTTTAAAATTTAACACGACGAGCATAAACATATTTTATCTACAAACGCTTATTTTTAATAGAAATCGTTGTTTTAAGCATTAAGTTCACATTGGAAACGTGAGAAATCGAACTATAATGAAGTTTTACCGATTTTGACATAAATAATCAAACTAAGAGTTTTGAAAGTAAATAAGCCGAGTATAATCATTAAAGCTTTCACAAAGCTTATTGTGACTAGAAATAGTTGTTTTAAGCCTTAACTTCACATTGAAAACGTGGGAAATCGAACTATAATGAAGTTTTACCCATTTTGACATAAATAATCAAACTAAGAGTTTTGAAAGTAAACAAGCCGAGTATAATCATTAAAGCTTTCACAAAGCTTATTGTGACTAGAAATAGTTGTTTTAAGCCTTAACTTCACATTAAAAACGTGGGAAATCGAACTGTAATGAAGTTTTACCCATTTTGACATAAATAATCAAACTAAGAGTTTTGAAAGTAAACAAGCCGAGTATAATCATTAAGATGTCACAAAGCTTATTGTACTAGAAATCGTTGTTTTTAGCCTTAACTTCTCGTAGGGAACGTGGGACATTGGACGATAATGAAGTTTTAACGATTTTGTATAAAATCATAATTTTAATAGTTTTAAAATTTAACACGACGAGCATAAACATATTTTATCTACAAACGCTTATTTTTAATAGAAATCGTTGTTTTAAGCATTAAGTTCACATTGGAAACGTGAGAAATCGAACTATAATGAAGTTTTACCGATTTTGACATAAATAATCAAACTAAGAGTTTTGAAAGTAAATAAGCCGAGTATAATCATTAAAGCTTTCACAAAGCTTATTGTGACTAGAAATAGTTGTTTTAAGCCTTAACTTCACATTGAAAACGTGGGAAATCGAACTATAATGAAGTTTTACCCATTTTGACATAAATAATCAAACTAAGAGTTTTGAAAGTAAACAAGCCGAGTATAATCATTAAGATGTCATAAAGCTTATTGTACTAGAAATTGTTATTTTTAGCCTTAACTTCTCGTAGGGAACGTGGGACATTGGACGATAATGAAGTTTTAACGATTTTGTATAAAATCATAATTTTAATAGTTTTAAAATTTAACACGACGAGCATAAACATATTTTATCTACAAACGCTTATTTTTAATAGAAATCGTTGTTTTAAGCCCTGCCTTCACATTGGAAATGTGGGAAATCGAATTATAATGAAGTTTTACCCATTTTGACATAAATAATCAAACTAAGAGTTTTGAAAGTAAACAAGCCGAGTATAATCATTAAGATGTCACAAAGCTTATTGTGACTAGAAATCGTTGTTTTTAGCCTTAACTTCTCGTAGGGAACGTGTGACATTGGACGATAACGAAGTTTTAACGATTTTGTATAAAATCATAATTCTAATAGTTTTAAAATTTAACAAGACGAGCATAAACATATTTTATCTACAAACGCTTATTTTTAATAGAAATCGTTGTTTTAAGCCGTACCTTCACCTTGGAAACGTGGGAAATAGAATTATAATGAAGTTTTACCGGTTTTGACATAAATAATCAAATTAAGAGTTTTGAAAGTAAACAAGCCGAGTATAATCATTAAAGCTTTCACAAAGCTTATTGTGACTAGAAATAGTTGTTTTAAGCCTTAACTTCACTTTGAAAACGTGGGAAATCGAACTATAATGAAGTTTTACCCATTTTGACATAAATAATCAAACTAAGAGTTTTGAAAGTAAACAAGCCGAGTATAATCATTAAGATGTCACAAAGCTTATTGTACTAGAAATCGTTGTTTTTAGCCTTAACTTCTCGTAGGGAACGTGGGACATTGGACGATAACGAAGTTTTAACGATTTTGTATAAAATCATAATTCTAATAGTTTTAAAATTTAATAAGACGAGCATAAACATATTTTATCCACAAACGCTTATTTTTAATAGAAATCGTTGTTTTAAGCCTTAACTTCATATTGGAAACGTTGGAAATCGAACTATAATGAAGTTTTACCCATTTTGATATAAATAATCAAACTAAGAGTTTTAAAAGTAAACAAGCCGAGTATAATCATTAAGATGTCACAATGCTTATTGTGAATAGAAATCGTTGTTTTTAGCCTTAACTTCTCGTAGGGAACGTGGGACATTGGACGATAACGAAGTTTTAACGATTTTGTATAAAATCATAATTCTAATAGTTTTAAAATTTAACAAGATAAGCATAAACATATTTTATCTACAAACGCTTATTTTTAGTAGAAATGGTTGTTTTAAGCATTAACTTCACATTGGAAAGGTGAGAAATCGAACTATAATGAAGTTTTACCCATTTTGACATAAATAATCAAACTAAGAGTTTTGAAAGTAAACAAGCCGAGTATAATCATTAAAGCTTTCACAAAGCTTATTGTGACTATAAATAGTTGTTTTAAGCCTTAACTTCACATTGAAAACGTGGGAAATCGAACTATAATGAAGTTTTACCCATTTTGACATAAGTAATCAAACTAAGAGTTTTGAAAGTAAACAAGCCGAGTATAATCATTAAGATGTCACAAAGCTTATTGTACTAGAAATTGTTGTTTTTAGCCTTAACTTCTCGTAGGGAACGTGGGACAATGGACGATAATGAAGTTTTAACGATTTTTTATAAAATCATAATTTTAATAGTTTTAAAATTTAACAAGACGAGCAAAAACATATTTTATCCACAAACGCTTATTTTTAATAGAAATCGTTGTTTTAAGCCCTACCTTCACATTGGAAACTTGGGAAAACGAATTATAATGAAGTTTTACCTATTTTGACATAAATAATCAAACTAAGAGTTTTGAAAGTAAACAAGCCGAGTATAATCGTTAAGATGTCACAAAGCTTATTGTGACTAGAAATCATTGTTTTTAGCCTTAACGTCTCATAGGGAACGTGGGACATTGGACGATAACGAAGTTTTAACGATTTTGTATAAAATCATAGTTCTAATAGTTTTAAAATTTAAACAAGCCGAGTATAATCATTAATATGTCACAAAGCTTATTGTGACTAGAAATCGTTGTTTTTAGCCTTAACTTCTAATAGGGAACGTGGGACATTGGACGATAACGAAGTTTTAACGATTTAGTATAAAATCATAATTCTAATAGTTTTAAAATTTAACAAGACGAGCATAAACATATTTTATCTACAAACACTTATTTTTAATAGAAATCGTTGTTTTAAGCCCTACCTTCACATTGGAAACGTGGGAAATAGAATTATAATGAAGTTTTACCAATTTTGACATAAATAATCAAACTAAGAGTTTTGAAAGTAAACAAGCCGAGTATAATCGTTAAAGCTTTCACAAAGCTTATTGTGACAAGAAATAGTTGTTTTAAGCCTTAACTTCACATTGAAAACGTGAGAAATCGAACTATAATGTAGTTTTACCCATTTTGACATAAATAATCAAACTAAGAGTTTTGAAAGTAAACAAGCCGAGTATAATCATTAAGATGTCACAAAGCTTATTGTACTAGAAATCGTTATTTTTAGCCTTAACTTCTCGTAGGGAACGTGGGACATTGGACGATAACGAAGTTTTGACAATTTTGTATAAAATCATAATTCGAATAGTCTTAAAATTTAATAAGACGAGCATAAACATATTTTATCTACAAACGCTTATTTTTAATAGAAATCGTTGTTTTAAGCATTAACTTCACATTGGAAACGTAAGAAATCGAACTATAATGAAGTTTTACCCATTTTGACATAAATAATCAAACTAAGAGTTTTGAAAGTAAACAAGCCGAGTATAATCATTAAAGCTTTCACAAAGCTTATTGTGACTAGAAATAGTTGTTTTAAGCCTTAACTTCACATTGAAAACGTGGGAAATCGAACTATAATGAAGTTTTACCCATTTTGACATAAATAATCAAACTAAGAGTTTTGAAAGTAAACAAGCCGAGTATAATCATTAAGATGTCACAAAGCTTATTGTACTAGAAATCGTTGTTTTTAGCATTAACTTCTCGTAGGGAACGTGGGACATTGGACGATAACGAAGTTTTAACGATTTAGTATAAAATCATAATTCTAATAGTTTTAAAATTTAACAAGACGAGCATAAACATATTTTATCTACAAACACTTATTTTTAATAGAAATCGTTGTTTTAAGCCCTACCTTTACATTGGAAACGTAGGAAATCGAATTATAATGAAGTTTTACCCATTTTGACATAAATAATCAAACTAAGAGTTTTGAAAGTAAACAAGCCGAGTATAATCATTAAGATGTCACAAAGCTTATTGTGACTAGAAATCGTTGTTTTTAGCCTTAACTTCTCGTAGGGAACGTGTGACATTGGAAGATAACGAAGTTTTAACGATTTTGTATAAAATCATAATTCTAATAGTTTTAAAATTTAACAAGACGAGCATAAACATATTTTATCTACAAACGCTTATTTTTAATAGAAATCGTTGTTTTAAGCCGCACCTTCACCTTGGAAACGTGGGAAATAGAATTATAATGAAGTTTTACCGATTTTGACATAAATAATCAAACTAAGAGTTTTGAAAGTAAACAAGCCGAGTATAATCATTAAAGCTTTCACAAAGCTTATTGTGACTAGAAGTAGTTGTTTTAAGCCTTAACTTCACTTTGAAAACGTGGGAAATCGAACTATAATGAAGTTTTACCCATTTTGACATAAATAATCAAACTAAGAGTTTTGAAAGTAAACAAGCCGAGTATAATCATTAAGATGTCACAAAGCTTATTGTACTAGAAATCGTTGTTTTTAGCCTTAACTTGTAGGGAACGTGGGACATTGGACGATAACGAAGTTTTAACGATTTTGTATAAAATCATAATTCTATTAGTTTTAAAATTTAATAAGACGAGCATAAACATATTTTATCTACAAACGATTATTTTTAATAGAAATCGTTGTTTTAAGCCTTAACTTCATATTGGAAACGTTGGAAATCGAACTATAATGAAGTTTTACCCATTTTGATATAAATAATCAAACTAAGAGTTTTAAAAGTAAACAAGCCGAGTATAATCATTAAGATGTCACAATGCTTATTGTGACTAGAAATCGTTGTTTTTAGCCTTAACTTCTCGTAGGGAACGTGGGACATTGGACGATAACGAAGTTTTAACGATTTTGTATAAAATCATAATTCTAATAGTTTTAAAATTTAACAAGACGAGCATAAACATATTTTATCTACAAACGCTTATTTTTAATAGAAATCGTTGTTTTAAGCCCTACCTTCAAATTGGAAACGTGGGAAATAGAATTATAATGAAGTTTTACCGATTTTGACATAAATAATCAAACTAAGAGTTTTGAAAGTAAACAAGCCGAGTATAATCATTAAAGCTTTCACAAAGCTTATTGTGACTAGAAATAGTTGTTTTAAGCCTTAACTTCACTTTGAAAACGTGGGAAATCGAACTATAATGAAGTTTTACCTATTTTGACATAAATAATCAAACTAAGAGTTTTGAAAGTAAACAAGCCGAGTATAATCATTAAAGCTTTCACAAAGCTTATTGTGACTAGAAATAGTTGTTTTAAGCCTTAACTTCACATTGAAAACGTGGGAAATCGAACTATAATGAAGTTTTACCCATTTTGACATAAATAATCAAACTAAGAGTTTTGAATGTAAACAAGCCGAGTATAATCATTAAGATGTCACAAAGCTTATTGTACTAGAAATTGTTGTTTTTAGTCTTAACTTCTGGTAGGGAACGTGGGACATTGGACGATAATGAAGTTTTAACGATTTTTTATAAAATCATAATTTTAATAGTTTTAAAATTTAACAAGACGAGCATATACATATTTTATCTACAAACGCTTATTTTTAATAGAAATCGTTGTTTTAAGCATTAACTTCACATTGGAAACGTAAGAAATCGAACTATAATGAAGTTTTACCCATTTTGACATAAATAATCAAACTAAGAGTTTTGAAAGTAAACAAGCCGAGTATAATCATTAAAGCTTTCACAAAGCTTATTGTGACTAGAAATAGTTGTTTTAAGCCTTAACTTCTCGTAGGGAACGTGGGACATTGGACGGTAACGAAGTTTTAACGATTTTGTATAAAATCATAATTCTAATAATTTTAAAATTTAACAATACGAGCATAAACATATTTTATCTACAAACGCTTATTTTTAATAGAAATCGTTGTTTTAAGCCCTACCTTCACATTGGAAACGTGGGAAATAGAATTATAATGAAGTTTTACCAATTTTGACATAAATAATCAAACTAAGAGTTTTGAAAGTAAACAAGCCGAGTATAATCGTTAAAGCTTTCACAAAGCTTATTGTGACAAGAAATAGTTGTTTTAAGCCTTAACTTCACATTGAAAACGTGAGAAATCGAACTATAATGTAGTTTTACCCATTTTGACATAAATAATCAAACTAAGAGTTTTGAAAGTAAACAAGCCGAGTATAATCATTAAGATGTCGAAAGCTTATTGTACTAGAAATCGTTATTTTTAGCCTTAACTTCTCGTAGGGAACGTGGGACATTGGACGATAACGAAGTTTTGACAATTTTGTATAAAATCATAATTCGAATAGTCTTAAAATTTAATAAGACGAGCATAAACATATTTTATCTACAAACGCTTATTTTTAATAGAAATCGTTGTTTTAAGCATTAACTTCACATTGGAAACGTAAGAAATCGAACTATAATGAAGTTTTACCCATTTTGACATAAATAATCAAACTAAGAGTTTTGAAAGTAAACAAGCCGAGTATAATCATTAAAGCTTTCACAAAGCTTATTGTGACTAGAAATAGTTGTTTTAAGCCTTAACTTCACATTGAAAACGTGGGAAATCGAACTATAATGAAGTTTTACCCATTTTGACATAAATAATCAAACTAAGAGTTTTGAAAGTAAACAAGCCGAGTATAATCAATAAGATGTCACAAAGCTTATTGTACTAGAAATCGTTGTTTTTAGCCTTAACTTCTCGTAGGGAACGTGGGACATTGGACGATAACGAAGTTTTAACGATTTAGTATAAAATCATAATTCTAATATTTTTAAAATTTAACAAGACGAGCATAAACATATTTTATCTACAAACGCTTATTTTTAATAGAAATCGTTGTTTTAAGCCCTACCTTCACATTGGAAATGTGGGAAATCAAATTATAATGAAGTTTTACCCATTTTGACATAAATAATCAAACTAAGAGTTTTGAAAGTAAACAAGCCGAGTATAATCATTAAGATGTCACAAAGCTTATTGTGACTAGAAATCGTTGTTTTTAGCCTTAACTTCTCGTAGGGAACGTGTGACATTGGACGATAACGAAGTTTTAACGATTTTGTATAAAATCATAATTCTAATAGTTTTAAAATTTAACAAGACGAGCATAAACATATTTTATCTACAAACGCTTATTTTTAATAGAAATCGTTGTTTTAAGCCGTACCTTCACCTTGGAAACGTGGGAAATAGAATTATAATGAAGTTTTACCGATTTTGACATAAATAATCAAACTAAGAGTTTTGAAAGTAAACAAGCCGAGTATAATCATTAAAGCTTTCACAAAGCTTATTGTGACTAGAAATAGTTGTTTTAAGCCTTAACTTCACTTTGAAAACGTGGGAAATCGAACTATAATGAAGTTTTACCCATTTTGACATAAATAATCAAACTAAGAGTTTTGAAAGTAAACAAGCCGAGTATAATCATTAAGATGTCACAAAGCTTATTGTACTAGAAATCGTTGTTTTTAGCCTTAACTTCTCGTAGGGAACGTGGGACATTGGACGATAACGAAGTTTTAACGATTTTGTATAAAATCATAATTCTAATAGTTTTAAAATTTAATAAGACGAGCATAAACATATTTTATCTACAAACGCTTATTTTTAATAGAAATCGTTGTTTTAAGCCTTAACTTCATATTGGAAACGTTGGAAATCGAACTATAATGAAGTTTTACCCATTTTGATATAAATAATCAAACTAAGAGTTTTAAAAGTAAACAAGCCGAGTATAATCATTAAGATGTCACAATGCTTATTGTGACTAGAAATCGTTGTTTTTAGCCTTAACTTCTCGTAGGGAACGTGGGACATTGGACGATAACGAAGTTTTAACGATTTTGTATAAAATCATAATTCTAATAGTTTTAAAATTTAACAAGATGAGCATAAACATATTTTATCTACAAACGCTTATTTTTAGTAGAAATGGTTGTTTTAAACATTAACTTCACATTGGAAAGGTGAGAAATCGAACTATAATGAAGTTTTACCCATTTTGACATAAATAATCAAACTAAGAGTTTTGAAAGTAAACAAGCTGAGTATAATCATTAAAGCTTTCACAAAGCTTATTGTGACTATAAATAGTTGTTTTGAGCCTTAACTTCACATTGAAAACGTGGGAAATCGAACTATAATGAAGTTTTACCCATTTTGACATAAGTAATCAAACTAAGAGTTTTGAAAGTAAACAAGCCGAGTATAATCATTAAGATGTCACAAAGCTTATTGTACTAGAAATTGTTGTTTTTAGCCTTAACTTCTCGTAGGGAACGTGGGACATTGGACGATAATGAAGTTTTAACGATTTTTTATAAAATCATAATTTTAATAGTTTTAAAATTTAACAAGACGAGCAAAAACATATTTTATCCACAAACGCTTATTTTTAATAGAAATCGTTGTTTTAAGCCCTACCTTCACATTGGAAACTTGGGAAAACGAATTATAATGAAGTTTTACCTATTTTGACATAAATAATCAAACTAAGAGTTTTGAAAGTAAACAAGCCGAGTATAATCGTTAAGATGTCACAAAGCTTATTGTGACTAGAAATCATTGTTTTTAGCCTTAACGTCTCATAGGGAACGTGGGACATTGGACGATAACGAAGTTTTAAAGATTTTGTATAAAATCATAGTTCTAATAGTTTTAAAATTTAAACAAGCCGAGTATAATCATTAAGATGTCACAAAGCTTATTGTGACTAGAAATCGTTGTTTTTAGCCTTAACTTCTAATAGGGAACGTGGGACATTGGACGATAACGAAGTTTTAACAATTTAGTATAAAATCATAATTCTAATAGTTTTAAAATTTAACAAGACGAGCATAAACATATTTTATCTACAAACACTTATTTTTAATAGAAATCGTTGTTTTAAGCCCTACCTTCACATTGGAAACGTGGGAAATCGAATTATAATGAAGTTTTACCCATTTTGACATAAATAATCAAACTAAGAGTTTTGAAAGTAAACAAGCCGAGTATAATCATTAAGATGTCAAAAAGCTTATTGTGACTAGAAATCGTTGTTTTTAGCCTTAACTTCTCGTAGGGAACGTGGGACATTGGACGATAACGAAGTTTTAACGATTTTGTATAAAATCATAATTCTAATAGTTATAAAATTTTATAAGACGAGCATAAACATATTTTATCTACAAACGCTTATTTTTAATAGAAATCGTTGTTTTAAGCCTTAACTTCCCATTGGAAACGTGGGAAATCGAACTATAATGAAGTTTTACCCATTTTGACATAAATAATCAAACTAAGAGTTTTGAAAGTAAACAAGCCGAGTATAATCATTAAGATGTCACAAAGCTTATTGTGACTAGAAATCGTTGTTTTTAGCCTTAACTTCTCGTAGGGAACGTGGGACATTGGACGATAACGATGTTTTAACGATTTTGTATAAAATCATAATTCTAATAGTTTTAAAATTTAATAAGACGAGCATAAACATATTTTATCTACAAACGCTTATTTTTAATAGAAATCGTTGTTTTAAGCCTTAACATCACATTGGAAACGTGGAAAATCGAAGTATAATGAAGTTTTACCCATTTTGACATAAATAATCAAACTAAGAGTTTTGAAAGTAAACAAGCCGAGTATAATCATTAAGATGTCACAAAGCTTATTGTGACTAGAAATCGTTGTTTTTAGCCTTAACTTCTCGTAGGGAACGTGGGACATTGGACGATAACGATGTTTTAACGATTTTGTATAAAATCATAATTCTAATAGTTTTAAAATTTAATAAGACGAGCATAAACATATTTTATCTACAAACGCTTATTTTTATAGAAATCGTTGTTTTAAGCCTTAACTTCCCATTGGAAACGTGGGAAATCAAACTATAATGAAGTTTTACCCATTTTGACATAAATAATCAAACTAAGAGTTTTGAAAGTAAACAAGCCGAGTATAATCATTAAGATGTCACAAAGCTTATTGTGGCTAGAAATCGTTGTTTTTAGCCTTAACTTCTCGTAGGGAACGTGGGACTTTGGACGATAACGAAGTTTTAACGATTTTGTATAAAATCATAATTCTAATAGTTTTAAAATTTTATAAGACGAGCATAAACATATTTTATCTACAAACGCTTATTTTTAATAGAAATCGTTGTTTTAAGCCTTAACTTCCCATTGGAAACGTGGGAAATCGAACTATAATGAAGTTTTACCCATTTTGACATAAATAATCAAACTAAGAGTTTTTAAAGTAAACAAGCCGAGTATAATCATTAAAGCCTTCACAAAGCTTATTGTGACTAGAAATAGTTGTTTTAAGCCTTAACTTCACATTGAAAACGTGGAAAATCGAACTATAATGAACTTTTATCCATTTTGACATAAATAATCAAACTAAGAGTTTTGAAAGTAAACAAGCCGAGTATAATCATTAAGATGTCACAAAGCTTATTGTGACTAGAAATCGTTGTTTTTAGCCTTAACTTCTCGTAGGGAACGTGGGACATTGGACGATAACGAAGTTTTAACGATTTTGTATAAAATCATAATTCTAATAGTTTTAAAATTTAATAAGACGAGCATAAACATATTTTATCTACAAACGCTTATTTTTAATAGAAATCGTTGTTTTAAGCCTTAACTTCACATTGGAAACGTGGGAAATCGAACTATAATGAAGTTTTACCGATTTTGACATAAATAATCAAACTAAGAGTTTTGAAAGTAAACAAGCCGAGTATAATCATTAAAGCTTTCACAAAGCTTATTGTGACTAGAAATAGTTGTTTTAAGCCTTAACTTCACTTTGAAAACGTGAGAAATCGAACTATAATGAAGTTTTACCCATTTTGACATAAATAATCAAACTAAGAGTTTTGAAAGTAAACAAGCCGAGTATAATCATTAAGATGTCACAAAGCTTATTGTACTAGAAATCGTTATTTTTAGCCTTAACTTCTCGTAGGGAACGTGGGACATTGGACGATAACGAAGTTTTAACGATTTTGTATAAAATCATAATTCTAATAGTTTTAAAATTTAATAAGACGAGCATAAACATATTTTATCTACAAACGCTTATTTTTAATAGAAATCGTTGTTTTAAGCCTTAACTTCCCATTGGAAACGTGGAAAATCGAACTATAATGAAGTTTTACCCATTTAGATATAAATAATCAAACTAAGAGTTTTGAAAGTAAACAAGCCGAGTATAATCATTAAGATGTCACAATGCTTATTGTGACTAGAAATCGTTGTTTTTAGCCTTAACTTCTCGTAGGGAACGTGGGACATTGGACGATAACGAAGTTTTTACTATTTTGTATAAAATCATAATTTTAATAGTTTTAAAATTTAACAAGACGAGCATAAACATATTTTATCTACAAACACTTATTTTTAATAGAAATCGTTGTTTTAAGCCCTACCTTCACATTGGAAACGTGGGAAATCGAATTATAATGAAGTTTTACCCATTTTGACATAAATAATCAAAGTAAGAGTTTTGAAAGTAAACAAGCCGAGTATAATCGTTAAGATGTCACAAAGCTTATTGTGACTAGAAATCGTTGTTTTTAGCCTTAACGTCTCATAGGGAACGTGGGACATTGGACGATAACGAAGTTTTAACGATTTTGTATAAAATCATAGTTCTAATAGTTTTAAAATTTAAACAATCCGAGTATAATCATTAAGATGTCACAAAGCTTATTGTGACTAGAAATCGTTGTTTTTAGCCTTAACTTCTCATAGGGAACGTGGGACATTGGACGATAACGAAGTTTTAACGATTTAGTATAAAATCATAATTCTAATGGTTTTAAAATTTAACAAGACGAGCATAAACATATTTTATCTACAAACGCTTATTTTTAATAGAAATCGTTTTTTCAAGCCCTACCTTCACATTGGAAACGTGGGAAATCGAATTATAATGAAGTTTTACCAATTTTGACATAAATAATCAAACTAGGAGTTTTGAAAGTAAACAAGCCGAGTATAATCATTAAGATGTCACAAAGCTTATTGTGACTAGATGTGTTTAGCCTTAACTTCTCGTAGGGAACGTGGGACATTGGACGATAACGAAGTTTTAACGATTTTATATAAAATCATAATTCTAATAGTTTTAAAATTTAACAAGACGAGCATAAACATATTTTATCTACAAACGCTTATTTTTAATAGAAATCGTTGTTTTAAGCCCTACCATCAAATTGGAAACGTGGGAAATAGAATTATAATGAAGTTTTACCGATTTTGACATAAATAATCAAACTAAGAGTTTTGAAAGTAAACAAGCCGAGTATAATCATTAAAGCTTTCACAAAGCTTATTGTGACTAGAAATAGTTGTTTTAAGCCTTAACTTCACTTTGAAAACGTGGGAAATCGAACTATAATGAAGTTTTACCCATTTTGACATAAATAATCAAACTAAGAGTTTTGAAAGTAAACAAGCCGAGTATAATCATTAAGATGTCACAAAGCTTATTGTACTAGAAATCGTTGTTTTTAACTTTAACTTCTCGTTGGGAACGTGGGACATTGGACGATAACGAAGTTTTAACGATTTTGTATAAAATCATAATTCTAATAGTTTTAAAATCTAATAAGACGAGCATAAACATATTTTATCTACAAACGCTTATTTTTAATAGAAATCGTTGTTTTAAGCCTTAACTTCCCATTGGAAACGTGGGAAATCGAACTATAATGAAGTTTTACCCATTTTGACATTAATAATCAAACTAAGAGTTTTTAAAGTAAACAAGCCGAGTATAATCATTAAAGCTTTCACAAAGCTTATTGTGACTAGAAATAGTTGTTTTAAGCCTTTACTTCACATTGAAAACGTGGGAAATCGAACTATAATGAAGTTTTACCCATTTTGACATAAATAATCAAACTAAGAGTTTTGAAAGTAAACAAGCCGAGTATAATCATTAAGATGTCACAAAGCTTATTGTACTAGAAATCGTTGTTTTTAGCCTTAACTTCTCGTAGGGAACGTGGGACATTGGACGATAATGAAGTTTTAACGATTTTGTATAAAATCATAATTTTAATAGTTTTAAAATTTAACATGACGAGCATAAACATATTTTAACCACAAACGCTTATTTTTAATAGAAATCGTTGTTTTAAGCCATACCTTCACATTGGAAACTTGGGAATCGAATTATAATGAAGTGTTACCCATTTTGACATAAATAATCAAACTAAGAGTTTTGAAAGTAAACAAGCCGAGTATAATCGTTAAGATGTCACAAAGCTTATTGTGACTAGAAATCGTTGTTTTTAGCCTTAACGTCTCATAGGGAACGTGGGACATTGGACGATAACGAAGTTTTAACGATTTTGTATAAAATCATAGTTCTAATAGTTTTAAAATTTAAACAAGCCGAGTATAATCATTAAGATGTCACAAAGCTTATTGTGACTAGAAATCGTTGTTTTTAGCCTTAACTTCTCATAGGGAACGTGGGACATTGGACGATAACGAAGTTTTAACGATTTAGTATAAAATCATAATTCTAATAGTTTTAAAATTTAACAAGACGAGCATAAACATATTTTATCTACAAACGCTTATTTTTAATAGAAATCGTTGTTTTAAGCCTTAACTTCACATTGGAAACGTTGGAAATCGAACTATAATGAAGTTTTACCCATTTTGATATAAATAATCAAACTAAGAGTTTTGAAAGTAAACAAGCTGAGTATAATCATTAAGATGTCACAATGCTTATTGTGACTAGAAATCGTTGTTTTTAGCCTTAACTTCTCGTAGGGAACGTGGGACATTGGACGATAACGAAGTTTTAACGATTTTGTATAAAATCATAATTCTAATAGTTTTAAAATTTATCAAGATGAGCATAAACATATTTTATCTACAAACGCTTATTTTTAGTAGAAATGTTTGTTTTAAGCATTAACTTCACATTGGAAAGGTGAGAAATAGAACTATAATGAAGTTTTACCTATTTTGACATAAATAATCAAACTAAGAGTTTTGAAAGTAAACAAGCCGAGTATAATCATTAAAGCTTTTACAAAGCTTATTGTGACTAGAAATAGTTGTTTTAAGCCTTAACTTCACATTGGAAACGTAAGAAATCGAACTATAATGAAGTTTTACCCATTTTGACATAAATAATCAAACTAAGAGTTTTGAAAGTAAACAAGCCGAGTATAATCATTAAAGCTTTCACAAAGCTTATTGTGACTAGAAATAGTTGTTTTAAGCCTTAACTTCTCGTAGGGAACGTGGGACATTGGACGGTAACGAAGTTTTAACGATTTTGTATAAAATCATAATTCTAATAATTTTAAAATTTAACAATACGAGCATAAACATATTTTATCTACAAACGCTTATTTTTAATAGAAATCGTTGTTTTAAGCCCTACCTTCACATTGGAAACGTGGGAAATAGAATTATATTGAAGTTTTACCGATTTTGACATAAATAATCAAACTAAGAGTTTTGAAAGTAAACAAGCCGACTATAATCATTAAGATGTCACAAAGCTTATTGTGACTAGAAATCGTTGTTTTTAGCCTTAACTTCTCGTAGGGAACGTGGGACATTGGACGGTAACGAAGTTTAAACGATTTTGTATAAAATCATAATTCTAATAGTTTTAAAATTTAACTAGACGAGCATAAACATATTTTATCTACAAACGCTTATTTTTAATAGAAATCGTTGTTTTAAGCCCTACCTTCACATTGGAAACGTGGGAAATAGAATTATAATGAAGTTTTACCAATTTTGACATAAATAATCAAACTAAGAGTTTTGAAAGTAAACAAGCCGAGTATAATCGTTAAAGCTTTCACAAAGCTTATTGTGACAAGAAATAGTTGTTTTAAGCCTTAACTTCACATTGAAAACGTGAGAAATCGAACTATAATGTAGTTTTACCCATTTTGACATAAATAATCAAACTAAGAGTTTTGAAAGTAAACAAGCCGAGTATAATCATTAAGATGTCACAAAGCTTATTGTACTAGAAATCGTTATTTTTAGCCTTAACTTCTCGTAGGGAACGTGGGACATTGGACGATAACGAAGTTTTGACAATTTTGTATAAAATCATAATTCGAATAGTCTTAAAATTTAATAAGACGAGCATAAACATATTTTATCAACAAACGCTTATTTTTAATAGAAATCGTTGTTTTAAGCATTAACTTCACATTGGAAACGTAAGAAATCGAACTATAATGAAGTTTTACCCATTTTGACATAAATAATCAAACTAAGAGTTTTGAAAGTAAACAAGCCGAGTATAATCATTAAAGCTTTCACAAAGCTTATTGTGACTAGAAATAGTTGTTTTAAGCCTTAACTTCACATTGAAAACGTGGGAAATCGAACTATAATGAAGTTTTACCCATTTTGACATAAATAATCAAACTAAGAGTTTTGAAAGTAAACAAGCCGAGTATAATCATTAAGATGTCACAAAGCTTATTGTACTAGAAATCGTTGTTTTTAGCCTTAACTTTCGTAGGGAACGTGGGACATTGGACGATAACGAAGTTTTAACGATTTAGTATAAAATCATAATTCTAATAGTTTTAAAATTTAACAAGACGAGCATAAACATATTTTATCTACAAACACTTATTTTTAATAGAAATCGTTGTTTTAAGCCCTACCTTCACATTGGAAACGTAGGAAATCGAATTATAATGAAGTTTTACCCATTTTGACATAAATAATCAAACTAAGAGTTTTGAAAGTAAACAAGCCGAGTATAATCATTAAGATGTCACAAAGCTTATTGTGACTAGAAATCGTTGTTTTTAGCCTTAACTTCTCGTAGGGAACGTGTGACATTGGAAGATAACGAAGTTTTAACGATTTTGTATAAAATCATAATTCTAATAGTTTTAAAATTTAACAAGACGAGCATAAACATATTTTATCTACAAACGCTTATTTTTAATAGAAATCGTTGTTTTAAGCCGCACCTTCACCTTGGAAACGTGGGAAATAGAATTATAATGAAGTTTTACCGATTTTGACATAAATAATCAAACTAAGAGTTTTGAAAGTAAACAAGCCGAGTATAATCATTAAAGCTTTCACAAAGCTTATTGTGACTAGAAGTAGTTGTTTTAAGCCTTAACTTCACTTTGAAAATGTGGGAAATCGAACTATAATGAAGTTTTACCCATTTTGACATAAATAATCAAACTAAGAGTTTTGAAAGTAAACAAGCCGAGTATAATCATTAAGATGTCACAAAGCTTATTGTACTAGAAATCGTTGTTTTTAGCCTTAACTTCTCGTAGGGAACGTGGGACATTGGACGATAACGAAGTTTTAACGATTTTGTATAAAATCATAATTCTATTAGTTTTAAAATTTAATAAGACGAGCATAAACATATTTTATCTACAAACGCTTATTTTTAATAGAAATCGTTGTTTTAAGCCTTAACTTCATATTGGAAACGTTGGAAATCGAACTATAATGAAGTTTTACCCATTTTGATATAAATAATCAAACTAAGAGTTTTAAAAGTAAACAAGCCGAGTATAATCATTAAGATGTCACAATGCTTATTGTGACTAGAAATCGTTGTTTTTAGCCTTAACTTCTCGTAGGGAACGTGGGACATTGGACGATAACGAAGTTTTAACGATTTTGTATAAAATCATAATTCTAATAGTTTTAAAATTTAACAAGATGAGCATAAACATATTTTATCTACAAACGCTTATTTTTAGTAGAAATGGTTGTTTTAAGCATTAACTTCACATTGGAAAGGTGAGAAATCGAACTATAATGAAGTTTTACCCATTTTGACATAAATAATCAAACTAAGAGTTTTGAAAGTAAACAAGCCGAGTATAATCATTAAAGCTTTCACAAAGCTTATTGTGACTATAAATAGTTGTTTTAAGCCTTAACTTCACATTGAAAACGTGGGAAATCGAACTATAATGAAGTTTTACCCATTTTGACATAAGTAATCAAACTAAGAGTTTTGAAAGTAAACAAGCCGAGTATAATCATTAAGATGTCACAAAGCTTATTGTACTAGAAATTGTTGTTTTTAGCCTTAACTTCTCGTAGGGAACGTGGGACATTGGACGATAATGAAGTTTTAACGATTTTTTATAAAATCATAATTTTAATAGTTTTAAAATTTAACAAGACGAGCAAAAACATATTTTATCCACAAACGCTTATTTTTAATAGAAATCGTTGTTTTAAGCCCTACCTTCACATTGGAAACTTGGGAAAACGAATTATAATGAAGTTTTACCCATTTTGACATAAATAATCAAACTAAGAGTTTTGAAAGTAAACAAGCCGAGTATAATCATTAAGATGTCACAAAGCTTATTGTGACTAGAAATCGTTGTTTTTAGCCTTAACTTCTCGTAGGGAACGTGGGACATTGGACGATAACGAAGTTTTAACGATTTTGTATAAAATCATAATTCTAATAGTTTTAAAATTTTATAAGACGAGCATAAACATATTTTATCTACAAACGCTTATTTTTAATAGAAATCGTTGTTTTAAGCCTTAACTTCCCATTGGAAACGTGGGAAATCGAACTATAATGAAGTTTTACCCATTTTGACATAGATAATCAAACTAAGAGTTTTGAAAGTAAACAAGCCGAGTATAATCATTAAGATGTCACAAAGCTTATTGTGACTAGAAATCGTTGTTTTCAGCCTTAACTTCTCGTAGGGAACGTGGGACATTGGACGATAACGATGTTTTAACGATTTTGTATAAAATCATAATTCTAATAGTTTTAAAATTAAATAAGACGAGCATAAACATATTTTATCTACAAACGCTTATTTTTAATAGAAATCGTTGTTTTAAGCCTTAACATCACATTGGAAACGTGGAAAATCGAAGTATAATGAAGTTTTACCCATTTTGACATAAATAATCAAACTAAGAGTTTTGAAAGTAAACAAGCCGAGTATAATCATTAAGATGTCACAAAGCTTATTGTGACTAGAAATCGTTGTTTTTAGCCTTAACTTCTCGTAGGGAACGTGGGACATTGGACGATAACGATGTTTTAACGATTTTGTATAAAATCATAATTCTAATAGTTTTAAAATTTAATAAGACGAGCATAAACATATTTTATCTACAAACGCTTATTTTTAATAGAAATCGTTGTTTTAAGCCTTAACTTCCCATTGGAAACGTGGGAAATCAAACTATAATGAAGTTTTACCCATTTTGACATAAATAATCAAACTAAGAGTTTTGAAATTAAACAAGCCGAGTATAATCATTAAGATGTCACAAAGCATATTGTGACTAGAAATCGTTGTTTTTAGCCTTAACTTCTCGTAGGGAACGTGGGACATTGGACGATAACGAAGTTTTAACGATTTTGTATAAAATCATAATTCTAATAGTTTTAAAATTTAATATGACGAGCATAAACATATTTTATCTACAAACGCTTATTTTTAATAGAAATCGTTGTTTTAAGCCTTAACTTCACATTGGAAACGTGGGAAATCGAACTATAATGAAGTTTTACCGATTTTGACATAAATAATCAAACTAAGAGTTTTGAAAGTAAACAAGCCGAGTATAATCATTAAAGCTTTCACAAAGCTTATTGTGACTAGAAATAGTTGTTTTAAGCCTTAACTTCACTTTGAAAACGTGAGAAATCGAACTATAATGAAGTTTTACCCATTTTGACATAAATAATCAAACTAAGAGTTTTGAAAGTAAACAAGCCGAGTATAATCATTAAGATGTCACAAAGCTTATTGTACTAGAAATCGTTATTTTTAGCCTTAACTTCTTGTAGGGAACGTGGGACATTGGACGATAACGAAGTTTTAACGATTTTGTATAAAATCATAATTCTAATAGTTTTAAAATTTAATAAGACGAGCATAAACATATTTTATCTACAAACGCTTATTTTTAATAGAAATCGTTGTTTTAAGCCTTAACTTCCCATTGGAAACGTGGGAAATCGAACTATAATGAAGTTTTACCCATTTTGACATAAATAATCAAACTAAGAGTTTTTAAAGTATACAAGCCGAGTATAATCATTAAAGCCTTCACAAAGCTTATTGTGACTAGAAATAGTTGTTTTAAGCCTTAACTTCACATTGAAAACGTGGGAAATCGAACTATAATGAACTTTTATCCATTTTGACATAAATAATCAAACTAAGAGTTTTGAAAGTAAACAAGCCGAGTATAATCATTAAGATGTCACAAAGCTTATTGTGACTAGAAATCGTTGTTTTTAGCCTTAACTTCTCGTAGGGAACGTGGGACATTGGACGATAACGGAGTTTTTACGATTTTGTATAAAATCATAATTTTAATAGTTTTAAAATTTAACAAGACGAGCATAAACATATTTTATCTACAAACACTTATTTTTAATAGAAATCGTTGTTTTAAGCCCTACCTTCACATTGGAAACGTGGGAAATCGAATTATAATGAAGTTTTACCCATTTTGACATAAATAATCAAACTAAGAGTTTTGAAAGTAAACAAGCCGAGTATAATCGTTAAGATGTCACAAAGCTTATTGTGACTAGAAATCGTTGTTTTTAGCCTTAACGTCTCATAGGGAACGTGGGACATTGGACGATAACGAAGTTTTAACGATTTTGTATAAAATCATAGTTCTAATAGTTTTAAAATTTAAACAATCCGAGTATAATCATTAAGATGTCACAAAGCTTATTGTGACTAGAAATCGTTGTTTTTAGCCTTAACTTCTCATAGGGAACGTGGGACATTGGACGATAACGAAGTTTTAACGATTTAGTATAAAATCATAATTCTAATGGTTTTAAAATTTAACAAGACGAGCATAAACATATTTTATCTACAAACGCTTATTTTTAATAGAAATCGTTTTTTCAAGCCCTACCTTCACATTGGAAACGTGGGAAATCGAATTATAACGAAGTTTTACCAATTTTGACATAAATAATCAAACTAGGAGTTTTGAAAGTAAACAAGCCGAGTATAATCATTAAGATGTCACAAAGCTTATTGTGACTAGATGTGTTTAGCCTTAACTTCTCGTAGGGAACGTGGGACATTGGAAGATAACGAAGTTTTAACGATTTTGAATAAAATCATAATTCTAATAGTTTTAAAATTTAACAAGACGAGCATAAACATATTTTATCTACAAACGCTTATTTTTAATAGAAATCGTTGTTTTAAGCCCTACCTTCAAATTGGAAACGTGGGAAATAGAATTATAATGAAGTTTTACCGATTTTGACATAAATAATCAAACTAAGAGTTTTGAAAGTAAACAAGCCGAGTATAATCATTAAAGCTTTCACAAAGCTTATTGTGACTAGAAATAGTTGTTTTAAGCCTTAACTTCACTTTGAAAACGTGGGAAATCGAACTATAATGAAGTTTTACCCATTTTGACATAAATAATCAAACTAAGAGTTTTGAAAGTAAACAAGCCGAGTATAATCATTAAGATGTCACAAAGCTTATTGTACTAGAAATCGTTGTTTTTAACTTTAACTTCTCGTTGGGAACGTGGGACATTGGACGATAACGAAGTTTTAACGATTTTGTATAAAATCATAATTCTAATAGTTTTAAAATCTAATAAGACGAGCATAAACATATTTTATCTACAAACGCTTATTTTTAATAGAAATCGTTGTTTTAAGCCTTAACTTCCCATTGGAAACGTGGGAAATCGAACTATAATGAAGTTTTCCATTTTGACATTAATAATCAAACTAAGAGTTTTTAAAGTAAACAAGCCGAGTATAATCATTAAAGCTTTCACAAAGCTTATTGTGACTAGAAATAGTTGTTTTAAGCCTTTACTTCACATTGAAAACGTGGGAAATCGAACTATAATGAAGTTTTACCCATTTTGACATAAATAATCAAACTAAGAGTTTTGAAAGTAAACAAGCCGAGTATAATCATTAAGATGTCACAAAGCTTATTGTACTAGAAATCGTTGTTTTTAGCCTTAACTTCTCGTAGGGAACGTGGGACATTGGACGATAATGAAGTTTTAACGATTTTGTATAAAATCATAATTTTAATAGTTTTAAAATTTAACATGACGAGCATAAACATATTTTAACCACAAACGCTTATTTTTAATAGAAATCGTTGTTTTAAGCCATACCTTCACATTGGAAACTTGGGAATCGAATTATAATGAAGTGTTACCCATTTTGACATAAATAATCAAACTAAGAGTTTTGAAAGTAAACAAGCCGAGTATAATCGTTAAGATGTCACAAAGCTTATTGTGACTAGAAATCGTTGTTTTTAGCCTTAACGTCTCATAGGGAACGCGGGACATTGGACGATAACGAAGTTTTAACAATTTTGTATAAAATCATAGTTCTAATAGTTTTAAAATTTAAACAAGCCGAGTATAATCATTAAGATGTCACAAAGCTTATTGTGACTAGAAATCGTTGTTTTTAGCCTTAACTTCTCATAGGGAACGTGGGACATTGGACGATAACGAAGTTTTAACGATTTAGTATAAAATCATAATTCTAATAGTTTTAAAATTTAACAAGACGAGCATAAACATATTTTATCTACAAACGCTTATTTTTAATAGAAATCGTTGTTTTAAGCCTTAACTTCACATTGGAAACGTTGGAAATCGAACTATAATGAAGTTTTACCCATTTTGATATAAATAATCAAACTAAGAGTTTTGAAAGTAAACAAGTGAGTATAATCATTAAGATGTCACAATGCTTATTGTGACTAGAAATCGTTGTTTTTAGCCTTAACTTCTCGTAGGGAACGTGGGACATTGGACGATAACGAAGTTTTAACGATTTTGTATAAAATCATAATTCTAATAGTTTTAAAATTTATCAAGATGAGCATAAACATATTTTATCTACAAACGCTTATTTTTAGTAGAAATGGTTGTTTTAAGCATTAACTTCACATTGGAAAGGTGAGAAATAGAACTATAATGAAGTTTTACCTATTTTGACATAAATAATCAAACTAAGAGTTTTGAAAGTAAACAAGCCGAGTATAATCATTAAAGCTTTCACAAAGCTTATTGTGACTAGAAATAGTTGTTTTAAGCCTTAACTTCACATTGAAAACGTGGGAAATCGAACTATAATGAAGTTTTACCCATTTTGACATAAATAATCAAACTAAGAGTTTTGAATGTAAACAAGCCGAGTATAATCATTAAGATGTCGCAAAGCTTATTGTACTAGAAATTGTTGTTTTTAGTCTTAACTTCTGGTAGGGAACGTGGGACATTGGACGATAATGAAGTTTTAACGATTTTTTATAAAATCATAATTTTAATAGTTTTAAAATTTAACAAGACGAGCATAAACATATTTTATCTACAAACGCTTATTTTTAATAGAAATCGTTGTTTTAAGCATTAACTTCACATTGGAAACGTAAGAAATCGAACTATAATGAAGTTTTACCCATTTTGACATAAATAATCAAACTAAGAGTTTTGAAAGTAAACAAGCCGAGTATAATCATTAAAGCTTTCACAAAGCTTATTGTGACTAGAAATAGTTGTTTTAAGCCTTAACTTCTCGTAGGGAACGTGGGACATTGGACGGTAACGAAGTTTTAACGATTTTGTATAAAATCATAATTCTAATAATTTTAAAATTTAACAATACGAGCATAAACATATTTTATCTACAAACGCTTATTTTTAATAGAAAGCGTTGTTTTAAGCCCTACCTTCACATTGGAAACGTGGGAAATAGAATTATATTGAAGTTTTACCGATTTTGACATAAATAATCAAACTAAGAGTTTTGAAAGTAAACAAGCCGACTATAATCATTAAGATGTCACAAAGCTTATTGTGACTAGAAATCGTTGTTTTTAGCCTTAACTTCTCGTAGGGAACGTGGGACATTGGACGGTAACGAAGTTTTAACGATTTTGTATAAAATCATAATTCTAATAGTTTTAAAATTTAACTAGACGAGCATAAACATATTTTATCTACAAACGCTTATTTTTAATAGAAATCGTTGTTTTAAGCCCTACCTTCACATTGGAAACGTGGGAAATAGAATTATAATGAAGTTTTACCAATTTTGACATAAATAATCAAACTAAGAGTTTTGAAAGTAAACAAGCCGAGTATAATCGTTAAAGCTTTCACAAAGCTTATTGTGACAAGAAATAGTTGTTTTAAGCCTTAACTTCACATTGAAAACGTGGGAAATCGAACTATAATGTAGTTTTACCCATTTTGACATAAATAATCAAACTAAGAGTTTTGAAAGTAAACAAGCCGAGTATAATCATTAAGATGTCACAAAGCTTATTGTACTAGAAATCGTTATTTTTAGCCTTAACTTCTCGTAGGGAACGTGGGACATTGGACGATAACGAAGTTTTGACGATTTTGTATAAAATCATAATTCGAATAGTCTTAAAATTTAATAAGACGAGCATAAACATATTTTATCTACAAACGCTTATTTTTAATAGAAATCGTTGTTTTAAGCATTAACTTCACATTGGAAACGTAAGAAATCGAACTATAATGAAGTTTTACCCATTTTGACATAAATAATCAAACTAAGAGTTTTGAAAGTAAACAAGCCGAGTATAATCATTAAAGCTTTCACAAAGCTTATTGTGACTAGAAATAGTTGTTTTAAGCCTTAACTTCACATTGAAAACGTGGGAAATCGAACTATAATGAAGTTTTACCCATTTTGACATAAATAATCAAACTAAGAGTTTTGAAAGTAAACAAGCCGAGTATAATCATTAAGATGTCACAAAGCTTATTGTACTAGAAATCGTTGTTTTTAGCCTTAACTCTCGTAGGGAACGTGGGACATTGGACGATAACGAAGTTTTAACGATTTAGTATAAAATCATAATTCTAATAGTTTTAAAATTTAACAAGACGAGCATAAACATATTTTATCTACAAACACTTATTTTTAATAGAAATCGTTGTTTTAAGCCCTACCTTCACATTGGAAACGTAGGAAATCGAATTATAATGAAGTTTTACCCATTTTGACATAAATAATCAAACTAAGAGTTTTGAAAGTAAACAAGCCGAGTATAATCATTAAGATGTCACAAAGCTTATTGTGACTAGAAATCGTTGTTTTTAGCCTTAACTTCTCGTAGGGAACGTGTGACATTGGACGATAACGAAGTTTTAACGATTTTGTATAAAATCATAATTCTAATAGTTTTAAAATTTAACAAGACGAGCATAAACATATTTTATCTACAAACGCTTATTTTTAATAGAAATCGTTGTTTTAAGCCGCACCTTCACCTTGGAAACGTGGGAAATAGAATTATAATGAAGTTTTACCGATTTTGACATAAATAATCAAACTAAGAGTTTTGAAAGTAAACAAGCCGAGTATAATCATTAAAGCTTTCACAAAGCTTATTGTGACTAGAAATAGTTGTTTTAAGCCTTAACTTCACTTTGAAAACGTGGGAAATCGAACTATAATGAAGTTTTACCCATTTTGACATAAATAATCAAACTAAGAGTTTTGAAAGTAAACAAGCCGAGTATAATCATTAAGATGTCACAAAGCTTATTGTACTAGAAATCGTTGTTTTTAGCCTTAACTTCTCGTAGGGAACGTGGGACATTGGACGATAACGAAGTTTTAACGATTTTGTATAAAATCATAATTCTAATAGTTTTAAAATTTAATAAGACGAGCATAAACATATTTTATCTACAAACGCTTATTTTTAATAGAAATCGTTGTTTTAAGCCTTAACTTCATATTGGAAACGTTGGAAATCGAACCATAATGAAGTTTTACCCATTTTGATATAAATAATCAAACTAAGAGTTTTAAAAGTAAACAAGCCGAGTATAATCATTAAGATGTCACAATGCTTATTGTGACTAGAAATCGTTGTTTTTAGCCTTAACTTCTCGTAGGGAACGTGGGACATTGGACGATAACGAAGTTTTAACGATTTTGTATAAAATCATAATTCTAATAGTTTTAAAATTTAACAAGATGAGCATAAACATATTTTATCTACAAACGCTTATTTTTAGTAGAAATGGTTGTTTTAAGCATTAACTTCACATTGGAAAGGTGAGAAATCGAACTATAATGAAGTTTTACCCATTTTGACATAAATAATCAAACTAAGAGTTTTGAAAGTAAACAAGCCGAGTATAATCATTAAAGCTTTCACAAAGCTTATTGTGACTATAAATAGTTGTTTTAAGCCTTAACTTCACATTGAAAACGTGGGAAATCGAACTATAATGAAGTTTTACCCATTTTGACATAAGTAATCAAACTAAGAGTTTTGAAAGTAAACAAGCCGAGTATAATCATTAAGATGTCACAAAGCTTATTGTACTAGAAATTGTTGTTTTTAGCCTTAACTTCTCGTAGGGAACGTGGGACATTGGACGATAATGAAGTTTTAATGATTTTTTATAAAATCATAATTTTAATAGTTTTAAAATTTAACAAGACGAGCAAAAACATATTTTATCCACAAACGCTTATTTTTAATAGAAATCGTTGTTTTAAGCCCTACCTTCACATTGGAAACTTGGGAAAACGAATTATAATGAAGTTTTACCTATTTTGACATAAATAATCAAACTAAGAGTTTTGAAAATAAACAAGCCGAGTATAATCGTTAAGATGTCACAAAGCTTATTGTGACTAGAAATCATTGTTTTTAGCCTTAACGTCTCATAGGGAACGTGGGACATTGGACGATAACGAAGTTTTAACGATTTTGTATAAAATCATAGTTCTAATAGTTTTAAAATTTAACAGCTTATTGTGACTAGAAATAGTTGTTTTAAGCCTTAACTTCACATTGGAAACGTGGGAAATCGAACTATAATGAAGTTTTACCCATTTTGACATAAATAATCAAACTAAGAGTTTTGAAAGTAAACAAGCCGAGTATAATCATTAAGATGTCACAAAGCTTATTGTGACTAGAAATCGTTGTTTTTAGCCTTAACTTCTCGTAGGGAACGTGGGACATTGGACGATAATGAAGTTTTAACGATTTTGTATAAAATCATAATTCTAATAGTTTTAAAATTTAACAAGACGAGCATAAACATATTTTATCTACAAACGCTTATTTTTAATAGAAATCGTTGTTTTAAGCCCTACCTTCACATTGGAAACGTGGGAAATCGAATTATAATGAAGTTTTACCCATTTTGACATAAATAATCAAACTAAGAGTTTTGAAAGTAAACAAGCCGAGTATAATCATTAAGATGTCACAAAGCTTATTGTGACTAGAAATCAGTTGTTTTACTCTCATAGGGAACGTGGGACATTGACGATAATGAAGTTTTAACGATTTTGTATAAAATCATAATTCTAATAGTTTTAAAATTTAATAAACGAGCATAAACATATTTTTTACAAACGCTTATTTTTATAGAAATCGTTGTTTTAAAAAAACGTGGGAAATTTATAATGAAGTTTTACCCATTTTGACATAAATAATCAAACTAAGAGTTTTGAAAGTAAACAAGCCGAGTATAATCATTAAGATGTCACAAAGCTTATTGTGACTAGAAATCGTTGTTTTTAGCCTTAACTTCTAATAGGGAACGTGGGACATTGGACGATAACGAAGTTTTAACGATTTAGTATAAAATCATAATTCTAATAGTTTTAAAATTTAACAAGACGAGCATAAACATATTTTATCTACAAACACTTATTTTTAATAGAAATCGTTGTTTTAAGCCCTACCTTCACATTGGAAACGTGGGAAATCGAATTATAATGAAGTTTTACCCATTTTGACATAAATAATCAAACTAAGAGTTTTGAAAGTAAACAAGCCGAGTATAATCATTAAGATGTCACAAAGCTTATTGTGACTAGAAATCGTTGTTTTTAGCCTTAACTTCTCGTTGGGAACGTGGGACATTGGACGATAACGAAGTTTTAACGATTTTGTATAAAATCATAATTCTAATAGTTTTAAAATTTTATAAGACGAGCATAAACATATTTTATCTACAAACGCTTATTTTTAATAGAAATCGTTGTTTTAAGCCTTAACTTCCCATTGGAAACGTGGGAAATCGAACTATAATGAAGTTTTACCCATTTTGACATAAATAATCAAACTAAGAGTTTTGAAAGTAAACAAGCCGAGTATAATCATTAAGATGTCACAAAGCTTATTGTGACTAGAAATCGTTGTTTTCAGCCTTAACTTCGTAGGGAACGTGGGACATTGGACGATAACGATGTTTTAACGATTTTGTATAAAATCATAATTCTAATAGTTTTAAAATTTAATAAGACGAGCATAAACATATTTTATCTACAAACGCTTATTTTTAATAGAAATCGTTGTTTTAAGCCTTAACATCACATTGGAAACGTGGAAAATCGAAGTATAATGAAGTTTTACCCATTTTGACATAAATAATCAAACTAAGAGTTTTGAAAGTAAACAAGCCGAGTATAATCATTAAGATGTCACAAAGCTTATTGTGACTAGAAATCGTTGTTTTTAGCCTTAACTTCTCGTAGGGAACGTGGGACATTGGACGATAACGATGTTTTAACGATTTTGTATAAAATCATAATTCTAATAGTTTTAAAATTTAATAAGACGAGCATAAACATATTTTATCTACAAACGCTTATTTTTAATAGAAATCGTTGTTTTAAGCCTTAACTTCCCATTGGAAACGTGGGAAATCAAACTATAATGAAGTTTTACCCATTTTGACATAAATAATCAAACTAAGAGTTTTGAAATTAAACAAGCCGAGTATAATCATTAAGATGTCACAAAGCTTATTGTGACTAGAAATAGTTGTTTTTAGCCTTAACTTCTCGTAGGGAACGTGGGACATTGGACGATAACGAAGTTTTAATGATTTTGTATAAAATCATAATTCTAATAGTTTTAAAATTTTATAAGACGAGCATAAACATATTTTATCTACAAACGCTTATTTTTAATAGAAATCGTTGTTTTAAGCCTTAACTTCCCATTGGAAACGTGGGAAATTGAACTATAATGAAGTTTTACCCATTTTGACATAAATAATCAAACTAAGAGTTTTTAAAGTAAACAAGCCGAGTATAATCATTAAAGCCTTCACAAAGCTTATTGTGACTAGAGATAGTTGTTTTAAGCCTTAACTTCACATTGAAAACGTGGGAAATCGAACTATAATGAACTTTTATCCATTTTGACATAAATAATCAAACTAAGAGTTTTGAAAGTAAACAAGCCGAGTATAATCATTAAGATGTCACAAAGCTTATTGTGACTAGAAATTGTTGTTTTTAGCCTTAACTCTCGTAGGGAACGTGGGACATTGGACGATAACGAAGTTTTAACGATTTTGTATAAAATCATAATTCTAATAGTTTTAAAATTTAATAAGACGAGCATAAACATATTTTATCTACAAACGCTTATTTTTAATAGAAATCGTTGTTTTAAGCCTTAACTTCACATTGGAAACGTGGGAAATCGAACTATAATGAAGTTTTACCGATTTTGACATAAATAATCAAACTAAGAGTTTTGAAAGTAAACAAGCCGAGTATAATCATTAAAGCTTTCACAAAGCTTATTGTGACTAGAAATAGTTGTTTTAAGCCTTAACTTCACTTTGAAAACGTGAGAAATCGAAATATAATGAAGTTTTACCCATTTTGACATAAATAATCAAACTAAGAGTTTTGAAAGTAAACAAGCCGAGTATAATCATTAAGATGTCACAAAGCTTATTGTACTAGAAATCGTTATTTTTAGCCTTAACTTCTCGTAGGGAACGTGGGACATTGGACGATAACGAAGTTTTAACGATTTTGTATAAAATCATAATTCTAATAGTTTTAAAATTTAATAAGACGAGCATAAACATATTTTATCTACAAACGCTTATTTTTAATAGAAATCGTTGTTTTAAGCCTTAACTTCCCATTGGAAACGTGGGAAATCGAACTATAATGAAGTTTTACCCATTTTGACATAAATAATCAAACTAAGAGTTTTTAAAGTAAACAAGCCGAGTATAATCATTAAAGCCTTCACAAAGCTTATTGTGACTAGAAATAGTTGTTTTAAGCCTTAACTTCACATTGAAAACGTGGGAAATCGAACTATAATGAACTTTTATCCATTTTGACATAAATAATCAAACTAAGAGTTTTGAAAGTAAACAAGCCGAGTATAATCATTAAGATGTCACAAAGCTTATTGTGACTAGAAATCGTTGTTTTTAGCCTTAACTCTCGTAGGGAACGTGGGACATTGGACGATAACGAAGAGTTTTTACGATTTTGTATAAAATCATAATTTTAATAGTTTTAAAATTTAACAAGACGAGCATAAACATATTTTATCTACAAACACTTATTTTTAATAGAAATCGTTGTTTTAAGCCCTACCTTCACATTGGAAACGTTGGAAATCGAATTATAATGAAGTTTTACCCATTTTGACATAAATAATCAAACTAAGAGTTTTGAAAGTAAACAAGCCGAGTATAATCGTTAAGATGTCACAAAGCTTATTGTGACTAGAAATCGTTGTTTTTAGCCTTAACGTCTCATAGGGAACGTGGGACATTGGACGATAACGAAGTTTTAACGATTTTGTATAAAATCATAGTTCTAATAGTTTTAAAATTTAAACAATCCGAGTATAATCATTAAGATGTCACAAAGCTTATTGTGACTAGAAATCGTTGTTTTTAGCCTTAACTTCTCATAGGGAACGTGGGACATTGGACGATAACGAAGTTTTAACGATTTAGTATAAAATCATAATTCTAATGGTTTTAAAATTTAACAAGACGAGCATAAACATATTTTATCTACAAACGCTTATTTTTAATAGAAATCGTTTTTTCAAGCCCTACCTTCACATTGGAAACGTGGGAAATCGAATTATAATGAAGTTTTACCAATTTTGACATAAATAATCAAACTAGGAGTTTTGAAAGTAAACAAGCCGAGTATAATCATTAAGATGTCACAAAGCTTATTGTGACTAGATGTGTTTTGCCTTAACTTTCGTAGGGAACGTGGGACATTGGACGATAACGAAGTTTTAACGATTTTGTATAAAATCATAATTCTAATAATTTTAAAATTTAACAAGACGAGCATAAACATATTTTATCTACAAACGCTTATTTTTAATAGAAATCGTTGTTTTAAGCCCTACCTTCAAATTGGAAACGTGGGAAATAGAATTATAATAAAGTTTTACCGATTTTGACATAAATAATCAAACTAAGAGTTTTGAAAGTAAACAAGCCGAGTATAATCATTAAAGCTTTCACAAAGCTTATTGTGACTAGAAATAGTTGTTTTAAGCCTTAACTTCACTTTGAAAACGTGAGAAATCGAAATATAATGAAGTTTTACCCATTTTGACATAAATAATCAAACTAAGAGTTTTGAAAGTAAACAAGCCGAGTATAATCATTAAGATGTCACAAAGCTTATTGTACTAGAAATCGTTATTTTTAGCCTTTAACTTCTCGTAGGGAACGTGGGACATTGGACGATAACGAAGTTTTAACGATTTTGTATAAAATCATAATTCTAATAGTTTTAAAATTTAATAAGACGAGCATAAACATATTTTATCTACAAACGCTTATTTTTAATAGAAATCGTTGTTTTAAGCCTTAACTTCCCATTGGAAACGTGGGAAATCGAACTATAATGAAGTTTTACCCATTTTGACATAAATAATCAAACTAAGAGTTTTTAAAGTAAACAAGCCGAGTATAATCATTAAAGCCTTCACAAAGCTTATTGTGACTAGAAATAGTTGTTTTAAGCCTTAACTTCACATTGAAAACGTGGGAAATCGAACTATAATGAACTTTTATCCATTTTGACATAAATAATCAAACTAAGAGTTTTGAAAGTAAACAAGCCGAGTATAATCATTAAGATGTCACAAAGCTTATTGTGACTAGAAATCGTTGTTTTTAGCCTTAACTTCTCGTAGGGAACGTGGGACATTGGACGATAACGAAGATTTTACGATTTTGTATAAAATCATAATTTTAATAGTTTTAAAATTTAACAAGACGAGCATAAACATATTTTATCTACAAACACTTATTTTTAATAGAAATCGTTGTTTTAAGCCCTACCTTCACATTGGAAAACGTTTGGAAATCGAATTATAATGAAGTTTTACCCATTTTGACATAAATAATCAAACTAAGAGTTTTGAAAGTAAACAAGCCGAGTATAATCGTTAAGATGTCACAAAGCTTATTGTGACTAGAAATCGTTGTTTTTAGCCTTAACGTCTCATAGGGAACGTGGGACATTGGACGATAACGAAGTTTTAACGATTTTGTATAAAATCATAGTTCTAATAGTTTTAAAATTTAAACAATCCGAGTATAATCATTAAGATGTCACAAAGCTTATTGTGACTAGAAATCGTTGTTTTTAGCCTTAACTTCTCATAGGGAACGTGGGACATTGGACGATAACGAAGTTTTAACGATTTAGTATAAAATCATAATTCTAATGGTTTTAAAATTTAACAAGACGAGCATAAACATATTTTATCTACAAACGCTTATTTTTAATAGAAATCGTTTTTTCAAGCCCTACCTTCACATTGGAAACGTGGGAAATCGAATTATAATGAAGTTTTACCAATTTTGACATAAATAATCAAACTAGGAGTTTTGAAAGTAAACAAGCCGAGTATAATCATTAAGATGTCACAAAGCTTATTGTGACTAGATGTGTTTTGCCTTAACTTCTCGTAGGGAACGTGGGACATTGGACGATAACGAAGTTTTAACGATTTTGTATAAAATCATAATTCTAATAATTTTAAAATTTAACAAGACGAGCATAAACATATTTTATCTACAAACGCTTATTTTTAATAGAAATCGTTGTTTTAAGCCCTACCTTCAAATTGGAAACGTGGGAAATAGAATTATAATAAAGTTTTACCGATTTTGACATAAATAATCAAACTAAGAGTTTTGAAAGTAAACAAGCCGAGTCTAATCATTAAAGCTTTCACAAAGCTTATTGTGACTAGAAATAGTTGTTTTAAGCCTTAACTTCACTTTGAAAACGTGGGAAATCGAACTATAATGAAGTTTTACCCATTTTGACATAAATAATCAAACTAAGAGTTTTTAAAGTAAACAAGCCGAGTATAATCATTAAAGCCTTCACAAAGCTTATTGTGACTAGAGATAGTTGTTTTAAGCCTTAACTTCACATTGAAAACGTGGGAAATCGAACTATAATGAACTTTTATCCATTTTGACATAAATAATCAAACTAAGAGTTTTGAAAGTAAACAAGCCGAGTATAATCATTAAGATGTCACAAAGCTTATTGTGACTAGAAATTGTTGTTTTTAGCCTTAACTTCTCGTAGGGAACGTGGGACATTGGACGATAACGAAGTTTTAACGATTTTGTATAAAATCATAATTCTAATAGTTTTAAAATTTAATAAGACGAGCATAAACATATTTTATCTACAAACGCTTATTTTTAATAGAAATCGTTGTTTTAAGCCTTAACTTCACATTGGAAACGTGGGAAATCGAACTATAATGAAGTTTTACCGATTTTGACATAAATAATCAAACTAAGAGTTTTGAAAGTAAACAAGCCGAGTATAATCATTAAAGCTTTCACAAAGCTTATTGTGACTAGAAATAGTTGTTTTAAGCCTTAACTTCACTTTGAAAACGTGAGAAATCGAAATATAATGAAGTTTTACCCATTTTGACATAAATAATCAAACTAAGAGTTTTGAAAGTAAACAAGCCGAGTATAATCATTAAGATGTCACAAAGCTTATTGTACTAGAAATCGTTATTTTTAGCCTTAACTTCTCGTAGGGAACGTGGGACATTGGACGATAACGAAGTTTTAACGATTTTGTATAAAATCATAATTCTAATAGTTTTAAAATTTAATAAGACGAGCATAAACATATTTTATCTACAAACGCTTATTTTTAATAGAAATCGTTGTTTTAAGCCTTAACTTCCCATTGGAAACGTGGGAAATCGAACTATAATGAAGTTTTACCCATTTTGACATAAATAATCAAACTAAGAGTTTTTAAAGTAAACAAGCCGAGTATAATCATTAAAGCCTTCACAAAGCTTATTGTGCTAGAAATAGTTGTTTTAAGCCTTAACTTCACATTGAAAACGTGGGAAATCGAACTATAATGAACTTTTATCCATTTTGACATAAATAATCAAACTAAGAGTTTTGAAAGTAAACAAGCCGAGTATAATCATTAAGATGTCACAAAGCTTATTGTGACTAGAAATCGTTGTTTTTAGCCTTAACTTCTCGTAGGGAACGTGGGACATTGGACGATAACGAAGATTTTACGATTTTGTATAAAATCATAATTTTAATAGTTTTAAAATTTAACAAGACGAGCATAAACATATTTTATCTACAAACACTTATTTTTAATAGAAATCGTTGTTTTAAGCCCTACCTTCACATTGGAAACGTTGGAAATCGAATTATAATGAAGTTTTACCCATTTTGACATAAATAATCAAACTAAGAGTTTTGAAAGTAAACAAGCCGAGTATAATCGTTAAGATGTCACAAAGCTTATTGTGACTAGAAATCGTTGTTTTTAGCCTTAACGTCTCATAGGGAACGTGGGACATTGGACGATAACGAAGTTTTAACGATTTTGTATAAAATCATAGTTCTAATAGTTTTAAAATTTAAACAATCCGAGTATAATCATTAAGATGTCACAAAGCTTATTGTGACTAGAAATCGTTGTTTTTAGCCTTAACTTCTCATAGGGAACGTGGGACATTGGACGATAACGAAGTTTTAACGATTTAGTATAAAATCATAATTCTAATGGTTTTAAAATTTAACAAGACGAGCATAAACATATTTTATCTACAAACGCTTATTTTTAATAGAAATCGTTTTTTCAAGCCCTACCTTCACATTGGAAACGTGGGAAATCGAATTATAATGAAGTTTTACCAATTTTGACATAAATAATCAAACTAGGAGTTTTGAAAGTAAACAAGCCGAGTATAATCATTAAGATGTCACAAAGCTTATTGTGACTAGATGTGTTTTGCCTTAACTTCTCGTAGGGAACGTGGGACATTGGACGATAACGAAGTTTTAACGATTTTGTATAAAATCATAATTCTAATAATTTTAAAATTTAACAAGACGAGCATAAACATATTTTATCTACAAACGCTTATTTTTAATAGAAATCGTTGTTTTAAGCCCTACCTTCAAATTGGAAACGTGGGAAATAGAATTATAATAAAGTTTTACCGATTTTGACATAAATAATCAAACTAAGAGTTTTGAAAGTAAACAAGCCGAGTCTAATCATTAAAGCTTTCACAAAGCTTATTGTGACTAGAAATAGTTGTTTTAAGCCTTAACTTCACTTTGAAAACGTGGGAAATCGAACTATAATGAAGTTTTACCCATTTTGACATAAATAATCAAACTAAGAGTTTTGAAAGTAAACAAGCCGAGTATAATCATTAAGATGTCAAAAAGCTTATTGTACTAGAAATCGTTGTTTTTAACCTTAACTTCTCGTTGGGAACGTGGGACATTGGACGATAACGAAGTTTTAACGATTTTGTATAAAATCATAATTCTAATAGTTTTAAAATCTAATAAGACGAGCATAAACATATTTTATCTACAAACGCTTATTTTTAATAGAAATCGTTGTTTTAAGCCTTAACTTCCCATTGGAAACGTGGGAAATCGAACTATAATGAAGTTTTACCCATTTTGACATAAATAATCAAACTAAGAGTTTTTAAAGTAAACAAGCCGAGTATAATCATTAAAGCTTTCACAAAGCTTATTGTGACTAGAAATAGTTGTTTTAAGCCTTAACTTCACATTGAAAACGTGGGAAATCGAACTATAATGAAGTTTTACCCATTTTGACATAAATAATCAAACTAAGAGTTTTGAAAGTAAACAAGCCGAGTATAATCATTAAGATGTCACAAAGCTTATTGTACTAGAAATCGTTGTTTTTAGCCTTAACTTCTCGTAGGGAACGTGGGACATTGGATGATAATGAAGTTTTAACGATTTTGAATAAAATCATAATTTTAATAGTTTTAAAATTTAACATGACGAGCATAAACATATTTTAACCACAAACGCTTATTTTTAATAGAAATCGTTGTTTTAAGCCATACCTTCACATTGGAAACTTGGGAATCGAATTATAATGAAGTGTTACCCATTTTGACATAAATAATCAAACTAAGAGTTTTGAAAGTAAACAAGCCGAGTATAATCATTAAGATGTCACAAAGCTTATTGTGACTAGAAATCGTTGTTTTTAGCCTTAACTTCTCATAGGGAACGTGGGACATTGGACGATAACGAAGTTTTAACGATTTAGTATAAAATCATAATTCTAATAGTTTTAAAATTTAACAAGACGAGCATAAACATATTTTATCAACAAACGCTTATTTTTAATAGAAATTGTTGTTTTAAGCCTTAACTTCACATTGGAAACGTTGGAAATCGAACTATAATGAAGTTTTACCCATTTTGATATAAATAACCAAACTAAGAGTTTTGAAAGTAAACAAGCTGAGTATAATCATTAAGATGTCACAATGCTTATTGTGACTAGAAATCGTTGTTTTTAGCCTTAACTTCTCGTAGGGAACGTGGGACATTGGACGATAACGAAGTTTTAACGATTTTGTATAAAATCATAATTCTAATAGTTTTAAAATTTATCAAGATGAGAATAAACATATTTTATCTACAAACGCTTATTTTTAGTAGAAATGGTTGTTTTAAGCATTAACTTCACATTGGAAAGGTGAGAAATAGAACTATAATGAAGTTTTACCTATTTTGACATAAATAATCAAACTAAGAGTTTTGAAAGTAAACAAGCCGAGTATAATCATTAAAGCTTTCACAAAGCTTATTGTGACTAGAAATAGTTGTTTTAAGCCTTAACTTCACATTGAAAACGTGGGAAATCGAACTATAATGAAGTTTTACCCATTTTGACATAAATAATCAAACTAAGAGTTTGAATGTAAACAAGCCGAGTATAATCATTAAGATGTCACAAAGCTTATTGTACTAGAAATTGTTGTTTTTAGTCTTAACTTCTGGTAGGGAACGTGGGACATTGGACGATAATGAAGTTTTAACGATTTTTTATAAAATCATAATTTTAATAGTTTTAAAATTTAACAAGACGAGCATAAACATATTTTATCTACAAACGCTTATTTTTAATAGAAATCGTTGTTTTAAGCATTAACTTCACATTGGAAACGGAAGAAATCGAACTATAATGAAGTTTTACCCATTTTGACATAAATAATCAAACTAAGAGTTTTGAAAGTAAACAAGCCGAGTATAATCATTAAAGCTTTCACAAAGCTTATTGTGACTAGAAATAGTTGTTTTAAGCCTTAACTTCTCGTAGGGAACGTGGGACATTGACGATAACGAAGTTTTAACGATTTTGTATAAAATCATAATTCTAATAATTTTAAAATTTAACAATACGAGCATAAACATATTTTTTCTACAAACGCTTATTTTTAATAGAAATCGTTGTTTTAAGCCCTACCTTCACATTGGAAACGTGGGAAATAGAATTATATTGAAGTTTTACCGATTTTGACATAAATAATCAAACTAAGAGTTTTGAAAGTAAACAAGCCGACTATAATCATTAAGATGTCACAAAGCTTATTGTGACTAGAAATCGTTGTTTTTAGCCTTAACTTCTCGTAGGGAACGTGGGACATTGACGATAACGAAGTTTTAACGATTTTGTATAAAATCATAATTCTAATAGTTTTAAAATTTAACTAGACGAGCATAAACATATTTTATCTACAAACGCTTATTTTTAATAGAAATCGTTGTTTTAAGCCCTACCTTCACATTGGAAACGTGGGAAATAGAATTATAATGAAGTTTAACCAATTTTGACATAAATAATCAAACTAAGAGTTTTGAAAGTAAACAAGCCGAGTATAATCGTTAAAGCTTTCACAAAGCTTATTGTGATAAGAAATAGTTGTTTTAAGCCTTAACTTCACATTGAAAACGTGGGAAATCGAACTATAATGTAGTTTTACCCATTTTGACATAAATAATCAAACTAAGAGTTTTGAAAGTAAACAAGCCGAGTGTAATCATTAAGATGTCACAAAGCTTATTGTACTAGAAATCGTTATTTTTAGCCTTAACTTCTCGTAGGGAACGTGGGACATTGGACGATAACGAAGTTTTGACGATTTTGTATAAAATCATAATTCTAATAGTCTTAAAATTTAATAAGACGAGCATAAACATATTTTATCTACAAACGCTTATTTTTAATAGAAATCGTTGTTTTAAGCATTAACTTCACATTGGAAACGTAAGAAATCGAACTATAATGAAGTTTTACCCATTTTGACATAAATAATCAAACTAAGAGTTTTGAAAGTAAACAAGCCGAGTATAATCATTAAAGCTTTCACAAAGCTTATTGTGACTAGAAATAGTTGTTTTAAGCCTTAACTTCACATTGAAAACGTGGGAAATCGAACTATAATGAAGTTTTACCCATTTTGACATAAATAATCAAACTAAGAGTTTTGAAAGTAAACAAGCCGAGTATAATCATTAAGATGTCACAAAGCTTATTGTACTAGAAATCGTTGTTTTTAGCCTTAACTTCTCGTAGGGAACGTGGGACATTGGACGATAACGAAGTTTTAACGATTTAGTATAAAATCATAATTCTAATAGTTTTAAAATTTAACAAGACGAGCATAAACATATTTTATCTACAAACACTTATTTTTAATAGAAATCGTTGTTTTAAGCCCTATCTTCACATTGGAAACGTAGGAAATCGAATTATAATGAAGTTTTACCCATTTTGACATAAATAATCAAACTAAGAGTTTTGAAAGTAAACAAGCCGACTATAATCATTAAGATGTCACAAAGCTTATTGTGACTAGAAATCGTTGTTTTTAGCCTTAACTTCTCGTAGGGAACGTGGGACATTGGACGGTAACGAAGTTTTAACGATTTTGTATAAAATCATAATTCTAATAATTTTAAAATTTAACAAGACGAGCATAAACATATTTTATCTACAAACGCTTATTTTTAATAGAAATCATTGTTTTAAGCCCTACCTTCACATTGGAAACGTGGGAAATAGAATTATAATGAAGTTTTACCGATTTTGACATAAATAATCAAACTAAGAGTTTTGAAAGTAAACAAGCCGACTATAATCATTAAGATGTCACAAAGCTTATTGTGACTAGAAATCGTTGTTTTTAGCCTTAACTTCTCGTAGGGAACGTGGGACATTGGACGGTAACGAAGTTTTAACGATTTTGTATAAAATCATAATTCTAATAGTTTTAAAATTTAACAAGACGAGAATAAACATATTTTATCTACAAACGCTTATTTTTAATAGAAATCGTTGTTTTAAGCCCTACCTTCACATTGGAAACGTGGGAAATAGAATTATAATGAAGTTTTACCGATTTTGACATAAATAATCAAACTAAGAGTTTTGAAAGTAAACAAGCCGAGTATAATCGTTAAAGCTTTCACAAAGCTTATTGTGACAAGAAATAGTTGTTTTAAGCCTTAACTTCACATTGAAAACGTGGGAAATCGAACTATAATGTAGTTTTACCCATTTTGACATAAATAATCAAACTAAGAGTTTTGAAAGTAAACAAGCCGAGTATAATCATTAAGATGTCACAAAGCTTATTGTACTAGAAATCGTTATTTTTAGCCTTAACTTCTCGTAGGGAATGTAGGACATTGGACGATAACGAAGTTTTAACGATTTTGTATAAAATCATAATTCTAATAGTCTTAAAATTTAATAAGACGAGCATAAACATATTTTATCTACAAACGCTTATTTTTAATAGAAATCGTTGTTTTAAGCATTTACTTCACATTGGAAACGTAAGAAATCGAACTATAATGAAGTTTTACCCATTTTGACATAAATAATCAAACTAAGAGTTTTGAAAGTAAACAAGCCGAGTATAATCATTAAAGCTTTCACAAAGCTTATTGTGACTAGAAATAGTTGTTTTAAGCCTTAACTTCACATTGAAAACGTGGGAAATCGAACTATAATGAAGTTTTACCCATTTTGACATAAATAATCAAACTAAGAGTTTTGAAAGTAAACAAGACGAGTATAATCATTAAGATGTCACAAAGCTTATTGTACTAGAAATCGTTGTTTTTAGCCTTAACTTCTCGTAGGGAACGTGGGACATTGGACGATAATGAAGTTTTAACGATTTTGTATAAAATCATAATTTTAATAGTTTTAAAATTTAACAAGACGAGCATAAACATATTTTATCCACAAACGCTTATTTTTAATAGAAATCGTTGTTTTAAGCCCTACCTTCACATTGGAAACGTGGGAAATCGAATTATAATGAAGTTTTACCCATTTTGACATAAATAATCAAACTAAGAGTTTTGAGAGTAAACAAGCCGAGTATAATCGTTAAGATGTCACAAAGCTTATTGTAACTAGAAATCGTTGTTTTTAGCCTTAACGTCTCATAGGGAACGTGGGACATTGGACGATAACGAAGTTTTAACGATTTTGTATAAAATCATAGTTCTAATAGTTTTAAAATTTAAACAAGCCGAGTATAATCATTAAGATGTCACAAAGCTTATTGTGACTAGAAATCGTTGTTTTTAGCCTTAACTTCTAATAGGGAACGTGGGACATTGGACGATAACGAAGTTTTAACGATTTAGTATAAAATCATTTATTCTAATAGTTTTAAAATTTAACAAGACGAGCATAAACATATTTTATCTACAAACACTTATTTTTAATAGAAATCGTTGTTTTAAGCCCTACCTTCACATTGGAAACGTGGGAAATCGAATTATAATGAAGTTTTACCCATTTTGACATAAATAATCAAATTAAGAGTTTTGAAAGTAAACAAGCCGAGTATAATCATTAAGATGTCACAAAGCTTATTATGACTAGAAATCGTTGTTTTTAGCCTTAACTTCTCGTAGGGAACGTGGGACATTGGACGATAACGAAGTTTTAACGATTTTATATAAAATTATAATTCTAATAGTTTTAAAATTTAACAAGACGAGCATAAACATATTTTATCTACAAACACTTATTTTTAATAGAAATCGTTGTTTTAAGCCCTACCTTCACATTGGAAACGTGGGAAATAGAATTATAATGAAGTTTTACCGATTTTGACATAAATAATCAAACTAAGAGTTTTGAAAGTAAACAAGCCGAGTATAATCGTTAAAGCTTTCACAAAGCTTATTGTGACAAGAAATAGTTGTTTTAAGCCTTAAGTTCACATTGAAAACGTGGGAAATCGAACTATAATGTAGTTTTACCCATTTTGACATAAATAATCAAACTAAGAGTTTTGAAAGTAAACAAGCCGAGTATAATCATTAAGATGTCACAAAGCTTATTGTACTAGAAATCGTTATTTTTAGCCTTAACTTCTCGTAGGGAACGTGGGACATTCGACGATAACGAAGTTTTAACGATTTTGTATAAAATCATAATTCTAATAGTCTTAAAATTTAATAAGACGAGCATAAACATATTTTATCTACAAACGCTTATTTTTAATAGAAATCGTTGTTTTAAGCATTAACTTCAAATTGGAAACGTAAGAAATCGAACTATAATGAAGTTTTACCCATTTTGACATAAATAATCAAACTAAGAGTTTTGAAAGTAAACAAGCCGAGTATAATCATTAAAGCTTTCACAAAGCTTATTGTGACTAGAAATAGTTGTTTTAAGCCTTAACTTCACATTGAAAACGTGGGAAATCGAACTATAATGAAGTTTTACCCATTTTGACATAAATAATCAAACTAAGAGTTTTGAAAGTAAATAAGCCGAGTATAATCATTAAGATGTCACAAAGCTTATTGTACTAGAAATCGTTGTTTTTAGCCTTAACTTCTCGTAGGGAACGTGGGACATTGGACGATAATGAAGTTTTAACGATTTTGTATAAAATCATAATTTTAATAGTTTTAAAATTTTACAAGACGAGCATAAACATATTTTATCCACAAACGCTTATTTTTAATAGAAATCGTTGTTTTAAGCCCTACCTTCACATTGGAAACGTGGGAAATCGAATTATAATGAAGTTTTACCCATTTTGACATAAATAATCAAACTAAAAGTTTTGAAAGTAAACAAGCCGAGTATAATCGTTAAGATGTCACAAAGCTTATTGTGACTAGAAATCGTTGTTTTTAGCCTTAACGTCTCATAGGGAACGTGGGACATTGGACGATAACGAAGTTTTAACGATTTTGTATAAAATCATAGTTCTAATAGTTTTAAAATTTAAACAAGCCGAGTATAATCATTAAGATGTCACAAAGCTTATTGTGACTAGAAATCGTTGTTTTTAGCCTTAACTTCTAATAGGGAACGTGGGACATTGGACGATAACGAAGTTTTAACCATTTAGTATAAAATCATTTATTCTAATAGTTTTAAAATTTAACAATACGAGCATAAACATATTTTTTCTACAAACGCTTATTTTTAATAGAAATCGTTGTTTTAAGCCCTACCTTCACATTGGAAACGTGGGAAATAGAATTATATTGAAGTTTTACCGATTTTGACATAAATAATCAAACTAAGAGTTTTGAAAGTAAACAAGCCGACTATAATCATTAAGATGTCACAAAGCTTATTGTGACTAGAAATCGTTGTTTTTAGCCTTAACTTCTCGTAGGGAACGTGGGACATTGGACGATAACGAAGTTTTAACGATTTTGTATAAAATCATAATTCTAATAGTTTTAAAATTTAACTAGACGAGCATAAACATATTTTATCTACAAACGCTTATTTTTAATAGAAATCGTTGTTTTAAGCCCTACCTTCACATTGGAAACGTGGGAAATAGAATTATAATGAAGTTTAACCAATTTTGACATAAATAATCAAACTAAGAGTTTTGAAAGTAAACAAGCCGAGTATAATCGTTAAAGCTTTCACAAAGCTTATTGTGATAAGAAATAGTTGTTTTAAGCCTTAACTTCACATTGAAAACGTGGGAAATCGAACTATAATGTAGTTTTACCCATTTTGACATAAATAATCAAACTAAGAGTTTTGAAAGTAAACAAGCCGAGTGTAATCATTAAGATGTCACAAAGCTTATTGTACTAGAAATCGTTATTTTTAGCCTTAACTTCTCGTAGGGAACGTGGGACATTGGACGATAACGAAGTTTTGACGATTTTGTATAAAATCATAATTCTAATAGTCTTAAAATTTAATAAGACGAGCATAAACATATTTTATCTACAAACGCTTATTTTTAATAGAAATCGTTGTTTTAAGCATTAACTTCACATTGGAAACGTAAGAAATCGAACTATAATGAAGTTTTACCCATTTTGACATAAATAATCAAACTAAGAGTTTTGAAAGTAAACAAGCCGAGTATAATCATTAAAGCTTTCACAAAGCTTATTGTGACTAGAAATAGTTGTTTTAAGCCTTAACTTCACATTGAAAACGTGGGAAATCGAACTATAATGAAGTTTTACCCATTTTGACATAAATAATCAAACTAAGAGTTTTGAAAGTAAACAAGCCGAGTATAATCATTAAGATGTCACAAAGCTTATTGTACTAGAAATCGTTGTTTTTAGCCTTAACTTCTCGTAGGGAACGTGGGACATTGGACGATAACGAAGTTTTAACGATTTAGTATAAAATCATAATTCTAATAGTTTTAAAATTTAACAAGACGAGCATAAACATATTTTATCTACAAACACTTATTTTTAATAGAAATCGTTGTTTTAAGCCCTATCTTCACATTGGAAACGTAGGAAATCGAATTATAATGAAGTTTTACCCATTTTGACATAAATAATCAAACTAAGAGTTTTGAAAGTAAACAAGCCGACTATAATCATTAAGATGTCACAAAGCTTATTGTGACTAGAAATCGTTGTTTTTAGCCTTAACTTCTCGTAGGGAACGTGGGACATTGGACGGTAACGAAGTTTTAACGATTTTGTATAAAATCATAATTCTAATAATTTTAAAATTTAACAAGACGAGCATAAACATATTTTATCTACAAACGCTTATTTTTAATAGAAATCATTGTTTTAAGCCCTACCTTCACATTGGAAACGTGGGAAATAGAATTATAATGAAGTTTTACCGATTTTGACATAAATAATCAAACTAAGAGTTTTGAAAGTAAACAAGCCGACTATAATCATTAAGATGTCACAAAGCTTATTGTGACTAGAAATCGTTGTTTTTAGCCTTAACTTCTCGTAGGGAACGTGGGACATTGGACGGTAACGAAGTTTTAACGATTTTGTATAAAATCATAATTCTAATAGTTTTAAAATTTAACAAGACGAGAATAAACATATTTTATCTACAAACGCTTATTTTTAATAGAAATCGTTGTTTTAAGCCCTACCTTCACATTGGAAACGTGGGAAATAGAATTATAATGAAGTTTTACCGATTTTGACATAAATAATCAAACTAAGAGTTTTGAAAGTAAAAAGCCGAGTATAATCGTTAAAGCTTTCACAAAGCTTATTGTGACAAGAAATAGTTGTTTTAAGCCTTAACTTCACATTGAAAACGTGGGAAATCGAACTATAATGTAGTTTTACCCATTTTGACATAAATAATCAAACTAAGAGTTTTGAAAGTAAACAAGCCGAGTATAATCATTAAGATGTCACAAAGCTTATTGTACTAGAAATCGTTATTTTTAGCCTTAACTTCTCGTAGGGAATGTAGGACATTGGACGATAACGAAGTTTTAACGATTTTGTATAAAATCATAATTCTAATAGTCTTAAAATTTAATAAGACGAGCATAAACATATTTTATCTACAAACGCTTATTTTTAATAGAAATCGTTGTTTTAAGCATTTACTTCACATTGGAAACGTAAGAAATCGAACTATAATGAAGTTTTACCCATTTTGACATAAATAATCAAACTAAGAGTTTTGAAAGTAAACAAGCCGAGTATAATCATTAAAGCTTTCACAAAGCTTATTGTGACTAGAAATAGTTGTTTTAAGCCTTAACTTCACATTGAAAACGTGGGAAATCGAACTATAATGAAGTTTTACCCATTTTGACATAAATAATCAAACTAAGAGTTTTGAAAGTAAACAAGACGAGTATAATCATTAAGATGTCACAAAGCTTATTGTACTAGAAATCGTTGTTTTTAGCCTTAACTTCTCGTAGGGAACGTGGGACATTGGACGATAATGAAGTTTTAACGATTTTGTATAAAATCATAATTTTAATAGTTTTAAAATTTAACAAGACGAGCATAAACATATTTTATCCACAAACGCTTATTTTTAATAGAAATCGTTGTTTTAAGCCCTACCTTCACATTGGAAACGTGGGAAATCGAATTATAATGAAGTTTTACCCATTTTGACATAAATAATCAAACTAAGAGTTTTGAGAGTAAACAAGCCGAGTATAATCGTTAAGATGTCACAAAGCTTATTGTAACTAGAAATCGTTGTTTTTAGCCTTAACGTCTCATAGGGAACGTGGGACATTGGACGATAACGAAGTTTTAACGATTTTGTATAAAATCATAGTTCTAATAGTTTTAAAATTTAAACAAGCCGAGTATAATCATTAAGATGTCACAAAGCTTATTGTGACTAGAAATCGTTGTTTTTAGCCTTAACTTCTAATAGGGAACGTGGGACATTGGACGATAACGAAGTTTTAACGATTTAGTATAAAATCATTTATTCTAATAGTTTTAAAATTTAACAAGACGAGCATAAACATATTTTATCTACAAACACTTATTTTTAATAGAAATCGTTGTTTTAAGCCCTACCTTCACATTGGAAACGTGGGAAATCGAATTATAATGAAGTTTTACCCATTTTGACATAAATAATCAAATTAAGAGTTTTGAAAGTAAACAAGCCGAGTATAATCATTAAGATGTCACAAAGCTTATTATGACTAGAAATCGTTGTTTTTAGCCTTAACTTCTCGTGGAACGTGGGACATTGGACGATAACGAAGTTTTAACGATTTTATATAAAATTATAATTCTAATAGTTTTAAAATTTAACAAGACGAGCATAAACATATTTTATCTACAAACACTTATTTTTAATAGAAATCGTTGTTTTAAGCCCTACCTTCACATTGGAAACGTGGGAAATAGAATTATAATGAAGTTTTACCGATTTTGACATAAATAATCAAACTAAGAGTTTTGAAAGTAAACAAGCCGAGTATAATCGTTAAAGCTTTCACAAAGCTTATTGTGACAAGAAATAGTTGTTTTAAGCCTTAAGTTCACATTGAAAACGTGGGAAATCGAACTATAATGTAGTTTTACCCATTTTGACATAAATAATCAAACTAAGAGTTTTGAAAGTAAACAAGCCGAGTATAATCATTAAGATGTCACAAAGCTTATTGTACTAGAAATCGTTATTTTTAGCCTTAACTTCTCGTAGGGAACGTGGGACATTCGACGATAACGAAGTTTTAACGATTTTGTATAAAATCATAATTCTAATAGTCTTAAAATTTAATAAGACGAGCATAAACATATTTTATCTACAAACGCTTATTTTTAATAGAAATCGTTGTTTTAAGCATTAACTTCAAATTGGAAACGTAAGAAATCGAACTATAATGAAGTTTTACCCATTTTGACATAAATAATCAAACTAAGAGTTTTGAAAGTAAACAAGCCGAGTATAATCATTAAAGCTTTCACAAAGCTTATTGTGACTAGAAATAGTTGTTTTAAGCCTTAACTTCACATTGAAAACGTGGGAAATCGAACTATAATGAAGTTTTACCCATTTTGACATAAATAATCAAACTAAGAGTTTTGAAAGTAAATAAGCCGAGTATAATCATTAAGATGTCACAAAGCTTATTGTACTAGAAATCGTTGTTTTTAGCCTTAACTTCTCGTAGGGAACGTGGGACATTGGACGATAATGAAGTTTTAACGATTTTGTATAAAATCATAATTTTAATAGTTTTAAAATTTTACAAGACGAGCATAAACATATTTTATCCACAAACGCTTATTTTTAATAGAAATCGTTGTTTTAAGCCCTACCTTCACATTGGAAACGTGGGAAATCGAATTATAATGAAGTTTTACCCATTTTGACATAAATAATCAAACTAAAAGTTTTGAAAGTAAACAAGCCGAGTATAATCGTTAAGATGTCACAAAGCTTATTGTGACTAGAAATCGTTGTTTTTAGCCTTAACGTCTCATAGGGAACGTGGGACATTGGACGATAACGAAGTTTTAACGATTTTGTATAAAATCATAGTTCTAATAGTTTTAAAATTTAAACAAGCCGAGTATAATCATTAAGATGTCACAAAGCTTATTGTGACTAGAAATCGTTGTTTTTAGCCTTAACTTCTAATAGGGAACGTGGGACATTGGACGATAACGAAGTTTTAACCATTTAGTATAAAATCATTTATTCTAATAGTTTAAAAATTTAACAAGACGAGCATAAACATATTTTATCTACAAACGCTTATTTTTAATAGAAATCGTTGTTTTAAGCCCTACCTTCACATTGGAAACGTGGGAAATCGAATTATAATGAAGTTTTACCCATTTTGACATAAATAATCAAACTAAGAGTTTTGAAAGTAAACAAGCCGAGTATAATCATTAAGATGTCACAAAGCTTATTATGACTAGAAATCGTTGTTTTTAGCCTTAACTTCTCGTAGGGAACGTGGGACATTGGACGATAACGAAAATTTAACGATTTTGTATAAAATCATAATTCTAATAGTTTTAAAATTTAACAAGACGAGCATAAACATATTTTATCTACAAACGCTTATTTTTAATAGAAAACGTTGTTTTAAGCCCTACCTTCAAATTGGAAACGTGGGAAATAGAATTATAATGAAGTTTTACCGATTTTGAAATAAATAATCAAACTAAGAGTTTTGAAAGTAAACAAGCCGAGTATAATCATTAAAGCTTTCACAAAGCTTATTGTGACTAGAAATAGTTGTTTTAAGCCTTAACTTCACTTTGAAAACGTGGGAAATCGAACTATAATGAAGTTTTACCCATTTTGACATAAATAATCAAACTAAGAGTTTTGAAAGTAAACAAGCCGAGTATAATCATTAAGTTGTCACAAAGCTTATTGTACTAGAAATCGTTGTTTTTAGCCTTAACTTCTCGTAGGGAACGTGGAACATTGGACGATAACGAAGTTTTAACGATTTTGTATAAAATCATAATTCTAATAGTTTTAAAATTTAATAAGACGAGCATAAACAGATTTTATCTACAAACGCTTATTTTTAATAGAAATCGTTGTTTTAAGCCTTAACTTCCCATTGGAAACGTGGGAAATCGAACTATAATGAAGTTTTACCCATTTTGACATAAATAATCAAACTAAGAGTTTTTAAAGTAAACAAGCCGAGTATAATCATTAAAGCCTTCACAAAGCTTATTGTGACTAGAAATAGTTGTTTTAAGCCTTAACTTCACATTGAAAACGTGGGAAATCGAACTATAATGAAGTTTTACCCATTTTGACATAAATAATCAAACTAAGAGTTTTGAATGTAAACAAGCCGAGTATAATCATTAAGATGTCACAAAGCTTATTGTACTAGAAATTGTTGTTTTTAGTCTTAACTTCTGGTAGGGAACGTGGGACATTGGACGATAATGAAGTTTTAACGATTTTTTATAAAATCATTATTTTAATAGTTTTAAAATTTAACAAGACGAGCATAAACATATTTTAACCACAAATGCTTATTTTTAATAGAAATCGTTGTTTTAAGCCCTACCTTCACATTGGAAACTTGGGAAATCGAATTATAATGAAGTTTTACCCATTTTGACATAAATAATCAAACTAAGAGTTTTGAAAGTAAACAAGCCGAGTATAATCGTTAAGATGTCACAAAGCTTATTGTGACTAGAAATCGTTGTTTTTAGCCTTAACGTCTCATAGGGAACGTGGGACATTGGACGATAACGAAGTTTTAACGATTTTGTATAAAATCATAGTTCTAATAGTTTTAAAATTTAAACAAGCCGAGTATAATCATTAAGATGTCACAAAGCTTATTGTGACTAGAAATCGTTGTTTTTAGCCTTAACTTCTCATAGGGAACGTGGGACATTGGACGATAACGAAGTTTTAACGAATTAGTATAAAATCATAATTCTAATAGTTTTAAAATTTAACAAGACGAGCATAAACATATTTTATCTACAAACACTTATTTTTAATAGAAATCATTGTTTTAAGCCCTACCTTCACATTGGAAACGTAGGAAATCGAATTATAATGAAGTTTTACCCATTTTGACATAAATAATCAAACTAAGAGTTTTGAAAGTAAACAAGCCGACTATAATCATTAAGATGTCACAAAGCTTATTGTGACTAGAAATCGTTGTTTTTAGCCTTAACTTCTCGTAGGTAACGTGGGACATTGGACGGTAACGAAGTTTTAACGATTTTGTATAAAATCATAATTCTAATAATTTTAAAATTTAACAAGACGAGCATAAACATATTTTATCTACAAACACTTATTTTTAATAGAAATCGTTGTTTTAAGCCCTACCTTCACATTGGAAACGTGGGAAATAGAATTATAATGAAGTTTTACCGATTTTGACATAAATAATCAAACTAAGAGTTTTGAAAGTAAACAAGCCGACTATAATCATTAAGATGTCACAAAGCTTATTGTGACTAGAAATCGTTGTTTTTACCCTTAACTTCTCGTAGGGAACGTGGGACATTGAACGGTAACGAAGTTTTAACGATTTTGTATAAAATCATAATTCTAATAGTTTTAAAATTTAACAAGACGAGCATAAACATATTTTATCTACAAACGCTTATTTTTAATAGAAATCGTTGTTTTAAGCCCTACCTTCACATTGGAAACGTGGGAAATAGAATTATAATGAAGTTTTACCGATTTTGACATAAATAATCAAACTAAGAGTTTTGAAAGTAAACAAGCCGAGTATAATCGTTAAAGCTTTCACAAAGCTTATTGTGACAAGAAATAGTTGTTTTAAGCCTTAACTTCACATTGAAAACGTGGGAAATCGAACTATAATGTAGTTTTACCCATTTTGACATAAATAATCAAACTAAGAGTTTTGAAAGTAAACAAGCCGAGTATAATCATTAAGATGTCACAAAGCTTATTGTACTAGAAATCGTTATTTTTAGCCTTAACTTCTCGTAGGGAACGTGGGACATTGGACGATAACGAAGTTTTAACGATTTTGTATAAAATCATAATTCTAATAGTCTTAAAATTTAATAAGACGAGCATAAACATATTTTATCTACAAACGCTTATTTTTAATAGAAATCGTTGTTTTAAGCATTAACTTCACATTGGAAACGTGAGAAATCGAACTATAATGAAGTTTTACCCATTTTGACATAAATAATCAAACTAAGAGTTTTGAAAGTAAACAAGCCGAGTATAATCATTAAAGCTTTCACAAAGCTTAATGTGACTAGAAATAGTTGTTTTAAGCCTTAACTTCACATTGAAAACGTGGAAAATCGAACTATAATGAAGTTTTACCCATTTTGACATAAATAATCAAACTAAGAGTTTTGAAAGTAAACAAGCCGAGTATAATCATTAAGATGTCACAAAGCTTATTGTACTAGAAATCGTTATTTTTAGCCTTAACTTCTCGTAGGGAACGTGGGACATTGGACGATAACGAAGTTTTAACGATTTTGTATAAAATCATAATTCTAATAGTCTTAAAATTTAATAAGACGAGCATAAACATATTTTATCTACAAACGCTTATTTTTAATAGAAATCGTTGTTTTAAGCATTAACTTCACATTGGAAACGTGAGAAATCGAACTATAATGAAGTTTTACCCATTTTGACATAAATAATCAAACTAAGAGTTTTGAAAGTAAACAAGCCGAGTATAATCATTAAAGCTTTCACAAAGCTTAATGTGACTAGAAATAGTTGTTTTAAGCCTTAACTTCACATTGAAAACGTGGAAAATCGAACTATAATGAAGTTTTACCCATTTTGACATAAATAATCAAACTAAGAGTTTTGAAAGTAAACAAGCCGAGTATAATCATTAAGATGTCACAAAGCTTATTGTACTAGAAATCGTTGTTTTTAGCCTTAACTTCTCGTAGGGAACGTGCGACATTGGACGATAATGAAGTTTTAACGATTTTGTATAAAATCATAATTTTAATAGTTTTAAAATTTAACAAGACGAGCATAAACATATTTTATCCACAAACGCTTATTTTTAATAGAAATCGTTGTTTTAAGCCCTACCTTCACATTGGAAACGTGGGAAATCGAATTATAATGAAGTTTTACCCATTTTGACATAAATAATCAAACTAAGAGTTTTGAAAGTAAACAAGCCGAGTATAATCGTTAAGATGTCACAAAGCTTATTGTAACTAGAAATCGTTGTTTTTAGCCTTAACGTCTCATAGGGAACGTGGGACATTGGACGATAACGAAGTTTTAACGATTTTGTATAAAATCATAGTTCTAATAGTTCTAAAATTTAAACAAGCCGAGTATAATCATTAAGATGTCACAAAGCTTATTGTGACTATAAATCGTTGTTTTTAGCCTTAACTTCTAATAGGGAACGTGGGACATTGGACGATAACGAAGTTTTAACGATTTAGTATAAAATCATTTATTCTAATAGTTTTAAAATTTAACAAGACGAGCATAAACATATTTTATCTACAAACACTTATTTTTAATAGAAATCGTTGTTTTAAGCCCTACCTTCACATTGGAAACGTGGGAAATCGAATTATAATGAAGTTTTACCCATTTTGACATAAAAATCAAACTAAGAGTTTTGAAAGTAAACAAGTCGAGTATAATCATTAAGATGTCACAAAGCTTATTATGACTAGAAATCGTTGTTTTTAGCCTTAACTTCTCGTAGGGAACGTGGGACATTGGACGATAACGAAGTTTTAACGATTTTATATAAAATCATAATTCTAATAGTTTTAAAATTTAACAAGACGAGGATAAACATATTTTATCTACAAACACTTATTTTTAATAGAAATCGTTGTTTTAAGCCCTACCTTCACATTGGAAACGTAGGAAATCGAATTATAATGAAGTTTTACCCATTTTGACATAAATAATCAAACTAAGAGTTTTGAAAGTAAACAAGCCGACTATAATCATTAAGATTTCACAAAGCTTATTGTGACTAGAAATCGTTGTTTTTAGCCTTAAGTTCTCGTAGGGAACGTGGGACATTGGACGGTAACGAAGTTTTAACGATTTTGTATAAAATCATAATTCTAATAGTTTTAAAATTTAACAAGACGAGCATAAACATATTTTATCTACAAACGCTTATTTTTAATAGAAATGGTTGTTTTAAGCCCTACCTTCACATTGGAAACGTGGGAAATAGAATTATAATGAAGTTTTACCGATTTTGACATAAATAATCAAACTAAGAGTTTTGAAAGTAAACAAGCCGAGTATAATCGTTAAAGCTTTCACAAAGCTTATTGTGACAAGAAATAGTTGTTTTAAGCCTTAAGTTCACATTGAAAACGTGGGAAATCGAACTATAATGTAGTTTTACCCATTTTGACATAAATAATCAAACTAAGAGTTTTGAAAGTAAACAAGCCGAGTATAATCATTAACATGTCACAAAGCTTATTGTACTAGAAATCGTTATTTTTAGCCTTAACTTCTCGTAGGGAACGTGAGACATTGGACGATAACGAAGTTTTAACGATTTTGTATAAAATCATAATTCTAATAGTCTTAAAATTTAATAAGACGAGCATAAACATATTTTATCTACAAACGCTTATTTTTAATAGAAATCGTTGTTTTAAGCATTAACTTCACATTGGAAACGTAAGAAATCGAACTATAATGAAGTTTTACCCATTTTGACATAAATAATCAAACTAAGAGTTTTGAAAGTAAACAAGCCGAGTATAATCATTAAAGCTTTCACAAAGCTTATTGTGACTAGAAATAGTTGTTTTAAGCCTTAACTTCACATTGAAAACGTGGGAAATCGAACTATAATGAAGTTTTACCCATTTTGACATAAATAATCAAACTAAAAGTTTTGAAAGTAAACAAGCCGAGTATAATCATTAAGATGTCACAAAGCTTATTATGACTAGAAATCGTTGTTTTTAGCCTTAACTTCTCGTAGGGAACGTGGGACATTGGACGATAACGAAAATTTAACGATTTTGTATAAAATCATAATTCTAATAGTTTTAAAATTTAACAAGACGAGCATAAACATATTTTATCTACAAACGCTTATTTTTAATAGAAAACGTTGTTTTAAGCCCTACCTTCACATTGGAAACGTGGGAAATCGAATTATAATGAAGTTTTACCCATTTTGACATAAATAATCAGACTAAGAGTTTTTAAAGTAAACAAGCCGAGTATAATCGTTAAGATGTCACAAAGCTTATTGTGACTAGAAATCGTTGTTTTTAGCCTTAACGTCTCATAGGGAACGTGGGACATTGGACGATAACGAAGTATTAACGATTTTGTATAAAATCATAGTTCTAATAGTTTTAAAATTTAAACAAGCCGAGTATAATCATTAAGATGTCACAAAGCTTATTGTGACTAGAAATCGTTGTTTTTAGCCTTAACTTCTAATAGGGAACGTGGGACATTGGACGATAACGAAGTTTTAACGATTTAGTATAAAATCATTTATTCTAATAGTTTTAAAATTTAACAAGACGAGCATAAACATATTTTATCTACAAACGCTTATTTTTAATAGAAATCGTTGTTTTAAGCCCTACCTTCACATTGGAAACGTGGGAAATCGAATTATAATGAAGTTTTACCCATTTTGACATAAATAATCAAATTAAGAGTTTTGAAAGTAAACAAGCCGAGTATAATCATTAAGATGTCACAAAGCTTATTATGACTAGAAATCGTTGTTTTTAGCCTTAACTTCGTAGGGAACGTGGGACATTGGACGATAACGAAGTTTTAACGATTTTGTATAAAATCATAATTCTAATAGTTTTAAAATTTAACAAGACGAGCATAAACATATTTTATCTACAAACGCTTATTTTTAATAGAAAACGTTGTTTTAAGCCCTACCTTCAAATAGGAAACGTGGGAAATAGAATTATAATGAAGTTTTACCGATTTTGACATAAATAATCAAACTAAGAGTTTTGAAAGTAAACAAGCCGAGTATAATCATTAAAGCTTTCACAAAGCTTATTGTGACTAGAAATAGTTGTTTTAAGCCTTAACTTCACTTTGAAAACGTGGGAAATCGAACTATAATGAAGTTTTACCCATTTTGACATAAATAATCAAACTAAGAGTTTTGAAAGTAAACAAGCCGAGTATAATCATTAAGTTGTCACAAAGCTTATTGTACTAGAAATCGTTGTTTTTAGCCTTAACTTTCGTAGGGAACGTGGGACATTGGACGATAACGAAGTTTTAACGATTTTGTATAAAATCATAATTCTAATAGTTTTAAAATTTAATAAGACGAGCATAAACATATTTTATCTACAAACGCTTATTTTTAATAGAAATCGTTGTTTTAAGCCTTAACTTCCCATTGGAAACGTGAGAAATCGAACTATAATGAAGTTTTACCCATTTTGACATAAATAATCAAACTAAGAGTTTTTAAAGTAAACAAGCCGAGTATAATCATTAAAGCCTTCACAAAGCTTATTGTGACTAGAAATAGTTGTTTTAAGCCTTAACTTCACATTGAAAACGTGGGAAATCGAACTATAATGAAGTTTTACCCATTTTGACATAAATAATCAAACTAAGAGTTTTGAATGTAAACAAGCCGAGTATAATCATTAAGATGTCACAAAGCTTATTGTACTAGAAATTGTTGTTTTTAGTCTTAACTTTCGGTAGGGAACGTGGGACATTGGACGATAATGAAGTTTTAACGATTTTTTATAAAATCATTATTTTCATAGTTTTAAAATTTAACAAGACGAGCATAAACATATTTTAACCACAAACGCTTATTTTTAATAGAAATCGTTGTTTTAAGCCATACCTTCACATTGGAAACTTGGGAAATTGAATTATAATGAAGTTTTACCCATTTTGACATAAATAATCAAACTAAGAGTTTTGAAAGTAAACAAGCCGAGTATAATCGTTAAGATGTCACAAAGCTTATTGTGACTAGAAATCGTTGTTTTTAGCCTTAACGTCTCATAGGGAACGAGGGACATTGGACGATAACGAAGTTTTAACGATTTTGTATAAAATCATAGTTCTAATAGTTTTAAAATTTAAACAAGCCGAGTATAATCATTAAGATGTTACAAAGCTTATTGTGACTAGAAATCGTTGTTTTTAGCCTTAACTTCTCATAGGGAACGTGGGACATTGGACGATAACGAAGTTTTAACGATTTAGTATAAAATCATAATTCTAATAGTTTTAAAATTTAACAAGACGAGCATAAACATATTTTATCTACAAACACTTGTTTTAAATAGAAATCGTTGTTTTAAGCCCTACCTTCACATTGGAAACGTAGGAAATCGAATTATAATGAAGTTTTACCCATTTTGACATAAATAATCAAACTAAGAGTTTTGAAAGTAAACAAGCCGACTATAATCATTAAGATGTCACAAAGCTTATTGTGACTAGAAATCGTTGTTTTTAGCCTTAACTTCTCGTAGGGAACGTGGGACATTGGACGGTAACGAAGTTTTAACGATTTTGTATAAAATCATAATTCTAATAATTTTAAAATTTAACAAGACGAGCATAAACATATTTTATCCACAAACGCTTATTTTTAATAGAAATCGTTGTTTTAAGCCCTACCTTCACATTGTAAACGTGGGAAATCGAATTATAATGAAGTTTTACCCATTTTGACATAAATAATCAAACTAAAAGTTTTGAAAGTAAACAAGCCGAGTATAATCGTTAAGATGTCACAAAGCTTATTGTGACTAGAAATCGTTGTTTTTAGCCTTAACGTCTCATAGGGAACGTGGGACATTGGACGATAACGAAGTTTTAACGATTTTGTATAAAATCATAGTTCTAATAGTTTTAAAATTTAAACAAGCCGAGTATAATCATTAAGATGTCACAAAGCTTATTGTGACTAGAAATCGTTGTTTTTAGCCTTAACTTCTAATAGGGAACGTGGGACATTGGACGATAACGAAGTTTTAACCATTTAGTATAAAATCATTTATTCTAATAGTTTAAAAATTTAACAAGACGAGCATAAACATATTTTATCTACAAACGCTTATTTTTAATAGAAATCGTTGTTTTAAGCCCTACCTTCACATTGGAAACGTGGGAAATCGAATTATAATGAAGTTTTACCCATTTTGACATAAATAATCAAACTAAGAGTTTTGAAAGTAAACAAGCCGAGTATAATCATTAAGATGTCACAAAGCTTATTATGACTAGAAATCGTTGTTTTTAGCCTTAACTTCTCGTAGGGAACGTGGGACATTGGACGATAACGAAAATTTAACGATTTTGTATAAAATCATAATTCTAATAGTTTTAAAATTTAACAAGACGAGCATAAACATATTTTATCTACAAACGCTTATTTTTAATAGAAAACGTTGTTTTAAGCCCTACCTTCAAATTGGAAACGTGGGAAATAGAATTATAATGAAGTTTTACCGATTTTGACATAAATAATCAAACTAAGAGTTTTGAAAGTAAACAAGCCGAGTATAATCATTAAAGCTTTCACAAAGCTTATTGTGACTAGAAATAGTTGTTTTAAGCCTTAACTTCACTTTGAAAACGTGGGAAATCGAACTATAATGAAGTTTTACCCATTTTGACATAAATAATCAAACTAAGAGTTTTGAAAGTAAACAAGCCGAGTATAATCATTAAGTTGTCACAAAGCTTATTGTACTAGAAATCGTTTTTTAGCCTTAACTTCTCGTAGGGAACGTGGAACATTGGACGATAACGAAGTTTTAACGATTTTGTATAAAATCATAATTCTAATAGTTTTAAAATTTAATAAGACGAGCATAAACAGATTTTATCTACAAACGCTTATTTTTAATAGAAATCGTTGTTTTAAGCCTTAACTTCCCATTGGAAACGTGGGAAATCGAACTATAATGAAGTTTTACCCATTTTGACATAAATAATCAAACTAAGAGTTTTTAAAGTAAACAAGCCGAGTATAATCATTAAAGCTTTCACAAAGCTTATTGTGACTAGAAATAGTTGTTTTAAGCCTTAACTTCACTTTGAAAACGTGGGAAATCGAACTATAATGAAGTTTTACCCATTTTGACATAAATAATCAAACTAAGAGTTTTGAAAGTAAACAAGCCGAGTATAATCATTAAGTTGTCACAAAGCTTATTGTACTAGAAATCGTTGTTTTTAGCCTTAACTTCTTGTAGGGAACGTGGAACATTGGACGATAACGAAGTTTTAACGATTTTGTATAAAATCATAATTCTAATAGTTTTAAAATTTAATAAGACGAGCATAAACAGATTTTATCTACAAACGCTTATTTTTAATAGAAATCGTTGTTTTAAGCCTTAACTTCCCATTGGAAACGTGGGAAATCGAACTATAATGAAGTTTTACCCATTTTGACATAAATAATCAAACTAAGAGTTTTTAAAGTAAACAAGCCGAGTATAATCATTAAAGCCTTCACAAAGCTTATTGTGACTAGAAATAGTTGTTTTAAGCCTTAACTTCACATTGAAAACGTGGGAAATCGAACTATAATGAAGTTTTACCCATTTTGACATAAATAATCAAACTAAGAGTTTTGAATGTAAACAAGCCGAGTATAATCATTAAGATGTCACAAAGCTTATTGTACTAGAAATTGTTGTTTTTAGTCTTAACTTCGGTAGGGAACGTGGGACATTGGACGATAATGAAGTTTTAACGATTTTTTATAAAATCATTATTTTAATAGTTTTAAAATTTAACAAGACGAGCATAAACATATTTTAACCACAAACGCTTATTTTTAATAGAAATCGTTGTTTTAAGCCCTACCTTCACATTGGAAACTTGGGAAATCGAATTATAATGAAGTTTTACCCATTTTGACATAAATAATCAAACTAAGAGTTTTGAAAGTAAACAAGCCGAGTATAATCGTTAAGATGTCACAAAGCTTATTGTGACTAGAAATCGTTGTTTTTAGCCTTAACGTCTCATAGGGAACGTGGGACATTGGACGATAACGAAGTTTTAACGATTTTGTATAAAATCATAGTTCTAATAGTTTTAAAATTTAAACAAGCCGAGTATAATCATTAAGATGTCACAAAGCTTATTGTGACTAGAAATCGTTGTTTTTAGCCTTAACTTCTCATAGGGAACGTGGGACATTGGACGATAACGAAGTTTTAACGATTTAGTATAAAATCATAATTCTAATAGTTTTAAAATTTAACAAGACGAGCATAAACATATTTTATCTACAAACACTTATTTTTAATAGAAATCATTGTTTTAAGCCCTACCTTCACATTGGAAACGTAGGAAATCGAATTATAATGAAGTTTTACCCATTTTGACATAAATAATCAAACTAAGAGTTTTGAAAGTAAACAAGCCGACTATAATCATTAAGATGTCACAAAGCTTATTGTGACTAGAAATCGTTGTTTTTAGCCTTAACTTCTCGTAGGGAACGTGGGACATTGGACTATAACGAAGTTTTAACGATTTTGTATAAAATCATAATTCTAATAATTTTAAAATTTAACAAGACGAGCATAAACATATTTTATCTACAAACACTTATTTTTAATAGAAATCGTTGTTTTAAGCCCTACCTTCACATTGGAAACGTGGGAAATAGAATTATAATGAAGTTTTACCGATTTTGACATAAATAATCAAACTAAGAGTTTTGAAAGTAAACAAGCCGACTATAATCATTAAGATGTCACAAAGCTTATTGTGACTAGAAATCGTTGTTTTTACCCTTAACTTTCGTAGGGAACGTGGGACATTGAACGGTAACGAAGTTTTAACGATTTTGTATAAAATCATAATTCTAATAGTTTTAAAATTTAACAAGACGAGCATAAACATATTTTATCTACAAACGCTTATTTTTAATAGAAATCGTTGTTTTAAGCCCTACCTTCACATTGGAAACGTGGGAAATAGAATTATAATGAAGTTTTACCGATTTTGACATAAATAATCAAACTAAGAGTTTTGAAAGTAAACAAGCCGAGTATAATCGTTAAAGCTTTCACAAAGCTTATTGTGACAAGAAATAGTTGTTTTAAGCCTTAACTTCACATTGAAAACGTGGGAAATCGAACTATAATGTAGTTTTACCCATTTTGACATAAATAATCAAACTAAGAGTTTTGAAAGTAAACAAGCCGAGTATAATCATTAAGATGTCACAAAGCTTATTGTACTAGAAATCGTTATTTTTAGCCTTAACTTCTCGTAGGGAACGTGGGACATTGGACGATAACGAAGTTTTAACGATTTTGTATAAAATCATAATTCTAATAGTCTTAAAATTTAATAAGACGAGCATAAACATATTTTATCTACAAACGCTTATTTTTAATAGAAATCGTTGTTTTAAGCATTAACTTCACATTGGAAACGTGAGAAATCGAACTATAATGAAGTTTTACCCATTTTGACATAAATAATCAAACTAAGAGTTTTGAAAGTAAACAAGCCGAGTATAATCATTAAAGCTTTCACAAAGCTTAATGTGACTAGAAATAGTTGTTTTAAGCCTTAACTTCACATTGAAAACGTGGGAAATCGAACTATAATGAAGTTTTACCCATTTTGACATAAATAATCAAACTAAGAGTTTTGAAAGTAAACAAGCCGAGTATAATCATTAAGATGTCACAAAGCTTATTGTACTAGAAATCGTTGTTTTTAGCCTTAACTTCTCGTAGGGAACGTGAGACATTGGACGATAATGAAGTTTTAACGATTTTGTATAAAATCATAATTTTAATAGTTTTAAAATTTAACAAGACGAGCATAAACATATTTTATCCACAAACGCTTATTTTTAATAGAAATCGTTGTTTTAAGCCCTACCTTCACATTGGAAACGTGGGAAATCGAATTATAATGAAGTTTTACCCATTTTGACATAAATAATCAAACTAAGAGTTTTGAAAGTAAACAAGCCGAGTATAATCGTTAAGATGTCACAAAGCTTATTGTAACTAGAAATCGTTGTTTTTAGCCTTAACGTCTCATAGGGAACGTGGGACATTGGACGATAACGAAGTTTTAACGATTTTCTATAAAATCATAGTTCTAATAGTTCTAAAATTTAAACAAGCCGAGTATAATCATTAAGATGTCACAAAGCTTATTGTGACTATAAATCGTTGTTTTTAGCCTTAACTTCTAATAGGGAACGTGGGACATTGGACGATAACGAAGTTTTAACGATTTAGTATAAAATCATTTATTCTAATAGTTTTAAAATTTAACAAGACGAGCATAAACATATTTTATCTACAAACACTTATTTTTAATAGAAATCGTTGTTTTAAGCCCTACCTTCACATTGGAAACGTGGGAAATCGAATTATAATGAAGTTTTACCCATTTTGACATAAATAATCAAACTAAGAGTTTTGAAAGTAAACAAGTCGAGTATAATCATTAAGATGTCACAAAGCTTATTATGACTAGAAATCGTTGTTTTTAGCCTTAACTTCTCGTAGGGAACGTGGGACATTGGACGATAACGAAGTTTTAACGATTTTATATAAAATCATAATTCTAATAGTTTTAAAATTTAACAAGACGAGGATAAACATATTTTATCTACAAACACTTATTTTTAATAGAAATCGTTGTTTTAAGCCCTACCTTCACATTGGAAACGTAGGAAATCGAATTATAATGAAGTTTTACCCATTTTGACATAAATAATCAAACTAAGAGTTTTGAAAGTAAACAAGCCGACTATAATCATTAAGATGTCACAAAGCTTATTGTGACTAGAAATCGTTGTTTTTAGCCTTAACTTCTCGTAGGGAACGTGGGACATTGGACGGTAACGAAGTTTTAACGATTTTGTATAAAATCATAATTCTAATAGTTTTAAAATTTAACAAGACGAGCATAAACATATTTTATCTACAAACGCTTACTTTTAATAGAAATCGTTGTTTTAAGCCCTACCTTCACATTGGAAACGTGGGAAATAGAATTATAATGAAGTTTTACCGATTTTGACATAAATAATCAAACTAAGAGTTTTGAAAGTAAACAAGCCGAGTATAATCGTTAAAGCTTTCACAAAGCTTATTGTGACAAGAAATAGTTGTTTTAAGCCTTAAGTTCACATTGAAAACGTGGGAAATCGAACTATAATGTAGTTTTACCCATTTTGACATAAATAATCAAACTAAGAGTTTTGAAAGTAAACAAGCCGAGTATAATCATTAAGATGTCACAAAGCTTATTGTACTAGAAATCGTTATTTTTAGCCTTAACTTCTCGTAGGGAACGTGAGACATTGGACGATAACGAAGTTTTAACGATTTTGTATAAAATCATAATTCTAATAGTCTTAAAATTTAATAAGACGACCATAAACATATTTTATCTACAAACGCTTATTTTTAATAGAAATCGTTGTTTTAAGCCCTACCTTCAAATAGGAAACGTGGGAAATAGAATTATAATGAAGTTTTACCGATTTTGACATAAATAATCAAACTAAGAGTTTTGAAAGTAAACAAGCCGAGTATAATCATTAAGATGTCACAAAGCTTATTATGACTAGAAATCGTTGTTTTTAGCCTTAACTTCTCGTAGGGAACGTGGGACATTGGACGATAACGAAGTTTTAACGATTTTGTATAAAATCATAATTCTAATAGTTTTAAAATTTAACAAGACGAGCATAAACATATTTTATCTACAAACGCTTATTTTTAATAGAAAACGTTGTTTTAAGCCCTACCTTCAAATAGGAAACGTGGGAAATAGAATTATAATGAAGTTTTACCGATTTTGACATAAATAATCAAACTAAGAGTTTTGAAAGTAAACAAGCCGAGTATAATCATTAAAGCTTTCACAAAGCTTATTGTGACTAGAAATAGTTGTTTTAAGCCTTAACTTCACTTTGAAAACGTGGGAAATCGAACTATAATGAAGTTTTACCCATTTTGACATAAATAATCAAACTAAGAGTTTTGAAAGTAAACAAGCCGAGTATAATCATTAAGTTGTCACAAAGCTTATTGTACTAGAAATCGTTGTTTTTAGCCTTAACTTCTCGTAGGGAACGTGGGACATTGGACGATAACGAAGTTTTAACGATTTTGTATAAAATCATAATTCTAATAGTTTTAAAATTTAATAAGACGAGCATAAACATATTTTATCTACAAACGCTTATTTTTAATAGAAATCGTTGTTTTAAGCCTTAACTTCCCATTGGAAACGTGGGAAATCGAACTATAATGAAGTTTTACCCATTTTGACATAAATAATCAAACTAAGAGTTTTTAAAGTAAACAAGCCGAGTATAATCATTAAAGCCTTCACAAAGCTTATTGTGACTAGAAATAGTTGTTTTAAGCCTTAACTTCACATTGAAAACGTGGGAAATCGAACTATAATGAAGTTTTACCCATTTTGACATAAATAATCAAACTAAGAGTTTTGAATGTAAACAAGCCGAGTATAATCATTAAGATGTCACAAAGCTTATTGTACTAGAAATTGTTGTTTTTAGTCTTAACTTCTCGGTAGGGAACGTGGGACATTGGACGATAATGAAGTTTTAACGATTTTTTATAAAATCATTATTTTCATAGTTTTAAAATTTAACAAGACGAGCATAAACATATTTTAACCACAAACGCTTATTTTTAATAGAAATCGTTGTTTTAAGCCATACCTTCACATTGGAAACTTGGGAAATTGAATTATAATGAAGTTTTACCCATTTTGACATAAATAATCAAACTAAGAGTTTTGAAAGTAAACAAGCCGAGTATAATCGTTAAGATGTCACAAAGCTTATTGTGACTAGAAATCGTTGTTTTTAGCCTTAACTTCTCGTAGGGAACGTGGGACATTGGACGGTAACGAAGTATTAACGATTTTGTATAAAATCATAGTTCTAATAGTTTTAAAATTTAAACAAGCCGAGTATAATCATTAAGATGTCACAAAGCTTATTGTGACTAGAAATCGTTGTTTTTAGCCTTAACTTCTAATAGGGAACGTGGGACATTGGACGATAACGAAGTTTTAACGATTTAGTATAAAATCATTTATTCTAATAGTTTTAAAATTTAACAAGACGAGCATAAACATATTTTATCTACAAACGCTTATTTTTAATAGAAATCGTTATTTTAAGCCCTACCTTCACATTGGAAACGTGGGAAATCGAATTATAATGAAGTTTTACCCATTTTGACATAAATAATCAAACTAAGAGTTTTGAAAGTAAACAAGCCGAGTATAATCATTAAGATGTCACAAAGCTTATTATGACTAGAAATCGTTGTTTTTAGCCTTAACTTCTCGTAGGGAACGTGGGACATTGGACGATAACGAAGTTTTAACGATTTTGTATAAAATCATAATTCTAATAGTTTTAAAATTTAACAAGACGAGCATAAACATATTTTATCTACAAACACTTGTTTTAAATAGAAATCGTTGTTTTAAGCCCTACCTTCACATTGGAAACGTAGGAAATCGAATTATAATGAAGTTTTACCCATTTTGACATAAATAATCAAACTAAGAGTTTTGAAAGTAAACAAGCCGACTATAATCATTAAGATGTCACAAAGCTTATTGTGACTAGAAATCGTTGTTTTTAGCCTTAACTTCTCGTAGGGAACGTGGGACATTGGACGGTAACGAAGTTTTAACGATTTTGTATAAAATCATAATTCTAATAATTTCAAAATTTAACAAGACGAGCATAAACATATTTTATCTACAAACGCTTATTTTTAATAGAAATCGTTGTTTTAAGCCCTACCCTCACATTGGAAACGTGGGAAATATAATTATAATGAAGTTTTACCGATTTTGACATAAATAATCAAACTAAGAGTTTTGAAAGTAAACAAGCCGACTATAATCATTAAGATGTCACAAAGCTTATTGTGACTAGAAATCGTTGTTTTTACCCTTAACTTCTCGTAGGGAACGTGGGACATTGGACGGGTAACGAAGTTTTAACGATTTTGTATAAAATCATAATTCTAATAGTTTTAAAATTTAACAAGACGAGCATAAACATATTTTATCTACAAACGCTTATTTTTAATAGAAATCGTTGTTTTAAGCCCTACCTTCACATTGGAAACGTGGGAAATAGAATTATAATGAAGTTTTACCGATTTTGACGTAAATAATCAAACTAAGAGTTTTGAAAGTAAACAAGCCGAGTATAATCATTAAAGCTTTCACAAAGCTTATTGTGACAAGAAATAGTTGTTTTAAGCCTTAACTTCACATTGAAAACGTGGGAAATCGAACTATAATGTAGTTTTACCCATTTTGACATAAATAATCAAACTAAGAGTTTTGAAAGTAAACAAGCCGAGTATAATCATTAAGATGTCACAAAGCTTATTGTACTAGAAATCGTTATTTTTAGCCTTAACTTCTCGTAGGGAACGTGGGACATTGGACGATAACGAAGTTTTAACGTTTTTGTATAAAATCATAATTCTAATAGTCTTAAAATTTAATAAGACGAGCATAAACATATTTTATCTACAAACGCTTATTTTTAATAGAAATCGTTGTTTTAAGCATTAACTTCACATTGGAAACGTGAGAAATCGAACTATAATGAAGTTTTACCTATTTTGACATAAATAATCAAACTAAGAGTTTTGAAAGTAAACAAGCCGAGTATAATTATTAAAGCTTTCACAAAGCTTATTGTGACTAGAAATAGTTGTTTTAAGCCTTAACTTCACATTGAAAACGTGGGAAATCGAACTATGATGAAGTTTTACCCATTTTGACATAAATAATCAAACTAAGAGTTTTGAAAGTAAACAAGCCGAGTATAATCATTAAGATGTCACAAAGCTTATTTTACTAGAAATCATTATTTTTAGCCTTAACTTCTCGTAGGGAACGTGGGACATTGGACGATAATGAGGTTTTAACGATTTTGTATAAAATCATAATTTTAATAGTTTTAAAATTTAACAAGACGAGCATAAACATATTTTATCCACAAACGCTTATTTTTAATAGAAATTGTTGTTTTAAGCCCTACCTTCACATTGGAAACGTGGGAAATCGAATTATAATGAAGTTTTACCCATTTTGACATAAATATTCAAACTAAGAGTTTTGAAAGTAAACAAGCCGAGTATAATCGTTAAGATGTCACAAATCTTATTGTAACTAGAAATCGTTGTTTTTAGCCTTAACGTCTCATAGGGAACGTGGGACATTGGACGATAACGAAGTTTTAACGATTTTGTATAAAATCATAGTTCTAATAGTTCTAAAATTTAAACAAGCCGAGTATAATCATTAAGATGTCACAAAGCTTATTGTGACTAGAAATCGTTGTTTTTAGCCTTAACTTCTAATAGGGAACGTGGGACATTGGACGATAACGAAGTTTTAACGATTTAGTATAAAATCATTTATTCTAATAGTTTTAAAATTTAACAAGACGAGCATAAACATATTTTATCTACAAACACTTATTTTTAATAGAAATCGTTGTTTTAAGCCCTACCTTCACATTGGAAACGTGGGAAATCGAATTATAGTGAAGTTTTACCCATTTTGACATAAATAATCAAACTAAGAGTTTTGAAAGTAAACAAGTCGAGTATAATCATTAAGATGTCACAAAGCTTATTATGACTAGAAATCGTTGTTTTTAGCCTTAACTTCTCGTAGGGAACGTGGGACATTGGACGATAACGAAGTTTTAACGATTTTGTATAAAATCATAATTCTAATAGTTTTAAAATTTAACAAGACGAGCATAAACATATTTTATCTACAAACGCTTATTTTTAATAGAAAACGTTGTTTTAAGCCCTACCTTCAAATAGGAAACGTGGGAAATAGAATTATAATGAAGTTTTACCGATTTTGACATAAATAATCAAACTAAGAGTTTTGAAAGTAAACAAGCCGAGTATAATCATTAAAGCTTTCACAAAGCTTATTGTGACTAGAAATAGTTGTTTTAAGCCTTAACTTCACTTTGAAAACGTGGGAAATCGAACTATAATGAAGTTTTACCCATTTTGACATAAATAATCAAACTAAGAGTTTTGAAAGTAAACAAGCCGAGTATAATCATTAAGTTGTCACAAAGCTTATTGTACTAGAAATCGTTGTTTTTAGCCTTAACTTCTCGTAGGGAACGTGGGACATTGGACGATAACGAAGTTTTAACGATTTTGTATAAAATCATAATTCTAATAGTTTTAAAATTTAATAAGACGAGCATAAACATATTTTATCTACAAACGCTTATTTTTAATAGAAATCGTTGTTTTAAGCCTTAACTTCCCATTGGAAACGTGGGAAATCGAACTATAATGAAGTTTTACCCATTTTGACATAAATAATCAAACTAAGAGTTTTTAAAGTAAACAAGCCGAGTATAATCATTAAAGCCTTCACAAAGCTTATTGTGACTAGAAATAGTTGTTTTAAGCCTTAACTTCACATTGAAAACGTGGGAAATCGAACTATAATGAAGTTTTACCCATTTTGACATAAATAATCAAACTAAGAGTTTTGAATGTAAACAAGCCGAGTATAATCATTAAGATGTCACAAAGCTTATTGTACTAGAAATTGTTGTTTTTAGTCTTAACTTCTTGTAGGGAACGTGGGACATTGGACGATAATGAAGTTTTAACGATTTTTTATAAAATCATTATTTTCATAGTTTTAAAATTTAACAAGACGAGCATAAACATATTTTAACCACAAACGCTTATTTTTAATAGAAATCGTTGTTTTAAGCCATACCTTCACATTGGAAACTTGGGAAATTGAATTATAATGAAGTTTTACCCATTTTGACATAAATAATCAAACTAAGAGTTTTGAAAGTAAACAAGCCGAGTATAATCGTTAAGATGTCACAAAGCTTATTGTGACTAGAAATCGTTGTTTTTAGCCTTAACGTCTCATAGGGAACGTGGGACATTGGACGATAACGAAGTTTTAACGATTTTGTATAAAATCATAGTTCTAATAGTTTTAAAATTTAAACAAGCCGAGTATAATCATTAAGATGTTACAAAGCTTATTGTGACTAGAAATCGTTGTTTTTAGCCTTAACTTCTCATAGGGAACGTGGGACATTGGACGATAACGAAGTTTTAACGATTTAGTATAAAATCATAATTCTAATAGTTTTAAAATTGAACAAGACGAGCATAAACATATTTTATCTACAAACACTTGTTTTAAATAGAAATCGTTGTTTTAAGCCCTACCTTCACATTGGAAACGTAGGAAATCGAATTATAATGAAGTTTTACCCATTTTGACATAAATAATCAAACTAAGAGTTTTTAAAGTAAACAAGCCGACTATAATCATTAAGATGTCACAAAGCTTATTGTGACTAGAAATCGTTGTTTTTAGCCTTAACTTTCGTAGGGAACGTGGGACATTGGACGATAACGAAGTTTTAACGATTTTGTATAAAATCATAATTCTAATAATTTTAAAATTTAACAAGACGAGCATAAACATATTTTATCTACAAACGCTTATTTTTAATAGAAATCGTTGTTTTAAGCCCTACCCTCACATTGGAAACGTGGGAAATATAATTATAATGAAGTTTTACCGATTTTGACATAAATAATCAAACTAAGAGTTTTGAAAGTAAACAAGCCGACTATAATCATTAAGATGTCACAAAGCTTATTGTGACTAGAAATCGTTGTTTTTACCCTTAACTTCTCGTAGGGAACGTGGGACATTGGACGGTAACGAAGTTTTAACGATTTTGTATAAAATCATAATTCTAATAGTTTTAAAATTTAACAAGACGAGCATAAACATATTTTATCTACAAACGCTTATTTTTAATAGAAATCGTTGTTTTAAGCCCTACCTTCACATTGGAAACGTGGGAAATAGAATTATAATGAAGTTTTACCGATTTTGACGTAAATAATCAAACTAAGAGTTTTGAAAGTAAACAAGCCGAGTATAATCATTAAAGCTTTCACAAAGCTTATTGTGACAAGAAATAGTTGTTTTAAGCCTTAACTTCACATTGAAAACGTGGGAAATCGAACTATAATGTAGTTTTACCCATTTTGACATAAATAATCAAACTAAGAGTTTTGAAAGTAAACAAGCCGAGTATAATCATTAAGATGTCACAAAGCTTATTGTACTAGAAATCGTTATTTTTAGCCTTAACTTCTCGTAGGGAACGTGGGACATTGGACGATAACGAAGTTTTAACGTTTTTGTATAAAATCATAATTCTAATAGTCTTAAAATTTAATAAGACGAGCATAAACATATTTTATCTACAAACGCTTATTTTTAATAGAAATCGTTGTTTTAAGCATTAACTTCACATTGGAAACGTGAGAAATCGAACTATAATGAAGTTTTACCCATTTTGACATAAATAATCAAATAAGAGTTTTGAAAGTAAACAAGCCGAGTATAATTATTAAAGCTTTCACAAAGCTTATTGTGACTAGAAATAGTTGTTTTAAGCCTTAACTTCACATTGAAAACGTGGGAAATCGAACTATGATGAAGTTTTACCCATTTTGACATAAATAATCAAACTAAGAGTTTTGAAAGTAAACAAGCCGAGTATAATCATTAAGATGTCACAAAGCTTATTGTACTAGAAATCATTGTTTTTAGCCTTAACTTCTCGTAGGGAACGTGGGACATTGGACGATAATGAAGTTTTAACGATTTTGTATAAAATCATAATTTTAATAGTTTTAAAATTTAACAAGACGAGCATAAACATATTTTATCCACAAACGCTTATTTTTAATAGAAATTGTTGTTTTAAGCCCTACCTTCACATTGGAAACGTGGGAAATCGAATTATAATGAAGTTTTACCCATTTTGACATAAATATTCAAACTAAGAGTTTTGAAAGTAAACAAGCCGAGTATAATCGTTAAGATGTCACAAAGCTTATTGTAACTAGAAATCGTTGTTTTTAGCCTTAACGTCTCATAGGGAACGTGGGACATTGGACGATAACGAAGTTTTAACGACTTTGTATAAAATCATAGTTCTAATAGTTCTAAAATTTAAACAAGCCGAGTATAATCATTAAGATGTCACAAAGCTTATTGTGACTAGAAATCGTTGTTTTTAGCCTTAACTTCTAATAGGGAACGTGGGACATTGGACGATAACGAAGTTTTAACGATTTAGTATAAAATCATTTATTCTAATAGTTTTAAAATTTAACAAGACGAGCATAAACATATTTTATCTACAAACACTTATTTTTAATAGAAATCGTTGTTTTAAGCCCTACCTTCACATTGGAAACGTGGGAAATCGAATTATAGTGAAGTTTTACCCATTTTGACATAAATAATCAAACTAAGAGTTTTGAAAGTAAACAAGTCGAGTATAATCATTAAGATGTCACAAAGCTTATTATGACTAGAAATCGTTGTTTTTAGCCTTAACTTTCGTAGGGAACGTGGGACATTGGACGATAACGAAGTTTTAACGATTTTGTATAAAATCATAATTCTAATAGTTTTAAAATTTAACAAGACGAGCATAAACATATTTTATCTACAAACGCTTATTTTTAATAGAAAACGTTGTTTTAAGCCCTACCTTCAAATAGGAAACGTGGGAAATAGAATTATAATGAAGTTTTACCGATTTTGACATAAATAATCAAACTAAGAGTTTTGAAAGTAAACAAGCCGAGTATAATCATTAAAGCTTTCACAAAGCTTATTGTGACTAGAAATAGTTGTTTTAAGCCTTAACTTCACTTTGAAAACGTGGGAAATCGAACTATAATGAAGTTTTACCCATTTTGACATAAATAATCAAACTAAGAGTTTTGAAAGTAAACAAGCCGAGTATAATCATTAAGTTGTCACAAAGCTTATTGTACTAGAAATCGTTGTTTTTAGCCTTAACTTTCGTAGGGAACGTGGGACATTGGACGATAACGAAGTTTTAACGATTTTGTATAAAATCATAATTCTAATAGTTTTAAAATTTAATAAGACGAGCATAAACATATTTTATCTACAAACGCTTATTTTTAATAGAAATCGTTGTTTTAAGCCTTAACTTCCCATTGGAAACGTGGGAAATCGAACTATAATGAAGTTTTACCCATTTTGACATAAATAATCAAACTAAGAGTTTTTAAAGTAAACAAGCCGAGTATAATCATTAAAGCCTTCTTCACAAAGCTTATTGTGACTAGAAATAGTTGTTTTAAGCCTTAACTTCACATTGAAAACGTGGGAAATCGAACTATAATGAAGTTTTACCCATTTTGACATAAATAATCAAACTAAGAGTTTTGAATGTAAACAAGCCGAGTATAATCATTAAGATGTCACAAAGCTTATTGTACTAGAAATTGTTGTTTTTAGTCTTAACTTCTTGTAGGGAACGTGGGACATTGGACGATAATGAAGTTTTAACGATTTTTTATAAAATCATTATTTTCATAGTTTTAAAATTTAACAAGACGAGCATAAACATATTTTAACCACAAACGCTTATTTTTAATAGAAATCGTTGTTTTAAGCCATACCTTCACATTGGAAACTTGGGAAATTGAATTATAATGAAGTTTTACCCATTTTGACATAAATAATCAAACTAAGAGTTTTGAAAGTAAACAAGCCGAGTATAATCGTTAAGATGTCACAAAGCTTATTGTGACTAGAAATCGTTGTTTTTAGCCTTAACTTCGTAGGGAACGTGGGACATTGGACTATAATGAAGTATTAACGATTTTGTATAAAATCATAGTTCTAATAGTTTTAAAATTTAAACAAGCCGAGTATAATCATTAAGATGTCACAAAGCTTATTGTGACTAGAAATCGTTGTTTTTAGCCTTAACTTCTAATAGGGAACGTGGGACATTGGACGATAACGAAGTTTTAACGATTTAGTATAAAATCATTTATTCTAATAGTTTTAAAATTTAACAAGACGAGCATAAACATATTTTATCTACAAACGCTTATTTTTAATAGAAATCGTTATTTTAAGCCCTACCTTCACATTGGAAACGTGGGAAATCGAATTATAATGAAGTTTTACCCATTTTGACATAAATAATCAAACTAAGAGTTTTGAAAGTAAACAAGCCGAGTATAATCATTAAGATGTCACAAAGCTTATTATGACTAGAAATCGTTGTTTTTAGCCTTAACTTCTCGTAGAACGTGGGACATTGGACGATAACGAAGTTTTAACGATTTTGTATAAAATCATAATTCTAATAGTTTTAAAATTTAACAAGACGAGCATAAACATATTTTATCTACAAACACTTGTTTTAAATAGAAATCGTTGTTTTAAGCCCTACCTTCACATTGGAAACGTAGGAAATCGAATTATAATGAAGTTTTACCCATTTTGACATAAATAATCAAACTAAGAGTTTTGAAAGTAAACAAGCCGACTATAATCATTAAGATGTCACAAAGCTTATTGTGACTAGAAATCGTTGTTTTTAGCCTTAACTTCTCGTAGGGAACGTGGGACATTGACTGATAATAACGAAGTTTTAACGATTTTGTATAAAATCATAATTCTAATAATTTCAAAATTTAACAAGACGAGCATAAACATATTTTATCTACAAACGCTTATTTTTAATAGAAATCGTTGTTTTAAGCCCTACCCTCACATTGGAAACGTGGGAAATATAATTATAATGAAGTTTTACCGATTTTGACATAAATAATCAAACTAAGAGTTTTGAAAGTAAACAAGCCGACTATAATCATTAAGATGTCACAAAGCTTATTGTGACTAGAAATCGTTGTTTTTACCCTTAACTTCTCGTAGGGAACGTGGGACATTGGACGGGATAACGAAGTTTTAACGATTTTGTATAAAATCATAATTCTAATAGTTTTAAAATTTAACAAGACGAGCATAAACATATTTTATCTACAAACGCTTATTTTTAATAGAAATCGTTGTTTTAAGCCCTACCTTCACATTGGAAACGTGGGAAATAGAATTATAATGAAGTTTTACCGATTTTGACGTAAATAATCAAACTAAGAGTTTTGAAAGTAAACAAGCCGAGTATAATCATTAAAGCTTTCACAAAGCTTATTGTGACAAGAAATATTTGTTTTAAGCCTTAACTTCACATTGAAAACGTGGGAAATCGAACTATAATGTAGTTTTACCCATTTTGACATAAATAATCAAACTAAGAGTTTTGAAAGTAAACAAGCCGAGTATAATCATTAAGATGTCACAAAGCTTATTGTACTAGAAATCGTTATTTTTAGCCTTAACTTCTCGTAGAGAACGTGGGACATTGGACGATAACGAAGTTTTAACGTTTTTGTATAAAATCATAATTCTAATAGTCTTAAAATTTAATAAGACGAGCATAAACATATTTTATCTACAAACGCTTATTTTTAATAGAAATCGTTGTTTTAAGCATTAACTTCACATTGGAAACGTGAGAAATCGAACTATAATGAAGTTTTACCCATTTTGACATAAATAATCAAACTAAGAGTTTTGAAAGTAAACAAGCCGAGTATAATTATTAAAGCTTTCACAAAGCTTATTGTGACTAGAAATAGTTGTTTTAAGCCTTAACTTCACATTGAAAACGTGGGAAATCGAACTATGATGAAGTTTTACCCATTTTGACATAAATAATCAAACTAAGAGTTTTGAAAGTAAACAAGCCGAGTATAATCATTAAGATGTCACAAAGCTTATTTTACTAGAAATCATTATTTTTAGCCTTAACTTCTCGTAGGGAACGTGGGACATTGGACGATAATGAGGTTTTAACGATTTTGTATAAAATCATAATTTTAATAGTTTTAAAATTTAACAAGACGAGCATAAACATATTTTATCCACAAACGCTTATTTTTAATAGAAATTGTTGTTTTAAGCCCTACCTTCACATTGGAAACGTGGGAAATCGAATTATAATGAAGTTTTACCCATTTTGACATAAATATTCAAACTAAGAGTTTTGAAAGTAAACAAGCCGAGTATAATCGTTAAGATGTCACAAATCTTATTGTAACTAGAAATCGTTGTTTTTAGCCTTAACGTCTCATAGGGAACGTGGGACATTGGACGATAACGAAGTTTTAACGACTTTGTATAAAATCATAGTTCTAATAGTTCTAAAATTTAAACAAGCCGAGTATAATCATTAAGATGTCACAAAGCTTATTGTGACTAGAAATCGTTGTTTTTAGCCTTAACTTCTAATAGGGAACGTGGGACATTGGACGATCACGAAGTTTTAACGATTAGTATAAAATCATTTATTCTAATAGTTTTAAAATTTAACAAGACGAGCATAAACATATTTTATCTACAAACACTTATTTTTAATAGAAATCGTTGTTTTAAGCCCTACCTTCACATTGGAAACGTGGGAAATCGAATTATAGTGAAGTTTTACCCATTTTGACATAAATAATCAAACTAAGAGTTTTGAAAGTAAACAAGTCGAGTATAATCATTAAGATGTCACAAAGCTTATTATGACTAGAAATCGTTGTTTTTAGCCTTAACTTCTCGTAGGGAACGTGGGACATTGGACGATAACGAAGTTTTAACGATTTTGTATAAAATCATAATTCTAATAGTTTTAAAATTTAACAAGACGAGCATAAACATATTTTATCTACAAACGCTTATTTTTAATAGAAAACGTTGTTTTAAGCCCTACCTTCAAATAGGAAACGTGGGAAATAGAATTATAATGAAGTTTTACCGATTTTGACATAAATAATCAAACTAAGAGTTTTGAAAGTAAACAAGCCGAGTATAATCATTAAAGCTTTCACAAAGCTTATTGTGACTAGAAATAGTTGTTTTAAGCCTTAACTTCACTTTGAAAACGTGGGAAATCGAACTATAATGAAGTTTTACCCATTTTGACATAAATAATCAAACTAAGAGTTTTGAAAGTAAACAAGCCGAGTATAATCATTAAGTTGTCACAAAGCTTATTGTACTAGAAATCGTTGTTTTTAGCCTTAACTTCTCGTAGGGAACGTGGGACATTGGACGATAACGAAGTTTTAACGATTTTGTATAAAATCATAATTCTAATAGTTTTAAAATTTAATAAGACGAGCATAAACATATTTTATCTACAAACGCTTATTTTTAATAGAAATTGTTGTTTTAAGCCTTAACTTCCCATTGCAAACGTGGGAAATCGAACTATAATGAAGTTTTACCCATTTTGACATAAATAATCAAACTAAGAGTTTTTAAAGTAAACAAGCCGAGTATAATCATTAAAGCCTTCACAAAGCTTATTGTGACTAGAAATAGTTGTTTTAAGCCTTAACTTCACATTGAAAACGTGGGAAATCGAACTATAATGAAGTTTTACCCATTTTGACATAAATAATCAAACTAAGAGTTTTGAATGTAAACAAGCCGAGTATAATCATTAAGATGTCACAAAGCTTATTGTACTAGAAATTGTTGTTTTTAGTCTTAACTTCTTGTAGGGAACGTGGGACATTGGACGATAATGAAGTTTTAACGATTTTTTATAAAATCATTATTTTCATAGTTTTAAAATTTAACAAGACGAGCATAAACATATTTTAACCACAAACGCTTATTTTTAATAGAAATCGTTGTTTTAAGCCATACCTTCACATTGGAAACTTGGGAAATTGAATTATAATGAAGTTTTACCCATTTTGACATAAATAATCAAACTAAGAGTTTTGAAAGTAAACAAGCCGAGTATAATCGTTAAGATGTCACAAAGCTTATTGTGACTAGAAATCGTTGTTTTTAGCCTTAACGTCTCATAGGGAACGTGGGACATTGGACGATAACGAAGTTTTAACGATTTTGTATAAAATCATAGTTCTAATAGTTTTAAAATTTAAACAAGCCGAGTATAATCATTAAGATGTTACAAAGCTTATTGTGACTAGAAATCGTTGTTTTTAGCCTTAACTTCTCATAGGGAACGTGGGACATTGGACGATAACGAAGTTTTAACGATTTAGTATAAAATCATAATTCTAATAGTTTTAAAATTTAACAAGACGAGCATAAACATATTTTATCTACAAACACTTGTTTTAAATAGAAATCGTTGTTTTAAGCCCTACCTTCACATTGGAAACGTAGGAAATCGAATTATAATGAAGTTTTACCCATTTTGACATAAATAATCAAACTAAGAGTTTTTAAAGTAAACAAGCCGACTATAATCATTAAGATGTCACAAAGCTTATTGTGACTAGAAATCGTTGTTTTTAGCCTTAACTTCTCGTAGGGAACGTGGGACATTGGACGGTAACGAAGTTTTAACGATTTTGTATAAAATCATAATTCTAATAATTTTAAAATTTAACAAGACGAGCATAAACATATTTTATCTACAAACGCTTATTTTTAATAGAAATCGTTGTTTTAAGCCCTACCCTCACATTGGAAACGTGGGAAATATAATTATAATGAAGTTTTACCGATTTTGACATAAATAATCAAACTAAGAGTTTTGAAAGTAAACAAGCCGACTATAATCATTAAGATGTCACAAAGCTTATTGTGACTAGAAATCGTTGTTTTTACCCTTAACTTCTCGTAGGGAACGTGGGACATTGGACGGTAACGAAGTTTTAACGATTTTGTATAAAATCATAATTCTAATAGTTTTAAAATTTAACAAGACGAGCATAAACATATTTTATCTACAAACACTTATTTTTAATAGAAATCGTTGTTTTAAGCCCTACCTTCACATTGGAAACGTGGGAAATAGAATTATAATGAAGTTTTACCGATTTTGACGTAAATAATCAAACTAAGAGTTTTGAAAGTAAACAAGCCGAGTATAATCATTAAAGCTTTCACAAAGCTTATTGTGACAAGAAATAGTTGTTTTAAGCCTTAACTTCACATTGAAAACGTGGGAAATCGAACTATAATGTAGTTTTACCCATTTTGACATAAATAATCAAACTAAGAGTTTTGAAAGTAAACAAGCCGAGTATAATCATTAAGATGTCACAAAGCTTATTGTACTAGAAATCGTTATTTTTAGCCTTAACTTTCGTAGGGAACGTGGGACATTGGACGATAACGAAGTTTTAACGTTTTTGTATAAAATCATAATTCTAATAGTCTTAAAATTTAATAAGACGAGCATAAACATATTTTATCTACAAACGCTTATTTTTAATAGAAATCGTTGTTTTAAGCATTAACTTCACATTGGAAACGTGAGAAATCGAACTATAATGAAGTTTTACCCATTTTGACATAAATAATCAAATAAGAGTTTTGAAAGTAAACAAGCCGAGTATAATTATTAAAGCTTTCACAAAGCTTATTGTGACTAGAAATAGTTGTTTTAAGCCTTAACTTCACATTGAAAACGTGGGAAATCGAACTATGATGAAGTTTTACCCATTTTGACATAAATAATCAAACTAAGAGTTTTGAAAGTAAACAAGCCGAGTATAATCATTAAGATGTCACAAAGCTTATTGTACTAGAAATCATTGTTTTTAGCCTTAACTTCTCGTAGGGAACGTGGGACATTGGACGATAATGAAGTTTTAACGATTTTGTATAAAATCATAATTTTAATAGTTTTAAAATTTAACAAGACGAGCATAAACATATTTTATCCACAAACGCTTATTTTTAATAGAAATTGTTGTTTTAAGCCCTACCTTCACATTGGAAACGTGGGAAATCGAATTATAATGAAGTTTTACCCATTTTGACATAAATATTCAAACTAAGAGTTTTGAAAGTAAACAAGCCGAGTATAATCGTTAAGATGTCACAAAGCTTATTGTAACTAGAAATCGTTGTTTTTAGCCTTAACGTCTCATAGGGAACGTGGGACATTGGACGATAACGAAGTTTTAACGACTTTGTATAAAATCATAGTTCTAATAGTTCTAAAATTTAAACAAGCCGAGTATAATCATTAAGATGTCACAAAGCTTATTGTGACTAGAAATCGTTGTTTTTAGCCTTAACTTCTAATAGGGAACGTGGGACATTGGACGATAACGAAGTTTTAACGATTTAGTATAAAATCATTTATTCTAATAGTTTTAAAATTTAACAAGACGAGCATAAACATATTTTATCTACAAACACTTATTTTTAATAGAAATCGTTGTTTTAAGCCCTACCTTCACATTGGAAACGTGGGAAATCGAATTATAGTGAAGTTTTACCCATTTTGACATAAATAATCAAACTAAGAGTTTTGAAAGTAAACAAGTCGAGTATAATCATTAAGATGTCACAAAGCTTATTATGACTAGAAATCGTTGTTTTTAGCCTTAACTTCTCGTAGGGAACGTGGGACATTGGACGATAACGAAGTTTTAACGATTTTATATAAAATCATAATTCTAATAGTTTTAAAATTTAACAAGACGAGCATAAACATATTTTATCTACAAACGCTTATTTTTAATAGAAATCGTTGTTTTAAGCCCTACCTTCACATTGGAAACGTGGGAAATAGAATTATAATGAAGTTTTACCGATTTTGACATAAATAATCAAACTAAGGGTTTTGAAAGTAAACAAGCCGACTATAATCATTAAGATGTCACAAAGCTTATTGTGACTAGAAATCGTTGTTTTTAGCCTTAACTTCTCGTAGGGAACGTGGGACATTGGACGGTAACGAAGTTTTAACGATTTTGTATAAAATCATAATTCTAATAGTTTTAAAATTTAACAAGACGAGCATAAACATATTTTATCTACAAACGCTTATTTTTAATAGAAATCGTTGTTTTAAGCCCTACCTTCACATTGGAAACGTGGGAAATAGAATTATAATGAAGTTTTACCGATTTTGACATAAATAATCAAACTAAGAGTTTTGAAAGTAAACAAGCCGAGTATAATCGTTAAAGCTTTCACAAAGCTTATTGTGACAAGAAATAGTTGTTTTAAGCCTTAAGTTCACATTGAAAACGTGGGAAATCGAACTATAATGAAGTTTTACCCATTTTGACATAAATAATCAAACTAAGAGTTTTGAAAGTAAACAAGCCGAGTATAATCATTAAGATGTCACAAAGCTTATTGTGACTAGAAATCGTTGTTTTAAGCCTTAACTTCTCGTAGGGAACGTGAGACATTGGACGATAACGAAGTTTTAACGATTTTGTATAAAATCATAATTCTAATAGTCTTAAAATTTAATAAGACGAGCATAAACATATTTTATCTACAAACGCTTATTTTTAATAGAAATCGTTGTATTAAGCATTAACTTCACATTGGAAACGTAAGAAATCGAACTATAATGAAGTTTTACCCATTTTGACATAAATAATCAAACTAAGAGTTTTGAAAGTAAACAAGCCGAGTATAATCATTAAAGCTTTCACAAAGCTTATTGTGACTAGAAATAGTTGTTTTAAGCCTTAACTTCACATTAAAAACGTGGGAAATCGAACTATAATGAAGTTTTACCCATTTTGACATAAATAATCAAACTAAGAGTTTTGAAAGTAAACAAGCCGAGTATAATCATTAAGATGTCACAAAGCTTATTGTACTAGAAATCGTTGTTTTTAGCCTTAACTTCTCGTAGGGAACGTGGGACATTGGACGATAATGAAGTTTTAACGATTTTGTATAAAATCATAATTTTAATAGTTTTAAAATTTAACAAGACGAGCATAAACATATTTTATTCACAAACGCTTATTTTTAATAGAAATCGTTGTTTTAAGCCCTACCTTCACATTGGAAACGTGGGAAATCGAATTATAATGAAGTTTTACCCATTTTGACATAAATAATCAAACTAAGTTTTGAAAGTAAACAAGCCGAGTATAATCGTTAAGATGTCACAAAGCTTATTGTGACTAGAAATCGTTGTTTTTAGCCTTAACGTCTCATAGGGAACGTGGGACATTGGACGATAACGAAGTTTTAACGATTTTGTATAAAATCATAGTTCTAATAGTTTTAAAATTTAAACAAGCCGAGTATAATCATTAAGATGTCACAAAGCTTATTGTGACTAGAAATCGTTGTTTTTAGCCTTAACTTCTAATAGGGAACGTGGGACATTGGACGATAACGAAGTTTTAACGATTTAGTATAAAATCATTTATTCTAATAGTTTTAAAATTTAACAAGACGAGCATAAACATATTTTATCTACAAACGCTTATTTTTAATAGAAATCGTTGTTTTAAGCCCTACCTTCACATTGGAAACGTGGGAAATCGAATTATAATGAAGTTTTACCCATTTTGACATAAATAATCAAACTAAGAGTTTTGAAAGTAAACAAGCCGAGTATAATCATTAAGATGTCACAAAGCTTATTATGACTAGAAATCGTTGTTTTTAGCCTTAACTTCTCGTAGGGAACGTGGGACATTGGACGATAACGAAGTTTTAACGATTTTGTATAAAATCATAATTCTAATAGTTTTAAAATTTAACAAGACGAGCATAAACATATTTTATCTACAAACGCTTATTTTTAATAGAAAACGTTGTTTTAAGCCCTACGTTCAAATTGGAAACGTGGGAAATAGAATTATAATGAAGTTTTACCGATTTTGACATAAATAATCAAACTAAGAGTTTTGAAAGTAAACAAGCCGAGTATAATCATTAAAGCTTTCACAAAGCTTATTGTGACTAGAAATAGTTGTTTTAAGCCTTAACTTCACTTTGAAAACGTGGGAAATCGAACTATAATAAAGTTTTACCCATTTTGACATAAATAATCAAACTAAGAGTTTTGAAAGTAAACAAGCCGAGTATAATCATTAAGTTGTCACAAAGCTTATTGTACTAGAAATCGTTGTTTTTAGCCTTAACTTCTCGTAGGGAACGTGGGACATTGGACGATAACGAAGTTTTAACGATTTTGTATAAAATCATAATTCTAATAGTTTTAAAATTTAATAAGACGAGCATAAACATATTTTATCTACAAACGCTTATTTTTAATAGAAATCGCTGTTTTAAGCCTTAATTTCCCATTGGAAACGTGGGAAATCGAACTATAATGAAGTTTTACCCATTTTGACATAAATAATCAAACTAAGAGTTTTTAAAGTAAACAAGCCGAGTATAATCATTAAAGCCTTCACAAAGCTTATTGTGACTAGAAATAGTTGTTTTAAGCCTTAACTTCACATTGAAAACGTGGGAAATCGAACTATAATGAAGTTTTACCCATTTTGACATAAATAATCAAACTAAGAGTTTTGAATGTAAACAAGCCGAGTATAATCATTAAGATGTCACAAAGCTTATTGTACTAGAAATTGTTGTTTTTAGTCTTAACTTCGGTAGGGAACGTGGGACATTGGACGATAATGAAGTTTTAACGATTTTTTATAAAATCATTATTTTAATAGTTTTAAAATTTAACAAGACGAGCATAAACATATTTTAACCACAAACGCTTATTTTTAATAGAAATCGTTGTTTTAAGCCCTACCTTCACATTGGAAACTTGGGAAATCGAATTATAATGAAGTTTTACCCATTTTGACATAAATAATCAAACTAAGAGTTTTGAAAGTAAACAAGCCGAGTATAATCGTTAAGATGTCACAAAGCTTATTGTGACTAGAAATCGTTGTTTTTAGCCTTAACGTCTCATAGGGAACGTGGGACATTGGACGATAACGAAGTTTTAACGATTTTGTATAAAAAATAGGTCTAATAGTTTTAAAATTTAAACAAGCCGAGTATAATCATTAAGATGTCACAAAGCTTATTGTGACTAGAAATCGTTGTTTTTAGCCTTAACTTCTCATAGGGAACGTGGGACATTGGACGATAACGAAGTTTTAACGATTTAGTATAAAATCATAATTCTAATAGTTTTAAAACTTAACAAGACGAGCATAAACATATTTTATCTACAAACACTTATTTTTAATAGAAATCGTTGTTTTAAGCCCTACCTTCACATTGGAAACGTAGGAAATCGAATTATAATGAAGTTTTACCCATTTTGACATAAATAATCAAACTAAGAGTTTTGAAAGTAAACAAGCCGACTATAATCATTAAGATGTCACAAAGCTTATTATGACTAGAAATCGTTGTTTTTAGCCTTAACTTCGTAGGGAACGTGGGACATTGGACGATAACGAAGTTTTAACGATTTTGTATAAAATCATAATTCTAATAGTTTTAAAATTTAACAAGACGAGCATAAACATATTTTATTTACAAACGCTTATTTTTAATAGAAAACGTTGTTTTAAGCCCTACGTTCAAATTGGAAACGTGGGAAATAGAATTATAATGAAGTTTTACCGATTTTGACATAAATAATCAAACTAAGAGTTTTGAAAGTAAACAAGCCGAGTATAATCATTAAAGCTTTCACAAAGCTTATTGTGACTAGAAATAGTTGTTTTAAGCCTTAACTTCACTTTGAAAACGTGGGAAATCGAACTATAATGAAGTTTTACCCGTTTTGACATAAATAATCAAACTAAGAGTTTTGAAAGTAAACAAGCCGAGTATAATCATTAAGTTGTCACAAAGCTTATTGTACTAGAAATCGTTGTTTTTAGCCTTAACTTCTCGTAGGGAACGTGGGACATTGGACGACAACGAAGTTTTAACGATTTTGTATAAAATCATAATTCTAATAGTTTTAAAATTTAATAAGACGAGCATAAACATATTTTATCTACAAACGCTTATTTTTAATAGAAATCGTTGTTTTAAGCCTTAACTTCCCATTGGAAACGTGGGAAATCGAACTATAATGAAGTTTTACCCATTTTGACATAAATAATCAAACTAAGAGTTTTTAAAGTAAACAAGCCGAGTATAATCATTAAAGCCTTCACAAAGCTTATTGTGACTAGAAATAGTTGTTTTAAGCCTTAACTTCACATTGAAAACGTGGGAAATCGAACTATAATGAAGTTTTACCCATTTTGACATAAATAATCAAACTAAGAGTTTTGAATGTAAACAAGCCGAGTATAATCATTAAGATGTCACAAAGCTTATTGTACTAGAAATTGTTGTTTTTAGTCTTAACTTCTGGTAGGGAACGTGAGACATTGGACGATAATGAAGTTTTAACGATTTTTTATAAAATCATTATTTTAATAGTTTTAAAATTTAACAAGACGAGCATAAACATATTTTAACCACAAACGCTTATTTTTAATAGAAATCGTTGTTTTAAGCCCTACCTTCACATTGGAAACTTGGGAAATCGAATTATAATTAAGTTTTACCCATTTTGACATAAATAATCAAACTAAGAGTTTTGAAAGTAAACAAGCCGCGTATAATCGTTAAGATGTCACAAAGCTTATTGTGACTAGAAATCGTTGTTTTTAGCCTTAACGTCTCATAGGGAACGTGGGACATTGGACGATAACGAAGTTTTAACGATTTTGTATAAAATCATAGTTCTAATAGTTTTAAAATTTAAACAAGCCGAGTATAATCATTAAGATGTCACAAAGCTTATTGTGACTAGAAATCGTTGTTTTTAGCCTTAACTTCTCATAGGGAACGTGGGACATTGGACGATAACGAAGTTTTAACGATTTAGTATAAAATCATAATTCTAATAGTTTTAAAACTTAACAAGACGAGCATAAACATATTTTATCTACAAACACTTATTTTTAATAGAAATCGTTGTTTTAAGCCCTACCTTCACATTGGAAACGTAGGAAATCGAATTATAATGAAGTTTTACCCATTTTGACATAAATAATCAAACTAAGAGTTTTGAAAGTAAACAAGCCGACTATAATCATTAAGATGTCACAAAGCTTATTATGACTAGAAATCGTTGTTTTTAGCCTTAACTTCTCGTAGGGAACGTGGGACATTGGACGATAACGAAGTTTTAACGATTTTGTATAAAATCATAATTCTAATAGTTTTAAAATTTAACAAGACGAGCATAAACATATTTTATCTACAAACGCTTATTTTTAATAGAAAACGTTGTTTTAAGCCCTACGTTCAAATTGGAAACGTGGGAAATAGAATTATAATGAAGTTTTACCGATTTTGACATAAATAATCAAACTAAGAGTTTTGAAAGTAAACAAGCCGAGTATAATCATTAAAGCTTTCACAAAGCTTATTGTGACTAGAAATAGTTGTTTTAAGCCTTAACTTCACTTTGAAAACGTGGGAAATCGAACTATAATGAAGTTTTACCCATTTTGACATAAATAATCAAACTAAGAGTTTTTAAAGTAAACAAGCCGAGTATAATCATTAAGTTGTCACAAAGCTTATTGTACTAGAAATCGTTGTTTTTAGCCTTAACTTCTCGTAGGGAACGTGGGACATTGGACGATAACGAAGTTTTAACGATTTTGTATAAAATCATAATTCTAATAGTTTTAAAATTTAATAAGACGAGCATAAACATATTTTATCTACAAACGCTTATTTTTAATAGAAATCGTTGTTTTAAGCCTTAACTTCCCATTGGAAACGTGGGAAATCGAACTATAATGAAGTTTTACCCATTTTGACATAAATAATCAAACTAAGAGTTTTTAAAGTAAACAAGCCGAGTATAATCATTAAAGCCTTCACAAAGCTTATTGTGACTAGAAATAGTTGTTTTAAGCCTTAACTTCACATTGAAAACGTGGGAAATCGAACTATAATGAAGTTTTACCCATTTTGACATAAATAATCAAACTAAGAGTTTTGAATGTAAACAAGCCGAGTATAATCATTAAGATGTCACAAAGCTTATTGTACTAGAAATTGTTGTTTTTAGTCTTAACTTCTGGTAGGGAACGTGGGACATTGGACGATAATGAAGTTTTAACGATTTTTTATAAAATCATTATTTTAATAGTTTTAAAATTTAACAAGACGAGCATAAACATATTTTAACCACAAACGCTTATTTTTAATAGAAATCGTTGTTTTAAGCCCTACCTTCACATTGGAAACTTGGGAAATCGAATTATAATGAAGTTTTACCCATTTTGACATAAATAATCAAACTAAGAGTTTTGAAAGTAAACAAGCCGAGTATAATCGTTAAGATGTCACAAAGCTTATTGTGACTAGAAATCGTTGTTTTTAGCCTTAACGTCTCATAGGGAACGTGGGACATTGGACGATAACGAAGTTTTAACGATTTTGTATAAAATCATAGTTCTAATAGTTTTAAAATTTAAACAAGCCTAGTATAATCATTAAGATGTCACAAAGCTTATTGTGACTAGAAATCGTTGTTTTTAGCCTTAACTTCTCAAAGGGAACGTGGGACATTGGACGATAACGAAGTTTTAACGATTTAGTATAAAATCATAATTCTAATAGTTTTAAAACTTTACAAGACGAGCATAAACATATTTTATCTACAAACACTTATTTTTAATAGAAATCGTTGTTTTAAGCCCTACCTTCACATTGGAAACGTAGGAAATCGAATTATAATGAAGTTTTACCCATTTTGACATAAATAATCAAACTAAGAGTTTTGAAAGTAAACAAGCCGACTATAATCATTAAGATGTCACAAAGCTTATTGTGACTAGAAATCGTTGTTTTTAGCCTTAACTTCTCGTAGGGAACGTGGGACATTGGACGGTAACGAAGTTTTAACGATTTTATATAAAATCATAATTCTAATAATTTTAAAATTTAACAAGACGAGCATAAACATATTTTATCTACAAACGCTTATTTTTAATAGAAATCGTTGTTTTAAGCCCTACCTTCACATTGGAAACGTGGGAAATAGAATTATAATGAAGTTTTACCGATTTTGACATAAATAATCAAACTAAGAGTTTTGAAAGTAAACAAGCCGACTATAATCATTAAGATGTCACAAAGCTTATTGTGACTAGAAATCGTTGTTTTTACCCTTAACTTCTTGTAGGGAACGTGGGACATTGGACGGTAACGAAGTTTTAACGATTTTGTATAAAATCATAATTCTAATAGTTTTAAAATTTAACAAGACGAGCATAAACATATTTTATCTACAAACGCTTATTTTTAATAGAAATCGTTGTTTTAAGCCCTACCTTCACATTGGAAACGTGGGAAATAGAATTATAATGAAGTTTTACCGATTTTGACATAAATAATCAAACTAAGAGTTTTGAAAGTAAACAAGCCGAGTATAATCATTAAAGCTTTCACAAAGCTTATTGTGACAAGAAATAGTTGTTTTAAGCCTTAACTTCACATTGAAAACGTGAGAAATCGAACTATAATGTAGTTTTACCCATTTTGACATAAATAATCAAACTAAGAGTTTTGAAAGTAAACAAGCCGAGTATAATCATTAAGATGTCACAAAGCTTATTGTACTAGAAATCGTTATTTTTAGCCTTAACTTCTCGTAGGGAACGTGGGACATTGGACGATAACGAAGTTTTAACGATTTTGTATAAAATCATAATTCTAATAGTCTTAAAATTTAATAAGACGAGCATAAACATATTTTATCTACAAACGCTTATTTTTAATAGAAATCGTTGTTTTAAGCATTAACTTCACTTTGGAAACGTGAGAAATCGAACTATAATGAAGTTTTACCCATTTTGACATAAATAATCAAACTAAGAGTTTTGAAAGTAAACAAGCCGAGTATAATCATTAAAGCTTTCACAAAGCTTATTGTGACTAGAAATAGTTGTTTTAAGCCTTAACTTCACATTGAAAACGTGGGAAATCGAACTATAATGAAGTTTTACCCATTTTGACATAAATAATCAAACTAAGAGTTTTGAAAGTAAACAAGCCGAGTATAATCATTAAGATGTCACAAAGCTTATTGTACTAGAAATCGTTGTTTTTAGCCTTAACTTTCGTAGGGAACGTGGGACATTGGACGATAATGAAGTTTTAACGATTTTGTATAAAATCATAATTTTAATAGTTTTAAAATTTAACAAGACGAGCATAAACATATTTTATCCACAAACGCTTATTTTTAATAGAAATCGTTGTTTTAAGCCCTACCTTCACATTGGAAACGTGGGAAATCGAATTATAATGAAGTTTTACCCATTTTGACATAAATAATCAAACTAAGAGTTTTGAAAGTAAACAAGCCGAGTATAATCGTTAAGATGTCACAAAGCTTATTGTAACTAGAAATCGTTGTTTTTAGCCTTAACGTCTCATAGGGAACGTGGGACATTGGACGATAACGAAGTTTTAACGATTTTGTATAAAATCATAGTTCTAATAGTTCTAAAATTTAAACAAGCCGAGTATAATCATTAAGATGTCACAAAGCTTATTGTGACTAGAAATCGTTGTTTTTTAGCCTTAACTTCTAATAGGGAACGTGGGACATTGGACGATAACGAAGTTTTAACGATTTAGTATAAAATCATTTATTCTAATAGTTTTAAAATTTAACAAGACGAGCATAAACATATTTTATCTACAAACGCTTATTTTTAATAGAAATCGTTGTTTTAAGCCCTACCTTCACATTGGAAACGTGGGAAATCGAATTATAATGAAGTTTTACCCATATTGACATAAATAATCAAACTAAGAGTTTTGAAAGTAAACAAGCCGAGTATAATCATTAAGATGTCACAAAGCTTATTATGATTAGAAATCGTTGTTTTTAGCCTTAACTTCTCGTAGGGAACGTGGGACATTGGACGATAACGAAGTTTTAACGATTTTGTATAAAATCATAATTCTAATAGTTTTAAAATTTAACAAGACGAGCATAAACATATTTTATCTACAAACGCTTATTTTTAATAGAAAACGTTGTTTTAAGCCCTACCTTCAAATTGGAAACGTGGGAAATAGAATTATAATGAAGTTTTACCGATTTTGACATAAATAATCAAACTAAGAGTTTTGAAAGTAAACAAGCCGAGTATAATCATTAAAGCTTTCACAAAGCTTATTGTGACTAGAAATAGTTGTTTTAAGCCTTAACTTCACTTTGAAAACGTGGGAAATCGAACTATAATGAAGTTTTACCCATTTTGACATAAATAATCAAACTAAGAGTTTTGAAAGTAAACAAGCCGAGTATAATCATTAAGATGTCACAAAGCTTATTGTACTAGAAATCGTTGTTTTTAGCCTTAACTTTCGTAGGGAACGTGGGACATTGGACGATAACGAAGTTTCAACGATTTTGTATAAAATCATAATTCTAATAGTTTTAAAATTTAATAAGACGAGCATAAACATATTTTATCTACAAACGCTTATTTTTAATAGAAATCGTTGTTTTAAGCCTTAACTTCCCATTGGAAACGTGGGAAATCGAACTATAATAAAGTTTTACCCATTTTGACATAAATAATCAAACTAAGAGTTTTTAAAGTAAACAAGCCGAGAATAATCATTAAAGCCTTCACAAAGCTTATTGTGACTAGAAATAGTTGTTTTAAGCCTTAACTTCACATTGAAAACGTGGGAAATCGAACTATAATGAAATTTTATCCATTTTGACATAAATAATGAAACTAAGAGTTTTGAAAGTAAACAAGCCGATTATAATCATTAAGATGTCACAAAGCTTATTGTGACTAGAAATCGTTGTTTTTAGCCTTAACTTTCGTAGGGAACGTGGGACATTGGACGATAACGAAGTTTTAACGATTTTGTATAAAATCATAATTCTAATAGTTTTAAAATTTAATAAGACGAGCATAAACATATTTTATCTACAAACGCTTATTTTTAATAAAAATCGTTGTTTTAAGCCTTAACTTCCCATTGGAAACGTGGGAAATCGAACTATAATGAAGTTTTACCCATTTTGACATAAATAATCAAACTAAGAGTTTTTAAAGTAAACAAGCCGAGAATAATCATTAAAGCCTTCACAAAGCTTATTGTGACTAGAAATAGTTGTTTTAAGCCTTAACTTCACATTGAAAACGTGGGAAATCGAACTATAATGAAATTTTATCCATTTTGACATAAATAATCAAACTAAGAGTTTTGAAAGTAAACAAGCCGATTATAATCATTAAGATGTCACAAAGCTTATTGTGACTAGAAATCGTTGTTTTTAGCCTTAACTCTCGTAGGGAACGTGGGACATTGGACGATAACGAAGTTTTAACGATTTTGTATAAAATCATAATTCTAATAGTTTTAAAATTTAATAAGACGAGCATAAACATATTTTATATACAAACGCTTATTTTTAATAAAAATCGTTGTTTTAAGCCTTAACTTCCCATTGGAAACGTGGAAAATCGAACTATAATGAAGTTTTACCCATTTTGACATAAATAATCAAACTAAGAGTTTTTAAAGTAAACAAGCCGAGTATAATCATTAAAGCCTTCACAAAGCTTATTGTGACTAGAAATAGTTGTTTTAAGCCTTAACTTCACATTGAAAACGTGGGAAATCGAACTATAATGAAATTTTATCCATTTTGACATAAATAATCAAACTAAGAGTTTTGAAAGTAAACAAGCCGATTATAATCATTAAGATGTCACAAAGCTTATTGTGACTAGAAATCGTTGTTTTTAGCCTTAACTTCTCGTAGGGAACGTGGGACATTGGACGATAACGAAGTTTTAACGATTTTGTATAAAATCATAATTCTAATAGTCTTAAAATTTAATAAGACGAGCATAAACATATTTTATCTACAAACGCTTATTTTTAATAGAAATCGTTGTTTTAAGCATTAACTTCACATTGGAAACGTGAGAAATCGAACTATAATGAAGTTTTACCCATTTTGACATAAATAATCAAACTAAGAGTTTTGAAAGTAAACAAGCCGAGTATAATCATTAAAGCTTTCACAAAGCTTATTGTGACTAGAAATAGTTGTTTTAAGCCTTAACTTCACATTGAAAACGTGGGAAATCGAACTATAATGAAGTTTTACCCATTTTGACATAAATAATCAAACTAAGAGTTTTGAAAGTAAACAAGCCGAGTATAATCATTAAGATGTCACAAAGCTTATTGTACTAGAAATCGTTGTTTTTAGCCTTAACTTCTCGTAGGGAACGTGGGACATTGGACGATAATGAAGTTTTAACTATTTTGTATAAAATCATAATTTTAATAGTTTTAAAATTTAACAAGACGAGCATAAACATATTTTATCCACAAATGCTTATTTTTAATAGAAATCGTTGTTTTAAGCCCTACCTTCACATTGGAAACGTGGGAAATCGAATTATAATGAAGTTTTACCCATTTTGACATAAATAATCAAACTAAGAGTTTTGAAAGTAAACAAGCCGAGTATAATCGTTAAGATGTCACAAAGCTTATTGTGACTAGAAATCGTTGTTTTTAGCCTTAACGTCTCATAGGGAACGTGGGACATTGGACGATAACGAAGTTTTAACGATTTTGTGTAAAATCATAGTTCTAATAGTTTTAAAATTTAAACAAGCCGAGTATAATCATTAAGATGTCACAAAGCTTATTGTGACTAGAAATCGTTGTTTTTAGCCTTAACTTCTAATAGGAAACGTGGGACATTGGACGATAACGAAGTTTTAACGATTTAGTATAAAATCATTTATTCTAATAGTTTTAAAATTTAACAAGACGAGCATAAACATATTTTATCTACAAACGCTTATTTTTAATAGAAATCGTTCTTTTAAGCCCTACCTTCACATTGGAAATGTGGGAAATCGAATTATAATGAAGTTTTACCCATTTTGACATAAATAATCAAACTAAGAGTTTTGAAAGTAAACAAGCCGAGTATAATCATTAAGATGTCACAAAGCTTATTATGACTAGAAATCGTTGTTTTTAGCCTTAACTTCTCGTAGGGAACGTGGGACATTGGACGATAACGAAGTTTTAACGATTTTGTATAAAATCATAATTCTAATAGTTTTAAAATTTAACAAGACGAGCATAAACATATTTTATCTACAAACGCTTATTTTTAATAGAAATCGTTGTTTTAAGCGCTACCTTCAAATTGGAAACGTGGGAAATAGAATTATAATGAAGTTTTACCGATTTTGACATAAATAATCAAACTAAGAGTTTTGAAAGTAAACAAGCCGAGTATAATCATTAAAGCTTTCACAAAGCTTATTGTGACTAGAAATAGTTGTTTTAAGCCTTAACTTCACTTTGAAAACGTGGGAAATCGAACTATAATGAAGTTTTACCCCTTTTGACATAAATAATCAAACTAAAAGTTATGAAAGTAAACAAGCCGATTATAATCATTAAGATGTCACAAAGCTTATTGTACTAGAAATCGTTGTTTTTATCCTTAACTTCTCGTAGGGAACGTGGGACATTGGACGATAACGAAGTTTTAACGATTTTGTATAAAATCATAATTCTAATAGTTTTAAAATTTAATAAGACGAGCATAAACATATTTTATCTACAAACGCTTATTTTTAATAGAAATCGTTGTTTTAAGCCTTAACTTCCCATTGGAAACGTGGAAAATCGAACTATAATGAAGTTTTACCCATTTTGACATAAATAATCAAACTAAGAGTTTTTAAAGTAAACAAGCCGAGTATAATCATTAAAGCCTTCACAAAGCTTATTGTGACAAGAAATAGTTGTTTTAAGCCTTAACTTCACATTGAAAACGTGGGAAATCGAACTATAATGAAATTTTATCCATTTTGACATAAATAATCAAACTAAGAGTTTTGAAAGTAAACAAGCCGATTATAATCATTAAGATGTCACAAAGCTTATTGTGACTAGAAATCGTTGTTTTTAGCCTTAACTTCTCGTAGGGAACGTGGGACATTGGACGATAACGAAGTTTTAACGATTTTGTATAAAATCATAATTCTAATAGTCTTAAAATTTAATAAGACGAGCATAAACATATTTTATCTACAAACGCTTATTTTTAATAGAAATCGTTGTTTTAAGCATTAACTTCACATTGGAAACGTGAGAAATCGAACTATAATGAAGTTTTACCCATTTTGACATAAATAATCAAACTAAGAGTTTTGAAAGTAAACAAGCCGAGTATAATCATTAAAGCTTTCACAAAGCTTATTGTGACTAGAAATAGTTGTTTTAAGCCTTAACTTCACATTGAAAACGTGGGAAATCGAACTATAATGAAGTTTTACCCATTTTGACATAAATAATCAAACTAAGAGTTTTGAAAGTAAAGAAGCCGAGTATAATCATTAAGATGTCACAAAGCTTATTGTACTAGAAATCGTTGTTTTTAGCCTTAACTTCTCGTAGGGAACGTGGGACATTGGACGATAATGAAGTTTTAACTATTTTGTATAAAATCATAATTTTAATAGTTTTAAAATTTAACAAGACGAGCATAAACATATTTTATCCACAAACGCTTATTTTTAATAGAAATCGTTGTTTTAAGCCCTACCTTCACATTGGAAACGTGGGAAATCGAATTATAATGAAGTTTTACCCATTTTGACATAAATAATCAAACTAAGAGTTTTGAAAGTAAACAAGCCGAGTATAATCGTTAAGATGTCACAAAGCTTATTGTGACTAGAAATCGTTGTTTTTTGCCTTAACGTCTCATAGGGAACCTGGGACATTGGACGATAACGAAGTTTTAACGATTTTGTGTAAAATCATAGTTCTAATAGTTTTAAAATTTAAACAAGCCGAGTATAATCATTAAGATGTCACAAAGCTTATTGTGACTAGAAATCGTTGTTTTTAGCCTTAACTTCTAATAGGAAACGTGGGACATTGGACGATAACGAAGTTTTAACGATTTAGTATAAAATCATTTATTCTAATAGTTTTAAAATTTAACAAGACGAGCATAAACATATTTTATCTACAAACGCTTATTTTTAATAGAAATCGTTGTTTTAAGCCCTACCTTCACATTGGAAACGTGGGAAATCGAATTATAATGAAGTTTTACCCATTTTGACATAAATAATCAAACTAAGAGTTTTGAAAGTAAACAAGCCGAGTATAATCATTAAGATGTCACAAAGCTTATTATGACTAGAAATCGTTGTTTTTAGCCTTAACTTCTCGTAGGGAACGTGGGACATTGGACGATAACGAAGTTTTAACGATTTTGTATAAAATCATAATTCTAATAGTTTTAAAATTTAACAAGACGAGCATAAACATATTTTATCTACAAACGCTTATTTTTAATAGAAATCGTTGTTTTAAGCCCTACCTTCAAATTGGAAACGTGGGAAATAGAATTATAATGAAGTTTTACCGATTTTGACATAAATAATCAAACTAAGAGTTTTGAAAGTAAACAAGCCGAGTATAATCATTAAAGCTTTCACAAAGCTTATTGTGACTAGAAATAGTTGTTTTAAGCCTTAACTTCACTTTGAAAACGTGGGAAATCGAACTATAATGAAGTTTTACCCCTTTTGACATAAATAATCAAACTAAGAGTTTTGAAAGTAAACAAGCCGATTATAATCATTAAGATGTCACAAAGCTTATTGTACTAGAAATCGTTGTTTTTATCCTTAACTTCTCGTAGGGAACGTGGGACATTGGACGATAACGAAGTTTTAACGATTTTGTATAAAATCATAATTCTAATAGTTTTAAAATTTAATAAGACGAGCATAAACATATTTTATCTACAAACGCTTATTTTTAATAGAAATCGTTGTTTTAAGCCTTAACTTCCCATTGGAAACGTGGGAAATCGAACTATAATGAAGTTTTACCCATTTTGACATAAATAATCAAACTAAGAGTTTTTAAAGTAAACAAGCCGAGTATAATCATTAAAGCCTTCACAAAGCTTATTGTGACTAGAAATAGTTGTTTTAAGCCTTAACTTCACATTGAAAACGTGGGAAATCGAACTATAATGAAATTTTATCCATTTTGACATAAATAATCAAACTAAGAGTTTTGAAAGTAAACAAGCCGATTATAATCATTAAGATGTCACAAAGCTTATTGTGACTAGAAATATTTGTTTTTAGCCTTAACTTCTCGTAGGGAACGTGGGACATTGGACGATAACGAAGTTTTAATGATTTTGTATAAAATCATAATTCTAATAGTCTTAAAATTTAATAAGACGAGCATAAACATATTTTATCTACAAACGCTTATTTTTAATAGAAATCGTTGTTTTAAGCATTAACTTCACATTGGAAACGTGAGAAATCGAACTATAATGAAGTTTTACCCATTTTGACATAAATAATCAAACTAAGAGTTTCGAAAGTAAACAAGCCGAGTATAATCATTAAAGCTTTCACAAAGCTTATTGTGACTAGAAATAGTTGTTTTAAGCCTTAACTTCACATTGAAAACGTGGGAAATCGAACTATAATGAAGTTTTACCCATTTTGACATAAATAATCAAACTAAGAGTTTTGAAAGTAAACAAGCCGAGTATAATCATTAAGATGTCACAAAGCTTATTGTACTAGAAATCGTTGTTTTTAGCCTTAACTTCTCGTAGGGAACGTGGGACATTGGACGATAATGAAGTTTTAACGATTTTGTATAAAATCATAATTTTAATAGTTTTAAAATTTAACAAGACGAGCATAAACATATTTTATCCACAAACGCTTATTTTTAATAGAAATCGTTGTTTTAAGCCCTACCTTCACATTGGAAACGTGGGAAATCGAACTATAATGAAGTTTTACCCATTTTGACATAAATAATTAAACTAAGAGTTTTTAAAGTAAACAAGCCGAGTATAATCATTAAAGCCTTCACAAAGCTTATTGTGACTAGAAATAGTTGTTTTAAGCCTTAACTTCACTTTGAAAACGTGGGAAATCGAACTATAATGAAGTTTTACCCATTTTGACATAAATAATCAAACTAAGAGTTTTGAAAGTAAACAAGCCGAGTATAATCATTAAGATGTCACAAAGCTTATTGTACTAGAAATCGTTGTTTTTAGCCTTAACTTCTCGTAGGGAATGTGGGACATTAGACGATAACGAAGTTTTAACGATTTTGTATAAAATCATAATTCTAATAGTTTTAAAATTTAATAAGACGAGCATAAACATATTTTATCTACAAACGCTTATTTTTAATAGAAATGGTTGTTTTAAGCATTAACTTCACATTGGAAAGGTGAGAAATAGAACTATAATGAAGTTTTACCCATTTTGACATAAATAATCAAACTAAGAGTTTTGAAAGTAAACAAGCCGAGTATAATCATTAAAGCTTTCACAAAGCTTATTGTGACTAGAAATAGTTGTTTTAAGCCTTAACTTCACATTGAAAACGTGGGAAATCGAACTATAATGAAGTTTTACCCATTTTGACATAAATAATCAAACTAAGAGTTTTGAAAGTAAACAAGCCGAGTATAATCATTAAGATGTCACAAAGCTTATTGTGACTAGAAATCGTTGTTTTTAGCCTTAACTTCTCGTAGGGAACGTGGGACATTGGACGATAACGAAGTTTTAACGATTTTGTATAAAATCATAATTCTAATAGTTTTAAAATTTAATAAGACGAGCATAAACATATTTTATCTACAAACGCTTATTTTTAATAAAAATCGTTGTTTTAAGCCTTAACTTCCCATTGGAAACGTGGGAAATCGAACTATAATGAAGTTTTACCCATTTTGACATAAATAATCAAACTAAGAGTTTTTAAAGTAAACAAGCCGAGAATAATCATTAAAGCCTTCACAAAGCTTATTGTGACTAGAAATAGTTGTTTTAAGCCTTAACTTCACATTGAAAACGTGGGAAATCGAACTATAATGAAATTTTATCCATTTTGACATAAATAATCAAACTAAGAGTTTTGAAAGTAAACAAGCCGAGTATAATCATTAAGATGTCACAAAGCTTATTGTACTATAAATCGTTGTTTTTAGCCTTAACTTCTCGTAGGGAACGTGGGACATTGGACGATAATGAAGTTTTAACGATTTTGTATAAAATCATAATTTTAATAGTTTTAAAATTTAACAAGACGAGCATAAACATATTTTATCCACAAACGCTTATTTTTAATAGAAATCGTTGTTTTAAGCCCTACCTTCACATTGGAAACTTGGGAAATCGAATTATAATGAAGTTTTACCCATTTTGACATAAATAATCAAACTAAGAGTTTTGAAAGTAAACAAGCCGAGTATAATCGTTAAGATGTCACAAAGCTTATTGTGACTAGAAATCGTTGTTTTTAGCCTTAACGTCTCATAGGGAACGTGGGACATTGGACGATAACGAAGTTTTAACGATTTTGTGTAAAATCATAGTTCTAATAGTTTTAAAATTTAAACAAGCCGAGTATAATCCTTAAGATGTCACAAAGCTTATTGTGACTAGAAATCGTTGTTTTTAGCCTTAACTTCTAATAGGGAACGTGGGAAATTGGACGATAACGAAGTTTTAACGATTTAGTATAAAATCATTTATTCTAATAGTTTTAAAATTTAACAAGACGAGCATAAACATATTTTATCTACAAACGCTTATTTTTAATAGAAATCGTTGTTTTAAGCCCTACCTTCACATTGGAAACATGGGAAATCGAATTATAATGAAGTTTTACCCATTTTGACAAAATAATCAAACTAAGAGTTTTGAAAGTAAACAAGCCGAGTATAATCATTAAGATGTCACAAAGCTTATTATGACTAGAAATCGTTGTTTTTAGCCTTAACTTCTCGTAGGGAACGTGGGACATTGGACGATAACGAAGTTTTAACGATTTTGTATAAGATCATAATTCTAATAGTTTTAAAATTTAACAAGACGAGCATAAACATATTTTATCTACAAACGCTTATTTTTAATAGAAATCATTGTTTTAAGCCCTACCTTCAAATTGGAAACGTGGGAAATAGAATTATAATGAAGTTTTACCGATTTTGACATAAATAATCAAACTAAGAGTTTTGAAAGTAAACAAGCCGAGTATAATCATTAAAGCTTTCACAAAGCTTATTGTGACTAGAAATAGTTGTTTTAAGCCTTAACATCACATTGAAAACGTGGGAAATCGAACTATAATGAAAATTTTATCCATTTTGACATAAATAATCAAACTAAGAGTTTTGAAAGTAAACAAGCCGAGTATAATCATTAAGATGTCACAAATCTTATTGTGACTAGATGTTTTTAGCCTTAACTTCTCGTAGGGAACGTGGGACATTGGACGATAACGAAGTTTTAACGATTTTGTATAAAATCATAATTGTAATAGTTTTAAAATTTAACAAGACGAGCATAAACATATTTTATCTACAAACGCTTATTTTTAATAGAAATCATTGTTTTAAGCCCTACCTTCAAATTGGAAACGTGGGAAATAGAATTATAATGAAGTTTTACCGATTTTGACATAAATAATCAAACTAAGAGTTTTGAAAGTAAACAAGCCGAGTATAATCATTAAAGCTTTCACAAAGTTTATTGTGACTAGAAATAGTTGTTTTAAGCCTTAACTTCACTTTGAAAACGTGGGAAATCGAACTATAATGAAGTTTTACCCATTTTGACATAAATAATCAAACTAAGAGTTTTGAAAGTAAACAAGCCGAGTATAATCATTAAGATGTCACAAAGCTTATTGTACTAGAAATCGTTGTTTTTAGCCTTAACTTCTCGTAGGGAACGTGGGACATTGGACGATAACGAAGTTTCAACGATTTTGTATAAAATCATAATTCTAATAGTTTTAAAATTTAATAAGACGAGCATAAACATATTTTATCTACAAACGCTTATTTTTAATAGAAATCGTTGTTTTAAGCCTTAACTTCCCATTGGAAACGTGGGAAATCGAACTATAATGAAGTTTTACCCATTTTGACATAAATAATCAAACTAAGAGTTTTTAAAGTAAACAAGCCGAGAATAATCATTAAAGCCTTCACAAAGCTTATTGTGACTAGAAATAGTTGTTTTAAGCCTTAACTTCACATTGAAAACGTGGGAAATCGAACTATAATGAAATTTTATCCATTTTGACATAAATAATCAAACTAAGAGTTTTGAAAGTAAACAAGCCGATTATAATCATTAAGATGTCACAAAGCTTATTGTGACTAGAAATCGTTGTTTTTAGCCTTAACTTCTCGTAGGGAACGTGGGACATTGGACGATAACGAAGTTTTAACGATTTTGTATAAAATCATAATTCTAATAGTTTTAAAATTTAATAAGACGAGCATAAACATATTTTATCTACAAACGCTTATTTTTAATAAAAATCGTTGTTTTAAGCCTTAACTTCCCATTGGAAACGTGGGAAATCGAACTATAATGAAGTTTTACCCATTTTGACATAAATAATCAAACTAAGAGTTTTTAAAGTAAACAAGCCGAGAATAATCATTAAAGCCTTCACAAAGCTTATTGTGACTAGAAATAGTTGTTTTAAGCCTTAACTTCACATTGAAAACGTGGGAAATCGAACTATAATGAAATTTTATCCATTTTGACATAAATAATCAAACTAAGAGTTTTGAAAGTAAACAAGCCGATTATAATCATTAAGATGTCACAAAGCTTATTGTGACTAGAAATCGTTGTTTTTAGCCTTAACTTCTCGTAGGGAACGTGGGACATTGGACGATAACGAAGTTTTAACGATTTTGTATAAAATCATAATTCTAATAGTTTTAAAATTTAATAAGACGAGCATAAACATATTTTATCTACAAACGCTTATTTTTAATAAAAATCGTTGTTTTAAGCCTTAACTTCCCATTGGAAACGTGGAAAATCGAACTATAATGAAGTTTTACCCATTTTGACATAAATAATCAAACTATGAGTTTTTAAAGTAAACAAGCCGAGTATAATCATTAAAGCCTTCACAAAGCATATTGTGACTAGAAATAGTTGTTTTAAGCCTTAACTTCACATTGAAAACGTGGGAAATCGAACTATAATGAAATTTTATCCATTTTGACATAAATAATCAAACTAAGAGTTTTGAAAGTAAACAAGCCGATTATAATCATTAAGATGTCACAAAGCTTATTGTGACTAGAAATCGTTGTTTTTAGCCTTAACTTCTCGTAGGGAACGTGGGACATTGGACGATAACGAAGTTTTAACGATTTTGTATAAAATCATAATTCTAATAGTCTTAAAATTTAATAAGACGAGCATAAACATATTTTATCTACAAACGCTTATTTTTAATAGAAATCGTTGTTTTAAGCATTAACTTCACATTGGAAACGTGAGAAATCGAACTATAATGAAGTTTAACCCATTTTGACATAAATAATCAAACTAAGAGTTTTGAAAGTAAACAAGCCGAGTATAATCATTAAAGCTTTCACAAAGCTTATTGTGACTAGAAATAGTTGTTTTAAGCCTTAACTTCACATTGAAAACGTGGGAAATCGAACTATAATGAAGTTTTACCCATTTTGACATAAATAATCAAACTAAGAGTTTTGAAAGTAAACAAGCCGAGTATAATCATTAAGATGTCACAAAGCTTATTGTACTAGAAATCGTTGTTTTTAGCCTTAACTTCTCGTAGGGAACGTGGGACATTGGACGATAATGAAGTTTTAACTATTTTGTATAAAATCATAATTTTAATAGTTTTAAAATTTAACAAGACGAGCATAAACATATTTTATCCACAAACGCTTATTTTTAATAGAAATCGTTGTTTTAAGCCCTACCTTCACATTGGAAACGTGGGAAATCGAATTATAATGAAGTTTTACCCATTTTGACATAAATAATCAAACTAAGAGTTTTGAAAGTAAACAAGTCGAGTATAATCGTTAAGATGTCACAAAGCTTATTGTGACTAGAAATCGTTGTTTTTAGCCTTAACGTCTCATAGGGAACGTGGGACATTGGACGATAACGAAGTTTTAACGATTTTGTGTAAAATCATAGTTCTAATAGTTTTAAAATTTAAACAAGCCGAGTATAATCATTAAGATGTCACAAAGCTTATTGTGACTAGAAATCGTTGTTTTTAGCCTTAACTTCTAATAGGAAACGTGGGACATTGGACGATAACGAAGTTTTAACGATTTAGTATAAAATCATTTATTCTAATAGTTTTAAAATTTAACAAGACGAGCATAAACATATTTTATCTACAAACGCTTATTTTTAATAGAAATCGTTGTTTTAAGCCCTACCTTCACATTGGAAACGTGGGAAATCGAATTATAATGAAGTTTTACCCATTTTGACATAAATAATCAAACTAAGAGTTTTGAAAGTAAACAAGCCGAGTATAATCATTAAGATGTCACAAAGCTTATTATGACTAGAAATCGTTGTTTTTAGCCTTAACTTCTCGTAGGGAACGTGGGACATTGGACGATAACGAAGTTTTAACGATTTTGTATAAAATCATAATTCTAATAGTTTTAAAATTTAACAAGACGAGCATAAACATATTTTATCTACAAACGCTTATTTTTAATAGAAATCGTTGTTTTAAGCCCTACCTTCAAATTGGAAACGTGGGAAATAGAATTATAATGAAGTTTTACCGATTTTGACATAAATAATCAAACTAAGAGTTTTGAAAGTAAACAAGCCGAGTATAATCATTAAAGCTTTCACAAAGCTTATTGTGACTAGAAATAGTTGTTTTAAGCCTTAACTTCACTTTGAAAACGTGGGAAATCGAACTATAATGAAGTTTTACCCCTTTTGACATAAATAATCAAACTAAGAGTTTTGAAAGTAAACAAGCCGATTATAATCATTAAGATGTCACAAAGCTTATTGTACTAGAAATCGTTGTTTTTATCCTTAACTTCTCGTAGGGAACGTGGGACATTGGACGATAACGAAGTTTTAACGATTTCGTATAAAATCATAATTCTAATAGTTTTAAAATTTAATAAGACGAGCATAAACATATTTTATCTACAAACGCTTATTTTTAATAGAAATCGTTGTTTTAAGCCTTAACTTCCCATTGGAAACGTGGGAAATCGAACTATAATGAAGTTTTACCCATTTTGACATAAATAATCAAACTAAGAGTTTTTAAAGTAAACAAGCCGAGTATAATCATTAAAGCCTTCACAAAGCTTATTGTGACTAGAAATAGTTGTTTTAAGCCTTAACTTCACATTGAAAACGTGGGAAATCGAACTATAATGAAATTTTATCCATTTTGACATAAATAATCAAACTAAGAGTTTTGAAAGTAAACAAGCCGATTATAATCATTAAGATGTCACAAAGCTTATTGTGACTAGAAATATTTGTTTTTAGCCTTAACTTCTCGTAGGGAACGTGGGACATTGGACGATAATGAAGTTTTAACGATTTTGTATAAAATCATAATTCTAATAGTCTTAAAATTTAATAAGACGAGCATAAACATATTTTATCTACAAACGCTTATTTTTAATAGAAATCGTTGTTTTAAGCATTAACTTCACATTGGAAACGTGAGAAATCGAACTATAATGAAGTTTTACCCATTTTGACATAAATAATCAAACTAAGAGTTTTGAAAGTAAACAAGCCGAGTATAATCATTAAAGCTTTCACAAAGCTTATTGTGACTAGAAATAGTTGTTTTAAGCCTTAACTTCACATTGAAAACGTGGGAAATCAAACTATAATGAAGTTTTACCCATTTTGACATAAATAATCAAACTAAGAGTTTTGAAAGTAAACAAGCCGAGTATAATCATTAAGATGTCACAAAGCTTATTGTACTAGAAATCGTTGTTTTTAGCCTTAACTTCTCGTAGGGAACGTGGGACATTGGACGATAATGAAGTTTTAACGATTTTGTATAAAATCATAATTTTAATAGTTTTAAAATTTAACAAGACGAGCATAAACATATTTTATCCACAAACGCTTATTTTTAATAGAAATCGTTGTTTTAAGCCCTACCTTCACATTGGAAACGTGGGAAATCGAACTATAATGAAGTTTTACCCATTTTGACATAAATAATTAAACTAAGAGTTTTTAAAGTAAACAAGCCGAGTATAATCATTAAAGCCTTCACAAAGCTTATTGTGACTAGAAATAGTTGTTTTAAGCCTTAACTTCACTTTGAAAACGTGGGAAATCGAACTATAATGAAGTTTTACCCATTTTGACATAAATAATCAAACTAAGAGTTTTGAAAGTAAACAAGCCGAGTATAATCATTAAGAAGTCACAAAGCTTATTGTACTAGAAATCGTTGTTTTTAGCCTTAACTTCTCGTAGGGAACGTGGGACATTAGACGATAACGAAGTTTTAACGATTTTGTATAAAATCATAATTCTAATAGTTTTAAAATTTAATAAGACAAGCATAAACATATTTTATCTACAAACGCTTATTTTTAATAGAAATGGTTGTTTTAAGCATTAACTTCACATTGGAAAGGTGAGAAATAGAACTATAATGAAGTTTTACCCATTTTGACATAAATAATCAAACTAAGAGTTTTGAAAGTAAACAAGCCGAGTATAATCATTAAAGCTTTCACAAAGCTTATTGTGACTAGAAATAGTTGTTTTAAGCCTTAACTTCACATTGAAAACGTGGGAAATCGAACTATAATGAAGTTTTACCCATTTTGACATAAATAATCAAACTAAGAGTTTTGAAAGTAAACAAGTCGAGTATAATCATTAAGATGTCACAAAGCTTATTGTACTAGAAATTGCTGTTTTTAGCCTTAACTTCTCGTAGGGAACGTGGGACATTGGACGATAATGAAGTTTTAACGATTTTTTATAAAATCATAATTTTAATAGTTTTAAAATTTAACAAGACGAGCATAAACATACTTTATCCACAAACGCTTATTTTTAATAGAAATCGTTGTTTTAAGCCCTACCTTCACATTGGAAACGTGGGAAATCGAATTATAATGAAGTTTTACCCATTTTGACATAAATAATCAAACTAAGAGTTTTGAAAGTAAACAAGCCGAGTATAATCATTAAGATGTCACAAAGCTTATTGTACTAGAAATCGTTGTTTTTAGCCTTAACTTCTCGTAGGGAACGTGGGACATTGGACGATAATGAAGTTTTAACGATTTTGTATAAAATCATAATTTTAATAGTTTTAAAATTTAACAAGACGAGCATAAACATATTTTATCCACAAACGCTTATTTTTAATAGAAATCGTTGTTTTAAGCCCTACCTTCACATTGGAAACGTGGGAAATCGAATTATAATGAAGTTTTACCCATTTTGACATAAATAATCAAACTAAGAGTTTTGAAAGTAAACAAGCCGAGTATAATCGTTAAGATGTCACAAAGCTTATTGTGACTAGAAATCGTTGTTTTTAGCCTTAACGTCTCATAGGGAACGTGGGACATTGGACGATAACGAAGTTTTAACGATTTTGTGTAAAATCATAGTTCTAATAGTTTTAAAATTTAAACAAGCCGAGTATAATCCTTAAGATGTCACAAAGCTTATTGTGACTAGCAATCGTTGTTTTTAGCCTTAACTTCTAATAGGGAACGTGGGAAATTGGACGATAACGAAGTTTTAACGATTTAGTATAAAATCATTTATTCTAATAGTTTTAAAATTTAACAAGACGAGCATAAACATATTTTATCTACAAACGCTTATTTTTAATAGAAATCGTTGTTTTAAGCCCTACCTTCACATTGGAAACATGGGAAATCGAATTATAATGAAGTTTTACCCATTTTGACATAAATAATCAAACTAAGAGTTTTGAAAGTAAACAAGCCGAGTATAATCATTAAGATGTCACAAAGCTTATTATGACTAGAAATCGTTGTTTTTAGCCTTAACTTCTCGTAGGGAACGTGGGACATTGGACGATAACGAAGTTTTAACGATTTTGTATAAAATCATAATTCTAATAGTTTTAAAATTTAACAAGACGAGCATAAACATATTTTATCTACAAACGCTTATTTTTAATAGAAATCATTGTTTTAAGCCCTACCTTCAAATTGGAAACGTGGGAAATAGAATTATAATGAAGTTTTACCGATTTTGACATAAATAATCAAACTAAGAGTTTTGAAAGTAAACAAGCCGAGTATAATCATTAAAGCTTTCACAAAGCTTATTGTGACTAGAAATAGTTGTTTTAAGCCTTAACTTCACATTGAAAACGTGGGAAATCGAACTATAATGAAAATTTTATCCATTTTGACATAAATAATCAAACTAAGAGTTTTGAAAGTAAACAAGCCGAGTATAATCATTAAGATGTCACAAATCTTATTGTGACTAGATGTTTTTAGCCTTAACGTCTCATAGGGAACGTGGGACATTGGACGATAACGAAGTTTTAACGATTTTGTGTAAAATCATAGTTCTAATAGTTTTAAAATTTAAACAAGCCGAGTATAATCATTAAGATGTCACAAAGCTTATTGTGACTAGAAATCGTTGTTTTTAGCCTTAACTTCTAATAGGGAACGTGGGACATTGGACGATAACGAAGTTTTAACGATTTAGTATAAAATCATTTATTCTAATAGTTTTAAAATTTAACAAGACGAGCATAAACATATTTTATCTACAAACGCTTATTTTTAATAGAAATCGTTGTTTTAAGCCCTACCTTCACATTGGAAACGTGGGAAATCGAATTATAATGAAGTTTTACCCATTTTGACATAAATAATCAAACTAAGAGTTTTGAAAGTAAACAAGGCGAGTATAATCATTAAGATGTCACAAAGCTTATTATGACTAGAAATCGTTGTTTTTAGCCTTAACTTCTCGTAGGGAACGTGGGACATTGGACGATAACGAAGTTTTAACGATTTTGTATAAAATCATAATTCTAATAGTTTTAAAATTTAACAAGACGAGCATAAACATATTTTATCTACAAACGCTTATTTTTAATAGAAATCGTTGTTTTAAGCCCTACCTTCAAATTGGAAACGTGGGAAATAGAATTATAATGAAGTTTTACCGATTTTGACATAAATAATCAAACTAAGAGTTTTGAAAGTAAACAAGCCGAGTATAATCATTAAAGCTTTCACAAAGCTTATTGTGACTAGAAATAGTTGTTTTAAGCCTTAACTTCACTTTGAAAACGTGGGAAATCGAACTATAATGAAGTTTTACCCCTTTTGACATAAATAATCAAACTAAGAGTTTTGAAAGTAAACAAGCCGATTATAATCATTAAGATGTCACAAAGCTTATTGTACTAGAAATCGTTGTTTTTATCCTTAACTTCTCGTAGGGAACGTGGGACATTGGACGATAACGAAGTTTTAACGATTTTGTATAAAATCATAATTCTAATAGTTTTAAAATTTAATAAGACGAGCATAAACATATTTTATCTACAAACGCTTATTTTTAATAGAAATCGTTGTTTTAAGCCTTAACTTCCCATTGGAAACGTGGGAAATCGAACTATAATGAAGTTTTACCCATTTTGACATAAATAATCAAACTAAGAGTTTTTAAAGTAAACAAGCCGAGTATAATCATTAAAGCCTTCACAAAGCTTATTGTGACTAGAAATAGTTGTTTTAAGCCTTAACTTCACATTGAAAACGTGGGAAATCGAACTATAATGAAATTTTATCCATTTTGACATAAATAATCAAACTAAGAGTTTTGAAAGTAAACAAGCCGATTATAATCATTAAGATGTCACAAAGCTTATTGTGACTAGAAATCGTTGTTTTTAGCCTTAACTTCTCGTAGGGAACGTGGGACATTGGACGATAACGAAGTTTTAACGATTTTGTATAAAATCATAATTCTAATAGTCTTAAAATTTAATAAGACGAGCATAAACATATTTTATCTACAAACGCTTATTTTTAATAGAAATCGTTGTTTTAAGCATTAACTTCACATTGGAAACGTGAGAAATCGAACTATAATGAAGTTTTACCCATTTTGACATAAATAATCAAACTAAGAGTTTTGAAAGTAAACAAGCCGAGTATAATCATTAAAGCTTTCACAAAGCTTATTGTGACTAGAAATAGTTGTTTTAAGCCTTAACTTCACATTGAAAACGTGGGAAATCGAACTATAATGAAGTTTTACCCATTTTGACATAAATAATCAAACTAAGAGTTTTGAAAGTAAACAAGCCGAGTATAATCATTAAGATGTCACAAAGCTTATTGTACTAGAAATCGTTGTTTTTAGCCTTAACTTCGTAGGGAACGTGGGACATTGGACGATAATGAAGTTTTAACGATTTTGTATAAAATCATAATTTTAATAGTTTTAAAATTTAACAAGACGAGCATAAACATATTTTATCCACAAACGCTTATTTTTAATAGAAATCGTTGTTTTAAGCCCTACCTTCACATTGGAAACGTGGGAAATCGAACTATAATGAAGTTTTACCCATTTTGACATAAATAATTAAACTAAGAGTTTTTAAAGTAAACAAGCCGAGTATAATCATTAAAGCCTTCACAAAGCTTATTGTGACTAGAAATAGTTGTTTTAAGCCTTAACTTCACTTTGAAAACGTGGGAAATCGAACTATAATGAAGTTTTACCCATTTTGACATAAATAATCAAACTAAGAGTTTTGAAAGTAAACAAGCCGAGTATAATCATTAAGAAGTCACAAAGCTTATTGTACTAGAAATCGTTGTTTTTAGCCTTAACTTCTCGTAGGGAACGTGGGACATTAGACGATAACGAAGTTTTAACGATTTTGTATAAAATCATAATTCTAATAGTTTTAAAATTTAATAAGACGAGCATAAACATATTTTATCTACAAACACTTATTTTTAATAGAAATGGTTGTTTTAACCATTAACTTCACATTGGAAAGGTGAGAAATAGAACTATAATGAAGTTTTACCCATTTTGACATAAATAATCAAACTAAGAGTTTTGAAAGTAAACAAGCCGAGTATAATCATTAAAGCTTTCACAAAGCTTATTGTGACTAGAAATAGTTGTTTTAAGCCTTAACTTCACATTGAAAACGTGGGAAATCGAACTATAATGAAGTTTTACCCATTTTGACATAAATAATCAAACTAAGAGTTTTGAAAGTAAACAAGCCGAGTATAATCATTAAGATGTCACAAAGCTTATTGTACTAGAAATTGCTGTTTTTAGCCTTAACTTCTCGTAGGGAACGTGGGACATTGGACGATAATGAAGTTTTAACGATTTTTTATAAAATCATAATTTTAATAGTTTTAAAATTTAACAAGACGAGCATAAACATATTTTATCCACAAACGCTTATTTTTAATAGAAATCGTTGTTTTAAGCCCTACCTTCACATTGGAAACGTGGGAAATCGAATTATAATGAAGTTTTACCCATTTTGACATAAATAATCAAACTAAGAGTTTTGAAAGTAAACAAGGCGAGTATAATCATTAAGATGTCACAAAGCTTATTGTACTAGAAATCGTTGTTTTTAGCCTTAACTTCTCGTAGGGAACGTGGGACATTGGACGATAATGAAGTTTTAACGATTTTGTATAAAATCATAATTTTAATAGTTTTAAAATTTAACAAGACGAGCATAAACATATTTTATCCACAAACGCTTATTTTTAATAGAAATCGTTGTTTTAAGCCCTACCTTCACATTGGAAACGTGGGAAATCGAATTATAATGAAGTTTTACCCATTTTGACATAAATAATCAAACTAAGAGTTTTGAAAGTAAACAAGCCGAGTATAATCGTTAAGATGTCACAAAGCTTATTGTGACTAGAAATCGTTGTTTTTAGCCTTAACGTCTCATAGGGAACGTGGGACATTGGACGATAACGAAGTTTTAACGATTTTGTGTAAAATCATAGTTCTAATAGTTTTAAAATTTAAACAAGCCGAGTATAATCATTAAGATGTCACAAAGCTTATTATGACTAGAAATCGTTGTTTTTAGCCTTAACTTCTCGTAGGGAACGTGGGACATTGGACGATAACGAAGTTTTAACGATTTTGTATAAAATCATAATTCTAATAGTTTTAAAATTTAACAAGACGAGCATAAACATATTTTATCTACAAACGCTTATTTTTAATAGAAATCGTTGTTTTAAGCCTTAATTTCCCATTGGAAACGTGGGAAATCGAACTATAATGAAGTTTTACCCATTTTGACATAAATAATCAAACTAAGAGTTTTGAAAGTAAACAAGCCGATTATAATCATTAAGATGTCACAAAGCTTATTGTGACTAGAAATCGTTGTTTTTAGCCTTAACTTCTCGTAGGGAACGTGGGACATTGGACGATAACGAAGTTTTAACGATTTTGTATAAAATCATAATTCTAATAGTTTTAAAATTTAACAAGATTAGCATAAACATATTTTATCTACAAACGCTTATTTTTAGTAGAAATGGTTGTTTTAAGCATTAACTTCACATTGGAAATGTGAGAAATAGAACTATAATGAAGTTTTACCCATTTTGACATAAATAATCAAACTAAGAGTTTTGAAAGTAAACAAGCCGAGTATAATCATTAAAGCTTTCACAAAGCTTATTGTGACTAGAAATAGTTGTTTTAAGCCTTAACTTCATATTGAAAACGTGGGAAATCGAACTATAATGAAGTTTTACCCATTTTGACATAAATAATCAAACTAAGAGTTTTGAAAGTAAACAAGCCGAGTATAATCATTAAGATGTCACAAAGCTTATTGTGACTAGAAATCGTTGTTTTTAGCCTTAACTTCTCGTAGGGAACGTGGGACATTGGACGATAACGAAGTTTTAACGATTTTGTATAAAATCATAATTCTAATAGTTTTAAAATTTAATAAGACGAGCATAAACATGTTTTATCTATAAACGCTTATTTTTAATAAAAATCGTTGTTTTAAGCCTTAACTTCCCATTGGAAACGTGGGAAATCGAACTATAATGAAGTTTTACCCATTTTGACATAAATAATCAAACTAAGAGTTTTTAAATAAACAAGCCGAGTATAATCATTAAAGCCTTCACAAAGCTTATTGTGACTAGAAATAGTTGTTTTAAGCCTTAAGTTCACATTGAAAACGTGGGAAATCGAACTATAATCAAATTTTATCCATTTTGACATAAATAATGAAACTAAGAGTTTTGAAAGTAAACAAGCCGATTATAATCATTAAGATGTCACAAAGCTTATTGTGACTAGAAATCGTTGTTTTTAGCCTTAACTTCTCGTAGGGAACGTGGGACATTGGACGATAACGAAGTTTTAACGATTTTGTATAAAATCATAATTCTAATAGTCTTAAAATTTAATAAGACGAGCATAAACATATTTTATCTACAAACGCTTATTTTTAATAGAAATCGTTGTTTTAAGCATTAACTTCACATTGGAAACGTGAGAAATCGAACTATAATGAAGTTTTACCCATTTTGACATAAATAATCAAACTAAGAGTTTTGAAAGTAAACAAGCCGAGTATAATCATTAAAGCTTTCACAAAGCTTATTGTGACTAGAAATAGTTGTTTTAAGCCTTAACTTCACATTGAAAACGTGGGAAATCGAACTATAATGAAGTTTTACCCATTTTGACATAAATAATCAAACTAAGAGTTTTGAAAGTAAACAAGCCGAGTATAATCATTAAGATGTCACAAAGCTTATTGTACTAGAAATCGTTGTTTTTAGCCTTAACTTCTCGTAGGGAACGTGGGACATTGGACGATAATGAAGTTTTAACGATTTTGTATAAAATCATAATTTTAATAGTTTTAAAATTTAACAAGACGAGCATAAACATATTTTATCCACAAACGCTTATTTTTAATAGAAATCGTTGTTTTAAGCCCTACCTTCACATTGGAAACGTGGGAAATCGAATTATAATGAAGTTTTACCCATTTTGACATAAATAATCAAACTAAGAGTTTTGAAAGTAAACAAGCCGAGTATAATCGTTAAGATGTCACAAAGCTTATTGTGACTAGAAATCGTTGTTTTTAGCCTTAACGTCTCATAGGGAACGTGGGACATTGGACGATAACGAAGTTTTAACGATTTTGTGTAAAATCATAGTTCTAATAGTTTTAAAATTTAAACAAGCCGAGTATAATCCTTAAGATGTCACAAAGCTTATTGTGACTAGAAATCGTTGTTTTTAGCCTTAACTTCTAATAGGGAACGTGGGAAATTGGACGATAACGAAGTTTTAACGATTTAGTATAAAATCATTTATTCTAATAGTTTTAAAATTACCAAGACGAGCATAAACATATTTTATCTACAAACGCTTATTTTTAATAGAAATCGTTGTTTTAAGCCCTACCTTCACATTGGAAACATGGGAAATCGAATTATAATGAAGTTTTACCCATTTTGACATAAATAATCAAACTAAGAGTTTTGAAAGTAAACAAGCCGAGTATAATCATTAAGATGTCACAAAGCTTATTATGACTAGAAATCGTTGTTTTTAGCCTTAACTTCTCGTAGGGAACGTGGGACATTGGACGATAACGAAGTTTTAACGATTTTGTATAAAATCATAATTCTAATAGTTTTAAAATTTAACAAGACGAGCATAAACATATTTTATCTACAAACGCTTATTTTTAATAGAAATCGTTGTTTTAAGCCTTAACTTCCCATTGGAAACGTGGGAAATCGAACTATAATGAAGTTTTACCCATTTTGACATAAATAATCAAACTAAGAGTTTTTAAAGTAAACAAGCCGAGTATAATCATTAAAGCCTTCACAAAGCTTATTGTGTCTAGAAATAGTTGTTTTAAGCCTTAACTTCACATTGAAAACGTGGGAAATCGAACTATAATGAAATTTTATCCATTTTGACATAAATAATCAAACTAAGAGTTTTGAAAGTAAACAAGCCGATTATAATCATTAAGATGTCACAAAGCTTATTGTGACTAGAAATCGTTGTTTTTAGCCTTAACTTCTCGTAGGGAACGTGGGACATTGGACGATAACGAAGTTTTAACGATTTTGTATAAAATCATAATTCTAATAGTTTTAAAATTTAACAAGATGAGCATAAACATATTTTATCTACAAACGCTTATTTTTAGTAGAAATGGTTGTTTTAAGCATTAACTTCACATTGGAAATGTGAGAAATAGAACTATAATGAAGTTTTACCCATTTTGACATAAATAATCAAACTAAGAGTTTTGAAAGTAAACAAGCCGAGTATAATCATTAAAGCTTTCACAAAGCTTATTGTGACTAGAAATAGTTGTTTTAAGCCTTAACTTCATATTGAAAACGTGGGAAATCGAACTATAATGAAGTTTTACCCATTTTGACATAAATAATCAAACTAAGAGTTTTGAAAGTAAACAAGCCGAGTATAATCATTAAGATGTCACAAAGCTTATTGTGACTAGAAATCGTTGTTTTTAGCCTTAACTTTCGTAGGGAACGTGGGACATTGGACGATAACGAAGTTTTAACGATTTTGTATAAAATCATAATTCTAATAGTTTTAAAATTTAATAAGACGAGCATAAACATGTTTTATCTACAAACGCTTATTTTTAATAAAAATCGTTGTTTTAAGCCTTAACTTCCCATTGGAAACGTGGGAAATCGAACTATAATGAAGTTTTACCCATTTTGACATAAATAATCAAACTAAGAGTTTTTAAAGTAAACAAGCCGAGTATAATCATTAAAGCCTTCACAAAGCTTATTGTGACTAGAAATAGTTGTTTTAAGCCTTAACTTCACATTGAAAACGTGGGAAATCGAACTATAATGAAATTTTATCCATTTTGACATAAATAATGAAACTAAGAGTTTTGAAAGTAAACAAGCCGAGTATAATCATTAAAGCTTTCACAAAGCTTATTATGACTAGAAATAGTTGTTTTAAGCCTTAACTTCACATTGAAAACGTGGGAAATCGAACTATAATGAAGTTTTACCCATTTTGACATAAATAATCAAACTAAGAGTTTTGAAAGTAAACAAGCCGAGTATAATCATTAAGATGTCACAAAGCTTATTGTACTAGAAATCGTTGTTTTTAGCCTTAACTTCTCGTAGGGAACGTGGGACATTGGACGATAATGAAGTTTTAACGATTTTGTATAAAATCATAATTTTAATAGTTTTAAAATTTAACAAGACGAGCATAAACATATTTTATCCACAAACGCTTATTTTTAATAGAAATCGTTGTTTTAAGCCCGACCTTCACATTGGAAACGTGGGAAATCGAATTATAATGAAGTTTTACCCATTTTGACATAAATAATCAAACTAAGAGTTTTGAAAGTAAACAAGCCGAGTATAATCGTTAAGATGTCACAAAGCTTATTGTGACTAGAAATCGTTGTTTTTAGCCTTAACGTCTCATAGGGAACGTGGGACATTGGACGATAACGAAGTTTTAACGATTTTGTGTAAAATCATAGTTCTAATAGTTTTAAAATTTAAACAAGCCGAGTATAATCATTAAGATGTCACAAAGCTTATTGTGACTAGAAATCGTTGTTTTTAGCCTTAACTTCTAATAGGGAACGTGGGACATTGGACGATAACGAAGTTTTAACGATTTAGTATAAAATCATTTATTCTAATAGTTTTAAAATTTAACAAGACGAGCATAAACATATTTTATCTACAAACGCTTATTTTTAATAGAAATCGTTGTTTTAAGCCCTACCTTCACATTGGAAACGTGGGAAATCGAATTATAATGAAGTTTTACCCATTTTGACATAAATAATCAAACTAAGAGTTTTGAAAGTAAACAAGCCGAGTATAATCATTAAAGCTTTCACAAAGCTTACTGTGACTAGAAATCGTTGTTTTTAGCCTTAACTTCTCGTAGGGAACGTGGGACATTGGACGATAACGAAGTTTTAACGATTTTGTATAAAATCATAATTCTAATAGTTTTAAAATTTAACAAGACGAGCATAAACATATTTTATCTACAAACGCTTATTTTTAATAGAAATCGTTGTTTTAAGCCCTGCCTTCAAATTGGAAACGTGGGAAATAGAATTATAATGAAGTTTTACCGATTTTGACACAAATAATCAAACTAAGAGTTTTGAAAGTAAACAAGCCGAGTATAATCATTAAAGCTTTCATAAAGCTTATTGTGACTAGAAATAGTTGTTTTAAGCATTAACTTCACTTTGAAAACGTGGGAAATCGAACTATAATGAAGTTTTACCCCTTTTGACATAAATAATCAAACTAAGAGTTTTGAAAGTAAACAAGCCGATTATAATCATTAAGATGTCACAAAGCTTATTGTACTAGAAATCGTTGTTTTTATCCTTAACTTCTCGTAGGGAACGTGGGACATTGGACGATAACGAAGTTTTAACGATTTTGTATAAAATCATAATTCTAATAGTCTTAAAATTTAATAAGACGAGCATAAACATATTTTATCTACAAACGCTTATTTTTAATAGAAATCGTTGTTTTAAGCATTAACTTCACATTGGAAACGTGAGAAATCGAACTATAATGAAGTTTTACCCATTTTGACATAAATAATCAAACTAAGAGTTTTGAAAGTAAACAAGCCGAGTATAATCATTAAAGCTTTCACAAAGCTTATTGTGACTAGAAATAGTTGTTTTAAGCCTTAACTTCACATTGAAAACGTGGGAAATCGAACTATAATGAAGTTTTACCCATTTTGACATAAATAATCAAACTAAGAGTTTTGAAAGTAAACAAGCCGAGTATAATCATTAAGATGTCACAAAGCTTATTGTACTAGAAATCGTTGTTTTTAGCCTTAACTTCTCGTAGGGAACGTGGGACATTGGACGATAATGAAGTTTTAACGATTTTGTATAAAATCATAATTTTAATAGTTTTAAAATTTAACAAGACGAGCATAAACATATTTTATCCACAAACGCTTATTTTTAATAGAAATCATTGTTTTAAGCCCTACCTTCACATTGGAAACGTGGGAAATCGAACTATAATGAAGTTTTACCCATTTTGACATAAATAATTAAACTAAGAGTTTTTAAAGTAAACAAGCCGAGTATAATCATTAAAGCCTTCACAAAGCTTATTGTGACTAGAAATAGTTGTTTTAAGCCTTAACTTCACTTTGAAAACGTGGGAAATCGAACTATAATGAAGTTTTACCCATTTTGACATAAATAATCAAACTAAGAGTTTTGAAAGTAAACAAGCCGAGTATAATCATTAAGATGTCACAAAGCTTATTGTACTAGAAATCGTTGTTTTTACCCTTAACTTCTCGTAGGGAACGTGGGACATTGGACGATAATGAAGTTTTAACAATTTTGTATAAAATCATAATTTTAATAGTTTTAGAATTTAACAAGACGAGCATAAACATATTTTATCCACAAACGCTTATTTTTAATAGAAATCGTTGTTTTAAGCCCTACCTTCACATTGGAAACGTGGGAAATCGAACTATAATGAAGTTTTACCCATTTTGACATAAATAATCAAACTAAGAGTTTTTAAAGTAAACAAGCCGAGTATAATCATTAAAGTCTTCACAAAGCTTATTGTGACTAGAAATAGTTGTTTTAAGCCTTAACTTCACATTGAAAACGTGGGAAATCGAACTATAATGAAATTTTATCCATTTTGACATAAATAATCAAACTAAGAGTTTTGAAAATAAACAAGCCGAGTATAATCATTAAGATGTCACAAATCTTATTGTGACTAGATGTTTTTAGCCTTAACTTCTCGTAGGGAACGTGGGACATTGGACGATAACGAAGTTTTACCGATTTTGTATAAAATCATAATTCTAATAGTTTTAAAATTTAACAAGACGAGCATAAACATATTTTATCTACAAACGCTTATTTTTAATAGAAATCGTTGTTTTAAGCCCTACCTTCACATTGGAAACGTGGGAAATAGAATTATAATGAAGTTTTACCGATTTTGACATAAATAATCAAACTAAGAGTTTTGAAAGTAAACAAGCCGAGTATAATCATTAAAGCTTTCACAAAGTTTATTGTGACTAGAAATAGTTGTTTTAAGCCTTAACTTCACTTTGAAAACGTGGGAAATCGAACTATAATGAAGTTTTACCCATTTTGACATAAATAATCAAACTAAGAGTTTTGAAAGTAAACAAGCCGAGTATAATCATTAAGATGTCACAAAGCTTATTGTACTAGAAATCGTTGTTTTTAGCCTTAACTTCTCGTAGGGAACGTGGGACATTAGACGATAACGAAGTTTTAACGATTTTGTATAAAATCATAATTCTAATAGTTTTAAAATTTAATAAGACGAGCATAAACATATTTTATCTACAAACGCTTATTTTTAATAGAAATCGTTGTTTTAAGCCTTAACTTCACATTGGAAACGTTGGAAATCGAACTATAATGAAGTTTTACACATTTTGATATAAATAATCAAACTAAGAGTTTTGAAAGTAAACAAGCCGAGTATAATCATTAAGATGCCACAATGCTTATTGTGACTAGAAATCGTTGTTTTTAGCCTTAACTTCTCGTAGGGAACGTGGGACATTGGACGATAACGAAGTTTTAACGATTTTGTATAAAATCATAATTCTAATGGTTTTAAAATTTAACAAGATGAGCATAAACATATTTTATCTACAAACGCTTATTTTTATTAGAAATGGTTGTTTTAAGCATTAACTTCACATTGGAAAGGTGAGAAATAGAACTATAATGAAGTTTTACCCATTTTGACATAAATAATCAAACTAAGAGTTTTGAAAGTAAACAAGCCGAGTATAATCATTAAAGCTTTCACAAAGCTTATTGTGACTAGAAATAGTTGTTTTAAGCCTTAACTTCATATTGAAAACGTGGGAAATCGAACTATAATGAAGTTTTACCCATTTTGACATAAATAATCAAACTAAGAGTTTTGAAAGTAAACAAGCCGAGTATAATCATTAAGATGTCACAAAGCTTATTGTGACTAGAAATCGTTGTTTTTAGCCTAAACTTCTCGTAGGGAACGTGGGACATTGGACGATAACGAAGTTTTAACGATTTTGTATAAAATCATAATTCTAATAGTTTTAAAATTTAATAAGACGAGCATAAACATGTTTTATCTACAAACGCTTATTTTTAATAAAAATCGTTGTTTTAAGCCTTAACTTCCCATTGGAAACGTGGGAAATCGAACTATAATGAAGTTTTACCCATTTTGACATAAATAATCAAACTAAGAGTTTTTAAAGTAAACAAGCCGAGTATAATCATTAAAGCCTTCACAAAGCTTATTGTGACTAGAAATAGTTGTTTTAAGCCTTAACTTCACATTGAAAACGTGGGAAATCGAACTATAATGAAATTTTATCCATTTTGACATAAATAATGAAACTAAGAGTTTTGAAAGTAAACAAGCCGATTATAATCATTAAGATGTCACAAAGCTTATTGTGACTAGAAATCGTTGTTTTTAGCCTTAACTTCTCGTAGGGAACGTGGGACATTGGACGATAACGAAGTTTTAACGATTTTGTATAAAATCATAATTCTAATAGTCTTAAAATTTAATATGACGAGCATAAACATATTTTATCTACAAACGCTTATTTTTAATAGAAATCGTTGTTTTAAGCATTAACTTCACATTGGAAACGTGAGAAATCGAACTATAATGAAGTTTTACCCATTTTGACATAAATAATCAAACTAAGAGTTTTGAAAGTAAACAAGCCGAGTATAATCATTAAAGCTTTCACAAAGCTTATTGTAACTAGAAATAGTTGTTTTAAGCCTTAACTTCACATTGAAAACGTGGGAAATCGAACTATAATGAAGTTTTACCCATTTTGACATAAATAATCAAACTAAGAGTTTTGAAAGTAAACAAGCAGAGTATAATCATTAAGATGTCACAAAGCTTATTGTACTAGAAATCGTTGTTTTTAGCCTTAACTTTCGTAGGGAACGTGGGACATTGGACGATAATGAAGTTTTAACGATTTTGTATAAAATCATAATTTTAATAGTTTTAAAATTTAACAAGACGAGCATAAACATATTTTATCCACAAACGCTTATTTTTAATAGAAATCGTTGTTTTAAGCCCTACCTTCACATTGGAAACGTGGGAAATCGAACTATAATGAAGTTTTACCCATTTTGACATAAATAATTAAACTAAGAGTTTTGAAAGTAAACAAGCCGAGTATAATCATTAAAGCCTTCACAAAGCTTATTGTGACTAGAAATAGTTGTTTTAAGCCTTAACGTCTCATAGGGAACGTGGGACATTGGACGATAACGAAGTTTTAACGATTTTGTGTAAAATCATAGTTCTAATAGTTTTAAAATTTAAACAAGCCGAGTATAATCATTAAGATGTCACAAAGCTTATTGTGACTAGAAATCGTTGTTTTTAGCCTTAACTTCTAATAGGGAACGTGGGACATTGGACGATAACGAAGTTTTAACGATTTAGTATAAAATCATTTATTCTAATAGTTTTAAAATTTAACAAGACGAGCATAAACATATTTTATCTACAAACGCTTATTTTTAATAGAAATCGTTGTTTTAAGCCCTACCTTCACATTGGAAACGTGGGAAATCGAATTATAATGAAGTTTTACCCATTTTGACATAAATAATCAAACTAAGAGTTTTGAAAGTAAACAAAGCCGAGTATAATCATTAAGATGTCACAAAGCTTATTGTGACTAGAAATCGTTGTTTTTAGCCTTAACTTCTCGTAGGGAACGTGGGACATTGGACGATAACGAAGTTTTAACGATTTTGTATAAAATCATAATTCTAATAGTTTTAAAATTTAACAAGACGAGCATAAACATATTTTATCTACAAACGCTTATTTTTAATAGAAATCGTTGTTTTAAGCCCTACCTTCAAATTGGAAACGTGGGAAATAGAATTATAATGAAGTTTTACCGATTTTGACATAAATAATCAAACTAAGAGTTTTGAAAGTAAACAAGCCGAGTATAATCATTAAAGCTTTCACAAAGCTTATTGTGACTAGAAATAGTTGTTTTAAGCCTTAACTTCACTTTGAAAACGTGGGAAATCGAACTATAATCCCCTTTTGACATAAATAATCAAACTAAGAGTTTTGAAAGTAAACAAGCCGATTATAATCATTAAGATGTCACAAAGCTTATTGTACTAGAAATCGTTGTTTTTATCCTTAACTTCTCGTAGGGAACGTGGGACATTGGACGATAACGAAGTTTTAACGATTTTCTATAAAATCATAATTCTAATAGTTTTAAAATTTAATAAGACGAGCATAAACATATTTTATCTACAAACGCTTATTTTTAATAGAAATCGTTGTTTTAAGCCTTAACTTCCCATTGGAAACGTGGGAAATCGAACTATAATGAAGTTTTACCCATTTTGACATAAATAATCAAACTAAGAGTTTTTAAAGTAAACAAGCCGAATATAATCATTAAAGCCTTCACAAAGCTTATTGTGACTAGAAATAGTCGTTTTAAGCCTTAACTTCACATTGAAAACGTGGGAAATCGAACTATAATGAAATTTTATCCATTTTGACATAAATAATCAAACTAAGAGTTTTGAAAGTAAACAAGCCGATTATAATCATTAAGATGTCACAAAGCTTATTGTGACTAGAAATCGTTGTTTTTAGCCTTAACTTCTCGTAGGGAACGTGGGACATTGGACGATAACGAAGTTTTAACGATTTTGTATAAAATCATAATTCTAATAGTCTTAAAATTTAATAAGACGAGCATAAACATATTTTATCTACAAACGCTTATTTTTAATAGAAATCGTTGTTTTAAGCCCTACCTTCACATTGGAAACGTGGGAAATCGAACTATAATGAAGTTTTACCCATTTTGACATAAATAATCAAACTAATAGTTTTGAAAGTAAACAAGCCGAGTATAATCATTAAGATGTCACAAAGCTTATTGTACTAGAAATCGTTGTTTTTAGCCTTAACTTCTCGTAGGGAACGTGGGACATTGGACGATAATGAAGTTTTAACAATTTTGTATAAAATCATAATTTTAATAGTTTTAAAATTTAACAAGACGAGCATAAACATATTTTATCCACAAACGCTTATTTTTAATAGAAATCGTTGTTTTAAGCCCTACCTTCACATTGGAAACGTGGGAAATCGAACTATAATGAAGTTTTACCCATTTTGACATAAATAATCAAACTAAGAGTTTTTAAAGTAAACAAGCCGAGTATAATCATTAAAGCCTTCACAAAGCTTATTGTGACTAGAAATAGTTGTTTTAAGCCTTAACTTCACATTTAAAACGTGGGAAATCGAACTATAATGAAATTTTATCCATTTTGACATAAATAATCAAACTAAGAGTTTTGAAAATAAACAAGCCGAGTATAATCATTAAGATGTCACAAATCTTATTGTGACTAGATGTTTTTAGCATTAACTTCTCGTAGGGAACGTGGGACATTGGACGATAACGAAGTTTTACCGATTTTGTATAAAATCATAATTCTAATAGTTTTAAAATTTAACAAGACGAGCATAAACATATTTTATCTACAAACGCTTATTTTTAATAGAAATCGTTGTTTTAAGCCGTACCTTCACATTGGAAACGTGGGAAATAGAATTATAATGAAGTTTTACCGATTTTGACATAAATAATCAAACTAAGAGTTTTGAAAGTAAACAAGCCGAGTATAATCATTAAAGCTTTCACAAAGCTTATTGTGACTAGAAATAGTTGTTTTAAGCCTTAACTTCACTTTGAAAACGTGGGAAATCGAACTATAATGAAGTTTTACCCATTTTGACATAAATAATCAAACTAAGAGTTTTGAAAGTAAACAAGCCGAGTATAATCATTAAGATGTCACAAAGCTTATTGTACTAGAAATCGTTGTTTTTAGCCTTAACTTTCGTAGGGAACGTGGGACATTAGACGATAACGAAGTTTTAACGATTTTGTATAAAATCATAATTCTAATAGTTTTAAAATTTAATAAGACGAGCATAAACATATTTTATCTACAAACGCTTATTTTTAATAGAAATCGTTGTTTTAAGCCTTAACTTCACATTGGAAACGTTGGAAATCGAACTATAATGAAGTTTTACACATTTTGATATAAATAATCAAACTAAGAGTTTTGAAAGTAAACAAGCCGAGTATAATCATTAATATGCCACAATGCTTATTGTGACTAGAAATCGTTGTTTTTAGCCTTAACTTCTCGTAGGGAACGTGGGACATTGGACGATAACGAAGTTTTAACGATTTTGTATAAAATCATAATTCTAATAGTTTTAAAATTTAACAAGATGAGCATAAACATATTTTATCTACAAACGCTTATTTTTAGTAGAAATGGTTGTTTTAAGCATTAACTTCACATTGGAAAGGTGAGAAATAGAACTATAATGAAGTTTTACCCATTTTGACATAAATAATCAAACTAAGAGTTTTGAAAGTAAACAAGCCGAGTATAATCATTAAAGCTTTCACAAAGCTTATTGTGACTAGAAATAGTTGTTTTAAGCCTTAACTTCATATTGAAAACGTGGGAAATCGAGCTATAATGAAGTTTTACCCATTTTGACATAAATAATCAAACTAAGAGTTTTGAAAGTAAACAAGCCGAGTATAATCATTAAGATGTCACAAAGCTTATTGTACTAGAAATTGCTGTTTTTAGCCTTAACTTCTCGTAGGGAACGTGGGACATTGGACGATAATGAAGTTTTAACGATTTTTTATAAAATCATAATTTTAATAGTTTTAAAATTTAACAAGACGAGCATAAACATATTTTATCCACAAACGCTTATTTTTAATATAAATCGTTGTTTTAAGCCGTACCTTCACATTGGAAACGTGGGAAATCGAACTATAATGAAGTTTTACCCATTTTGACATAAATAATCAAACTAAGAGTTTTTAAAGTAAACAAGCCGAGTATAATCATTAAAGCCTTCACAAAGCTTATTGTGACTAGAAATAGTTGTTTTAAGCCTTAACTTCACATTGAAAACGTGGGAAATCGAACTATAATGAAATTTTATCCATTTTGACATAAATAATCAAACTAAGAGTTTTGAAAGTAAACAAGCCGAGTATAATCATTAAGATGTCACAAATCTTATTGTGACTAGATGTTTTTAGCCTTAACTTCTCGTAGGGAACGTGGGACATTGGACGATAACGAAGTTTTACCGATTTTGTATAAAATCATAATTCTAATAGTTTTAAAATTTAACAAGACGAGCATAAACATATTTTATCTACAAACGCTTATTTTTAATAGAAATCGTTGTTTTAAGCCCTACCTTCACATTGGAAACGTGGGAAATAGAATTATAATGAAGTTTTACCGATTTTGACATAAATAATCAAACTAAGAGTTTTGAAAGTAAACAAGCCGAGTATAATCATTAAGATGTCACAAAGCTTATTGTGACTAGAAATCGTTGTTTTAAGCCTTAACTTCACATTGAAAACGTGGGAAATCGAACTATAATGAAGTTTTACCCATTTTGACATAAATAATCAAACTAAGAGTTTTGAAAGTAAACAAGCCGAGTATAATCATTAAGATGTCACAAAGCTTATTGTACTAGAAATCGTTATTTTTAGCCTTAACTTCTCGTAGGGAACGTGGGACATTGGACGATAACGAAGTTTTAACGATTTTGTATAAAATCATAATTCTAATAGTCTTAAAATTTAATAAGACGAGCATAAACATATTTTATCTACAAACGCTTATTTTTAATAGAAATCGTTGTTTTAAGCCTTAACTTCACATTGGAAACGTGGGAAATCGAACTATAATGACGTTTTACCTATTTTGACATAAATAATCAAACTAAGAGTTTTAAAAGTAAACAAGCCGAGTATAATCAATAAAGCCTTCACAAAGCTTATTGTGACTAGAAATAGTTGTTTTAAGCCTTAACTTCACATTGAAAACGTGGGAAATCGAACTATAATGAAATTTTACCCATTTTGACATAAATAATCAAACTAAGAGTTTTGAAAGTAAACAAGCCGAGTATAATCATTAAGATGTCACAAAGCTTATTGTGACTAGAAATCGTTGTTTTTAGCCTTAACTTCTTGTAGGGAACGTGGGACATTGGACGATAACGAAGTTTTTACGATTTTGAATAAAATCATAATTCTAATAGTTTAAAAATTTAATAAGACGAGCATAAACATATTTTATCTACAAACGCTTATTTTTAATAGAAATCGTTGTTTTAAGCCTTAACTTCACCTTGGAAACGTTGGAAATCGAACTATAATGAAGTTTTACCTATTTTGATATAAATAATCAAACTAAGAGTTTTGAAAGTAAACAAGCTGAGTATAATCATTAAGATGTCACAATGCTTATTGTGACTAGAAATCGTTGTTTTTAGCCTTAACTTCTCGTAGGGAACGTGGGACATTGGACGATAACGAAGTTTTAACGATTTTGTATAAAATCATAATTCTAATAGTTTTAAAATTTAACAAGATGAGCATAAACATATTTTATCTACAAACGCTTATTTTTAGTAGAAATCGTTGTTTTAAGCATTAACTTCACATTGGAAACTTGAGAAGTCGAACTATAATGTAGTTTTACCCATTTTGACATAAATATTCAAACTAAGAGTTTTGAAAGTAAACAAGCCGAGTATAATCAATAAAGCCTTCACAAAGCTTATTGTGACTAGAAATAGTTGTTTTATGCCTTAACTTCACATTGAAAACGTGGGAAATCGAACTATAATGAAATTTTACCCATTTTGACATAAATAATCAAACTAAGAGTTTTGAAAGTAAACAAGCCGAGTATAATCGTTAAGATGTCACAAAGCTTATTGTGACTAGAAATCGTTGTTTCTAGCCTTAACGTCTCATAGGGAACGTGGGACATTGGACGATAACGAAGTTTTGACGATTTTGCATAAAATCATAGTTCTAATAGTTTTAAAATTTAAACAAGCCGAGTATAATCATTAAGATGTCACAAAGCTTATTGTGACTAGAAATCGTTGTTTTTGGCCTAAACTTCTCATAGGGAACATGGGACATTGGACGATAACGAAGTTTTAATGATTTAGTATAAAATCATAATTCTAATAGTTTTAAAATTTAACAAGACGAGCATAAACATATTTTATCTACAAACGCTTATTTTTAATAGAAATCGTTGTTTTAAGCCCTACCTTCACATTGGAAACGTGGGAAATCGAATTATAATGAAGTTTTACCCATTTTGACATAAATAATCAAACTAAGAGTTTTGAAAGTAAACAAGCCGACTATAATCATTAAGATGTCACAAAGCTTATTGTGACTAGAAATCGTTGTTTTTAGCCTTAACTTCTCGTAGGGAACGTGGGACATTGGATGATAACGAAGTTTTTACGATTTTGTATAAAATCATAATTCTAATAGTTTTAAAATTTAATAAGACGAGCATAAACATATTTTATCTACAAATGCTTATTTTTAATAGAAATCGTAGTTTTAAGCCTTAACTTCACATTGGAAACGTTGGAAATCGAACTATAATGAAGTTTTACCCATTTTGATATAAATAATCAAGCTAAGAGTTTTGAAAGTAAACAAGCCGAGTATAATCATTAAGATGTCACAATGCTTATTGTGACTAGAAATCGTTGTTTTTAGCCTTAACTTCTCGTAGGGAACGTGGGACATTGGACGATAACGAAGTTTTAACGATTTTGTATAAAATCATAATTCTAATAGTTTTAAAATTTAACAAGATGAGCATAAACATATTTTATCTTCAAACGCTTATTTTTAGTAGAAATCGTTGTTTTAAGCATTAACTTCACATTGGAAACGTGAGAAATCGAACTATAATGTAGTTTTACCCATTTTGACATAAATATTCAAACTAAGAGTTTTGAAAGTAAACAAGCCGAGTATAATCAATAAAGCCTTCACAAAGCTTATTGTGACTAGAAATAGTTGTTTTAAGCTTTAACTTCACATTGAAAACGTGGAAAATCGAACTATAAGGAAATTTTACCCATTTTGACATAAATAATCAAACTAAGAGTTTTGAAAGTAAACAAGCCGAGTATAATCATTAAGATGTCACAAAGCTTATTGTGACTAGAAATCGTTGTTTTTAGCCTTAACTTCTCGTAGGGAACGTGGGATATTGGACGATAACGAAGTTTTTACGATTTTGTATAAAATCATAATTCTAATAGTTTTAAAATTGTACAAAAATGAGCATAAAAATATTTTGTCTACAAACGCTTATTTTTAATAGAAATCGTTGTTTTAAGCTCTACCTTCACATTGGAAACGTGGGAAATAGAATTATAATGAAGTTTTACCCATTTTGACATAAATAATCAAACTAAGAGTTTTGAAAGTAAACAAGCCGAGTATATTAATTAAAGCTTTCACAAAGCTTATTGAGACTAGAAATAGTTGTTTTAAGCCTTAACTTCACATTGGAAACGTGGGAAATCGAACTATAATGAAGTTTAACCATTTTGACATAAGTAATCAAACTAAGAGTTTTGAAAGTAAACAAGCCGAGTATAATCATTAAAGCCTTAACAAAGCTTATTGTGACTAGAAATAGTTGTTTTAAGCCTTAACTTCACATTGAAAACGTGGGAAATCGAACTATAATGAAATTTTACCCATTTTGACATAAATAATCAAACTAAGAGTTTTGAAAGTAAACAAGGCGAGTATAATAATTAAGATGTCACAAACCTTATTGTGACTAGAAATCGTTGTTTCTAGCCTTAACTTCTCGTAGGGAACGTGGGACATTGGACGATAACGAAGTTTTTACGATTTTGTATAAAATCATAGTTCTAATAGTTTTAAAATTTAAACAAGCCGAGTATAATCATTAAGATGTCACAAAGCTTATTGTGACTAGAAATCGTTGTTTTTAGCCTTAACTTCTCATAGGGAACGTGGGACATTGGACGATATCGAAGTTTTAACGATTTAGTATAAAATCATAATTCTAATAGTTTTAAAATTTAACAAGACGAGCATAAACATATTTTATCTACAAACGCTTATTTTTAATAGAAATCGTTGTTTTAAGCCCTACCTTCACATTGGAAACGTGGGAAATCGAATTATAATGAAGTTTTACCCATTTTGACATAAATAATCAAACTAAGAGTTTTGAAAGTAAACAAGCCGACTATAATCATTAAAATGTCACAAAGCTTATTGTGACTAGAAATCGTTATTTTTAGCCTTAACTTCTCGTAGGGAACGTGGGACATTCGACGGTAACGAAGTTTTAACGATTTTGTATAAAATCATAATTTTAATAGTTTTAAAATTTAACAAGACGAGCATAAACATATTTTATCTACAAACACTTATTTTTAATAGAAATCGTTGTTTTAAGCCCTACCTTCACATTCGAAACGTGGGAAATCGAATTATAATGAAGTTTTACCCATTTTGACATAAATAATCAAACTAAGAGTTTTGAAAGTAAACAAGCCGAGTATAATCGTTAAGATGTCACAAAGCTTATTGTGACTAGAAATCGTTGTTTTTAGCCTTAACGTCTCATAGGGAACGTGGGACATTGGACGATAACGAAGTTTTAACGATTTTGTATAAAATCATAGTTCTAATAGTTTTAAAATTTAAACAATTCGATTATAATCATTAAGATGTCACAAAGCTTATTGTGACTAGAAATCGTTGTTTTTAGCCTTAACTTCTCATAGGGAACGTGGGACATTGGACGATAACGAAGTTTTAACGATTTAGTAGAAAATCATAATTCTAATAGTTATAAAATTTAACAAGACGAGCATAAACATATTTTATCTACAAACGCTTATTTTTAATAGAAATCGTTGTTTCAAGCCCTACCTTCACATTGGAAACGTGGGAAATCGAATTATAATGAAGTTTTACCAATTTTGACATAAATAATCAAACTAAGAGTTTTGAAAGTAAACAAGCTGAGTATAATCATTAAGATGTCACAAAGCTTATTGTGACTAGATGTTTTTAGCCTTAACTTCTCGTAGGGAACGTGGGACATTGGACGATAACGAAGTTTTAACGATTTTGTATATAATCATAATTCTAATAGTTTTAAAATTTAACAAGACGAGCATAAACATATTTTATCTACAAACGCTTATTTTTAATAGAAATCGTTGTTTTAAGCCCTACCTTCACATTGGAAACGTGGGAAATAGAATTATATTGAAGTTTTACCGATTTTGACATAAATCATTAAAGCTTTCACAAAGCTTATTGTGACTAGAAATAGTTGTTTTAAGCCTTAACTTCACTTTGAAAACGTGGGAAATCGAACTATAATGAAGTTTTACCCATTTTGACATAAATAATCAAACTAAGAGTTTTGAAAGTAAACAAGCCGAGTATAATCATTAAGATGTCACAAAGCTTATTGTACTAGAAATCGTTGTTTTTAGCCTTAACTTCTCGTAGGGAACGTGGGACATTAGACGATAACGAAGTTTTAACGATTTTGTATAAAATCATAATTCTAATAGTTTTAAAATTTAATAAGACGAGCATAAACATATTTTATCTACAAACGCTTATTTTTAATAGAAATCGTTGTTTTAAGCCTTAACTTCACATTGGAAACGTTGGAAATCGAACTATAATGAAGTTTTACCCATTTTGATATAAATAATCAAACTAAGAGTTTTGAAAGTAAACAAGCCGAGTATAATCATTAAGATGCCACAATGCTTATTGTGACTAGAAATCGTTATTTTTAGCCTTAACTTCTCGTAGGGATCGTGGGACATTGGACGATAACGAAGTTTTAACGATTTTGTATAAAATCATAATTCTAATAGTTTTAAAATTTAACAACATGAGCATAAACATATTTTATCTACAAACGCTTATTTTTAGTAGAAATGGTTGTTTTAAGCATTAACTTCACATTGGAAAGGTGAGAAATAGAACTATAATGAAGTTTTACCCATTTTGACATAAATAATCAAACTAAGAGTTTTGAAAGTAAACAAGCCGAGTATAATCATTAAAGCTTTCACAAAGCTTATTGTGACTAGAAATAGTTGTTTTAAGCCTTAACTTCACATTGAAAACGTGGGAAATCGAACTATAATGAAGTTTTACCCATTTTGACATAAATAATCAAACTAAGAGTTTTGAAAGTAAACAAGCCGAGTATAATCATTAAGATGTCACAAAGCTTATTGTACTAGAAATTGCTGTTTTTAGCCTTAACTTCTCGTAGGGAACGTGGGACATTGGACGATAATGAACTTTAACGATTTTTAATAAAATCATAATTTTAATAGTTTTAAAATTTAAAAAGACGAGCATAAACATATTTTATCCACAAACGCTTATTTTTAATAGAATTCGTTGTTTTAAGCACTACCTTCACATTGGAAACTTGGGAAATCGAATTATAATGAAGTTTTACCCATTTTGATATAAATAATCAAACTAAGAGTTTTGAAAGTAAACAAGCCGAGTATAATCATTAAGATGCCACAATGCTTATTGTACTAGAAATCGTTGTTTTTAGCCTTAACTTCTCGTAGGGAACGTGGGACATTAGACGATAACGAAGTTTTAACGATTTTGTATAAAATCATAATTCTAATAGTTTTAAAATTTAATAAGACGAGCATAAACATATTTTATCTACAAACGCTTATTTTTAATAGAAATCGTTGTTTTAAGCCTTAACTTCACATTGGAAACGTTGGAAATCGAACTATAATGAAGTTTTACCCATTTTGATATAAATAATCAAACTAAGAGTTTTGAAAGTAAACAAGCCGAGTATAATCATTAAGATGCCACAATGCTTATTGTGATTAGAAATCGTTATTTTTAGCCTTAACTTCTCGTAGGGATCGTGGGACATTGGACGATAACGAAGTTTTAACGATTTTGTATAAAATCATAATTCTAATAGTTTTAAAATTTAACAAGATGAGCATAAACATATTTTATCTACAAACGCTTATTTTTAGTAGAAATGGTTGTTTTAAGCATTAACTTCACATTGGAAAGGTGAGAAATAGAACTATAATGAAGTTTTACCCATTTTGACATAAATAATCAAACTAAGAGTTTTGAAAGTAAACAAGCCGAGTATAATCATTAAAGCTTTCACAAAGCTTATTGTGACTAGAAATAGTTGTTTTAAGCCTTAACTTCACATTGAAAACGTGGGAAATCGAACTATAATGAAGTTTTACCCATTTTGACATAAATAATCAAACTAAGAGTTTTGAAAGTAAACAAGCCGAGTATAATCATTAAGATGTCACAAAGCTTATTGTACTAGAAATTGCTGTTTTTAGCCTTAACTTCTCGTAGGGAACGTGGGACATTGGACGATAATGAACTTTAACGATTTTTAATAAAATCATAATTTTAATAGTTTTAAAATTTAAAAAGACGAGCATAAACATATTTTATCCACAAACGCTTATTTTTAATAGAATTCGTTGTTTTAAGCACTACCTTCACATTGGAAACTTGGGAAATCGAATTATAATGAAGTTTTACCCATTTTGATATAAATAATCAAACTAAGAGTTTTGAAAGTAAACAAGCCGAGTATAATCATTAAGATGCCACAATGCTTATTGTACTAGAAATCGTTGTTTTTAGCCTTAACTTCGTAGGGAACGTGGGACATTAGACGATAACGAAGTTTTAACGATTTTGTATAAAATCATAATTCTAATAGTTTTAAAATTTAATAAGACGAGCATAAACATATTTTATCTACAAACGCTTATTTTTAATAGAAATCGTTGTTTTAAGCCTTAACTTCACATTGGAAACGTTGGAAATCGAACTATAATGAAGTTTTACCCATTTTGATATAAATAATCAAACTAAGAGTTTTGAAAGTAAACAAGCCGAGTATAATCATTAAGATGCCACAATGCTTATTGTGATTAGAAATCGTTATTTTTAGCCTTAACTTCTCGTAGGGATCGTGGGACATTGGACGATAACGAAGTTTTAACGATTTTGTATAAAATCATAATTCTAATAGTTTTAAAATTTAACAAGATGAGCATAAACATATTTTATCTACAAACGCTTATTTTTAGTAGAAATGGTTGTTTTAAGCATTAACTTCACATTGGAAAGGTGAGAAATAGAACTATAATGAAGTTTTACCCATTTTGACATAAATAATCAAACTAAGAGTTTTGAAAGTAAACAAGCCGAGTATAATCATTAAAGCTTTCACAAAGCTTATTGTGACTAGAAATAGTTGTTTTAAGCCTTAACTTCACATTGAAAACGTGGGAAATCGAACTATAATGAAGTTTTACCCATTTTGACATAAATAATCAAACTAAGAGTTTTGAAAGTAAACAAGCCGAGTATAATCATTAAGATGTCACAAAGCTTATTGTACTAGAAATTGCTGTTTTTAGCCTTAACTTCTCGTAGGGAACGTGGGACATTGGACGATAATGAAGTTTTAACGATTTTTTATAAAATCATAATTTTAATAGTTTTAAAATTTAAAAAGACGAGCATAAACATATTTTATCCACAAACGCTTATTTTTAATAGAATTCGTTGTTTTAAGCACTACCTTCACATTGGAAACTTGGGAAATCGAATTATAATGAAGTTTTACCCATTTTGACATAAATAATCAAACTAAGAGTTTTGAAAGTAAACAAGCCGAGTATAATCGTTAAGATGTCACAAAGCTTATTGTGACTAGAAATCGTTGTTTTTAGCTTTAACGTCTCATAGGGAACGTGGGACATTGGACGATAACGAAGTTTTAACGATTTAGTATAAAATCATAATTCTAGTAGTTTTAAAATTTAACAAGACGAGCATAAACATATTTTATCTACAAACGCTTATTTTTAATAGAAATCGTTGTTTTAAGCCCTACCTTCACATTGCAAACGTGGGAAATCGAATTATAATGAAGTTTTACCCATTTTAACATAAATAATCAAACTAAGTGTTTTGAAAGTAAACAAGCCGACTATAATCATTAAGATGTCACAAAGGTTATTGTGACTAGAAATCGTTATCTTCCAATGTCCCACGTTCCCTACGAGAAGTTAAGGCTAAAAATAACGATTTCTAGTCACAATAAGCTTTGTTACATCTTAATGATTATACTCGGCTTGTTTACTTTCAAAACTCTTAGTTTGATTATTTATGTCAAAATGGGTAAAACTTCATTATAGCTCGATTTCCCACGTTTTCAATGTGAAGTTAAAGCTTAAAACAACTATTTCTAGTCATAATAAGCTTTGTGAAGGCTTTAATGATTATACTCGGCTTGTTTACTTTCAAAACTCTTAGTTTGATTATTTATGTCAAAATGGGTAAAACTTCATTATAGTTCGATTTCCCACGTTTCTAATGCGAAGTTATGGCTTAAAACAACGATTTCTATTAAAAATAAGCGTTTGTAGATAAAATATGTTTATGCTCGTCTAGTTAAGTTTTAAAAATATTAGAATTATGATTTTATACAAAATAGTTAAAACTTCGTTATCGTCCAATGTCCCACGTTCCCTATGAGAAGTTAAGGCTAAAAACAACGATTTCTAGTCACAATAAGCTTTGTCACATCTTAATGATTATACTCGGCTTGTTTATTTTCAAAACTCTTAGTTTGATTATTTATGTCAAAATGGGTAAAACGTCATTATAGTTCGATTTCCCACGTTTTCAATGTGAAGTTAAGGCTTAAAACAACTATTTCTACTACAATAAGCTTTGTGAAAGCTTTAATGAATATACTCGGCTGGTTTACTTTCAAAACTCTTAGTTTGATTATTTATGTCAAAATGGGTAAAACTTCATTATAGTTCGATTTCCCACGTTTCCAATGTGAAGTTAGGGATTAAAACAACGATTTCCCACTTTTTCAATGTGAAGTTAAGGCTTAATACAACTATTTCTAGTCACGATAAGCTTTGTGAAGGCTTTAATGATTATACTCGGCATGTTTACTTTCAAAACTCTTAGTTTGATTATTTATGTCAAAATGGGTAAAACTTCATTATAGTTCGATTTCCCACGTTTTCAATGTGAAGTTAAGGCTTAAAACAACGATTTCTATTAAAAATAAGCGTTTGTAGATAAAATATGTTTATGCTCGTCTTGTTAAATTTTAAAAGTATTAGAATTATGATTTTATACAAAATCGTTAAAACTTCGTTATCGTCCAATGTCCTACGTTCCCTTCGAGAAGTTAAGGCTAAAAATAACAATTTCTAGTCACAATAAGCTTTGTGACATCTTAATGATTATACTCGGCTTGTTTACTTTCAAAACTCTTAGTTTGATTATTTATGTCAAAATGGGTAAAACTTCATTATAGCTCGATTTCCCACGTTTTCAATGTGAAGTTAAGGCTTAAAACAACTATTTCTAGTCAGAATAAGCTTTTTGAAAGCTTTAATGATTATACTTGGCTTGTTTACTTTCAAAACTCTTAGTTTGATTATTTATGTCAAAATGGGTAAAACTTCATTATAGCTCGATTTCCCACGTTTTCAATGTGAAGTTAAGGCTTAAAACAACTATTTCTAGTCACAATAAGCTTTGTGAAAGCTTTAATGATTATACTCGGCTTGTTTACTTTCAAAACTCTTAGTTTGATTATTTATGTCAAAATGGGTAAAACTTCATTGTAGTTCGATTTTCATGTATCCATTGTGAAGTAAAGGCTTAAAACAACGATTTCTATTAAAAATAAGGGTTTGTAGATAAAATATGTTTATGCTCGTCTTGTTAAGTTTTAAAACTATTAGAATTATGATTTTATAGAAAATCGATAAAACTTTTTTATCGTCCAATGTCCCACGTTCCCTACGAGAAGTTAAGACTAAAAACAACGATTTCTAGTCACAATAAGCTTTGTGATATCTTAATGATTATACTCAGCTTGTTTACTTTCAAAACTCTTAGTTTGATTATTTATGTCAAAATGGGTAAAACTTTATTATAGTTCGATTTCCCACGTATCCAATGTGAAGTTAAGGCTTAAAACAACGATTTCTATTAAAAATAAGGGTTTGTAGATAAAATATGTTTATGCTCGTCTTGTTAAATTTTAAAACTATTAGAATTATAATTTTAAACAACATCATCAAAACTTCGTTATCGTCCAATGGCCCACGTTCCCTACGAGAAGTTAAGGCTAAAAACAACGATTTCTAGTCACAATAAGCTTTGTTACATCTTAATGATTATACTCGGCTTGTTTACTTTCAAAACTCTTAGTTTGATTATTTATGTGAAAATGGGTAAAACTTCATTATAGTTCGATTTCTCACGTTTTCAATGTGAAGTTAAGGCTTAAAACAACTATTTCTAGTCACAATAAGCTTTGTGAAGGCTTTAATGATTATACTCGGCTTGTTTACATTCAAAACTCTTAGTTCGATTTTTTTGTCAAAATGGGTAAAACTTCATTATGGTTTGATTTCTCACGTTTCCAATGTGAAGTTAAGGCTTAAAACAACGATTTCTATTAAAAATAAGCGTTTGTAGATAATATATGTTTATGCTCGTCTTGTTAAATTTTAAAACTATTAGAATTATAATTTTATACAAAATCGTTAAAACTTCGTTATCGTCCAATGTCCTACGTTCCCTACGAGAAGTTAAGGTTAAAAATAACAATTTCTAGTCACAATAAGCTTTGTGACATCTTAATGATTATACTCGGCTTGTTTACTTTCAAAACTCTTAGTTTGATTATTTATGTCAAAATGGGTAAAACTTCATTATAGCTCGATTTCTCACGTTTTCAATGTGAAGTTAAGGCTTAAAACAACTATTTCTAGTCACAATAAGCTTTTTGAAAGCTTTAATGATTATACTCGGCTTGTTTACTTTCAAAACTCTTAGTTTGATTATTTATGTCAAAATGGGTAAAAGTTCATTATAGTTCGATTTCACACGTATCCAATGTGAAGTTAAGGCTTAAAACAACGATTTCTATTGAAAATAGGGTTTGTAGATAAAATATGTTTATGCTCGTCTTGTTAAGTTTTAAAACTATTAGAATTATGATTTTATACAAAATCCTTAAAACTGCGTTATCATCCAATGTCCCACGTTCCCTACGAGAAGTTAAGGCTAAAAACAACTATTTCTAGTCACAATAAGCTTTGTGACATCTTAATGATTATACTCCGCTTGTTTACTTTCAAAACTCTTAGTTTGATTATTTATGTCAAAATGGGTAAAACTTCATTATAGTTCGATTTCCCACGTTTTCAATGTGAAGTTAAGGCTTAAAACAACTATTTCTAGTCACAATAAGCTTTGTGAAAGCTTTAATGATTATACTAGGCTTTTTTTACTTGGAAAAGTCTTAGTTTCATTATTTGTATCAAAATGGGTAAAACTTCCTTATAATTCGATTTCCCACGTTTCCAATGTGAAGGTAGGGCTTAAAACAACGATTTCTATTAAAAATAAGCGTTTGTAGATAAAATATGTTTATGCTCGTCTTGTTAAATTTTAAAACTATTAGAATTATGAATTTATACAAAATCGTCAAAACATCGTAATCGTCCAATGCCCCACGTTCCTTACGAGAAGTTAAGGTTAAAAACAACGATTTCTAGTCACAATAAGCTTTGTTAAATCTTAATGATTATAATCGGCTTGTTTACTTTCAAAACTCTCAGTTTAATTATTTATGTCAAAATGGGTAAAACTTCGTTATCGTCCAATGGCCCACGTTCCCTACGAGAAGTTAACGCTAAAAACAACTATTTCTAGTCACAATAAGCTTTGTGAAAGCTTTAATGATTATACTCGGCTTTTTTTACTCGGAAAACTCTTAGTTTCATTATTTGTATCAAAATGGGTAACACTTCCTTATAATTCGATTTCCCACGTTTCCAATGTGAAGGTAGGGCTTAAAACAACGATTTCTATTAAAAATAAGCGTTTGTAGATAAAATATGTTTATGCTCGTCTTGTTAAATTTTAAAACTATTAGAATTATGATTTTATACAAAATCGTCAAAACTTCGTTATCGTCCAATGTCCCACGTTCCCTACGAGAAGTTAAAGCTAAAAACAACGATTTCTAGTCACAATAAGCTTTGTGACATCTTAATGATTATACTCGGCTTGTTTATTTTCAAAACTCTTAGTTTGATTATTTATGTCAAAATGGGTAAAACTTCATTATAGTTCGATTTCCCACGTTTTCAATGTGAAGTTAAGGCTTAAAACAACTATTTCTAGTCACAATAAGTTTTGTGAAAGCTTTAATGATTATACTCGGCTTGTTTACATTCAAAACTCTTAGTTCGATTATTTTTGTCAAAATAGGTAAAACTTCATTATAGTTTGATTTCTTACGTTTCCAATGTGAAGTTAAGGCTTAAAACAACGATTTCTATTAAAAATAAGCGTTTGTAGATAATATATGTTTATGCTCGTCTTGTAAAATTTTAAAACTATTAGAATTATTATTTTATACAAAATCGTTAAAACTTCGTTATCGTCCAATGTCCGACGTTCCCTACGAGAAGTTAAGGCTAAAAACAACGATTTCTAGTCACAATAAGCTTTGTGACATCTTAATGATTATACTCGGCTTGTTTACTTTCAAAACTCTTAGTTTGATTATTTGTGTCAAAATGGGTAAAACTTCATTATAGCTCGATTTCCCACGTTTTCAATGTGAAGTTAAGGCTTAAAACAACTATTTCTAGTCACAATAAGCTTTGTGAAAGCTTTAATGATTATACTTGGCTTGTTTACTTTCAAAACTCTTAGTTTGATTATTTATGTCAAAATGGGTAAAACTTCATTATAGTTCGATTTCCCACGTATCCAATGTGAAGTTCAGGCTTAAAACAACGATTTCTATTAAAAATAGGGGTTTGTAGATAAAATATGTTTATGCTCGTCTTGTTAAGTTTTAAAACTATTAGAATTATGATTTTATACAAAATCGTTAAAACTTCGTTATCATCCAATGTCCCACGTTCCCTACGAGAAGTTCAGGCTAAAAACAACTATTTCTATTCACAATAAGCTTTGTGACATCTTAATGATTATACTCGGCTTGTTTACTTTCAAAACTCTTAGTTTGATTATTTATGTCAAAATGGGTAAAACTTCATTATAGTTCGATTTCCCACGTTTTCAATGTGAAGTTAAGGCTTTAAACAACTATTTCTAGTCACAATAAGCTTTGTGAAAGCTTTAATGATTATACTCGGCTTTTTTTACTTGGAAAACTCTTAGTTTCATTATTTGTATCAAAATGGGTAAAACTTCCTTATAATTCGATTTCCCACGTTTCCAATGTGAAGGTAGGGCTTAAAACAACGATTTTTATTAAAAATAAGTGTTTGTAGATAAAATATGTTTATGCTCGTCTTGTTAAATTTTAAAACTATTAGAATTATGATTTTATACAAAATCATCAAAACTTCGTTATCGTCCAATGTCCCACGTTCCCTACGAGAAGTTAAGGCTAAAAATAACGATTTCTAGTCACAATAAGCTTTGTGACATCTTAATGATTATACTCGGCTTGTTTATTTTCAAAACTCTTAGTTTGATTATTTAGGTCAAAATGGGTAAAACTTCATTAGAGTTCGATTTCCCACGTTTTCAATGTGAAGTTAAGGCTTAAAACAACTATATCTAGTCACAATAAGCTTTGTGAAAGCTTTAATGATTATACTCTGCTTGTTTACTTTCAAAACTCTTAGTTTGATTATTTATGTCAAAATGGGTAAAACTTCATTATAGTTCGATTTCACACGTATCCAATGTGAAGTTAAGGCTTAAAACAACGATTTCTATTGAAAATAGGGGTTTGTAGATAAAATATGTTTATGCACGTCTTGTTAAGTTTTAAAACTATTAGAATTATGATTTTATACAAAATCGTTAAAACTTCGTTATCATCCAATGTCCCACGTTCCCTACGAGAAGTTAAGGCTAAAAACAACTATTTCTAGTCACAATAAGTTTTGTGACATCTTAATGATTATACTCGGCTTGTTTACTTTCAAAACTCTTAGTTTGATTATTTATGTCAAAATGGGTAAAACTTCATTATAGTTCGATTTCCCACGTTTTCAATGTGAAGTTAAGGCTTAAAACAACTATTTCTAGTCACAATAAGCTTTGTGAAAGCTTTAATCATTATACTCGGCTGTTTTTACTTAGAAAACTCTTAGTTTCATCATTTGTATCAAAATGGGTAAAACTTCCTTATAATTTGATTTCCCACGTTTTCAATGTAAAGGTAGGGATTAAAACAACGATTTCTATTAAAAATAAGCGTTTGTAGATAAAATATGTTTATGCTCGTCTTGTTAAAATTTAAAACTATTAGAATTATGATTTTATACAAAATCGTCAAAACTTCGTTATCGTCCAATGTCCCACGTTCCCTACGAGAAGTTAAGGCTAAAAACAACGATTTCTAGTCACAATAAGCTTTGTGACATCTTAATGATTATACTCGGCTTGTTTACTTTCAAAACTCTTAGTTTGATTATTTATGTCAAAATGGGTAAAACTTCATTATAGTTCGATTTCCCACGTTTTCAATGTGAAGTTAAGGCTTAAAACAACTATTTCTAGTCACAATAAGCTTTGTGAAAGCTTTAATGATTATACTCGGCTTGTTTACATTCAAAACTCTTAGTTCGATTATTTTTGTCAAAATAGGTAAAACTTCATTATAGTTTGATTTCTCACGTTTCCAATGTGAAGTTAAGGCTTAAAACAACGATTTCTATTAAAAATAAGCGTTTGTAGATAATATATGTTTATGCTCGTCTTGTTAAATTTTAAAACTATTAGAATTATGATTTTATAAAAAATCGTTAAAACTTCGTTATCGTCCAATGGCCCACGTTCCCTACGAGAAGTTAAGGCTAAAAACAACGATTTCTAGTCACAATAAGCATTGTGAAAGCTTTAATGATTATACTCGGCTTTTTTTACTTGGAAAACTCTTAGTTTCATTATTTGTATCAAAATGGGTAAAACTTCCTTATAATTAGATTTCCCACATTTCCAATGTGAAGGTAGGGCTTAAAACAACGATTTCTATTAAAAATAATCGTTTGTAGATAAAATATGTTTATGCTCGTCTTGTTAAATTTTAAAACTATTAGAATTATGATTTTATACAAAATTGTCAAAACTTCGTTATCGTCCAATGTCCCACGTTCCCTACGAGAAGTTAAGGCTAAAAACAACGATTTCTAGTCACAATAAGCTTTGTGACATCTTAATGATTATACTCGGCTTGTTTATTTTAAAAACTCTTAGTTTGATTATTTATGTCAAAATGGGTAAAACTTCATTATAGTTCGATTTCCCACGTTTTCAATGTGAAGTTAAGGCTTAAAACAACTATTTCTAGTCACAATAAGCTTTGTGAAAGCTTTAATGATTATACTCGGCTTGTTTACATTCAAAACTCTTAGTTCGATTATTTGTGTCAAAATGGGTAAAACTTCATTATAGCTCGATTTCCCACGTTTTCAATGTGAAGTTAAGGCTTAAAACAACTATTTCTAGTCACAATAAGCATTGTGAAAGCTTTAATGATTATACTTGGCTTGTTTACTTTCAAAACTCTTAGTTTGATTATTTATGTCAAAATGGGTAAAACTTCATTATAGTTCGATTTCTCACGTTTCCAATGTGAAGTTAAGGCTTAAAACAACGATTTCTATTAAAAATAAGCGTTTGTAGATAATATATGTTTATGCTCGTCTTGTAAAATTTTAAAACTATTAGAATTATGATTTTATACAAAATCGTTAAAACTTCGTTATCGTCCAATGGCCCACGTTCCCTACGAGAAGTTAAGGCTAAAAACAACGATTTCTAGTCACAATAAGCTTTGTGAAAGCTTTAATGATTATACTCAGGTTTTTTTACTTGGAAAACTCTTAGTTTCATTATTTGTATCAAAATGGGTAAAACTTCCTTATAATTAGATTTCCCACATTTCCAATGTGAAGGTAGGGTTTAAAACAACGATTTCTATTAAAAATAGGGGTTTGTAGATAAAATATGTTTATGCTCGTCTTGTTAAGTTTTAAAACTATTAGAATTATGATTTTATACAAAATCGTTAAAACTTCGTTATCATCTAATGTCCCACGTTCCCTACGAGAAGTTCAGGCTAAAAACAACTATTTCTAGTCACAATAAGCTTTGTGACATCTTAATGATTATACTCGGCTTGTTTACTTTCAAAACTCTTAGTTTGATTATTTATGTCAAAATGGGTAAAACTTCATTATAGTTCGATTTCCCACATTTTCAATGTGAAGTTAAGGCTTAAAACAACTATTTCTAGTCACAATAAGCTTTGTGAAAGCTTTAATGAATATACTCGGCTTTTTTTACTTGGAAAACTCTTAGTTTCATTATTTGTATAAAAATGGGTAAAACTTCCTTATAATTCGATTTCCCACGTTTCCAATGTGAAGGTAGGGCTTAAAACAACGATTTCTATTAAAAATAAGTGTTTGTAGATAAAATATGTTTATGCTCGTCTTGTTAAATTTTAAAACTATTAGAATTATGATTTTATACAAAATCATCAAAACTTCGTTATCGTCCAATGTCCCACGTTCCCTACGAGAAGTTAAGGCTAAAAACAACGATTTCTAGTCACAATAAGCTTTGTGACATCTTAATGATTATACTCGGCTTGTTTATTTTAAAAACTCTTAGTTTGATTATTTAGGTCAAAATGGGTAAAACTTCATTAGAGTTCGATTTCCCACGTTTTCAATGTGAAGTTAAGGCTTAAAACAACTATTTCTAGTCACAATAAGCTTTGTGAAAGCTTTAATGATTATACTCTGCTTGTTTTCTTTCAAAACTCTTAGTTTGATTATTTATGTCAAAATGGGTAAAACTTCATTATAGTTCGATTTCACACGTATCCAATGTGAAGTTAAGGCTTAAAACAACGATTTCTATTGAAAATAGGGGTTTGTAGATAAAATATGTTTATGCTCGTCTTGTTAAGTTTTAAAACTATTAGAATTATGATTTTATACAAAATCGTTAAAACTTCGTTATCATCCAATGTCCCACGTTCCCTACGAGAAGTTAAGGCTAAAAACAACTATTTCTAGTCACAATAAGCTTAGTGACATCTTAATGATTATACTCGGCTTGTTTACTTTCAAAACTCTTAGTTTGATTATTTATGTCAAAATGGGTAAAACTTCATTATAGTTCGATTTCCCACGTTTTCAATGTGAAGTTAAGGCTTAAAACAACTATTTCTAGTCACAATAAGCTTTGTGAAAGCTTTAATGATTATACTCGGCTTGTTTACATTCAAAACTCTTAGTTCGATTATTTTTGTCAAAATGGGTAAAACTTCATTATAGTTTGATTTCTCACGTTTCCAATGTGAAGTTAAGGCTTAAAACAACGATTTCTATTAAAAATAATATATGTTTATGCTCGTCTTGTTAAATTTTAAAACTATTAGAATTATGATTTTATACAAAATCGTTAAAACTTCGTTATCGTCCAATGTCCCACGTTCCCTACGAGAAGTTAAGGCTAAAAACAACTATTTCTAGTCACAATAAGTTTTGTGACATCTTAATGATTATACTTGGCTTGTTTACTTTCAAAACTCTTAGTTTGATTATTTATGTCAAAATGGGTAAAACTTCATTATAGTTAGATTTCCCACGTTTTCAATGTGAAGTTAAGGCTTAAAACAACTATTTCTAGTCACAATAAGCTTTGTGAAAGCTTTAATGATTATACTCGGCTTTTTTTACTTGGAAAACTCTTAGTTTCATCATTTGTATCAAAATGGGTAAAACTTCCTTATAATTCGATTTCCCACGTTTCCAATGTGAATGTAGGGATTAAAACAACGATTTCTATTAAAAATAAGCGTTTGTAGATAAAATATGTTTATGCTCGTCTTGTTAAATTTTAAAACTATTAGAATTATGATTTTATACAAAATCGTCAAAACTTCGTTATCGTCCAATGTCCCACGTTCCCTACAAGAAGTTAAGGCTAAAAACAACGATTTCTAGTCAAAATAAGCTTTGTGACATCTTAATGATTATACTCGGCTTGTTTATTTTCAAAACTCTTAGTTTTATTATTTATGTCAAAATGGGTAAAACTTCATTAGAGTTCGATTTCCCACGTTTTCAATGTGAAGTTAAGGCTTAAAACAACTATTTCTAGTCACAATAAGCTTTGTGAAAGCTTTAATGATTATATTCGGCTTGTTTACATTCAAAACTCTTAGTTAGATTATTTTTGTCAAAATGGGTAAAACTTCATTATAGTTTGATTTCTCACGTTTCCAATGTGAAGTTAAGGCTTAAAACAACGATTTCTATTAAAAATAAGCGTTTGTAGATAATATATGTTTATGCTCGTCTTGTTAAATTTTAAAACTATTAGAATTATGATTTTATACAAAATCGTTAAAACTTCGTTATCGTCCAATGGCCCACGTTCCCTACGAGAAGTTAAGGCTAAAAACAACGATTTCTAGTCACAATAAGCTTTGTGAAAGCTTTAATGATTATACTCGGCTTTTTTTACTTGGAAAACTCTTAGTTTTATTATTTGTATCAAAATGGGTAAAACTTCATTATAGTTTGATTTCTCACGTTTCCAATGTGAAGTTAAGGCTTAAAACAACGATTTCTATTAAAAATAAGCATTTGTAGATAATATATGTTTATGCTCGTCTTGTTAAATTTTAAAACTATTAGAATTATGATTTTATACAAAATCGTTAAAACTTCGTTATCGTCCAATGTCCCACGTTTCCTACGAGAAGTTAAGGCTAAAAACAACTATTTCTAGTCACAATAAGCTTTGTGACATTTAATGATTATACTCGGCTTGTTTACTTTCAAAACTCTTAGTTTGATTATTTATGTTAAAATGGGTAAAACTTCATTATAGTTCGATTTCCCACGTTTTCAATGTGAAGTTAAGGCTTAAAACAACTATTTCTAGTCACAATAAGCTTTGTGAAAGCTTTAATGATTATACTCGGCTTTTGTTACTTGGAAAACTCTTAGTTTCATTATTTGTATCAAAATGGGTAAAACTTCCTTATAATTCGATTTCCCACGTTTCCAATGTGAAGGTAGGGCTTAAAACAACGATTTCTATTAAAAATAAGCGTTTGTAGATAAAATATGTTTATGCTAGTCTTGTTAAATTTTAAAACTATTAGAATTATGATTTTATACAAAATCGTCAAAACTTCGTTATCGTCCAATGTCCCACGTTCCCTACGAGAAGTTAAGGCTAAAAATAACGATTTCTAGTCACAATAAGCTTTGTGACATCTTAATGATTATACTCGGCTTGTTTATTTTCAAAACTCTTAGTTTGATTATTTATGTCAAAATGGGTAAAACTTCATTATAGTTCGATTTCCCACGTTTTCAATGTGAAGTTAAGGCTTAAAACAACTATTTCTAGTCACAATAAGCTTTGTGAAAGCTTTAATGATTATACTTGGCTTGTTTACTTTCAAAACTCTTAGTTTGATTATTTATGTCAAAATGGGTAAAACTTCATTATAGTTCGATTTCACACGTATCCAATGTGAAGTTAAGGCTTAAAACAACGATTTCTATTGAAAATAGAGGTTTGTAGATAAAATATGTTTATGCTCGTCTTGTTAAGTTTTAAAACTATTAGAATTATGATTTTATACAAAATCGTTAAAACTTCGTTATCATCCAATGTCCCACGTTCCCTACGAGAAGTTAAGGCTAAAAACAACTATTTCTAGTCACAATAAGCTTTGTGACATCTTAATGATTATACTCGGCTTGTTTACTTTCAAAACTCTTAGTTTGATTATTTATGTCAAAATGGGTAAAACTTCATTATAGTTCGATTTTTCCCACGTTTCCAATGTGAAGTTAAGGCTTAAAACAACGATTTCTATTCAAAAAAATAGGGGTTTGTAGATAAAATATGTTTATGCTCGTCTTGTTAAATTTTAAAACTATTAGAATTATGATTTTATACAAAATCGTTAAAACTTCGTTATCATCCAATGTCCCACGTTCCCTACGAGAAGTTAAGGCTAAAAACAACTATTTCTAGTCACAATAAGCTTTGTGACATCTTAATGATTATACTCGGCTTGTTTACTTTCAAAACTCTTAGTTTGATTATTTATGTCAAAATGGGTAAAACTTCATTATAGTTCGATTTCCCACGTTTTCAATGTGAAGTTAAGGCTTAAAACAACTATTTCTAGTCACAATAAGCTTTGTGAAAGTTTTAATGATTATACTCGGCTTTTTTACTTGGAAAACTCTTAGTTTCATTATTTGTATCAAAATGGGTAAAACTTCCTTATAATTCGATTTCCCACGTTTCCAATGTGAAGGTAGGGCTTAAAACAACGATTTCTATTAAAAATAAGCGTTTGTAGATAAAATATGTTTATGCTCGTCTTGTTAAATTTTAAAACTATTAGAATTATGATTTTATACAAAATCGTCAAAACTTCGTTATCGTCCAATGTCCCACGTTCCCTACGAGAAGTTAAGGCTAAAAACAACGATTTCTAGTCACAATAAGCTTTGTGACATCTTAATGATTATACTCGGCTTGTTTATTTTCAAAACTCTTAGTTTGATTATTTATGTCAAAATGGGTAAAACTTCATTATAGTTCGATTTCCCACGTTTTCAATGTGAAGTTAAGGCTTAAAACAACTATTTCTAGTCACAATAAGCTTTGTGAAAGCTTTAATGATTATACTTGGCTTGTTTACTTTCAAAACTCTTAGTTTGATTATTTATGTCAAAATGGGTAAAACTTCATTATAGTTCGATTTTCACACGTATCCAATGTGAAGTTAAGGCTTAAAACAACGATTTCTATTTAAAAATAGGGTTTGTAGATAAAATATGTTTATGCTCGTCTTGTTAAGTTTTAAAACTATTAGAATTATGATTTTATACAAAATCATTAAAACTTCGTTATCATCCAATGTCCCACGTTCCCTACGAGAAGTTAAGGCTAAAAACAACTGTTTCTAGTCACAATAAGCTTTGTGACATCTTAATGATTATACTCGGCTTGTTTACTTTCAAAACTCTTAGTTTGATTATTTATGTCAAAATGGGTAAAATTTCATTATAGTTAGATTTCCCACGTTTTCAATGTGAAGTTAAGGCTTAAAACAACTATTTCTAGTCACAATAAGCTTTGTGAAAGCTTTAATGATTATACTCGGCTTTTTTACTTGGAAAACTCTTAGTTTCATTATTTGTATCAAAATGGGTAAAACTTCATTATAATTCGATTTCCCACGTTTCCAATGTGAAGTTAAGGATTAAAACAACGATTTCTATTAAAAATAAGCGTTTGTAGATAAAATATGTTTATGCTCGTCTTGTTAAATTTTAAAACTATTAGAATTATGATTTTATACAAAATCGTAAAACTTCGTTATCGTCCAATGTCCCACGTTCCCTACAAGAAGTTAAGGCTAAAAACAACGATTTCTAGTCAAAATAAGCTTTGTGACATCTTAATGATTATACTCGGCTTGTTTTATTTTCAAAACTCTTAGTTTGATTATTTATGTCAAAATGGGTAAAACTTCATTAGAGTTCGATTTCCCACGTTTTCAATGTGAAGTTAAGGCTTAAAACAACTATTTCTAGTCACAATAAGCTTTGTGAAAGCTTTAATGATTATACTCGGCTTGTTTACATTCAAAACTCTTAGTTAGATTATTTTTGTCAAAATGGGTAAAACTTCATTATAGTTTGATTTCTCACGTTTCCAATGTGAAGTTAAGGCTTAAAACAACGATTTCTATTAAAAATAAGCGTTTGTAGATAATATATGTTTATGCTCGTCTTGTTAAATTTTAAAACTATTAGAATTATGATTTTATACAAAATCGTTAAAACTTCGTTATCGTCCAATGGCCCACGTTCCCTATGAGAAGTTAAGGCTAAAAACAACGATTTCTAGTCACAATAAGCTTTGTGAAAGCTTTAATGATTATACTCGGCTTTTTTTACTTGGAAAACTCTTAGTTTTATTATTTGTATCAAAATGGGTAAAACTTCATTATAGTTTGATTTCTCACGTTTCCAATGTGAAGTTAAGGCTTAAAACAACGATTTCTATTAAAAATAAGCATTTGTAGATAATATATGTTTATGCTCGTCTTGTTAAATTTTAAAACTATTAGAATTATGATTTTATACAAAATCGTTAAAACTTCGTTATCGTCCAATGTCCCACGTTTCCTACGAGAAGTTAAGGCTAAAAACAACTATTTCTAGTCACAATAAGTTTTGTGACATCTTAATGATTATACTCGGCTTGTTTACTTTCAAAACTCTTAGTTTGATTATTTATGTTAAAATGGGTAAAACTTCATTATAGTTCGATTTCCCACGTTTTCAATGTAAAGTTAAGGCTTAAAACAACTATTTCTAGTCACAATAAGCTTTGTGAAAGCTTTAATGATTATACTCGGCTTTTGTTACTTGGAAAACTCTTAGTTTCATTATTTGTATAAAAATGGGTAAAACTTCCTTATAATTCGATTTCCCACGTTTCCAATGTGAAGGTAGGGCTTAAAACAACGATTTCTATTAAAAATAAGCGTTTGTAGATAAAATATGTTTATGCTAGTCTTGTTAAATTTTAAAACTATTAGAATTATGATTTTATACAAAATCGTCAAAACTTCGTTATCGTCCAATGTCCCACGTTCCCTACGAGAAGTTAAGGCTAAAAACAACGATTTCTAGTCACAATAAGCTTTGTGACATCTTAATGATTATACTCGGCTTGTTTATTTTCAAAACTCTTAGTTTGATTATTTATGTCAAAATGGGTAAAACTTCATTAGAGTTCGATTTCCCACATTTTCAATGTGAAGTTAAGGCTTAAAACAACTATTTCTAGTCACAATAAGCTTTGTGAAAGCTTTAATGATTATACTTGGCTTGTTAACTTTCAAAACTCTTAGTTTGATTATTTATTTCAAAATGGGTAAAACTTCATTATAGTTCGATTTCACACGTATCCAATGTGAAGTTAAGGCTTAAAACAACGATTTCTATTGAAAATAGAGGTTTGTAGATAAAATATGTTTATGCTCGTCTTGTTAAGTTTTAAAACTATTAGAATTATGATTTTATACAAAATCGTTAAACCTTCGTTATCATCCAATGTCCCACGTTCCCTACGAGAAGTTAAGGCTAAAAACAACTATTTCTAGTCACAATAAGCTTTGTGACATCTTAATGATTATACTCGGCTTGTTTACTTTCAAAACTCTTAGTTTGATTATTTATGTCAAAATGGGTAAAACTTCATTATAGTTCGATTTCCCACGTATCCAATGTGAAGTTAAGGCTTAAAACAACGATTTCTATTAAAAATAGGGGTTTGTAGATAAAATATGTTTATGCTCGTCTTGTTAAATTTTAAAACTATTAGAATTATGATTTTATACAAAATCGTTTTAAAAATTGTTTATCATGTTAAATTTTAAAACTATTAGAATTATGATTTTATACAAAATCGTTAAAACTTCGTTATCATCCAATGTCCCACGTTCCCTACGAGAAGTTAAGGCTAAAAACAACGATTTCTAGTAACAATAAGCTTTGTGACATCTTAATGATTATACTCGACTTGTTTATTTTCAAAACTCTTAGTTTGATTATTTATGTCAAAATGGGTAAAAGTTCATTAGAGTTCGATTTCCCACGTTTTCAATGTGAAGTTAAGGCTTAAAACAACTATTTCTAGTCACAATAAGCTTTGTGAAAGCTTTAATGATTATACTTGGCTTGTTTACTTTCAAAACTCTTAGTTTGATTATTTATGTGAAAATGGGTAAAACTTCATTATAGTTCGATTTCACACGTATCCAATGTGAAGTTAAGGCTTAAAACAACGATTTCTATTTAAAATAGGGGTTTGTAGATAAAATATGTTTATGCTCGTCTTGTTAAGTTTTAAAACTATTAGAATTATGATTTTATACAAAATCATTAAAACTTCGTTATCATCCAATGTCCCACGTTCCCTACGAGAAGTTAAGGCTAAAAACAACTGTTTCTAGTCACAATAAGCTTTGTGACATCTTAATGATTATACTCGGCTTGTTTACTTTCAAAACTCTTAGTTTGATTATTTATGTCAAAATGGGTAAAACTTCATTATAGTTCGATTTCCCATGTTTTCAATGTGAAGTTAAGGATTAAAACAACTATTTCTAGTCACAATAAGCTTTGTGAAAGCTTTAATGATTATACTCGGCTTTTTTTACTTGGAAAACTCTTAGTTTCATTATTTGTATCAAAATGTGTAAAACTTCCTTATAATTCGATTTCCCACGTTTCCAATGTGAAGGTAGGGCTTAAAACAACGATTTCTATTAAAAATAAGCGTTTGTAGATAAAATATGTTTATGCTCGTCTTGTTAAATTTTAAAACTATTAGAATTATGATTTATACAAAATCGTCAAAACCTCGTTATCGTCCAATGTCCCACGTTCCCTACGAGAAGTTAAGGCCAAAAACAACTATTTTTAGTCACAATAAGCTTTGTGACATCTTAATGATTATACTCGGCTTGTTTATTTTCAAAACTCTTAGTTTGATTATTTATGTCAAAATGGGTAAAACTTCATTATAGTTCGATTTCCCACGTTTTCAATGTGAAGTTAAGGCTTAAAACAACTATTTCTAGTCACAATAATCTTTGTGAAAGCTTTAATGATTATACTTGGCTTGTTTACTTTCAAAACTCTTAGTTTGATTATTTATGTGAAAATGGGTAAAACTTCATTATAGTTCGATTTCCCACGTATCCAATGTGAAGTTAACGCTTAAAAAATGATTTCTATTAAAAATAAGGGTTTGTAGATAAAATATGTTTATGCTCGTCTTGTTAAATTTTAAAACTATTAGAATTATGATTTTATACAAAATCATCAAAACTTCGTTATCGTCCAATGGCCCACGTTCCCTACGAGAAGTTAAGGCTAAAAACAACGATTTCTAGTCACAATAAGCTTTGTTACATCTTAATGATTATACTCGGCTTGTTTACTTTCAATACTCTTAGTTTAATTATTTATGTCAAAATGGGTAAAACTTCATTATAGTTCGATTTCCCACGTTTTCAATGTGAAGTTAAGGCTTAAAACAACTATTTCTTGTCACAATAAGCTTTGTGAAAGCTTTAATGATTATACTCGGCTTGTTTACTTTCAAAACTCTTAGTTTCATTATTTATGTCAAAATGGGTAAAACTTTATTATTGTTCTATTTCCCACGTATCCAATGTGAAGTTAAGGCTTAAAACAACGATTTCTATTAAAAATAAGGGTTTGTAGATAAAATATGTTTATGCTCGTCTTGTTAACTTTTAAAACTAATAGAATTATGATTTTATACAAAATCGTTAAAACTTCGTTATCGTCCAATGTCCCACGTTCCCTACGAGAAGTTAAGGGAAAAAACAACGATTTCTAGACACAATAAGCTTTGTGACATCTAAATGATTATACTCGGCTTGTTTAGTTTCAAAACTCTTAGTTTGATTATTTATGTCAAAATGGGTAAAACATCATTATAGTTCGATTTTCCACATTTTCAATGTGAAGTTAAGGCTTAAAACAACTATTTCTAGTCACAATAAGCTTTGTGAAAGCTTTAATGATTATACTCGGCTTTTTTTACTTGGAAAACTCTTAGTTTCATTATTTGTATCAAAATGGGTAAAACTTCCTTATAATTCGATTTCCCACGTTTCCATTGTGAAGGTAGGGCTTAAAACAACGATTTCTATTAAAAATAAGCGTTTGTAGATAAAATATGTTTATGCTCGTCTTGTTAAATTTAAAACTATTAGAATTTTGATTTTATACAAAATCATCAAAACTTCGTTATCGTCCAATTCCCCACGTTCCCTACGAGAAGTTAAGGCTAAAAACAACGATTTCTAGTCATAATAAGCTTTGTTAAATCTTAATGATTATAATCAGCTTGTTTACTTTCAAAACTCTCAGTTTAATTATTTATGTCAAAATGGGTAAAACTTTATTATAGTTCGATTTCCCACGTTTTCAATGTGAAGTTAAGGCTTAAAAAACTATTTCTAGTCACAATAAGCTTTGTGAAAGCTTTAATGATTATACTTGGCTTGTTTACTTTCAAAACTCTTAGTTTGATTATTTATGTCAAAATGGGTAAAACTTCATTATAGTTCGATTTCACACGTATCCAATGTGAAGTTAAGGCTTAAAACATCGATTTCTATTGAAAATAGGGGTTTGTAGATAAAATATGTTTATGCACGTCTTGTTAAGTTTTAAAACTATTAGAATTATGATTTTATACAAAATCGTTAAAACTTCGTTATCATCCAATGTCCCACGTTCTCAACGAGAAGTTAAGGCTAAAAACAACTATTTCTAGTCACAATAAGCTTTGTGACATCTTAATGATTATACACGGCTTGTTTACTTTCAATACTCTTAGTTTGATTATTTATGTCAAAATGGGTAAAACTTCATTATAGTTCGATTTCCCACGTTTTCAATGTGAAGTTAAGGCTTAAAACAACTATTTCTAGTCACATTAAGCTTTGTGAAAGCTTTAATGATTATACTCGGCTTGTTTACATTCAAAACTCTTAGTTCGATTATTTTTGTCAAAATGGGTAAAACTTCATTATAGTTCGATTTCCCACGTATCCAATGTGAAGTTAAGGCTTAAAACAACGATTTCTATTAAAAATAGGGGTTTGTAGATAAAATATGTATATGCTCGTCTTTTTAAGTTTTAAAACTATTAGAGTTATGATTTTATACAAAATCGTTAAAACTTCGTTATCATCCAATGTCCCACGTTCCCTACGAGAAGTTAAGGCTAAAAACAACTATTTCTAGTCACAATAAGTTTTGTGACATCTTAATGATTATACTCGGCTTGTTTACTTTCAAAACTCTTAGTTTGATTATTTATGTCAAAATGGGTAAAACTTCATTATAGTTCGATTTCCCACGTTTTCAATGTGAAGTTAAGGCTTAAAACAACTATTTCTAGTCACAATAAGCTTTGTGAAAGCTTTAATGATTATACTCAGCTTTTTTTACTCGGAAAACTCTTAGTTTCATTATTTGTATCAAAATGGGTAACACTTCCTTATAATTCGATTTCCCACGTTTCCAATGTGAAGGTAGGGCTTAAAACAACGATTTCTATTAAAAATAAGCGTTTGTAGATAAAATATGTTTATGCTCGTCTTGTTAAATTTTAAAACTATTAGAATTATGATTTTATACAAAATCGTAAAACTTCGTTATCGTCCAATGTCCCACGTTCCCTACGAGAAGTTAAGGCTAAAAACAACGATTTCTAGTCACAATAAGCTTTGTGACATCTTAATGATTATACTCGGCTTGTTTATTTTCAAAACTCTTAGTTTGATTATTTATGTGAAAATGGGTAAAACTTCATTAGAGTTCGATTTCCCACGTTTTCAATGTGAAGTTAAGGCTTAAAACAACTATTTCTAGTCACAATAAGCTTTGTGAAAGCTTTAATGATTATACTCTGCTTGTTTACTTTCAAAACTCTTAGTTTGATTATTTATGTCAAAATGGGTAAAACTTCATTATAGTTCGATTTCACACGTATCCAATGTGAAGTTAAGGCTTAAAACAACGATTTCTATTGAAAATAGGGGTTTGTAGATAAAATATGTTTATGCTCGTCTTGTTAAGTTTTAAAACTATTAGAATTATGATTTTATACAAAATCGTTAAAACTTCGTTATCATCCAATGTCCCACGTTCCCTATGAGAAGTTAAGGCTAAAAACAACTATTTCTAGTCACAATAAGCTTTGTGACATCTTAATGATTATACTCGGCTTGTTTATTTTCAAAACTCTTAGTTTGATTATTTATGTCAAAATGGGTAAAACTTCATTATAGTTCGATTTCCCACGTTTTCAATGTGAAGTTAAGGCTTAAAACAACTATTTCTAGTCACAATAAGCTTTGTGAAAGCTTTAATGATTATACTCGGCTTGTTTACATTCAAAACTCTTAGTTCGATTATTTTTGTCAAAATGGGTAAAACTTCATTATAGTTTGATTTCTCACGTTTCCAATGTGAAGTTAAGGCTTAAAACATCGATTTCTATTAAAAATAATATATGTTTATGCTCGTCTTGTTAAATTTTAAAACTATTAGAATTATGATTTTATACAAAATCGTTAAAACTTCGTTATCGTCCAATGTCCCACGTTTCCTACGAGAAGTTAAGGCTAAAAACAACTATTTCTAGTCACAATAAGTTTTGTGACATCTTAATGATTATACTCGGCTTGTTTACTTTCAAAACTCTTAGTTTGATTATTTATGTTAAAATGGGTAAAACTTCATTAGAGTTCGATTTCCCACGTTTTCAATGTAAAGTTAAGGCTTAAAACAACTATTTCTAGTCACAATAAGCTTTGTGAAAGCTTTAATGATTATACTCGGCTTTTGTTACTTGGAAAACTCTTAGTTTCATTATTTGTATAAAAATGGGTAAAACTTCCTTATAATTCGATTTCCCACGTTTCCAATGTGAAGGTAGGGCTTAAAACAACGATTTCTATTAAAAATAAGCGTTTGTAGATAAAATATGTTTATGCTAGTCTTGTTAAATTTTAAAACTATTAGAATTATGATTTTATACAAAATCGTCAAAACTTCGTTATCGTCCAATGTCCCACGTTCCCTACGAGAAGTTAAGGCTAAAAACAACGATTTCTAGTCACAATAAGCTTTGTGACATCTTAATGATTATAATCGGCTTGTTTACTTTCAAAACTCTTAGTTTGATTATTTATGTCAAAATGGGTATGGGTAAAACTTCATTATAGTTCGATTTCCCACGTTTTCAATGTGAAGTTAAGGCTTAAAACAACTATTTCTAGTCACAATAAGCTTTGTGAAAGCTTTAATGATTATACTTGGCTTGTTTACTTTCAAAACTCTTAGTTTGATTATTTATGTCAAAATGGGTAAAACTTCATTATAGTTCGATTTCACACGTATCCAATGTGAAGTTAAGGCTTAAAACAACGATTTCTATTAAAAATAAGGGTTTGTAGATAAAATATGTTTATGCTCGTCTTGTTAAGTTTTAAAACTATTAGAATTATGATTTTATACAAAATCGTTAAAACTTCGTTATCATCCAATGTCCCACGTTCTCTACGAGAAGTTAAGGCTAAAAACAACTATTTCTAGTCACAATAAGCTTTGTGACATCTTAATGATTATACTCGGCTTGTTTACTTTCAAAACTCTTAGTTTGATTATTTATGTCAAAATGGGTAAAACTTCATTATAGTTGATTTCCCACGTTTTCAATGTGAAGTTAAGGCTTAAAACAACTATTTCTAGTCACATTAAGCTTTGTGAAAGCTTTAATGATTATACTCGGCTTGTTTACATTCAAAACTCTTAGTTCGATTATTTTTGTCAAAATGGGTAAAACTTCATTATAGTTCGATTTCCCACGTATCCAATGTGAAGTTAAGGCTTAAAACAACGATTTCTATTAAAAATAGGGGTTTGTAGATAAAATATGTATATGCTCGTCTTTTTAAGTTTTAAAACTATTAGAGTTATGATTTTATACAAAATCGTTAAAACTTCGTTATCATCCAATGTCCCACGTTCCCTACGAGAAGTTAAGGCTAAAAACAACTATTTCTAGTCACAATAAGCTTTGTGACATCTTAATGATTATACTCGGCTTGTTTACTTTCAAAACTCTTAGTTTGATTATTTATGTCAAAATGGGTAAAACTTCATTATAGTTCGATTTCCCACGTTTTCAATGTGAAGTTAAGGCTTAAAACAACTATTTCTAGTCACAATAAGCTTTGTGAAAGCTTTAATGATTATACTCGGCTTTTTTTACTTGGAAAACTCTTAGTTTCATTATTTGTATCAAAATGGGTAAAACTTCCTTATAATTCGATTTCCCACGTTTCCAATGTGAAGGTAGGGCTTAAAACAACGATTTCTATTAAAAATAAGCGTTTGTAGATAAAATATGTTTATGCTCGTCTTGTTAAATTTTAAAACTATTAGAATTATGATTTTATACAAAATCGTTAAAACTTCGTTATCGTCCAATGTCCCACGTTCCCTACGAGAAGTTAAGGCTAAAAACAACGATTTCTAGTCACAATAAGCTTTGTGACATCTTAATGATTATACTCGGCTTGTTTATTTTCAAAACTCTTAGTTTGATTATTTATGTCAAAATGGGTAAAACTTCATTATAGTTCGATTTCCCACGTTTTCAATGTGAAGTTAAGGCTTAAAACAACTATTTCTAGTCACAATAATAAGCTTTGTGAAAGCTTTAATGATTATACTACTGGCTTGTTTACTTTCAAAACTCTTAGTTTGATTATTTATGTCAAAATGGGTAAAACTTCATTATAGTTCGATTTCACACGTATCCAATGTGAAGTTAAGGCTTAAAACAACGATTTCTATTAAAAATAGGGGTTTGTAGATAAAATATGTTTATGCTCGTCTTGTTAAGTTTTAAAACTATTAGAATTATGATTTTATACAAAATCGTTAAAACTTCGTTATCATCCAATGTCCCACGTTCCCTACGAGAAGTTAAGGCTAAAAACAACTATTTCTAGTCACAATAAGCTTTGTGACATCTTAATGATTATACTCGGCTTGTTTATTTTCAAAACTCTTAGTTTGATTATTTATGTCAAAATGGGTAAAACTTCATTATAGTTCGATTTCCCACGTTTTCAATGTGAAGTTAAGGCTTAAAACAACTATTTCTAGTCACAATAAGCTTTGTGAAAGCTTTAAAGATTATACTCGGCTTGTTTACTTTCAAAACTCTTAGTTTGATTATTTTGTCAAAATGGGTAAAACTTCATTATAGTTTGATTTCTCACGTTTCCAATGTGAAGTTAAGGCTTAAAACAACGATTTCTATTAAAAATAAGCGTTTGTAATAAAATATGTTTATGCTCGTCTTGTTAAATTTTAAAACTATTAGAATTATGATTTTATACAAAATCGTTAAAACTTCGTTATCGTCCAATGTCCCACGTTCCCTACGAGAAGTTAAGGCTAAAAACAACGATTTCTAGTCACAATAAGCTTTGTGACATCTTAATGATTATACTTGGCTTGTTTATTTTCAAAACTCTTAGTTTGATTATTTATGTCAAAATGGGTAAAACTTCATTAGAGTTCGATTTCCCACGTTTTCAATGTGAAGTTAAGGCTTAAAAGAACTATTTCTAGTCACAATAAGCTTTGTGAAAGCTTTAATGATTATACTCGGCTTGTTTACATTCAAAACTCTTAGTTAGATTATTTTTGTCAAAATGGGTAAAACTTCATTATAGTTTGATTTCTCACGTTTCCAATGTGAAGTTAAGGCTTAAAACAACGATTTCTATTAAAAATAAGCGTTTGTAGATAAAATATGTTTATGCTCGTCTTGTTAAATTTTAAAACTATTAGAATTATGATTTTATACAAAATCGTTAAAACTTCGTTATCGTCCAATGTCCCACGTTCCCTACGAGAAGTTAAGGCTAAAAACAACGATTTCTAGTCACAATAAGCTTTGTGAAAGCTTTAATGATTATACTCGGCTTTTTTACTTGGAAAACTCTTAGTTTCATTATTTGTATCAAAATGGGTAAAACTTCATTATAGTTCGATTTCCGACGTTTCCAATGTGAAGTAAGGCTTAAAACAACGATTTCTATTAAAAATAAGCGTTTGTAGATAAAATATGTTTATGCTCGTCTTGTTAAATTTTAAAACTATTAGAATTATGATTTTATACAAATCGTTAAAACTTCGTTATCGTCCAATGTCCCACTCGGCGTTCAAAACCTAGTTTGAAGTTAATGGCTAAAAACAACGATTTCTAGTCACAATAAGCTTTGTCACAATAAGCTTTGTGAAAGCTTTAATGATTATACTCGGCTTGTTTATTTTCAAAACTCTTAGTTTGATTATTTATGTCAAAATGGATAAAACTTCATTATAGTTCGATTTCCCACGTATCCAATGTGAAGTTAAGGCTTAAAACAACGATTTCTATTAAAAATAGGGGTTTGTAGATAAAATATGTTTATGCTCGTCTTGTTAAATTTTAAAACTATTAGAATTATGATTTTATACAAAATCGTTAAAACTTCGTTATCATCCAATGTCCCACGTTCCCTACGAGAAGTTAAGGCTAAAAACAACGATTTCTAGTAACAATAAGCTTTGTGACATCTTAATGATTATACTCGGCTTGTTTATTTTCAAAACTCTTAGTTTGATTATTTATGTCAAAATGGGTAAAACTTCATTATAGTTCGATTTCCCACGTTTTCAATGTGAAGTTAAGGCTTAAAACAACTATTTCTAGTCACAATAAGCTTTGTGAAAGCTTTAATGATTATACTTGGCTTGTTTACTTTCAAAACTCTTAGTTTGATTATTTATGTCAAAATGGGTAAAACTTCATTATAGTTCGATTTCACACGTATCCAATGTGAAGTTAAGGCTTAAAACAACGATTTCTATTAAAAATAGGGGTTTGTAGATAAAATATGTTTATGCTCGTCTTGTTAAGTTTTAAAACTATTAGAATTATGATTTTATACAAAATCGTTAAAACTTCGTTATCATCCAATGTCCCACGTTCCCTACGAGAAGTTAAGGCTAAAAACAACTATTTCTAGTCACAATAAGCTTTGTGACATCTTAATGATTATACTCGGCTTGTTTACTTTCAAAACTCTTAGTTTGATTATTTATGTCAAAATGGGTAAAACTTCATTATAGTTCGATTTCCCACGTTTTCAATGTGAAGTTAAGGCTTAAAACAACTATTTCTAGTCACAATAAGCTTTGTGAAAGCTTTAATGATTATACTCGGCTTTTTTTACTTGGAAAACTCTTAGTTTCATTATTTGTATCAAAATGGGTAAAACTTCCTTATAATTCGATTTCCCACGTTTCCAATGTGAAGGTAGGGCTTAAAACAACGATTTCTATTAAAAATAAGCGTTTGTAGATAAAATATGTTTATGCTCGTCTTGTTAAATTTTAAAACTATTAGAATTATGATTTTATACAAAATCGTCAAAACCTCGTTATCGTCCAATGTCCCACGTTCCCTACGAGAAGTTAAGGCTAAAAACAACTATTTTTAGTCACAATAAGCTTTGTGACATCTTAATGATTATACTCGGCTTGTTTATTTTCAAAACTCTTAGTTTGATTATTTATGTCAAAATGGGTAAAACTTCATTATAGTTCGATTTCCCACGTTTTCAATGTGAAGTTAAGGCTTAAAACAACTATTTCTAGTCACAATAAGCTTTGTGAAAGCTTTAATGATTATACTTGGCTTGTTTACTTTCAAAACTCTTAGTTTGATTATTTATGTGAAAATGGGTAAAACTTCATTATAGTTCGATTTCCCACGTATCCAATGTGAAGTTAAGGCTTAAAACAACGATTTCTATTAAAAATAAGGGTTTGTAGATAAAATATGTTTATGCTCGTCTTGTTAAATTTTAAAACTATTAGAATTATGATTTTATACAAAATCATCAAAACTTCGTTATCGTCCAATGTCCCACGTTCCCTACGAGAAGTTAAGGCTAAAAACAACGATTTCTAGTCACAATAAGCTTTGTGACATCTTAATGATTATACTCGGCTTGTTTACTTTCAAAACTCTTAGTTTGATTATTTATGTCAAAATGGGTAAAACTTCATTATAGTTCGATTTCCCACGTTTTCAATGTGAAGTTAAGGCTTAAAACAACTATTTCTAGTCACAATAAGCTTTGTGAAAGCTTTAATGATTATACTCGGCTTGTTTACTTTCAAAACTCTTAGTTTGATTATTTATGTCAAAATGGGTAAAACTTCATTATAGTTCGATTTCCCACGTATCCAATGTGAAGTTAAGGCTTAAAACAACGATTTCTATTAAAAATAAGGGTTTGTAGATAAAATATGTTTATGCTCGTCTTGTTAACTTTTAAAACTAATTAGAATTATGATTTTATACAAAATCGTTAAAACTTCGTTATCGTCCAATGTCCCACGTTCCCTACGAGAAGTTAAGGCAAAAAACAACGATTTCTAGTCACAATAAGCTTTGTGACATCTTAATGATTATACTCGGCTTGTTTACTTTCAAAACTCTTAGTTTGATTATTTATGTCAAAATGGGTAAAACTTCATTATAGTTCGATTTCCCACGTTTTCAATGTGAAGTTAAGGCTTAAAACAACTATTTCTAGTCACAATAAGCTTTGTGAAAGCTTTAATGATTATACTCGGCTTTTTTACTTGGAAAACTCTTAGTTTCATTATTTGTATCAAAATGTGTAAAACTTCCTTATAATTCGATTTCCCACGTTTCCAATGTGAAGGTAGGGCTTAAAACAACGATTTCTATTAAAAATAAGCGTTTGTAGATAAAATATGTTTATGCTCGTCTTGTTAAATTTTAAAACTATTAGAATTATGATTTTATACAAAATCGTCAAAACTCGTTATCGTCCAATGTCCCACGTTCCCTACGAGAAGTTAAGGCTAAAAACAACTATTTCTAGTCACAATAAGCTTTGTGACATCTTAATGATTATACTCGGCTTGTTTATTTTCAAAACTCTTAGTTTGATTATTTATGTCAAAATGGGTAAAACTTCATTATAGTTCGATTTCCCACGTTTTCAATGTGAAGTTAAGGCTTAAAACAACTATTTCTAGTCACAATAAGCTTTGTGAAAGCTTTAATGATTATACTTGGCTTGTTTACTTTCAAAACTCTTAGTTTGATTATTTATGTCAAAATGGGTAAAACTTCATTATAGTTCGATTTCCCACGTATCCAATGTGAAGTTAAGGCTTAAAACAACGATTTCTATTAAAAATAAGGGTTTGTAGATAAAATATGTTTATGCTCGTCTTGTTAAATTTTAAAACTATTAGAATTATGATTTTATACAAAATCGTTAAAACTTCGTTATCGTCCAATGTCCCACGTTCCCTACGAGAAGTTAAGGCTAAAAACAACGATTTCTAGTCACAATAAGCTTTGTGACATCTTAATGATTATACTCGGCTTGTTTACTTTCAAAACTCTTAGTTTGATTATTTATGTCAAAATGGGTAAAACTTCATTATAGTTCGATTTCCCACGTTTTCAATGTGAAGTTAAGGCTTAAAACAACTATTTCTAGTCACAATAAGCTTTGTGAAAGCTTTAATGATTATACTCGGCTTGTTTACTTTCAAAACTCTTAGTTTGATTATTTATGTCAAAATGGGTAAAACTTCATTATAGTTCGATTTCCCACGTATCCAATGTGTAGTTAAGGCTTAAAACAACGATTTCTATTAAAAATAAGCGTTTGTAGATAAAATATGTTTATGCTCGTCTTGTTAACTTTTAAAACTATTAGAATTATGATTTTATACAAAATCGTTAAAACTTCGTTATCGTCCAATGTCCCACGTTCCCTACGAGAAGTTGAGGCTAAAAACAACTATTTCTAGTCACAATAAGCTTTGTGACATCTTAATGATTATACTCGGCTTGTTTACTTTCAAAACTCTTAGTTTGATTATTTATGTCAAAATGGGTAAAACTTCATTATAGTTCGATTTCCCACGTTTTCAATGTGAAGTTAAGGCTTAAAACAACTATTTCTAGTCACAATAAGCTTTGTGAAAGCTTTAATGATTATACTCGGCTTTTTTACTTGGAAAACTCTTAGTTTCATTATTTGTATCAAAATGGGTAAAACTTCCTTATAATTCGATTTCCCACGTTTCCAATGTGAAGGTAGGGCTTAAAACAACGATTTCTATTAAAAATAAGCGTTTGTAGATAAAATATGTTTATGCTCGTCTTGTTAAATTTTAAAACTATTAGAATTATGATTTTATACAAAATCGTCAAAACTTCGTTATCGTCCAATGTCCCACGTTCCCTACGAGAAGTTAAGGCTAAAAACAACGATTTCTAGTCACAATAAGCTTTGTGACATCTTAATGATTATACTCGGCTTGTTTATTTTCAAAACTCTTAGTTTGATTATTTATGTCAAAATGGGTAAAACTTCATTATAGTTCGATTTCCCACGTTTTCAATGTGAAGTTAAGGCTTAAAACAACTATTTCTAGTCACAATAAGCTTTGTGAAAGCTTTAATGATTATACTTGGCTTGTTTACTTTCAAAACTCTTAGTTTGATTATTTATGTCAAAATGGGTAAAACTTCATTATAGTTCGATTTCCCACGTATCCAATGTGAAGTTAAGGCTTAAAACAACGATTTCTATTAAAAATAAGGGTTTGTAGATAAAATATGTTTATGCTCGTCTTGTTAAATTTTAAAACTATTAGAATTATGATTTTATACAAAATCGTTAAAACTTCGTTATCGTCCAATGTCCCACGTTCCCTACGAGAAGTTAAGGCTAAAAACAACGATTTCTAGTCACAATAAGCTTTGTGACATCTTAATGATTATACTCGGCTTGTTTACTTTCAAAACTCTTAGTTTGATTATTTATGTCAAAATGGGTAAAACTTCATTATAGTTCGATTTCCCACGTTTTCAATGTGAAGTTAAGGCTTAAAACAACTATTTCTAGTCACAATAAGCTTTGTGAAAGCTTTAATGATTATACTCGGCTTGTTTACTTTCAAAACTCTTAGTTTGATTATTTATGTCAAAATGGGTAAAACTTCATTATAGTTTGATTTCCACGTTTCCAATGTGAAGTTAAGGCTTAAAACAACGATTTCTATTAAAAATAAGGGTTTGTAGATAAAATATGTTTATGCTCGTCTTGTTAAATTTTAAAACTATTAGAATTATGATTTTATACAAAATCGTTAAAACTTCGTTATCGTCCAATGTCCCACGTTCCCTACGAGAAGTTAAGGCTAAAAACAACGATTTCTAGTCACAATAAGCTTTGTGACATCTTAATGATTATACTCGGCTTGTTTACTTTCAAAACTCTTAGTTTGATTATTTATGTCAAAATGGGTAAAACTTCATAATAGTTCGATTTCCCACGTTTTCAATGTGAAGTTAAGGCTTAAAACAACTATTTCTAGTCACAATAAGCTTTGTGAAAGCTTTAATGATTATACTCGGCTTTTTTACTTGGAAAACTCTTAGTTTCATTATTTGTATCAAAATGGGTAAAACTTCATTATAGTTCGATTTCCAACGTTTCCAATGTGAAGTTAAGGCTTAAAACAACGATTTCTATTAAAAATAATCGTTTGTAGATAAAATATGTTTATGCTCGTCTTGTTAAATTTTAAAACTATTAGAATTATGATTTTATACAAAATCGTTAAAACTTCGTTATCGTCCAATGTCCCACGTTCCCTACGAGAAGTTAAGGCTAAAAACAACGATTTCTAGTCACAATAAGCTTTGTGAATCTTAATGATTATACTCGGCTTGTTTACTTTCAAAACTCTTAGTTTGATTATTTATGTCAAAATGGGTAAAACTTCATTATAGTTCGATTTCCCACGTTTTCAATGTGAAGTTAAGGCTTAAAACAACTATTTCTAGTCACAATAAGCTTTGTGAAAGCTTTAATGATTATACTTGGCTTGTTTACTTTCAAAACTCTTAGTTTGATTATTTATGTCAAAATGGGTAAAACTTCATTATAGTTCGATTTCCACGTATCCAATGTGAAGTTAAGGCTTAAAACAACGATTTCTATTAAAAATAGGGGTTTGTAGATAAAATATGTTTATGCTCGTCTTGTTAAGTTTTAAAACTATTAGAATTATGATTTTATACAAAATCGTTAAAACTTCGTTATCATCCAATGTCCCACGTTCCCTACGAGAAGTTAAGGCTAAAAACAACTATTTCTAGTCACAATAAGCTTTGTGACATCTTAATGATTATACTCGGCTTGTTTACTTTCAAAACTCTTAGTTTGATTATTTATGTCAAAATGGGTAAAACTTCATTATAGTTCGATTTCCCACGTTTTCAATGTGAAGTTAAGGCTTAAAACAACTATTTCTAGTCACAATAAGCTTTGTGAAAGCTTTAATGATTATACTCGGCTTGTTTACATTCAAAACTCTTAGTTCGATTATTTTTGTCAAAATGGGTAAAACTTCATTATAGTTCGATTTCCCACGTTTCCAATGTGAAGTTAAGGCTTAAAACAACGATTTCTATTAAAAATAGGGGTTTGTAGATAAAATATGTATATGCTCGTCTTGTTAAGTTTTAAAACTATTAGAATTATGATTTTATACAAAATCGTTAAAACTTCGTTATCATCCAATGTCCCACGTTCCATACGAGAAGTTAAGGCTAAAAACAACTATTTCTAGTCACAATAAGCTTTGTGACATCTTAATGATTATACTCGGCTTGTTTACTTTCAAAACTCTTAGTTTGATTATTTATGTCAAAATGGGTAAAACTTCATTATAGTTCGATTTCCCACGTTTTCAATGTGAAGTTAAGGCTTAAAACAACTATTTCTAGTCACAATAAGCTTTGTGAAAGCTTTAATGATTATACTCGGCTTTTTTTTACTTGGAAAACTCTTAGTTTCATTATTTGTATCAAAATGGGTAAAACTTCCTTATAATTCGATTTCCCACGTTTCCAATGTGAAGGTAGGGCTTAAAACAACGATTTCTATTAAAAATAAGCGTTTGTAGATAAAATATGTTTATGCTCGTCTTGTTAAATTTTAAAACTATTAGAATTATGATTTTATACAAAATCGTCAAAACTTCGTTATCGTCCAATGTCCCACGTTCCCTACGAGAAGTTAAGGCTAAAAACAACGATTTCTAGTCACAATAAGCTTTGTGACATCTTAATGATTATACTCGGCTTGTTTATTTTCAAAACTCTTAGTTTGATTATTTATGTCAAAATGGGTAAAACTTCATTATAGTTCGATTTCCCACGTTTTCAATGTGAAGTTAAGGCTTAAAACAACTATTTCTAGTCACAATAAGCTTTGTGAAAGCTTTAATGATTATACTTGGCTTGTTTACTTTCAAAACTCTTAGTTTGATTATTTATGTCAAAATGGGTAAAACTTCATTATAGTTCGATTTCACACGTATCCAATGTGAAGTTAAGGCTTAAAACAACGATTTCTATTGAAAATAGGGGTTTGTAGATAAAATATGTTTATGCTCGTCTTGTTAAGTTTTAAAACTATTAGAATTATGATTTTATACAAAATCGTTAAAACTTCGTTATCATCCAATGTCCCACGTTCCCTACGAGAAGTTAAGGCTAAAAACAACTATTTCTAGTCACAATAAGCTTTGTGACATCTTAATGATTATACTCGGCTTGTTTATTTTCAAAACACTTAGTTTGATTATTTATGTCAAAATGGGTAAAACTTCATTATAGTTCGATTTCCCACGTTTTCAATGTGAAGTTAAGGCTTAAAACAACTATTTCTAGTCACAATAAGCTTTGTGAAAGCTTTAATGATTATACTCGGCTTGTTTACATTCAAAACTCTTAGTTTGATTATTTTTGTCAAAATGGGTAAAACTTCATTATAGTTTGATTTCCACGTTTCCAATGTGAAGTTAAGGCTTAAAACAACGATTTCTAATAAAAAAAGCGTTTGTAGATAAAATATGTTTATGCTCGTCTTGTTAAATTTTAAAACTATTAGAATTATGATTTTATACAAAATCGTTAAAACTTCGTTATCGTCCAATGTCCCACGTTCCCTACGAGAAGTTAAGGCTAAAAACAACGATTTCTAGTCACAATAAGCTTTGTGACATCTTAATGATTATACTCGGCTTGTTTACTTTCAAAACTCTTAGTTTGATTATTTATGTCAAAATGGGTAAAACTTCATTATAGTTCGATTTCCCACGTTTTCAATGTGAAGTTAAGGCTTAAAACAACTATTTCTAGTCACAATAAGCTTTGTGAAAGCTTTAATGATTATACTGGCTTGTTTACTTTCAAAACTCTTAGTTTGATTATTTATGTCAAAATGGGTAAAACTTCATTTAGTTGATTTTATTTCCAATGTGAAAAGGCTTAAAACAACGATTTCTATTAAAAATAGTTTGTAGATAAAATAATGTTTTAAAACTATTAGAATTATGAAGTTAAGGCTTAAAACAACTATTTCTAGTTAAGGTAAAAACAACATGAATGTTTATGCTCGCTTGTTTACTTTCAAAACTCTTAGTTTGATTATTTATGTCAAAATGGGTAAAACTTATTATAGTTCGATTTCCCACGTTTTCAATGTGAAGTTAAGGCTTAAAACAACTATTTCTAGTCACAATAAGCTTTGTGAAAGCTTTAATGATTATACTCGGCTTTTTTACTAAACTCTTAGTTTCATTATTTGTATCAAAATGGGTAAAACTTCCTTATAATTCGATTTCCCACGTTTCCAATGTGAAGGTAGGGCTTAAAACAACGATTTCTATTAAAAATAAGCGTTTGTAGATAAAATATGTTTATGCTCGTCTTGTTAAATTTTAAAACTATTAGAATTATGATTTTATACAAAATCGTCAAAACTTCGTTATCGTCCAATGTCCCACGTTCCCTACGAGAAGTTAAGGCTAAAAACAACGATTTCTAGTCACAATAAGCTTTGTGACATCTTAATGATTATACTCGGCTTGTTTATTTTCAAAACTCTTAGTTTGATTATTTATGTCAAAATGGGTAAAACTTCATTATAGTTCGATTTCCCACGTTTTCAATGTGAAGTTAAGGCTTAAAACAACTATTTCTAGTCACAATAAGCTTTGTGAAAGCTTTAATGATTATACTCGGCTTGTTTACTTTCAAAACTCTTAGTTTGATTATTTATGTCAAAATGGGTAAAACTTCATTATAGTTTGATTTTCACGTTTCCAATGTGAAGTTAAGGCTTAAAACAACGATTTCTATTAAAAATAAGCGTTTGTAGATAATATATGTTTATGCTCGTCTTGTTAAATTTTAAAACTATTAGAATTATGATTTTATACAAAATCGTTAAAACTTCGTTATCGTCCAATGTCCCACGTTCCCTACGAGAAGTTAAGGCTAAAAACAACGATTTCTAGTCACAATAAGCTTTGTGACATCTTAATGATTATACTCGGCTTGTTTACTTTCAAAACTCTTAGTTTGATTATTTATGTCAAAATGGGTAAAACTTCATTATAGTTCGATTTCCCACGTTTTCAATGTGAAGTTAAGGCTTAAAACAACTATTTCTAGTCACAATAAGCTTTGTGAAAGCTTTAATGATTATACTTGGCTTGTTTACTTTCAAAACTCTTAGTTTGATTATTTATGTCAAAATGGGTAAAACTTCATTATAGTTCGATTTCCCACGTATCCAATGTGAAGTTAAGGCTTAAAACAACGATTTCTATTAAAAATAGGGGTTTGTAGATAAAATATGTTTATGCTCGTCTTGTTAAGTTTTAAAACTATTAGAATTATGATTTTATACAAAATCGTTAAAACTTCGTTATCATCCAATGTCCCACGTTCCCCTACGAAGTTAAGGCTAAAAACAACTATTTCTAGTCACAATAAGCTTTGTGACATCTTAATGATTATACTCGGCTTGTTTACTTTCAAAACTCTTAGTTTGATTATTTATGTCAAAATGGGTAAAACTTCATTATAGTTCGATTTCCCACGTTTTCAATGTGAAGTTAAGGCTTAAAACAACTATTTCTAGTCACAATAAGCTTTGTGAAAGCTTTAATGATTATACTCGGCTTTTTTTACTTGGAAAACTCTTAGTTTCATTATTTGTATCAAAATGGGTAAAACTTCCTTATAATTCGATTTCCCACGTTTCCAATGTGAAGGTAGGGCTTAAAACAACGATTTCTATTAAAAATAAGCGTTTGTAGATAAAATATGTTTATGCTCGTCTTGTTAAATTTTAAAACTATTAGAATTATGATTTTATACAAAATCGTCAAAACTTCGTTATCGTCCAATGTCCCACGTTCCCTACGAGAAGTTAAGGCTAAAAACAACGATTTCTAGTCACAATAAGCTTTGTGACATCTTAATGATTATACTCGGCTTGTTTATTTTCAAAACTCTTAGTTTGATTATTTATGTCAAAATGGGTAAAACTTCATTAGAGTTCGATTTCCCACGTTTTCAATGTGAAGTTAAGGCTTAAAACAACTATTTCTAGTCACAATAAGCTTTGTGAAAGCTTTAATGATTATACTTGGCTTGTTTACTTTCAAAACTCTTAGTTTGATTATTTATGTCAAAATGGGTAAAACTTCATTATAGTTCGATTTCACACGTATCCAATGTGAAGTTAAGGCTTAAAACAACGATTTCTATTGAAAATAGGGGTTTGTAGATAAAATATGTTTATGCTCGTCTTGTTAAGTTTTAAAACTATTAGAATTATGATTTTATACAAAATCGTTAAAACTTCGTTATCATCCAATGTCCCACGTTCCCTACGAGAAGTTAAGGCTAAAAACAACTATTTCTAGTCACAATAAGCTTTGTGACATCTTAATGATTATACTCGGCTTGTTTACTTTCAAAACTCTTAGTTTGATTATTTATGTCAAAATGGGTAAAACTTCATTATAGTTCGATTTCCCACGTTTTCAATGTGAAGTTAAGGCTTAAAACAACTATTTCTAGTCACAATAAGCTTTGTGAAAGCTTTAATGATTATACTCGGCTTGTTTACATTCAAAACTCTTAGTTCGATTATTTTTGTCAAAATGGGTAAAACTTCATTATAGTTTGATTTCCACGTTTCCAATGTGAAGTTAAGGCTTAAAACAACGATTTCTATTAAAAATAAGCGTTTGTAGATAAAATATGTTTATGCTCGTCTTGTTAAATTTTAAAACTATTAGAATTATGATTTTATACAAAATCGTTAAAACTTCGTTATCGTCCAATGTCCCACGTTCCCTGAGAAGTTAAGGCTAAAAACAACTATTTCTAGTCACAATAAGCTTTGTGACATCTTAATGATTATACTCGGCTTGTTTATTTTCAAAACTCTTAGTTTGATTATTTATGTCAAAATGGGTAAAACTTCATTATAGTTCGATTTCCCACGTTTTCAATGTGAAGTTAAGGCTTAAAACAACTATTTCTAGTCACAATAAGCTTTGTGAAAGCTTTAATGATTATACTCGGCTTGTTTACTTTCAAAACTCTTAGTTTGATTATTTATGTCAAAATGGGTAAAACTTCATTATAGTTCGATTTCCCACGTTTTCAATGTGAAGTTAAGGCTTAAAACAACGATTTCTATTAAAAATAAGCGTTTGTAGATAAAATATGTTTATGCTCGTCTTGTTAAATTTTAAAACTATTAGAATTATGATTTTATACAAAATCGTTAAAACTTCATTATCGTCCAATGTCCCACGTTCCCTATGAGAAGTTAAGGCTAAAAACAACGATTTCTAGTCACAATAAGCTTTGTGACATCTTAATGATTATACTCGGCTTGTTTACTTTCAAAACTCTTAGTTTGATTATTTATGTCAAAATGGGTAAAACTTCATTATAGTTCGATTTCCCACGTTTTCAATGTGAAGTTAAGGCTTAAAACAACTATTTCTAGTCACAATAAGCTTTGTGAAAGCTTTAATGATTATACTCGGCTTTTTTACTTGGAAAACTCTTAGTTTCATTATTTGTATCAAAATGGGTAAAACTTCCTTATAATTCGATTTCCCACGTTTCCAATGTGAAGGTAAGGCTTAAAACAACGATTTCTATTAAAAATAAGCGTTTGTAGATAAAATATGTTTATGCTCGTCTTGTTAAATTTTAAAACTATTAGAATTATGATTTTATACAAAATCGTTAAAACTTCGTTATCGTCCAATGTCCCACGTTCCCTACGAGAAGTTAAGGCTAAAAACAACGATTTCTAGTCACAATAAGCTTTGTGAAAGCTTTAATGATTATACTCGGCTTTTTTACTTGGAAAACTCTTAGTTTGAAATTATTTGTATCAAAATGGGTAAAACTTCATTATAGTTCGATTTCCCACGTTTCCAATGTGAAGTTAAGGCTTAAAACAACGATTTCTATTAAAAATAAGCGTTTGTAGATAAAATATGTTTATGCTCGTCTTGTTAAATTTTAAAACTATTAGAATTATGATTTTATACAAAATCGTAAAACTTCGTTATCGTCCAATGTCCCACGTTCCCTATGAGAAGTTAAGGCTAAAAACAACGATTTCTAGTCACAATAAGCTTTGTGACATCTTAATGATTATACTCGGCTTGTTTACTTTCAAAACTCTTAGTTTGATTATTTATGTCAAAATGGGTAAAACTTCATTATAGTTCGATTTCCCACGTTTTCAATGTGAAGTTAAGGCTTAAAACAACTATTTCTAGTCACAATAAGCTTTGTGAAAGCTTTAATGATTATACTCGGCTTGTTTACATTCAAAACTCTTAGTTTGATTATTTATGTCAAAATGGGTAAAACTTCATTATAGTTCGATTTCCCACGTTTTCAATGTGAAGTTAAGGCTTAAAACAACGATTTCTAGTCACAATAAGCTTTGTGAAAGCTTTAATGATTATACTCGGCTTGTTTACTTTCAAAACTCTTAGTTTGATTTTTATGTCAAAATGGGTAAAACTTCATTATAGTTCGATTTCCCACGTTTCCAATGTGAAGTTAAGGCTTAAAACAACGATTTCTAGTCAAAATAAGCTTTGTGAGATCTTAATGATTATGCTCGCTTGTTTACTTTTAAAACTCTTAGTTTGATTATTTATGTCAAAATGGGTAAAACTTCATTATAGTTCGATTTCCACGTTTTCAATGTGAAGTTAAGGCTTAAAACAACTATTTCTAGTCACAATAAGCTTTGTGAAAGCTTTAATGATTATACTTGGCTTGTTTACTTTCAAAACTCTTAGTTTGATTATTTATGTCAAAATGGGTAAAACTTCATTATAGTTCGATTTCCCACGTTTCCAATGTGAAGTTAAGGCTTAAAACAACGATTTCTATTAAAAATAGGGGTTTGTAGATAAAATATGTTTATGCTCGTCTTGTTAAGTTTTAAAACTATTAGAATTATGATTTTATACAAAATCGTTAAAACTTCGTTATCATCTAATGTCCCACGTTCCCTACGAAGTTAAGGCTAAAAACAACTATTTCTAGTCACAATAAGCTTTGTGACATCTTAATGATTATACTCGGCTTGTTTACTTTCAAAACTCTTAGTTTGATTATTTATGTCAAAATGGGTAAAACTTCATTATAGTTCGATTTCCACGTTTTCAATGTGAAGTTAAGGCTTAAAACAACTAGTCTAGTCACAATAAGCTTTGTGAAAGCTTTAATGATTATACTCGGCTTTTTTTACTTGGAAAACTCTTAGTTTCATTATTTGTATCAAAATGGGTAAAACTTCCTTATAATTCGATTTCCCACGTTTCCAATGTGAAGTAGGGCTTAAAACAACGATTTCTATTAAAAATAAGTGTTTGTAGATAAAATATGTTTATGCTCGTCTTGTTAAATTTTAAAACTATTAGAATTATGATTTTATACAAAATCATCAAAACTTCGTTATCGTCCAATGTCCCACGTTCCCTACGAGAAGTTAAGGCTAAAAACAACGATTTCTAGTCACAATAAGCTTTGTGACATCTTAATGATTATGCTTGGCTTGTTTACTTTCAAAACTCTTAGTTTGATTATTTATGTCAAAATGGGTAAAACTTCATTATAGTTTGATTTCCCACGTTTTCAATGTGAAGTTAAGGCTTAAAACAACTATTTCTAGTCACAATAAGCTTTGTGAAAGCTTTAATGATTATACTCTGCTTGTTTACTTTCAAAACTCTTAGTTTGATTATTTATGTCAAAATGGGTAAAACTTCATTATAGTTCGATTTCACACGTATCCAATGTGAAGTTAAGGCTTAAAACAACGATTTCTATTGAAAATAGGGGTTTGTAGATAAAATATGTTTATGCTCGTCTTGTTAAGTTTTAAAACTATTAGAATTATGATTTTATACAAAATCGTTAAAACTTCGTTATCATCCAATGTCCCACGTTCCCTACGAGAAGTTAAGGCTAAAAACAACTATTTCTAGTCACAATAAGCTTTGTGACATCTTAATGATTATACTCGGCTTGTTTACTTTCAAAACTCTTAGTTTGATTATTTATGTCAAAATGGGTAAAACTTCATTATAGTTCGATTTCCCACGTTTTCAATGTGAAGTTAAGGCTTAAAACAACTATTTCTAGTCACAATAAGCTTTGTGAAAGCTTTAATGATTATACTCGGCTTGTTTACTTTCAAAACTCTTAGTTTGATTATTTATGTCAAAATGGGTAAAACTTCATTATAGTTCGATTTCTCACGTTTCCAATGTGAAGTTAAGGCTTAAAACAACGATTTCTATTAAAAATAAGCGTTTGTAGATAAAATATGTTTATGCTCGTCTTGTTAAATTTTAAAACTATTAGAATTATGATTTTATACAAAATCGTTAAAACTTCGTTATCGTCCAATGTCCCACGTTCCCTACGAGAAGTTAAGGCTAAAAACAACTATTTCTAGTCACAATAAGCTTTGTGACATCTTAATGATTATACTCGGCTTGTTTACTTTCAAAACTCTTAGTTTGATTATTTATGTCAAAATGGGTAAAACTTCATTATAGTTCGATTTCCCACGTTTTCAATGTGAAGTTAAGGCTTAAAACAACTATTTCTAGTCACAATAAGCTTTGTGAAAGCTTTAATGATTATACTCGGCTTTTTTTACTTGGAAAACTCTTAGTTTCATTATTTGTATCAAAATGGGTAAAACTTCATTATAGTTCGATTTCCAACGTTTCCAATGTGAAGTTAAGGCTTAAAACAACGATTTCTATTAAAAATAATCGTTTGTAGATAAAATATGTTTATGCTCGTCTTGTTAAATTTTAAAACTATTAGAATTATGATTTTATACAAAATCGTTAAAACTTCGTTATCGTCCAATGTCCCACGTTCCCTATGAGAAGTTAAGGCTAAAAACAACTGATTTCTAGTCACAATAAGCTTTGTGACATCTTAATGATTATACTCGGCTTGTTTATTTTCAAAACTCTTAGTTTGATTATTTATGTCAAAATGGGTAAAACTTCATTATAGTTCGATTTCCCACGTTTTCAATGTGAAGTTAAGGCTTAAAACAACTATTTCTAGTCACAATAAGCTTTGTGAAAGCTTTAATGATTATACTCGGCTTGTTTACTTTCAAAACTCTTAGTTAGATTATTTTGTCAAAATGGGTAAAACTTATTATAGTTTGATTTCTCACGTTTCCAATGTGAAGTTAAGGCTTAAAACAACGATTTCTATTAAAAATAAGCGTTTGTAGATAATATATGTTTATGCTCGTCTTGTTAAATTTTAAAACTATTAGAATTATGATTTTATACAAAATCGTTAAAACTTCGTTATCGTCCAATGGCCCACGTTCCTACGAAGTTAAGGCTTAAAACAACTATTTCTAGTCACAATAAGCTTTGTGAAAGCTTTAATGATTATACTCGGCTTTTTTTACTTGGAAAACTCTTAGTTTCCATTATTTGTATCAAAATGGGTAAAACTTCCTTATAATTCGATTTCCCACGTTTCCAATGTGAAGGTAGGCTTAAAACAACGATTTCTATTAAAAATAAGCGTTTGTAGATAAAATATGTTTATGCTCGTCTTGTTAAATTTTAAAACTATTAGAATTATGATTTTATACAAAATCGTCAAAACTTCGTTATCGTCCAATGTCCCACGTTCCCTACGAGAAGTTAAGGCTAAAAACAACGATTTCTAGTCACAATAAGCTTTGTGACATCTTAATGATTATACTCGGCTTGTTTATTTTCAAAACTCTTAGTTTGATTATTTATGTCAAAATGGGTAAAACTTCATTATAGTTCGATTTCCCACGTTTTCAATGTGAAGTTAAGGCTTAAAACAACTATTTCTAGTCACAATAAGCTTTGTGAAAGCTTTAATGATTATACTCGGCTTGTTTACATTCAAAACTCTTAGTTCGATTATTTTTGTCAAAATGGGTAAAACTTCATTATAGTTTGATTTCTCACGTTTCCAATGTGAAGTTAAGGCTTAAAACAACGATTTCTATTAAAAATAAGCGTTTGTAGATAATATATGTTTATGCTCGTCTTGTTAAATTTTAAAACTATTAGAATTATGATTTTATACAAAATCGTTAAAACTTCGTTATCGTCCAATGTCCTACGTTCCCTACGAGAAGTTAAGGCTAAAAACAACGATTTCTAGTCACAATAAGCTTTGTGACATCTTAATGATTATACTCGGCTTGTTTACTTTCAAAACTCTTAGTTTGATTATTTGTGTCAAAATGGGTAAAACTTCATTATAGCTCGATTTCCCACGTTTTCAATGTGAAGTTAAGGCTTAAAACAACTATTTCTAGTCACAATAAGCTTTGTGAAAGCTTTAATGATTATACTTGGCTTGTTTACTTTCAAAACTCTTAGTTTGATTATTTATGTCAAAATGGGTAAAACTTCATTATAGTTCGATTTCCCACGTATCCAATGTGAAGTTAAGGCTTAAAACAACGATTTCTATTAAAAATAGGGGTTTGTAGATAAAATATGTTTATGCTCGTCTTGTTAAGTTTTAAAACTATTAGAATTATGATTTTATACAAAATCGTTAAAACTTCGTTATCATCCAATGTCCCACGTTCCCTACGAAGTTAAGGCTAAAAACAACTATTTCTAGTCACAATAAGCTTTGTGACATCTTAATGATTATGCTCGGCTTGTTTACTTTCAAAACTCTTAGTTTGATTATTTATGTCAAAATGGGTAAAACTTCATTATAGTTCGATTTCCCACGTTTTCAATGTGAAGTTAAGGCTTAAAACAACTATTTCTAGTCACAATAAGCTTTGTGAAAGCTTTAATGATTATACTGGCTTTTTTACTTTGGAAAACTCTTAGTTTCATTATTTTATGTCAAAATGGGTAAAACTTCATTATAGTTCGATTTCCCACGTTTCCAATGTGAAGTTAAGGCTTAAAACAACGATTTCTATTAAAAATAAGGGTTTGTAGATAAAATATGTTTATGCTCGTCTTGTTAAATTTTAAAACTATTAGAATTATGATTTTATACAAAATCGTTAAAACTTCGTTATCGTCCAATGTCCCACGTTCCCTACGAGAAGTTAAGGCTAAAAACAACTATTTCTAGTCACAATAAGCTTTGTGACATCTTAATGATTATACTCGGCTTGTTTACTTTCAAAACTCTTAGTTTGATTATTTATGTCAAAATGGGTAAAACTTCATTATAGTTCGATTTCCCACGTTTTCAATGTGAAGTTAAGGCTTAAAACAACTATTTCTAGTCACAATAAGCTTTGTGAAAGCTTTAATGATTATACTTGGCTTGTTTACTTTCAAAACTCTTAGTTTGATTATTTATGTCAAAATGGGTAAAACTTCATTATAGTTCGATTTCCACGTTCCAATGTGAAGTTAAGGCTTAAAACAACGATTTCTATTGAAAATAGGGGTTTGTAGATAAAATATGTTTATGCTCGTCTTGTTAAGTTTTAAAACTATTAGAATTATGATTTTATACAAAATCGTTAAAACTTCGAATTATGATTTTATACAAAATCGTCAAAACGTTATTCAATGTCCCACGTTCCTACGAGAAGTTAAGGCTAAAAACAACTATTTCTAGTCACAATAAGCTTTGTGACATCTTAATGATTATACTCGGCTTGTTTACTTTCAAAACTCTTAGTTTGATTATTTATGTCAAAATGGGTAAAACTTCATTATAGTTCGATTTCCCACGTTTTCAATGTGAAGTTAAGGCTTAAAACAACTATTTCTAGTCACAATAAGCTTTGTGAAAGCTTTAATGATTATACTCGGCATGTTTACTTTCAAAACTCTTAGTTCGATTATTTGTGTCAAAATGGGTAAAACTTCATTATAGTTCGATTTCTCACGTTTCCAATGTGAAGTTAAGGCTTAAAACAACGATTTCTATTAAAAATAAGCGTTTGTAGATAAAATATATGTTTATGCTAGTCTTGTTAAATTTTAAAACTATTAGAATTATGATTTTATACAAAATCGTTAAAACTTCGTTATCGTCCAATGTCCCACGTTCCCTACGAGAAGTTAAGGCTAAAAACAACTATTTCTAGTCACAATAAGCTTTGTGACATCTTAATGATTATACTCGGCTTGTTTACTTTCAAAACTCTTAGTTTGATTATTTATGTCAAAATGGGTAAAACTTCATTATAGTTCGATTTCCCACGTTTTCAATGTGAAGTTAAGGCTTAAAACAACTATTTCTAGTCACAATAAGCTTTGTGAAAGCTTTAATGATTATACTTGGCTTGTTTACTTTCAAAACTCTTAGTTTGATTATTTATGTCAAAATGGGTAAAACTTCATTATAGTTCGATTTCCCACGTATCCAATGTGAAGTTAAGGCTTAAAACAACGATTTCTATTAAAAATAGGGGTTTGTAGATAAAATATGTTTATGCTCGTCTTGTTAAGTTTTAAAACTATTAGAATTATGATTTTATACAAAATCGTTAAAACTTCGTTATCATCCAATGTCCCACGTTCCCTACGAGAAGTTAAGGCTAAAAACAACTATTTCTAGTCACAATAAGCTTTGTGACATCTTAATGATTATACTCGGCTTGTTTACTTTCAAAACTCTTAGTTTGATTATTTATGTCAAAATGGGTAAAACTTCATTATAGTTCGATTTCCCACGTTTTCAATGTGAAGTTAAGGCTTAAAACAACTATTTCTAGTCACAATAAGCTTTGTGAAAGCTTTAATGATTATACTCGGCTTGTTTACATTCAAAACTCTTAGTTCGATTATTTTTGTCAAAATGGGTAAAACTTCATTATAGTTTGATTTCTCACGTTTCCAATGTGAAGTTAAGGCTTAAAACAACGATTTCTATTAAAAATAAGCGTTTGTAGATAATATATGTTTATGCTCGTCTTGTTAAATTTTAAAACTATTAGAATTATGATTTTATACAAAATCGTTAAAACTTCGTTATCGTCCAATGTCCCACGTTCCCCTGAGAAGTTAAGGCTAAAAACAACGATTTCTAGTCACAATAAGCTTTGTGACATCTTAATGATTATACTCGGCTTGTTTAATTTCAAAACTCTTAGTTTGATTATTTATGTCAAAATGGGTAAAACTTCATTATAGTTCGATTTCCCACGTTTTCAATGTGAAGTTAAGGCTTAAAACAACTATTTCTAGTCACAATAAGCTTTGTGAAAGCTTTAATGATTATACTCGGCTTGTTTACTTTCAAAACTCTTAGTTTGATTATTTATGTCAAAATGGGTAAAACTTCATTATAGTTCGATTTCCCACGTTTTCAATGTGAAGTTAAGGCTTAAAACAACTATTTCTAGTCACAATAAGCTTTGTGAAAGCTTTAATGATTATACTCGGCTTTTTTACTTGGAAAACTCTTAGTTTCATTATTTGTATCAAAATGGGTAAAACTTCCTTATAGTTCGATTTCCAACGTTTCCAATGTGAAGTTAAGGCTTAAAACAACGATTTCTATTAAAAATAAGCGTTTGTAGATAAAATATGTTTATGCTCGTCTTGTTAAATTTTAAAACTATTAGAATTATGATTTTATACAAAATCGTTAAAACTTCGTTATCGTCCAATGTCCCACGTTCCCTACGAGAAGTTAAGGCTAAAAACAACGATTTCTAGTCACAATAAGCTTTGTGACATCTTAATGATTATACTCGGCTTGTTTACTTTCAAAACTCTTAGTTTGATTATTTATGTCAAAATGGGTAAAACTTCATTATAGTTCGATTTCCCACGTTTTCAATGTGAAGTTAAGGCTTAAAACAACTATTTCTAGTCACAATAAGCTTTGTGAAAGCTTTAATGATTATACTTGGCTTGTTTACTTTCAAAACTCTTAGTTTGATTATTATTTATGTCAAAATGGGTAAAACTTTAATGATTATACTCGGCTTGTTTACTTTCAAAACTCTTAGTTTGATTATTTATGTCAAAATTTCATTATAGTTCGATTTACGTTTCCAATGTGAAGTTAAGGCTTAAAACAACGATTTCTATTAAAAATAGGGGTTTGTAGATAAAATATGTTTATGCTCATCTTGTTAACTTTTAAAACTATTAGAATTATGATTTTATACAAAATCGTTAAAACTTCGTTATCATCCAATGTCCAACGTTCCCTACAAGAAGTTAAGGCTAAAAACAACTATTTCTAGTCACAATAAGCTTTGTGACATCTTAATGATTATACTCGGCTTGTTTACTTTCAAAACTCTTAGTTTGATTATTTATGTCAAAATGGGTAAAACTTCATTATAGTTCGATTTCCCACGTTTTCAATGTGAAGTTAAGGCTTAAAACAACTATTTCTAGTCACAATAAGCTTTGTGAAAGCTTTAATGATTATACTCGGCTTTTTTACTTGGAAAACTCTTAGTTTCATTATTTGTATCAAAATGGGTAAAACTTCATTATAGTTCGATTTCCCACGTTTCCAATGTGAAGGTTAAGGCTTAAAACAACGATTTCTATTAAAAATAAGCGTTTGTAGATAAAATATGTTTATGCTCGTCTTGTTAAATTTTAAAACTATTAGAATTATGATTTTATACAAAATCGTTAAAACTTCGTTATCGTCCAATGTCCCACGTTCCCTACGAGAAGTTAAGGCTAAAAACAACGATTTCTAGTCACAATAAGCTTTGTGACATCTTAATGATTATACTCGGCTTGTTTACTTTCAAAACTCTTAGTTTGATTATTTATGTCAAAATGGGTAAAACTTCATTATAGTTCGATTTCCCACGTTTTCAATGTGAAGTTAAGGCTTAAAACAACTATTTCTAGTCACAATAAGCTTTGTGAAAGCTTTAATGATTATACTCGGCTTGTTTACTTTCAAAACTCTTAGTTTGATTATTTATGTCAAAATGGGTAAAACTTCATTATAGTTCGATTTCCCACGTTTCCAATGTGAAGTTAAGGCTTAAAACAACGATTTCTATTAAAAATAAGGGTTTGTAGATAAAATATGTTTATGCTCGTCTTGTTAAGTTTTAAAACTATTAGAATTATGATTTTATACAAAATCGTTAAAACTTCGTTATCATCCAATGTCCCACGTTCCCTACGAGAAGTTAAGGCTAAAAACAACTATTTCTAGTCACAATAAGCTTTGTGACATCTTAATGATTATACTCGGCTTGTTTACTTTCAAAACTCTTAGTTTGATTATTTATGTCAAAATGGGTAAAACTTCATTATAGTTCGATTTCCCACGTTTTCAATGTGAAGTTAAGGCTTAAAACAACTATTTCTAGTCACAATAAGCTTTGTGAAAGCTTTAATGATTATACTCGGCTTGTTTACTTTCAAAACTCTTAGTTTGATTATTTTGTCAAAATGGGTAAAACTTCATTATAGTTCGATTTCACACGTTTCCAATGTGAAGTTAAGGCTTAAAACAACGATTTCTATTAAAAATAAGCGTTTGTAGATAAAATATGTTTATGCTCGTCTTGTTAAATTTTAAAACTATTAGAATTATGATTTTATACAAAATCGTTAAAACTTCGTTATCATCCAATGTCCCACGTTCCCTACGAGAAGTTAAGGCTAAAAACAACTATTTCTAGTCACAATAAGCTTTGTGACATCTTAATGATTATACTCGGCTTGTTTACTTTCAAAACTCTTAGTTTGATTATTTATGTCAAAATGGGTAAAACTTCATTATAGTTCGATTTCCCACGTTTTCAATGTGAAGTTAAGGCTTAAAACAACTATTTCTAGTCACAATAAGCTTTGTGAAAGCTTTAATGATTATACTCGGCTTGTTTACTTTCAAAACTCTTAGTTTGATTATTTTTGTCAAAATGGGTAAAACTTCATTATAGTTTGATTTCTCACGTTTCCAATGTGAAGTTAAGGCTTAAAACAACGATTTCTATTAAAAATAAGCGTTTGTAGATAATATATGTTTATGCTCATCTTGTTAAATTTTAAAACTATTAGAATTATGATTTTATACAAAATCGTTTATTTTAAAACTCTTAGTTTGATTATTTATGTCGTAAAACTTCAATGTTCCCACGTTCCCTCAATGTGAAGTTAAGGCTTAAAACAACGATTTCTAGTCACAATAAGCTTTGTGAAAGCTTTAATGATTATACTCGGCTTTTTTACTTGGAAAACTCTTAGTTTCATTATTTGTATCAAAATGGGTAAAACTTCATTATAGTTCGATTTCTCACGTTTCCAATGTGAAGTTAAGGCTTAAAACAACGATTTCTATTAAAAATAAGCGTTTGTAGATAAAATATGTTTATGCTCGTCTTGTTAAATTTTAAAACTATTAGAATTATGATTTTATACAAAATCGTTAAAACTTCGTTATCGTCCAATGTCCCACGTTCCCTACGAGAAGTTAAGGCTAAAAACAACGATTTCTAGTCACAATAAGCTTTGTGACATCTTAATGATTATACTCGGCTTGTTTATTTTCAAAACTCTTAGTTTGATTATTTATGTCAAAATGGGTAAAACTTCATTATAGTTCGATTTCCCACGTTTTCAATGTGAAGTTAAGGCTTAAAACAACTATTTCTAGTCACAATAAGCTTTGTGAAAGCTTTAATGATTATACTCGGCTTGTTTACTTTCAAAACTCTTAGTTCGATTATTTTTGTCAAAATGGGTAAAACTTCATTATAGTTTGATTTCTCACGTTTCCAATGTGAAGTTAAGGCTTAAAACAACGATTTCTATTAAAAATAAGCGTTTGTAGATAATATATGTTTATGCTCGTCTTGTTAAATTTTAAAACTATTAGAATTATGATTTTATACAAAATCGTTAAAACTTCGTTATCGTCCAATGTCCCACGTTCCCTACGAGAAGTTAAGGCTAAAAACAACGATTTCTAGTCACAATAAGCTTTGTGACATCTTAATGATTATACTCGGCTTGTTTACTTTCAAAACTCTTAGTTTGATTATTTATGTCAAAATGGGTAAAACTTCATTATAGTTCGATTTCCCACGTTTTCAATGTGAAGTTAAGGCTTAAAACAACTATTTCTAGTCACAATAAGCTTTGTGAAAGCTTTAATGATTATACTTGGCTTGTTTACTTTCAAAAACTCTTAGTTTGATTATTTATGTCAAAATGGGTAAAACTTCATTATAGTTCGATTTCCCACGTTTCCAATGTGAAGTTAAGGCTTAAAACAACGATTTCTATTAAAAATAAGCGTTTGTAGATAAAATATGTTTATGCTCGTCTTGTTAAATTTTAAAACTATTAGAATTATGATTTTATACAAAATCGTTAAAACTTCGTTATCATCCAATGTCCCACGTTCCCTACGAGAAGTTAAGGCTAAAAACAACTATTTCTAGTCACAATAAGCTTTGTGACATCTTAATGATTATACTCGGCTTGTTTACTTTCAAAACTCTTAGTTTGATTATTTATGTCAAAATGGGTAAAACTTCATTATAGTTCGATTTCCCACGTTTTCAATGTGAAGTTAAGGCTTAAAACAACTATTTCTAGTCACAATAAGCTTTGTGAAAGCTTTAATGATTATACTCGGCTTGTTTACTTTCAAAACTCTTAGTTTGATTATTTATGTCAAAATGGGTAAAACTTCATTATAGTTCGATTTCCACGTTTCCAATGTGAAGTTAAGGCTTAAAAAAACAACTATTTCTATTAAAATAAGTGTTTGTAGATAAAATATGTTTATGCTCGTCTTGTTAAATTTTAAAACTATTAGAATTATGATTTTATACAAAATCGTTAAAACTTCGTTATCGTCCAATGTCCCACGTTCCCTACGAGAAGTTAAGGCTAAAAACAACTATTTCTAGTCACAATAAGCTTTGTGACATCTTAATGATTATACTCGGCTTGTTTACTTTCAAAACTCTTAGTTTGATTATTTATGTCAAAATGGGTAAAACTTCATTATAGTTCGATTTCCCACGTTTTCAATGTGAAGTTAAGGCTTAAAACAACTATTTCTAGTCACAATAAGCTTTGTGAAAGCTTTAATGATTATACTTGGCTTGTTTACCTTCAAAACTCTTAGTTTGATTATTTATGTCAAAATGGGTAAAACTTCATTATAGTTCGATTTCCCACGTATCCAATGTGAAGTTAAGGCTTAAAACAACGATTTCTATTAAAAATAAGGGTTTGTAGATAAAATATGTATATGCTCGTCTTGTTAAGTTTTAAAACTATGAGAATTATGATTTTATACAAAATCGTTAAAACTTCGTTATCATCCAATGTCCCACGTTCCCTACGAGAAGTTAAGGCTAAAAACAACTATTTCTAGTCACAATAAGCTTTGTGACATCTTAATGATTATACTCGACTTGTTTACTTTCAAAACTCTTAGTTTGATTATTTATGTCAAAATGGGTAAAACTTCATTATAGTTCGATTTCCCACGTTTTCAATGTGAAGTTAAGGCTTAAAACAACTATTTCTAGTCACAATAAGCTTTGTGAAAGCTTTAATGATTATACTCGGCTTTTTTACTTGGAAAACTCTTAGTTTCATTATTTGTATCAAAATGGGTAAAACTTCCTTATAATTCGATTTCCCACGTTTTCAATGTGAAGGTAAGGCTTAAAACAACGATTTCTATTAAAAATAAGCGTTTGTAGATAAAATATGTTTATGCTCGTCTTGTTAAATTTTAAAACTATTAGAATTATGATTTTATACAAAATCGTTAAAACTTCGTTATCGTCCAATGTCCCACGTTCCCTACGAGAAGTTAAGGCTAAAAACAATGATTTCTAGTCACAATAAGCTTTGTGACATCTTAATGATTATACTCGGCTTGTTTATTTTCAAAACTCTTAGTTTGATTATTTATGTCAAAATGGGTAAAACTTCATTATAGTTCGATTTCCCACGTTTTCAATGTGAAGTTAAGGCTTAAAACAACTATTTCTAGTCACAATAAGCTTTGTGAAAGCTTTAATGATTATACTCTTCTTGTTTACTTTCAAAGCTCTTAGTTTGATTATTTATGTCAAAATGGGTAAAACTTCATTATAGTTTGATTTCACACGTATCTAATGTGAAGTTAAGGCTTAAAACAACGATTTCTATTGAAAATAGGGGTTTGTAGATAAAATATGTTTATGCTCGTCTTGTTAAGTTTTAAAACTATTAGAATTATGATTTTATACAAAATCGTTAAAACTTCATTATCATCCATTGTCCCACGTTCCCTACGAGAAGTTAAGGCTAAAAACAACTATTTCTAGTCACAATAAGCTTTGTGACATTTTAATGATTATACTTGGCTTGTTTACTTTCAAAACTCTTAGGTTGATTATTTATGTCAAAATGGGTAAAACTTCATTATAGTTCGATTTCCCACGTTTTCAATGTGAAGTTATGGCTTAAAACAACTATTTCTAGTCACAATAAGCTTTGTGAAAGCTTTAATGATTATACTCGGCTTGTTTACATTCAAAACTCTTAGTTCGATTATTTTTGTCAAAATGGGTAAAACTTCGTTATTGTTCGATTTCTCACGTTTCCAATGTGAAGTTAAGGCTTAAAACAACGATTTCTATTAAAAATAATATATGTTTATGCTCGTCTTGTTAAATTTTAAAACTATTAGAATTATGATTTTATACAAAATCGTTAAAACTTCGTTATCGTCCAATGTCCCACGTTCCCTACGAGAAGTTAAGGCTAAAAACAACTATTTCTAGTCACAATAAGTTTTGTGACATCTTAATGATTATACTCGGCTTGTTTACTTTCAAAACTCTTAGTTTGATTTTTTATGTCAAAATGGGTAAAACTTCATTATAGTTCGATTTCCCACGTTTTCAATGTGAAGTTAAGGCTTAAAACAACTATTTCTAGTCACAGTAAGCTTTGTGAAAGTTTTAATGATTATACTCGGCTTTTTTTACTTGGAAAACTCTTAGTTTCATTATTTGTATCGAAATGGGTAAAACTTCCTTATAATTCGATTTCCCACGTTTCCAATGTGAAGGTAGGGCTTAAAACAACGATTTCTATTAAAAATAAGCGTTTGTAGATAAAATATGTTTATGCTCGTCTTGTTAAGTTTTAAATCTATTAGAATTATGATTTTATACAAAATCGTTAAAACTTCGTTATCATCCAATGTCCCACGTTCCCTACGCGAAGTTAAGGCTAAAAACAACTATTTCTAGTTACAATAAGCTTTGTGACATCTTAATGATTATACTCGGCTTGTTTACTTTCAAAACTCTTAGTTTGATTATTTATGTCAAAATGGGTAAAACTTCATTATAGTTCGATTTCCCACGTTTTCAATGTGAAGTTAAGGCTTAAAACAACTATTTCTAGTCACAATAAGCTTTGTGAAAGCTTTAATGATTATACTTGGCTTGTTTACTTTCAAAACTCTTAGTTTGATTATTTATGTCAAAATGGGTAAAATTTTATTATAGTTCGATTTCCCACGTATCCAATGTGAAGTTAAGGCTTAAAACAACGATTTCTATTAAAAATAGGGGTTTGTAGATAAAATATGTTTATGCTCGTCTTGTTAAGTTTTAAAACTATTAGAATTATGATTTTATATAAAATCGTTAAAACTTCGTTATCATCCAATGTCCCACGTTCCCTACGAGAAGTTAAGGCTAAAAACAACGATTTCTAGTCACAATAAGCTTTGTGACATCTTAATGATTATACTCGGCTTATTTATTTTCAAAACTCTTAGTTTGATTATTTATGTCAAAATGGGTAAAACTTCATTATAGCTCGATTTCCCACGTTTTCAATGTGAAGTTAAGGCTTAAAACAACTATTTCTAGTCACAATAAGCTTTGTGAAAGCTTTAATGATTATACTCGGCTTGTTTACTTTCAAAACTCTTAGTTTGATTATTTATGTCAAAATGGGTAAAACTTCATTATAGTTCGATTTCACACGTATCCAATGTGAAGTTGAGGCTTAAAACAACGATTTCTACTGAAAATAGGGGTTTGTAGATAAAATATGTTTATGCTCGTCTTGTTAAGTTTTAAAACTATTAGAATTATGATTTTATACAAAATTGTTAAAACTTCGTTATCATCAATGTCCCACGTTCCCTACGAGAAGTTAAGGCTAAAAACAACTATTTCTAGTCACAATAAGCTTTGTGACATCTTAATGATTATACTCGGCTTGTTTACTTTCAAAACTCTTAGTTTGATTATTTATGTCAAAATGGGTAAAACTTCATTATAATTCGATTTCCCACGTTTTCAATGTGAAGTTAAGGCTTAAAACAACTATTTCTAGTCACAATAAGCTTTGTGAAAGCTTTAATGATTATACTCGGCTTGTTTACATTCAAAACTCTTAGTTCGATTATTTTGTCAAAATGGGTAAAACTTCATTATAATTTGATTTCTCACGTTTCCAATATGAAGTTAAGGCTTAAAACAACGATTTCTATTAAAAATAAGCGTTTGTAGATAATATATGTTTATGCTCGTCTTGTTAAATTTTAAAACTATTAGAATTATGATTTTATACAAAATCGTTAAAACTTCGTTATCGTCCAATGTCTTACGTTCCCTACGAGAAGTTAAGGCTAAAAACAACGATTTCTAGTCACAATAAGCTTTTGACATCTTAATGATATACTCGGCTTGTTTACTTTCAAAACTCTTAGTTTGATTATTTATGTCAAAATGGGTAAAACTTCATTATAGTTCGATTTCCCAAGTTTTCAATGTGAAGTTAAGGCTTAAAACAACTATTTCTAGTCACAATAAGCTTTGTGAAAGCTTTAATAATTATACTTGGCTTGTTTACTTTCAAAACTCTTAGTTTGATTATTTATGTCAAAATGGGTAAAACTTCATTATAGTTCGATTTCCCACGTATCCAATGTGAAGTTAAGGCTTAAAACAACGATTTCTATTAAAAATAGGGGTTTGTAGATAAAATATGTTTATGCTCGTCTTGTTAAGTTTTAAAACTATTAGAATTATGATTTTATACAAAATCGTTAAAACTTCGTTATCATCCAATGTCCCACGTTCCCTACGAGAAGTTAAGGCTAAAAACAACTATTTCTAGTCACAATAAGCTTTGTGACATCTTAATGATTATACTCGGCTTGTTTACTTTCAAAACTCTTAGTTTGATTATTTATGTCAAAATGGGTAAAACTTCATTATAGTTCGATTTTCCACGTTTTCAATGTGAAGTTAAGGCTTAAAACAACTATTTCTAGTCACAATAAGCTTTGTGAAAGCTTTAATGATTATACTCGGTTTTTTTTACTTGGAAAACTCTTAGTTTCATTATTTGTATCAAAATGGGTAAAACTTCCTTATAATTCGATTTCCCACGTTTCCAATGTGAAGGTAGGGCTTAAAACAACGATTTCTATTAAAAATAAGCGTTTGTAGATAAAATATGTTTATGCTCGTCTTGTTAAATTTTAAAACTATTAGATTTATGATTTTATACAAAATCGTCATAACTTCATTATCGTCCAATGCCCCACGTTCCCTACGAGAAGTTAAGGCTAAAAACAACGATTTCTAGTCACAATAAGCTTTGTTAAATCTTAATGATTATAATCGGCTTGTTTACTTTCAAAACTCTCAGTTTAATTATTTATGTCAAAATGGGTAAAACTTCATTATAGTTCGATTTCCCTCGTTTTCAATGTGAAGTTAAGGCTTAAAACAACTATTTCTTGTCACAATAAGCTTTGTGAAAGCTTTAATGATTATACTCGGCTTGTTTACTTTCAAAACTCTTAGTTTGATTATTTATGTCAAAATGGGTAAAACTTTATTATAGTTCGATTTCCCACGTTTCCAATGTGAAGGTAGGGCTTAAAACAACGATTTCTATTAAAAATAAGCGTTTGTAGATCAAATATGTTTATGCTCGTCTTGTTAAATTTTAAAACTATTAGAATTATGATTTTATACAAAATCGTCAAAACTTCGTTATCGTCAAATGCCCCACGTTCCCAATGTGAAGTTAAGGCTAAAAACAACGATTTCTAGTCACAATAAGCTTTGTGAAATCTTAATGAATATATCGGCTTGTTTACTTTCAAAACTCTCTTAGTTTAATTATTTATGTCAAAATGGGTAAAACTTCATTATAGTTCGATTTCCCACGTTTTCAATGTGAAGTTAAGGCTTAAAACAACTATTTCTTGTCACAATAAGCTTTGTGAAAGCTTTAATGATTATACTCGGCTTGTTTACTTTCATAACTCTTAGTTTGATTATTTATGTCAAAATGGGTAAAACTTCATTATAGTTCGATTTCCCACATTTTCAACGTGAAGTTATGGCTTAAAACAACTATTTAAAGTCACAATAAGCTTTGTGAAAGCTTTAATGATTATACTTGGCTTGTTTACTTTCAAAACTCTTAGTTTGATTATTTATGTCAAAATGGGTAAAACTTCATTATAGTTCGATTTCACACGTATCCAATGTGAAGTTAAGGCTTAAAACAACGATTTCTATTGAAAATAGGGGTTTGTAGATAAAATATGTTTATGCTCGTCTTGTTAAGTTTTAAAACTATTAGAATTATGATTTTATACAAAATCGTTAAAACTTCGTTATCATCCAATGTCCCACGTTCCCTACGAGAAGTTAAGGCAAAAAACAACTATTTCTAGTCAGAATAAGCTTTGTGACATCTTAATGATTATACTCGGCTTGTTTACTTTCAAAACTCTTAGTTTGATTATTTATGTCAAAATGGGTAAAACTTAATTATAGTTCGATTTCCCACATTTTCAATGTGAAGTTAAGGCTTAAAACAACTATTTCTAGTCACAATATGCTTTGTGAAAGCTTTAATGATTATACCGGCTTTTTTACTTGGAAAACTCTTAGTTTCATTATTTGTATCAAAATGGGTAAAACTTCCTTATAATTCGATTTCCCACGTTTCCAATGTGAAGGTAGGGCTTAAAACAACGATTTCTATTAAAAATAAGCGTTTGTAGATAAAATATGTTTATGCTCGTCTTGTTAAATTTTAAAACTATTAGAATTATGATTTTATACAAAATCGTCAAAACTTCGTTATCGTCAAATGTCCACGTTCCCAACGAGAAGTTAAGGCTAAAAATAATGATTTCTAGTCACAATAAGCTTTGTAAATCTTAATGATTATAATCGGCTTGTTTACTTTCAAAACTCTTAGTTTGATTATTTATGTCAAAATGGGTAAAACTTCATTATAGTTCGATTTCCCACGTTTTCAATGTGAAGTTAAGGCTTAAAACAACTATTTCTAGTCACAATAAGCTTTGTGAAAGCTTTAATGATTATACTCGGCTTGTTTACTTTCAAAACTCTTAGTTTGATTATTTATGTCAAAATGGGTAAAACTTTATTATAGTTCGATTTCCCACGTATCCAATGTGAAGTTAAGGCTTAAAACAACGATTTCTATTAAAAATAGGGGTTTGTAGATAAAATATGTTTATGCTCGTCTTGTTAAGTTTTAAAACTATTAGAATTATGATTTTATATAAAATCGTTAAAACTTCGTTATCATCCAATGTCCCACGTTCCCTACGAGAAGTTAAGGCTAAAAACAACGATTTCTAGTCACAATAAGCTTTGTGACATCTTAATGATTATACTCGGCTTATTTATTTTCAAAACTCTAAGTTTGATTATTTATGTCAAAATGGGTAAAACTTCATTATAGCTCGATTTCCCAAGTTTTCAATGTGAAGTTAAGGCTTAAAACAACTATTTCTAGTCACAATAAGCTTTGTGAAAGCTTTAATGATTATACTCTGCTTGTTTACTTTCAAAGCTCTTAGTTTGATTATTTATGTCAAAATGGGTAAAACTTCATTATAGTTCGATTTCACACGTATCCAATGTGAAGTTAAGGCTTAAAACAACGATTTCTACTGAAAATAGGGGTTTGTAGATAAAATATGTTTATGCTCGTCTTGTTAAGTTTTAAAACTATTAGAATTATGATTTTATACAAAATTGTTAAAACTTCGTTATCATCCAATGTCCCACGTTCCCTACGAGAAGTTAAGGCTAAAAACAACTATTTCTAGTCACAATAAGCTTTGTGACATCTTAATGATTATACTCGGCTTGTTTACTTTCAAAACTCTTAGTTCGATTATTTATGTCAAAATGGGTAAAACTTCATTATAATTCGATTTCCCACGTTTTCAATGTGAAGTTATGGCTTAAAACAACTATTTCTAGTCACAATAAGCTTTGTGAAAGCTTTAATGATTATATTCGGCTTGTTTACATTCAAAACTCTTAGTTCGATTATTTTTGTCAAAATGGGTAAAACTTCATTATAATTTGATTTCTCACGTTTCCAATATGAAGTTAAGGCTTAAAACAACGATTTCTATTAAAAATAAGCGTTTGTAGATAATATATGTTTATGCTCGTCTTGTTAAATTTTAAAACTATTAGAATTATGATTTTATACAAAATCGTTAAAACTTCGTTATCGTCCAATGTCTTACGTTCCCTACGAGAAGTTAAGGCTAAAAACAACGATTTCTAGTCACAATAAGCTTTTTGACATCTTAATGATATACTCGGCTTGTTTACTTTCAAAACTCTAAGTTTGATTATTTATGTCAAAATGGGTAAAACTTCATTATAGCTCGATTTCCCAAGTTTTCAATGTGAAGTTAAGGCTTACAACTACTATTTCTAGTCACAATAAGCTTTGTGAAAGCTTTAATAATTATACTTGGCTTGTTTACTTTCAAAACTCTTAGTTTGATTATTTATGTCAAAATGGGTAAAACTTCATTATAGTTCGATTTCCCACGTATCCAATGTGAAGTTAAGGCTTAAAACAACGATTTCTATTAAAAATAGGGGTTTGTAGATAAAATATGTTTATGCTCGTCTTGTTAAGTTTTAAAACTATTAGAATTATGATTTTATACAAAATCGTTAAAACTTCGTTATCATCCAATGTCCCACGTTCCCTACGAGAAGTTAAGGCTAAAAACAACTATTTCTAGTCACAATAAGCTTTGTGACATCTTAATGATTATACTCGGCTTGTTTACTTTCAAAACTCTTAGTTTGATTATTTATGTCAAAATGGGTAAAACTTCATTATAGTTCGATTTTCCACGTTTTCAATGTGAAGTTAAGGCTTAAAACAACTATTTCTAGTCACAATAAGCTTTGTGAAAGCTTTAATGATTATACTCGGTTTTTTTTACTTGGAAAACTCTTAGTTTCATTATTTGTATCAAAATGGGTAAAACTTCCTTATAATTCGATTTCCCACGTTTCCAATGTGAAGGTAGGGCTTAAAACAACGATTTCTATTAAAAATAAGCGTTTGTAGATAAAATATGTTTATGCTCGTCTTGTTAAATTTTAAAACTATTAGATTTATGATTTTATACAAAATCGTCAAAACTTCATTATCGTCCAATGTCCCACGTTCCCTACGAAGTTAAGGCTAAAAACAACGATTTCTAGTCACAATAAGCTTTGTGAAATCTTAATGATTATAATCGGCTTGTTTACTTTCAAAACTCTTAGTTTGATTATTTATGTCAAAATGGGTAAAACTTCGTTATAGTTCGATTTCCCACGTTTTCAATGTGAAGTTAAGGCTTAAAACAACTATTTCTTGTCACAATAAGCTTTGTGAAAGCTTTAATGATTATACTCGGCTTGTTTACTTTCAAAACTCTTAGTTTGATTATTTATGTCAAAATGGGTAAAACTTTATTATAGTTCGATTTCCCACGTTTCCAATGTGAAGGTAGGGCTTAAAACAACGATTTCTATTAAAAATAAGCGTTTGTAGATCAAATATGTTTATGCTCGTCTTGTTAAATTTTAAAACTATTAGAATTATGATTTTATACAAAATCGTCAAAACTTCGTTATCGTCAAATGCCCCACGTTCCCAACGAGAAGTTAAGGCTAAAAACAACGATTTCTAGTCACAATAAGCTTTGTTAAATCTTAATGAATATAATCAGCTTGTTTACTTTCAAAACTCTCAGTTTAATTATTTATGTCAAAATGGGTAAAACTTCATTATAGTTCGATTTCCCACGTTTTCAATGTGAAGTTAAGGCTTAAAACAACTATTTCTTGTCACAATAAGCTTTGTGAAAGCTTTAATGATTATACTCGGCTTGTTTACTTTCATAACTCTTAGTTTGATTATTTATGTCAAAATGGGTAAAACTTCATTATAGTTCGATTTCCCACATTTTCAACGTGAAGTTATGGCTTAAAACAACTATTTAAAGTCACAATAAGCTTTGTGAAAGCTTTAATGATTATACTTGGCTTGTTTACTTTCAAAACTCTTAGTTTGATTATTTATGTCAAAATGGGTAAAACTTCATTATAGTTCGATTTCACACGTATCCAATGTGAAGTTAAGGCTTAAAACAACGATTTCTATTGAAAATAGGGGTTTGTAGATAAAATATGTTTATGCTCGTCTTGTTAAGTTTTAAAACTATTAGAATTATGATTTTATACAAAATCGTTAAAACTTCGTTATCATCCAATGTCCCACGTTCCCTACGAGAAGTTAAGGCAAAAAACAACTATTTCTAGTCAGAATAAGCTTTGTGACATCTTAATGATTATACTCGGCTTGTTTACTTTCAAAACTCTTAGTTTGATTATTTATGTCAAAATGGGTAAAACTTAATTATAGTTCGATTTCCCACATTTTCAATGTGAAGTTAAGGCTTAAAACAACTATTTCTAGTCACAATATGCTTTGTGAAAGCTTTAATGATTATACCCGGCTTTTTTTACTTGGAAAACTCTTAGTTTCATTATTTGTATCAAAATGGGTAAAACTTCCTTATAATTCGATTTCCCACGTTTCCAATGTGAAGGTAGGGCTTAAAACAACGATTTCTATTAAAAATAAGCGTTTGTAGATAAAATATGTTTATGCTCGTCTTGTTAAATTTTAAAACTATTAGAATTATGATTTTTTACAAAATCGTCAAAACTTCGTTATCGTCAAATGCCCCACGTTCCCAACGAGAAGTTAAGGCTAAAAATAATGATTTCTTGTCACAATAAGCTTTGTTAAATCTTAATGATTATAATCAGCTTGTTTACTTTCAAAACTCTCAGTTTAATTATTTATGTCAGCATGGGTAAAACTTCATTATAGTTCGATTTCCCACGTTTTCAATGTGAAGTTAAGGCTTAAAACAACTATTTCTTGTCACAATAAGCTTTGTGAAAGCTTTAATGATTATACTCGGCTTGTTTACTTTCAAAACTCTTAGTTTGATTATTTATGTCAAAATGGGTAAAACTTTATTATAGTTCGATTTCCCACGTATCCAATGTGAAGTTAAGGCTTAAAACAACGATTTCTATTAAAAATAAGGGTTTGTAGATAAAATATGTTTATGCTCGTCTTGTTAAGTTTGAAAACTATTAGAATTATGATTTTATACAAAATCGTAAAAACTTCGTTATCGTCCAATGTCCCACGTTCCCTACGAGAAGTTAAGGCTAAAAACAACGATTTCTAGTCACAATAAGCTTTGTGACATCTTAATGATTATACTTGGCTTGTTTAGTTTCAAAACTCTTAGTTTGATTATTTATGTCAAAATGGGTAAAACTTCGTTATAGTTCGATTTCCCACGTTTTCAATGTGAAGTTAAGGCTTAAAACAACTATTTCTTGTCACAATAAGCTTTGTGAAAGCTTTAATGATTATACTCGGCTTGTTTACTTTCAAAAACTCTTAGTTTGATTATTTATGTTAAAATGGGTAAAACTTTATTATAGTTCGATTTCCCACGTATCCAATGTGAAGTTAAGGCTTAAAACAACGATTTCTATTAAAAATAAGGGTTTGTAGATAAAATATGTTTATGCTCGTCTTGTTAAGTTTGAAAACTATTAGAATTATGATTTTATACAAAATCGTTAAAACTTCGTTATCGTCCAATGTCCCACGTTCCCTACGAGAAGTTAAGGCTAAAAACAACGATTTCTAGTCACAATAAGCTTTGTGACATCTAAATGATTATACTCGGCTTGTTTAGTTTCAAAACTCTTAGTTTGATTATTTATGTCAAAATGGGTAAAACTTCATTATAGTTCGATTTTCCACGTTTTCAATGTGAAGTTAAGGCTTAAAACAACTATTTCTAGTCACAATAAGCTTTGTGAAAGCTTTAATGATTATACTCGGCTTTTTTACTTGGAAAACTCTTAGTTTCATTATTTGTATCAAAATGGGTAAAACTTCATTATAATTCGATTTCCCACGTTTCCAATGTGAAGGTAAGGCTTAAAACAACGATTTCTATTAAAAATAAGCGTTTGTAGATAAAATATGTTTATGCTCGTCTTGTTAAATTTTAAAACTATTAGAATTATGATTTTATACAAAATCGTTAAAACTTCGTTATCGTCCAATGCCCCACGTTCCCTACGAGAAGTTAAGGCTAAAAACAACGATTTCTAGTCACAATAAGCTTTGTTAAATCTTAATGATTATAATCGGCTTGTTTACTTTCGAAACTCTCAGTTTAATTATTATTGTCAAAATGGGTAAAACTTTATTATAGTTCGATTTCCCTCGTTTTCAATGTGAAGTTAAGGCTTAAAACAACTATTTCTTGTCACAATAAGCTTTGCGAAAGCTTCAATGATTATACTCGGCTTGTTTACTTTTAAAACTCTTAGTTTGATTATTTATGTCAAATGGGTAAAACTTTATTATAGTTCGATTTCCCACGTATCCAATTTGAAGTTAAGGCTTAAAACAACGATTTCTATTAAAAATAAGGGTTTGTAGATAAAATATGTTTATGCTCGTCTTGTTGAATTTTAAAACTATTAGAATTATGATTTTATACAAAATCATCAAAACTTCGTTATCGTCCAATGTCCCACGTTCCCTACGAGAAGTTAAGACTAAAAACAACGATTTCTAGTCACAATAAGCTTTGTTACATCTTAATGATTATACTCGGCTTGTTTACTTTCAAAACTCTTAGTTTAATTATTTATGTCAAAATGGGTAAAACTTCATTATAGTTCGATTTCCCACGTTTTCAATGTGAAGTTAAGGCTTAAAACAACTATTTCTTGTCACAATAAGCTTTGTGAAAGCTTTAATGATTATACTCGGCTTGTTTACTTTCAAAGCTCTTAGTTTGATTATTTATGTTAAAATGGGTAAAACTTTATTATAGTTCGATTTCCCACGTATCCAATGTGAAGTTAAGGCTTAAAACAACGATTTCTATTAAAAATAAGAGTTTGTAGATAAAATATGTTTATGCTCGTCTTGTTAAGTTTGAAAACTATTAGAATTATGATTTTATACAAAATCGTTAAAACTTCGTTATCGTCCAATGTCCCACGTTCCCTACGAGAAGTTAAGGCTAAAAACAACGATTTCTAGTCACAATAAGCTTTGTGACATCTAAATGATTATACTCGGCTTGTTTAGTTTCAAAACTCTTAGTTTGATTATTTATGTCAAAATGGGTAAAACTTCATTATAGTTCGATTTTCCACGTTTTCAATGTTGAAGTTAAGGCTTAAAACAACTATTTCTAGTCACAATAAGCTTTGTGAAAGCTTTAATGATTATACTCGGCTTTTTTCACTTGGAAAACTCTTAGTTTCATTATTTGTATCAAAATGGGTAAAACTTCCTTATAATTCGATTTCCCACGTTTCCAATGTGAAGGTAGGGCTTAAAACAACGATTTCTATTAAAAATAAGCGTTTGTAGATAAAATATGTTTATGCTCGTCTTGTTAAATTTTAAAACTATTAGAATTATGATTTTATACAAAATCGTCAAAACTTCGTTATCGTCCAATGCGCCACGTTCTCAACGAAAAGTTAAGGCTAAAAACAACGATTTCTAGTCACAATAAGCTTTGTTAAATCTTAATGATTATAATCAGCTTGTTTACTTTCAAAACTGTCAGTTTAATTATTTATGTCAAAATGGGTAAAACTTCATTATAGTTCGATTTCCCACGTTTTCAATGTGAAGTTAAGACTTAAAACAACTATTTCTTGTCACAATAAGCTTTGTGAAAGCTTTAATGATTATACTCGGCTAGTTTACTTTCAAAACTCTTAGTTTGATTATTTATGTCAATATGGGTAAAACTTCATTATAGTTCGATTTCCCACATTTTCAACGTGAAGTTCAGGCTTAAAACAACTATTTCTACTCACAATAAGCTTTGTGAAAGCTTTAATGATTATACTTAGCTTGTTTACTTTCAAAACTCTTAGTTTGATTATTTATGTCAAAATGGGTAAAACTTCATTATAGTTCGATTTCACACGTATCCAATGTGAAGTTAAGGCTTAAAACAACGATTTCTATTGAAAATAGGGGTTTGTAGATAAAATATGTTTATGCTCGTCTTGTTAAGTTTTAAAACTATTAGAATTATGATTTTATACAAAATCGTTAAAACTTCGTTATCATCCAATGTCCCACGTTCCCTACGAGAAGTTAAGGCTAAAAACAACTATTTCTAGTCACAATAAGCTTTGTGACATCTTAATGATTATACTCGGCTTGTTTACTTTCAAAACTCTTAGTTTGATTATTTATGTCAAAATGGGTAAAACTTCATAATAGTTCGATTTCCCACATTTTCAATGTGAAGTTAAGGCTTAAAACAACTATTTCTAGTCACAATAAGCTTTGTGAAAGCTTTAATGATTATACTCGGCTTTTTTACTTGGAAAACTCTTAGTTTTATTTTTGTATTCAAAATGGGTAAAACTTCATTATACAATTCGATTTCCCACGTTTCCAATGTGAAGGTAGGGCTTAAAACAACGATTTCTATTAAAAATAAGCGTTTGTAGATAAAATATGTTTATGCTCGTCTTGTTAAATTTTAAAACTATTAGAATTATGATTTTATACAAAATCGTTAAAACTTCGTTATCGTCCAATGTCCCACGTTCCCAACGAGAAGTTAAGGCTAAAAACAACGATTTCTAGTCACAATAAGCTTTGTTAAATCTTAATGATTATAATCAGCTTGTTTACTTTCAAAACTTCAGTTTAATTATTTATGTCAAAATGGGTAAAACTTCATTATAGTTCGATTTCCCACGTTTTCAATGTGAAGTTAAGGCTTAAAACAACTATTTCTTGTCACAATAAGCTTTGTGAAAGCTTTAATGATTATACTCGGCTTGTTTACTTTCAAAACTCTTAGTTTGATTATTTATGTCAAAATGGGTAAAACTTTATTATAGTTCGATTTCCCACGTATCCAATGTGAAGTTAAGGCTTAAAACAACTATTTCTATTAAAAATAAGGGTTTGTAGATAAAATATGTTTATGCTCGTCTTGTTAAGTTTGAAAACTTTTAGAATTATGATTTTATACAAAATCGTTAAAACTTCGTTATCGTCCAATGTCCCACGTTCCCTACGAGAAGTTAAGGCTAAAAACAACGATTTCTAGTCACAATAAGCTTTGTGACATCTTAATGATTATACTTGGCTTGTTTAGTTTCAAAACTCTTAGTTTGATTATTTATGTCAAAATGGGTAAAACTTAATTATAGTTCGATTTTTACGTTTTCAATGTGAAGTTAAGGCTTAAAACAACTATTTCTAGTCACAATAAGCTTTGTGAAAGCTTTAATGATTATACTTGGCTTGTTTACTTTCAAAACTCTTAGTTTGATTATTTATGTCAAAATGGGTAAAACTTCATTATAGTTCGATTTCACACGTATCCAATGTGAAGTTAAGGCTTAAAAAAACAATTTATATTGAAAATAGGGGTTTGTAGATAAAATATGTTTATGCTCGTCTTGTTAAGTTTTAAAACTATTAGAATTATGATTTTATACAAAATCGTTAAAACTTCGTTATCATCCAATGTCCCACGTTCCCTACGAGAAGTTAAGGCTAAAAACAACTATTTCTAGTCACAATAAGCTTTGTGACATCTTAATGATTATACTCGGCTTGTTTACTTTCAAAACTCTTAGTTTGTTTATTTATGTCAAAATGGGTAAAACTTCATTATAGTTCGATTTCCCACGTTTTCAATGTGAAGTTAAGGCTTAAAACAACTATTTCTAGACACAATAAGCTTTGTGAAAGCTTTAATGATTATACTCGGCTTTTTTTACTTGGAAAACTCTTAGTTTCATTATTTGTATCAAAATGGGTAAAACTTCCTTATAATTCGATTTCCCATGTTTCCAATGTGAAGGTAGGGCTTAAAACAACGATTTCTATTAAAAATAAGCGTTTGTAGATAAAATATGTTTATGCTCGTCTTGTTAAATTTTAAAACTATTAGAATTATGATTTTATACAAAATCGTCAAAACTTCGTTATCGTCCAATGTCCCACGTTCCCTACGAGAAGTTAAGGCTAAAAACAACGATTTCTAGTCACAATAAGCTTTGTGACATCTTAATGATTATACTCGGCTTGTTTATTTTCAAAACTCTTAGTTTGATTATTTATGTCAAAATGGGTGAAACTTCATTATAGTTCGATTTCTCACGTTTTCAATGTGAAGTTAAGACTTAAAACAACTATTTCTAGTCACAATAAGCTTTGTGAAAGCTTTAATGATTATACTTGGCTTGTTTACTTTCAAAACTCTTAGTTTGATTATTTATGTCAAAATGGGTAAAACTTCATTATAGTTCGATTTCCCACGTATCCAATGTGAAGTTAAGGCTTAAAACAACGATTTCTATTAATAATAGGGGTTTGTAAATAAAATATGTTTATGCTCGTCTTGTTAAGTTTGAAAACTATTAGAATTATGATTTTATATAAAATCGTTAAAACTTCGTTATCATCCAATGTCCTACGTTCCCTACGAGAAGTTAAGGCTAAAAACAACTATTTCTAGTCATAATAAGCTTTGTGACATCTTAATGATTATACTCGGCTTGTTTACTTTCAAAACTCTTAGTTTGATTATTTATGTCAAAATGGGTAAAACTTCATTATAGTTCGATTTCCCACGTTTTCAATGTGAAGTTAAGGCTTAAAACAACTATTTCTAGTCACAATAAGCTATGTGAAAGCTTTAATGTTTATACTCGGCTTGTTTACATTCAAAACTCTTAGTTCGATTATTTATGTCAAAATGGGTAAAACTTCATTATAATTTGATTTCTCACGTTTCCAATATGAAGTTAAGGCTTAAAACAACGATTTCTATTAAAAATAAGCGTTTGTAGATAATATATGTTTATGCTCGTCTTGTTAAATTTTAAAACTATTAGAATTATGATTTTATACAAAATCGTTAAAACTTCGTTATCGTCCAATGTCTTACGTTCCCTACGAGAAGTTAAGGCTTAAAACAATGATTTCTAGTCACAATAAGCTTTGTGACATCTTAATGATTATACTCGACTTGTTTACTTTCAAAACTCTTAGTTTGATTATTTATGTCAAAATGGGTAAAACTTCATTATAGTTCGATTTCCCACGTTTTCAATGTGAAGTTAAGGCTTAAAACAACTATTTCTAGTCACAATAAGCTTTGTGAAAGCTTTAATGATTATACTTGGCTTGTTTACTTTCAAAACTCTTAGTTTGATTATTTATGTCAAAATTGGTAAAACTTTATTATAGTTCGATTTCCCACGTATCCAATGTGAAGTTAAGGCTTAAAACAACGATTTCTATTAAAAATAAGGGTTTGTAGATAAAATATGTTTATGCTCGTCTTGTTAAATTTTAAAACTATTAGAATTATGATTTTATACAAAATCATCAAAACTTCGTTATCGTCCAATGACCTACGTTCCCTACGAGAAGTTAAGGCTAAAAACAACGATTTCTAGTCACAATAAGCTTTGTGAAAGCTTTAATGATTATACTCGGCTTTTTTTACTTAGAATACTCTTAGTTTCATTATTTGTATCAAAATGGGTAAAACTTCCTTATAATTCGATTTCCCACGTTTCCAATGTGAAGGTAGGGCTTAAAACAACGATTTCTATTAAAAATAAGCGTTTGTAGATAAAATATGTTTATGCTCGTCTTGTTAAATTTTAAAACTATTAGAATTATGATTTTATACAAAATCGTAAAACTTCGTTATCGTCCAATGTCCCACGTTCCCTACGAGAAGTTAAGGCTAAAAACAACGATTTCTAGTCACAATAAGCTTTGTGACATCTTAATGATTATACTCGGCTTGTTTATTTTTAAAACTCTTAGTTTGATTATTTATGTCAAAATGGGTAAAACTTCATTATAGTTCGATTTCCCACGTTTTCAATGTGAAGTTAAGGCTTAAAACAACTATTTCTAGTCACAATAAGCTTTGTGAAAGCTTTAATGATTATACTTGGCTTGTTTACTTTCAAAACTCTTAGTTTGATTATTTATGTCAAAATGGGTAAAACTTCATTATAGTTCGATTTCCCACGTATCCAATGTGAAGTTAAAGCTTAAAACAACGATTTCTATTAAAAATAGGGGTTTGTAGATAAAATATGTTTATGCTCGTCTTGTTAAGTTTTAAAACTATTAGAATTATGATTTTATATAAAATCGTTAAAACTTCGTTATCATCCAATGTCCCACGTTCCCTACGAATTTAAGGCTAAAAACAACTATTTCTAGTCACAATAAGCTTTGTGACATCTTAATGATTATACTCGGCTTGTTTACTTTCAAAACTCTTAGTTTGATTATTTATGTCAAAATGGGTAAAACTTCATTATAGTTCGATTTCCCACGTTTTCAATGTGAAGTTAAGGCTTAAAACAACTATTTCTAGTCACAATAAGCTTTGTGAAAGCTTTAATGATTATACTCGGCTTGTTTACATTCAAAACTCTTAGTTCGATTATTTTTGTCAAAATGGGTAAAACTTCATTATAATTTGATTTCTCACGTTTCCAATGTGAAGTTAAGTCTTAAAATAACGATTTCTATTAAAAATAAGCGTTTGTAGATAATATATGTTTATGCTCGTCTTGTTAAATTTTAAAACTATTAGAATTATGATTTTATACAAAATCGTTAAAACTTCGTTATCGTCCAATGTCCTACGTTCCCTACGAGAAGTTAAGGCTAAAAACAACGATTTCTAGTCACAATAAGCTTTGTGACATCTTAATGATTATACTCGGCTTGTTTACTTTCAAAACTCTTAGTTTGATTATTTATGTCAAAATGGGTAAAACTTCATTATAGTTCGATTTCCCACGTTTTCAATGTGAAGTTAAGGCTTAAACAACTATTTCTAGTCACAATAAGCTTTGTGAAAGCTTTAATGATTATACTTGGCTTGTTTACTTTCAAAACTCTTAGTTTGATTATTTATGTCAAAATGGGTAAAACTTCATTATAGTTCGATTTCCCACGTATCCAATGTGAAGTTAAGGCTTAAAACAACGATTTCTATTAAAAATAGGGGTTTGTAGATAAAATATGTTTATGCTCGTCTTGTTAAGTTTTAAAACTATTAGAATTATGATTTTATACAAAATCGTTAAAACTTCGTTATCATCCAATGTCCCACGTTCCCTACGATAAGTTAAGGCTAAAAACAACTATTTCTAGTCACAATAAGCTTTGTGACATCTTAATGCTTATACTCGTCTTGTTTACTTTCAAAACTCTTAGTTTGATTATTTATGTCAAAATGGGTAAAACTTCATTATAGTTCGATTTTCCACGTTTTCAATGTGAAGTTAAGGCTTAAAACAACTATTTCTAGTCACAATAAGCTTTGTGAAAGCTTTAATGATTATACTCGGCTTTTTTTACTTGGAAAACTCTTAGTTTCATTATTTGTATCAAAATGGGTAAAACTTCCTTATAATTCGATTTCCCACGTTTCCAATGTGAAGGTAGGGCTTAAAACAACGATTTCTATTAAAAATAAGCGTTTGTAGATAAAATATGTTTATGCTCGTCTTGTTAAATTTTAAAACTATTAGAATTATGATTTTATACAAAATCGTCAAAACTTCGTTATCGTCCAATGCCCCACGTTCCCTACGAGAAGTTAAGGCTAAAAACAACGATTTCTAGTCACAATAAGCTTTGTTAAATCTTAATGATTTAACTACGGCTTGTTTACTTTCAAAACTCTCAGTTTAATTATTTATGTCAAAATGGGTAAAACTTCATTATAGTTCGATTTCCTTCGTTTTCAATGTGAAGTTAAGGTTTAAACAACTATTTCTTGTCACAATAAGCTTTGCGAAAGCTTTAATGATTATACTCGGCTTGTTTAATTTCAAAACTCTTAGTTTGATTATTAATGTCAAAATGGGTAAAACTTTATTATAGTTCGATTTCCCACGTATCCAATGTGAAGTTAAGGCTTAAAACAACGATTTCTATTAAAAATAAGGGTTTGTAGATAAAATATGTTTATGCTCGTCTTGTTGAATTTTAAAACTATTAGAATTATGATTTTTATAAAATCGTTAAAACTTCGTTATCGTCCAATGTCCTACGTTCCCTACGAGAAGTTAAGGCTAAAAACAATGATTTCTAGTCACAATAAGCTTTGTGACATCTTAATGATTATACTCGGCTTGTTTACTTTCAAAACTCTTAGTTTTATTATTTATGTCAAAATGGGTAAAACTTCATTATAGTTCGATTTCCCACGTTTTCAATGTGAAGTTAAGGCTTAAAACAACTATTTCTAGTCACAATAAGCTTTGTGAAAGTTTTAATGATTATACTTGGCTTGTTTACTTTCAAAACTCTTAGTTTGATTATTTATGTCAAAATGGGTAAAACTTTATTATAGTTCGATTTCCCACGTATCCAATGTGAAGTTAAGGCTTAAAACAACGATTTCTATTAAAAATAAGGGTTTGTAGATAAAATATGTTTATGCTCGTCTTGTTAAATTTTAAAACTATTTGACTTATGATTTTATACAAAATCGTTAAAACTTCGTTATCGTCCAATGCCCCACGTTCCCAATGAGAAGTTAAGGCTAAAAACAACGATTTCTTGTAACAATAAGCTTTGTTAAATCTTAATGATAATAATCAGCTTGTTTACTTTCAAAACTTCAGTTTAATTATTTATGTCAAAATGGGTAAAACTTCATTATAGTTCGATTTCCCACGTTTTCAATGTGAAGTTAAGGCTTAAAACAACTATTTCTTGTCATAATAAGCTTTGTGAAAGCTTTAATGATTATACTCGGCTTGTTTACTTTCAAAACTCTTAGTTTGATTATTTATGTCAAAATGGGTAAAACTTTATTATAGTTCGATTTCCCACGTATCCAATGTGAAGTTAAGGCTTAAAACAACGATTTCTATTAAAAATAAGGGTTTGTAGATAAAATATGTTTATGCTCGTCTTGTTAAGTTTGAAAACTTTTAGAATTATGATTTTATACAAAATCGTTAAAACTTCGTTATCGTCCAATGTCCCACGTTCCCTACGAGAAGTTAAGGCTAAAAACAACGATTTCTAGTCACAATAAGCTTTGTGACATCTTAATGATTATACTTGGCTTGTTTATTTTCAAAACTCTTAGTTTGATTATTTATGTCAAAATGGGTAAAACTTAATTATAGTTCGATTTCCCACATTTTCAATGTGAAGTTAAGGCTTAAAACAACTATTTCTAGTCACAATATGCTTTGTGAAAGCTTTAATGATTATACCCGGCTTTTTTTACTTGGAAAACTCTTAGTTTCATTATTTGTATCAAAATGGGTAAAACTTCCTTATAATTCGATTTCCCACGTTTCCAATGTGAAGGTAGGGCTTAAAACAACGATTTCTATTAAAAATAAGCGTTTGTAGATAAAATATGTTTATGCTCGTCTTGTTAAATTTTAAAACTATTAGAATTATGATTTTATACAAAATCGTCAAAACTTCGTTATCGTCCAATGTCCCACGTTCCCTACGAGAAGTTAAGGCTAAAAACAACGATTTCTAGTCACAATAAGCTTTGTGACATCTTAATGATTATACTTGGCTTGTTTAGTTTCAAAACTCTTAGTTTGATTATTTATGTCAAAATGGGTAAAACTTCATTATAGTTCGATTTCCCACGTTTTCAATGTGAAGTTAAGGCTTAAAACAACTATTTCTAGTCACAATAAGCTTTGTGAAAGCTTTAATGATTATACTCGGCTTGTTTACTTTCAAAACTCTTAGTTTGATTATTTATGTCAAAATGGGTAAAACTTCATTATAGTTCGATTTCAATGTGAAGTTAAGGCTTAAAACACGTTTTCAATGTGAAGTTAAGGCTTAAAACAACTATTTCTAGTCACAATAAGCTTTGTGCTATTTCTAGTCACAATAAAAGCTTTAATGATTATACTCGGCTTGTTTACATTCAAAACTCTTAGTTCGATTATTTTTGTCAAAATGGGTAAAACTTCATTATAATTTGATTTCTCACGTTTCCAATGTGAAGTTAAGGCTTAAAACAACGATTTCTATTAAAAATAAGCGTTTGTAGATAATATATGTTTATGCTCGTCTTGTTAAATTTTAAAACTATTAGAATTATGATTTTATACAAAATCGTCAAAACTTCGTTATCGTCCAATGCCCCACGTTCCCTACGAGAAGTTAAGGCTAAAAACAACGATTTCTAGTCACAATAAGCTTTGTTAAATCTTAATGATTATAATCGGCTTGTTTACTTTCGAAACTCTCAGTTTAATTATTATTGTCAAAATGGGTAAAACTTTATTATAGTTCGATTTCCCTCGTTTTCAATGTGAAGTTAAGGCTTAAAACAACTATTTCTTGTCACAATAAGCTTTGCGAAAGCTTTAATGATTATACTCGGCTTGTTTACTTTCAAAACTCTTAGTTTGATTATTTATGTCAAAATGGGTAAAACTTTATTATAGTTCGATTTCCCACGTATCCAATTTGAAGTTAAGGCTTAAAAACAACGATTTCTATTAAAAATAAAGGTTTGTAGATAAAATATGTTTATGCTCGTCTTGTTGAATTTTAAAACTATTAGAATTATGATTTTATACAAAATCATCAAAACTTCGTTATCGTCCAATGTCCCACGTTCCCTACGAGAAGTTAATACTAAAAACAACGATTTCTAGTCACAATAAGCTTTGTTACATCTTAATGATTATACTCGGCTTGTTTACTTTCAAAACTCTTAGTTTAATTATTTATGTCAAAATGGGTAAAACTTCATTATAGTTCGATTTCCCACGTTTTCAATTTGAAGTTAAGGCTTAAAACAACTATTTCTTGTCACAATAAGCTTTGTGAAAGCTTTAATGATTATACTCCGCTTGTTTACTTTCAAAACTCTTAGTTTGATTATTTATGTTAAAATGGGTAAAACTTTATTATAGTTCGATTTCCCACGTATCCAATGTGAAGTTAAGGCTTAAAACAACGATTTCTATTAAAAATAAGGGTTTGTAGATAAAATTTGTTTATGCTCGTCTTGTTAAGTTTTAAAACTATTAGAATTATGATTTTATACAAAATCGTTAAAACTTCGTTATCGTCCAATGTCCCACGTTCCCTACGAGAAGTTAAGGCTAAAAACAACGATTTCTAGTCACAATAAGCTTTGTGACATCTAAATGATTATACTCGGCTTGTTTAGTTTCAAAACTCTTAGTTTGATTATTTATGTCAAAATGGGTAAAACTTCATTATTAGTTCGATTTCCCACGTTTTCAATGTGAAGTTAAGGCTTAAAATAACTATTTCTAGTCACAATAAGCTTTGTGAAAGCTTTAATGATTATACTCGGCTTTTTTTACTTGGAAAACTCTTAGTTTCATTATTTGTATCAAAATGGGTAAAACTTCCTTATAATTCGATTTCCCACGTTTCCAATGTGAAGGTAGGGCGTAAAACAACGATTTCAATTAAAAATAAGCGTTTGTAGATAAAATATGTTTATGCTCGTCTTGTTAAATTTTAAAACTATTAGAATTATGATTTTATACAAAAACGTCAAAACTTCGTTATCGTCCAATGCGCCACGTTCCCAACGAAAAGTTAAGGCTAAAAACAACGATTTCTAGTCACAATAAGCTTTGTTAAATCTTAATGATTATAATCAGCTTGTTTACCTTCAAAACTGTCAGTTTAATTATTTATTTCAAAATGGGTAAAACTTCATTATAGTTCAATTTCCCACGTTTTCAATGTGAAGTTAAGGCTTAAAACAACTATTTCTTGTCACAATAAGCTTTGTGAAAGCTTTAATGAATATACTCGGCTTGTTTACTTTCAAAACTCTTAGTTTGATTATTTATGTCAAAATGGGTAAAACTTCATTATAGTTCGATTTCCCACATTTTCAACGTGAAGTTAAGGCTTAAAACAACTATTTCTAGTCACAATAAGCTTTGTGAAAGCTTTAATGATTATACTTAGCTTGTTTACTTTCAAAACTCTTAGTTTGATTATTTATGTCAAAATGGGTAAAACTTCATTATAGTTCGATTTCACACGTATCCAATGTGAAGTTAAGGCTTAAAACAACGATTTCTATTGAAAATAGGGGTTTGTAGATAAAATATGTTTATGCTCGTCTTGTTAAGTTTTAAAACTATTAGAATTATGATTTTATACAAAATCGTTAAAACTTCGTTATCATCCAATGTCCCACGTTCCCTACGAGAAGTTAAGGCTAAAAGCAACTATTTCTAGTCAGAATAAGCTTTGTGACATCTTAATGATTATACTCGGCTTGTTTACTTTCAAAACTCTTAGTTTGATTATTTATGTCAAAATGGGTAAAACTTCATTATAGTTCGATTTCCCACATTTTCAATGTGAAGTTAAGGCTTAAAACAACTATTTCTAGTCACAATAAGCTTTGTGAAAGCTTTAATGATTATACTTGCCTTTTTTTACTTGGAAAACTCTTAGTTTCATTTTTTGTATCAAAATGGGTAAAACTTCCTTATAATTCGATTTCCCATGTTTCCAATGTGAAGGTAGGGCTTAAAACAACGATTTCTATTAAAAATAAGCGTTTGTAGATAAAATATGTTTATGCTCGTCTTGTTAAATTTTAAAACTATTAGAATTATGATTTTATACAAAATCGTCAAAACTTCGTTATCGTCCAATGTCCCACGTTCCCTACGAGAAGTTAAGGCTAAAAACAACGATTTCTAGTCACAATAAGCTTTGTGACATCTTAATGATTATAATCAGCTTGTTTACTTTCAAAACTTCAGTTTAATTATTTATGTCAAAAAGGGTAAAACTTCAATATAGTTCGATTTCCCACGTTTTCAATGTGAAGTTAAGGCTTAAAACAACTATTTCTTGTCATAATAAGCTTTGTGAAAGCTTTAATGATTATACTCGGCTTGTTTACTTTCAAAACTCTTAGTTTGATTATTTATGTCAAAATGGGTAAAACTTTATTATAGTTCGATTTCCCACGTATCCAATGTGAAGTTAAGGCTTAAAACAACGATTTCTATTAAAAATAAGGGTTTGTAGATAAAATATGTTTATGCTCGTCTTGTTAAGTTTTAAAACTATTAGAATTATGATTTTATATAAAATCGTTAAAACTTCGTTATCATCCAATGTCCCACGTTCCCTACGAGAAGTTAAGGCTAAAAATAACTATTTCTAGTCACAATAAGCTTTGTGACATCTTAATGATTATACTCGGCTTGTTTACTTTCAAAACTCTTAGTTTGATTATTTATGTCAAAATGGGTAAAACTTCATTATAGTTAGATTTTCCACGTTTTCAATGTGAAGTTAAGGCTTAAAACAACTATTTCTAGTCACAATAAGCTTTGTGAAAGCTTTAATGATTATACTCGGCTTTTTTACTTGGAAAACTCTTAGTTTCATTATTTGTATCAAAATGGGTAAAACTTCCTTATAATTCGATTTCCCACGTTTCCAATGTGAAGGTAGGGCTTAAAACAACGATTTCTATTAAAAATAAGCGTTTGTAAATAAAATATGTTTATGCTCGTCTTGTTAAATTTTAAAACTATTAGAATTATGATTTTATACAACATCGTCAAAACTTCGTTATCGTCAATGCCCCACGTTCCCTACGAGAAGTTAAGGCTAAAAACAACGATTTTTAGTCACAATAAGCTTTGTTAAATCTTATTGATTATAATCGGCTTGTTTACTTTCAAAAGTCTCAGTTTAATTATTTATGTCAAAATGGGTAAAACTTCATTATAGTTCGATTTCCCTCGTTTTCAATGTGAAGTTAAGGCTTAAACAACTATTTCTTGTCACAATAAGCTTTGCGAAAGCTTTAATGATTATACTCGGCTCTTTTACTTTCAAAACTCTTAGTTTGATTATTTATGTCAAAATGGGTAAAACTTTATTATAGTTCGATTTCCCACGTATCCAATGTGAAGTTAAGGCTTAAAACAACGATTTCTATTAAAAATAAGGGTTTGTAGATAAAATATGTTTATGCTCGTCTTGTTGAATTTTAAAACTATTAGAATTATGATTTTATACAAAATCATCAAAACTTCGTTATCGTCCAATGTCCTACGTTCCCTACGAGAAGTTAAGGCTAAAAACAATGATTTCTAGTCACAATAAGCTTTGTGACATCTTAATGATTATACTCGGCTTGTTTACATTCAAAACTCTTAGTTTTATTATTTATGTCAAAATGGGTAAAACTTCATTATAGTTCGATTTCCCACGTTTTCAATGTGAAGTTAAGGCTTAAAACAACTATTTCTAGTCACAATAAGCTTTGTGAAAGTTTTAATGATTATACTTGGCTTGTTTACTTTCAAAACTCTTAGTTTGATTATTTATGTCAAAATGGGTAAAACTTTATTATAGTTCGATTTCCCACGTATCCAATGTGAAGTTAAGGCTTAAAACAACGATTTCTATTAAAAATAAGGGTTTGTAGATAAAATATGTTTATGCTCGTCTTGTTAAATTTTAAAACTATTAGAATTATGATTTTATACAAAATCATCAAAACTTCGTTATCGTCCAATGACCCACGTTCCCTACGAGAAGTTAAGGCTAAAAACAACGATTTCTAGTCACAATAAGCTTTTAATGAAAGCTTTAATGATTATACTCGGCTTTTTTTACTTAGAAAACTCTTAATTTCATTATTTGTATCAAAATGGGTAAAACTTCCTTATAATTCGATTTCCCACGTTTCCAATGTGAAGGTGGGGCTTAAAACAACGATTTCTATTAAAATAAAGCGTTTGTAGATAAAATATGTTTATGCTCGTCTTGTTAAATTTTAAAACTATTAGAATTATGATTTTATACAAAATCGTCAAAACTTCGTTATCGTCCAATGTCCCACGTTCCCTACGAGAAGTTAAGGCTAAAAACAACGATTTCTAGTCACAATAAGCTTTGTGAAAGCTTTAATGATTATACTCGGCTTTTTTTACTTAGAAAACTCTTAGTTTCATTATTTGTATCAAAATGGGTAAAACTTCCTTATAATTCGATTTCCCACGTTTCCAATGTGAAGGTAGGGCTTAAAACAACGATTTCTATTAAAAATAAGCGTTTGTAGATAAAATATGTTTATGCTCGTCTTGTTAAATTTTAAAACTATTAGAATTATGATTTTATACAAAATCGTCAAAACTTCGTTATCGTCCAATGTCCCACGTTCCCTACGAGAAGTTAAGGCTAAAAACAACGATTTCTAGTCACAATAAGCTTTGTGACATCTTAATGATTATACTCGGCTTGTTTATTTTCAAAACTCTTAGTTTGATTATTTATGTCAAAATGGGTAAAACTTCATTATAGTTCGATTTCTCACGTTTTCAATGTGAAGTTAAGGCTTAAAACAACTATTTCTAGTCACAATAAGCTTTGTGAAAGCTTTAATGATTATACTTGGCTTGTTTACTTTCAAAACTCTTAGTTTGATTATTTATGTCAAAATGGGTAAAACTTCATTATAGTTCGATTTCCCACGTATCCAATGTGAAGTTAAGGCTTAAAACAACGATTTCTATTAAAAATAGGGGTTTGTAAATAAAATATGTTTATGCTCGTCTTGTTAAATTTTAAAACTATTAGAATTATGATTTTATACAAAATCATCAAAACTTCGTTATCGTCCAATGACCCACGTTCCTTACGAGAAGTTAAGGCTAAAAACAACGATTTCTAGTCACAATAAGCTTTGTGAAAGCTTTAATGATTATACTCGGCTTTTTTTACTTAGAAAACTCTTAGTTTCATTATTTGTATCAAAATGGGTAAAACTTCCTTATAATTCGATTTCCCACGTTTCCAATGTGAAGGTAGGGCTTAAAACAACGATTTCTATTAAAAATAAGCGTTTGTAGATAAAATATGTTTATGCTCGTCTTGTTAAATTTTAAAACTATTAGAATTATGATTTTATACAAAATCGTCAAAACTTCGTTATCGTCCAATGTCCCACGTTCCCTACAAGAAGTTAAGGCTAAAAACAACGATTTCTAGTCACAATAAGCTTTGTGACATCTTAATGATTATACTCGGCTTGTTTATTTTTAAAACTCTTAGTTTGATTATTTATGTCAAAATGGGCAAAACTTCATTATAGTTCGATTTCCCACGTTTTCAATGTGAAGTTAAGGCTTAAAACAACTATTTCTAGTCACAATAAGCTTTGTGAAAGCTTTAATGATTATACTTGGCTTGTTTACTTTCAAAACTCTTAGTTTGATTATTTATGTCAAAATGGGTAAAACTTCATTATAGTTCGATTTCCCACGTATCCAATGTGAAGTTAAAGCTTAAAACAACGATTTCTATTAAAAATAAGGGTTTGTAGATAAAATATGTTTATGCTCGTCTTGTTAAGTTTTAAAACTATTAGAATTATGATTTTATATAAAATCGTTAAAACTTCGTTATCATCCAAAGTCCCACGTTCCCTACGAGAAGTTAAGGCTAAAAACAACTATTTCTAGTCACAATAAGCTTTGTGACATCTTAATGATTATACTCGGCTTGTTTACTTTCAAAACTCTAAGTTTGATTATTTATGTCAAAATGGGTAAAACTTCATTATAGTTCGATTTCCCACGTTTTCAATGTGAAGTTAAGGCTTAAAACAACTATTTCTAGTCACAATAAGCTTTGTGAAAGCTTTAATGATTATACTCGGCTTGTTTACATTCAAAACTCTTAGTTCGATTATTTTTGTCAAAATGGGTAAAACTTGATTATAATTTGATTTCTCACGTTTCCAATGTGAAGTTAAGTCTTAAAACAACGATTTCTATTAAAAATAAGCGTTTGTAGATAATATATGTTTATGCTCGTCTTGTTAAGTTTTAAAACTATTAGAATTATGATTTTATACAAAATCGTTAAAACTTCGTTATCGTCCAATGTCCTACGTTCCCTACGAGAAGTTAAGGCTAAAAACAACGATTTCTAGTCACAATAAGCTTTGTGACATCTTAATGATTATACTCGGCTTGTTTACTTTCAAAACTCTAAGTTTGATTATTTATGTCAAAATGGGTAAAACTTCATTATAGCTCGATTTCCCACGTTTTCAATGTGAAGTTAAGGCTTAAAACAACGATTTCTATTAAAAATAAGGGTTTGTAGATAAAATATGTTTATGCTCGTCTTGTTAAGTTTTAAAACTATTAGAATTATGATTTTATATAAAATCGTTAAAACTTCGTTATCATCCAATGTCCCACGTTCCCTACGAGAAGTTAAGGCTAAAAATAACTATTTCTAGTCACAATAAGCTTTGTGACATCTTAATGATTATACTCGGCTTGTTTACTTTCAAAACTCTTAGTTTGATTATTTATGTCAAAATGGGTAAAACTTCATTATAGTTAGATTTTCCACGTTTTCAATGTGAAGTTAAGGCTTAAAACAACTATTTCTAGTCACAATAAGCTTTGTGAAAGCTTTAATGATTATACTCGGCTTTTTTTACTTGGAAAACTCTTAGTTTCATTATTTGTATCAAAATGGGTAAAACTTCCTTATAATTCGATTTCCCACGTTTCCAATGTGAAGGTAGGGCTTAAAACAACGATTTCTATTAAAAATAAGCGTTTGTAAATAAAATATGTTTATGCTCGTCTTGTTAAATTTTAAAACTATTAGAATTATGATTTTATACAACATCGTCAAAACTTCGTTATCGTCCAATGCCCCACGTTCCCTACGAGAAGTTAAGGCTAAAAACAACGATTTCTAGTCACAATAAGCTTTGTTAAATCTTATTGATTATAATCGGCTTGTTTACTTTCAAAAGTCTCAGTTTAATTATTTATGTCAAAATGGGTAAAACTTCATTATAGTTCGATTTCCTCGTTTTCAATGTGAAGTTAAGGCTTAAACAACTATTTCTTGTCACAATAAGCTTTTGTGAAAGCTTTAATGATTATACTCGGCTCTTTTACTTTCAAAACTCTTAGTTTGATTATTTATGTCAAAATGGGTAAAACTTTATTATAGTTCGATTTCCCACGTATCCAATGTGAAGTTAAGGCTTAAAACAACGATTTCTATTAAAAATAAGGGTTTGTAGATAAAATATGTTTATGCTCGTCTTGTTGAATTTTAAAACTATTAGAATTATGATTTTATACAAAATCATCAAAACTTCGTTATCGTCCAATGTCCTACGTTCCCTACGAGAAGTTAAGGCTAAAAACAATGATTTCTAGTCACAATAAGCTTTGTGACATCTTAATGATTATACTCGGCTTGTTTACATTCAAAACTCTTAGTTTTATTATTTATGTCAAAATGGGTAAAACTTCATTATAGTTCGATTTCCCACGTTTTCAATGTGAAGTTAAGGCTTAAAACAACTATTTCTAGTCACAATAAGCTTTGTGAAAGTTTTAATGATTATACTTGGCTTGTTTACTTTCAAAACTCTTAGTTTGATTATTTATGTCAAAATGGGTAAAACTTTATTATAGTTCGATTTCCCACGTATCCAATGTGAAGTTAAGGCTTAAAACAACGATTTCTATTAAAAATAAGGGTTTGTAGATAAAATATGTTTATGCTCGTCTTGTTAAATTTTAAAACTATTAGAATTATGATTTTATACAAAATCATCAAAACTTCGTTATCGTCCAATGACCCACGTTCCCTACGAGAAGTTAAGGCTAAAAACAACGATTTCTAGTCACAATAAGCTTTGTGAAAGCTTTAATGATTATACTCGGCTTTTTTTACTTAGAAAACTCTTAATTTCATTATTTGTATCAAAATGGGTAAAACTTCCTTATAATTCGATTTCCCACGTTTCCAATGTGAAGGTGGGGCTTAAAACAACGATTTCTATTAAAATAAAGCGTTTGTAGATAAAATATGTTTATGCTCGTCTTGTTAAATTTTAAAACTATTAGAATTATGATTTTATACAAAATCGTCAAAACTTCGTTATCGTCCAATGTCCCACGTTCCCTACGAGAAGTTAAGGCTAAAAACAACGATTTCTAGTCACAATAAGCTTTGTGAAAGCTTTAATGATTATACTCGGCTTTTTTTACTTAGAAAACTCTTAGTTTCATTATTTGTATCAAAATGGGTAAAACTTCCTTATAATTCGATTTCCCACGTTTCCAATGTGAAGTAAGGCTTAAAACAACGATTTCTATTAAAAATAAGCGTTTGTAGATAAAATATGTTTATGCTCGTCTTGTTAAATTTTAAAACTATTAGAATTATGATTTTATACAAAATCGTTAAAACTTCGTTATCGTCCAATGTCCCACGTTCCCTACGAGAAGTTAAGGCTAAAAACAACGATTTCTAGTCACAATAAGCTTTGTGACATCTTAATGATTATACTCGGCTTGTTTATTTTCAAAACTCTTAGTTTGATTATTTATGTCAAAATGGGTAAAACTTCATTATAGTTCGATTTTCACGTTTTCAATGTGAAGTTAAGGCTTAAAACAACTATTTCTAGTCACAATAAGCTTTGTGAAAGCTTTAATGATTATACTTGGCTTGTTTACTTTCAAAACTCTTAGTTTGATTATTTATGTCAAAATGGGTAAAACTTCATTATAGTTCGATTTCCCACGTATCCAATGTGAAGTTAAGGCTTAAAACAACGATTTCTATTAAAAATAGGGGTTTGTAAATAAAATATGTTTATGCTCGTCTTGTTAAATTTTAAAACTATTAGAATTATGATTTTATACAAAATCATCAAAACTTCGTTATCGTTCAATGACCCACGTTTCCTTACGAAGTTAAGGCTAAAAACAACGATTTCTAGTCACAATAAGCTTTGTGAAAGCTTTAATGATTATACTCGGCTTTTTTTACTTAGAAAACTCTTAGTTTCATTATTTGTATCAAAATGGGTAAAACTTCCTTATAATTCGATTTCCCACGTTTCCAATGTGAAGGTAGGGCTTAAAACAACGATTTCTATTAAAAATAAGCGTTTGTAGATAAAATATGTTTATGCTCGTCTTGTTAAATTTTAAAACTATTAGAATTATGATTTTATACAAAATCGTCAAAACTTCGTTATCGTCCAATGTCCCACGTTCCCTACAAGAAGTTAAGGCTAAAAACAACGATTTCTAGTCACAATAAGCTTTGTGACATCTTAATGATTATACTCGGCTTGTTTATTTTTAAAACTCTTAGTTTGATTATTTATGTCAAAATGGGCAAAACTTCATTATAGTTCGATTTCCCACGTTTTCAATGTGAAGTTAAGGCTTAAAACAACTATTTCTAGTCACAATAAGCTTTGTGAAAGCTTTAATGATTATACTTGGCTTGTTTACTTTCAAAACTCTTAGTTTGATTATTTATGTCAAAATGGGTAAAACATCATTATAGTTCGATTTCCCACGTTTCCAATGTGAAGTTAAAGCTTAAAACAACGATTTCTATTAAAAATAAGGGTTTGTAGATAAAATATGTTTATGCTCGTCTTGTTAAGTTTTAAAACTATTAGAATTATGATTTTATATAAAATCGTTAAAACTTTCGTTATCATCCAAAGTCCCACGTTCCCTACTAGAAGTTAAGGCTAAAAACAACTATTTCTAGTCACAATAAGCTTTGTGACATCTTAATGATTATACTCGGCTTGTTTACTTTCAAAACTCTAAGTTTGATTATTTATGTCAAAATGGGTAAAACTTCATTATAGTTCGATTTCCCACGTTTTCAATGTGAAGTTAAGGCTTAAAACAACTATTTCTAGTCACAATAAGCTTTGTGAAAGCTTTAATGATTATACTCGGCTTGTTTACATTCAAAACTCTTAGTTCGATTATTTTTGTCAAAATGGGTAAAACTTGATTATAATTTGATTTCACGTTTCCAATGTGAAGTTAAGTCTTAAAACAACGATTTCTATTAAAAATAAGCGTTTGTAGATAATATATGTTTATGCTCGTCTTGTTAAGTTTTAAAACTATTAGAATTATGATTTTATACAAAATCGTTAAAACTTCGATATCGTCCTAAATCCCACGTTCCCTACGAGAAGTTAAGGCTAAAAACAACGATTTCTAGTCACAATAAGCTTTGTGACATCTTAATGATTATACTCGGCTTGTTTACTTTCAAAACTCTAAGTTTGATTATTTATGTCAAAATGGGTAAAACTTCATTATAGTTCGATTTCCCACGTTTTCAATGTGAAGTTAAGGCTTAAAACAACTATTTCAAGTCACAATAAGCTTTGTGAATGCTTTAATGATTATACTTGGCTTGTTTACTTTCAAAACTCTTAGTTTGTTTATTTATGTCAAAATGGGTTAAACTTCATTATAGTTCGATTTCCCACGTATCCAATGTGAAGTTAAGGCTTAAAAAATCGATTTCTATTAAAAATAGGGGTTTGTAGATAAAATATGTTTATGCTCGTCTTGTTAAGTTTTAAAACTATTAGAATTATGATTTTATACAAAATCGTTAAAACTTCGTTATCATCCAATGTCCCACGTTCCCTACGAAGTTAAGGCTAAAAACAACTATTTCTAGTCACAATAAGCTTTGTGACATCTTAATGATTATACTCGGCTTGTTTACTTTCAAAACTCTTAGTTTGATTATTTATGTCAAAATGGGTAAAACTTCATTATAGTTCGATTTTCCACGTTTTCAATGTGAAGTTAAGGCTTAAACAACTATTTCTTGTCACAATAAGCTTTGTGAAAGCTTTAATGATTATACTCGGCTTTTTACTTTCAAAACTCTTAGTTTGATTATTTATGTCAAAATGGGTAAAACTTTATTATAGTTCGATTTCCCACGTATCCAATGTGAAGTTAAGGCTTAAAACAACGATTTCTATTAAAAATAAGGTTTGTAGATAAAATATGTTTATGCTCGTCTTGTTGAATTTTAAAATTATTAGAATTATGATTTTATACAAAATCATTAAAACTTCGTTATCGTCAATGTCCCACGTTCCCTACGAGAAGTTAAGGCTAAAAACAATGATTTCTAGTCACAATAAGCTTTGTGACATCTTAATGATTATACTCGGCTTGTTTACATTCAAAACTCTTAGTTTGATTATTTATGTCAAAATGGGTTAAACTTCATTATAGTTCGATTTCCCACGTATCCAATGTGAAGTTAAGGCTTAAAACAACGATTTTATTAAAAATAAGGGTTTGTAGATAAAATATGTTTATGCTCATCTTGTTAAGTTTTAAAACTATTAGAATTATGATTTTTATAAAATCGTTAAAACTTCGTTATCATCCAATGTCCCACGTTCCCTACGAGAAGTTAAGGCTAAAAATAACTATTTCTAGTCACAATAAGCTTTGTGACATCTTAATGATTATACTCGGCTTGTTTACTTTCAAAACTCTTAGTTTGATTATTTATGTCAAAATGGGTAAAACTTCATTATAGTTCGATTTTCCACGTTTTCAATGTGAAGTTAAGGCTTAAAACAACTATTTCTAGTCACAATAAGCTTTGTGAAAGCTTTAATGATTATACTCTCTTTTTTTTACTTGGAAAACTCTTAGTTTCATTATTTGTATCAAAATGGGTAAAACTTCCTTATAATTCGATTTCCCACGTTTCCAATGTGAAGGTAGGGCTTAAAACAACGATTTCTATTAAAAATAAGCGTTTGTAAATAAAATATGTTTATGCTCGTCTTGTTAAATTTTAAAACTATTAGAATTATGATTTTATACAACATCGTTAAAACTTCGTTATCGTCCAATGTCCCACGTTCCCTACGAGAAGTTAAGGCTAAAAACAACGATTTCTAGTCACAATAAGCTTTTTAAATCTTATTGATTATAATCGGCTTGTTTACTTTCAAAACTCTAGTTTAATTATTTATGTCAAAATGGGTAAAACTTCATTATAGTTCGATTCCCTCGTTTTCAATGTGAAGTTAAGGCTTAAACAACTATTTCTTGTCACAATAAGCTTTGTGAAAGCTTTAATGATTATACTCGGCTTCTTTTACTTTCAAAACTCTTAGTTTGATTATTTATGTCAAAATGGGTAAAACTTTATTATAGTTCGATTTCCCACGTTTCCAATGTGAAGTTAAGGCTTAAAACAACGATTTCTATTAAAAATAAGGGTTTGTAGATAAAATATGTTTATGCTCGTCTTGTTGAATTTTAAAACTATTAGAATTATGATTTTATACAAAATCATCAAAACTTCGTTATCGTCCAATGTCCCACGTTCCCTACGAGAAGTTAAGGCTAAAAACAATGATTTCTAGTCACAATAAGCTTTGTGACATCTTAATGATTATACTCGGCTTGTTTACATTCAAAACTCTTAGTTTTATTATTTATGTCAAAATGGGTAAAACTTCATTATAGTTCGATTTCCCACGTTTTCAATGTGAAGTTAAGGCTTAAAACAACTATTTCTAGTCACAATAAGCTTTGTGAAAGTTTTAATGATTATACTTGGCTTGTTTACTTTCAAAACTCTTAGTTTGATTATTTATGTCAAAATGGGTAAAACTTTATTATAGTTCGATTTCCCACGTATCCAATGTGAAGTTAAGGCTTAAAACAACGATTTCTATTAAAAATAAGGGTTTGTAGATAAAATATGTTTATGCTCGTCTTGTTAAATTTTAAAACTATTAGAATTATGATTTTATACAAAATCATCAAAACTTCGTTATCGTCCAATGACCCACGTTCCCTACGAGAAGTTAAGGCTAAAAACAACGATTTCTAGTCACAATAAGCTTTGTGAAAGCTTTAATGATTATACTCGGCTTTTTTTACTTAGAAAACTCTTAATTTCATTATTTGTATCAAAATGGGTAAAACTTCCTTATAATTCGATTTCCCACGTTTCCAATGTGAAGGTAAGGCTTAAAACAACGATTTCTATTAAAATAAAGCGTTTGTAGATAAAATATGTTTATGCTCGTCTTGTTAAATTTTAAAACTATTAGAATTATGATTTTATACAAAATCGTCAAAACTTCATTATCGTTCAATGTCCCACGTTCCCTACGAGAAGTTAAGGCTAAAAACAACGATTTCTAGTCACAATAAGCTTTGTGAAAGCTTTAATGATTATACTCGGCTTTTTTACTTTAGAAAACTCTTAGTTTCATTATTTGTATCAAAATGGGTAAAACTTCCTTATAATTCGATTTCCCACGTTTCCAATGTGAAGGTAGGCTTAAAACAACGATTTCTATTAAAAATAAGCGTTTGTAGATAAAATATGTTTATGCTCGTCTTGTTAAATTTTAAAACTATTAGAATTATGATTTTATACAAAATCGTTAAAACTTCGTTATCGTCCAATGTCCCACGTTCCCTACGAGAAGTTAAGGCTAAAAACAACGATTTCTAGTCACAATAAGCTTTGTGACATCTTAATGATTATACTCGGCTTGTTTATTTTCAAAACTCTTAGTTTGATTATTTATGTCAAAATGGGTAAAACTTCATTATAGTTCGATTTCCACGTTTTCAATGTGAAGTTAAGGCTTAAAACAACTATTTCTAGTCACAATAAGCTTTGTGAAAGCTTTAATGATTATACTGGCTTGTTTACTTTCAAAACTCTTAGTTTGATTATTTATGTCAAAATGGGTAAAACTTCATTATAGTTCGATTTCCCACGTATCCAATGTGAAGTTAAGGCTTAAAACAACGATTTCTATTAAAAATAGGGGTTTGTAAATAAAATATGTTTATGCTCGTCTTGTTAAATTTTAAAACTATTAGAATTATGATTTTATACAAAATCATCAAAACTTCGTTATCGTCCAATGACCCACGTTCCTTACGAGAAGTTAAGGCTAAAAACAACGATTTCTAGTCACAATAAGCTTTGTGAAAGCTTTAATGATTATACTCGGCTTTTTTACTTAGAAAACTCTTAGTTTCATTATTTGTATCAAAATGGGTAAAACTTCCTTATAATTCGATTTCCCACGTTTTTCAATGTGAAGTTAAGGCTTAAAACAACGATTTCTATTAAAAATAAGCGTTTGTAGATAAAATATGTTTATGCTCGTCTTGTTAAATTTTAAAACTATTAGAATTATGATTTTATACAAAATCGTTAAAACTTCGTTATCGTCCAATGTCCCACGTTCCCTACAAGAAGTTAAGGCTAAAAACAACGATTTCTAGTCACAATAAGCTTTGTGACATCTTAATGATTATACTCGGCTTGTTTATTTTTAAAACTCTTAGTTTGATTATTTATGTCAAAATGGGCAAAACTTCATTATAGTTCGATTTCCCACGTTTTCAATGTGAAGTTAAGGCTTAAAACAACTATTTCTAGTCACAATAAGCTTTGTGAAAGCTTTAATGATTATACTTGGCTTGTTTACTTTCAAAACTCTTAGTTTGATTATTTATGTCAAAATGGGTAAAACTTCATTATAGTTCGATTTCCCACGTATCCAATGTGAAGTTAAAGCTTAAAACAACGATTTCTATTAAAAATAAGGGTTTGTAGATAAAATATGTTTATGCTCGTCTTGTTAAGTTTTAAAACTATTAGAATTATGATTTTATATAAAATCGTTAAAACTTCGTTATCATCCAAAGTCCCACGTTCCCTACGAGAAGTTAAGGCTAAAAACAACTATTTCTAGTCACAATAAGCTTTGTGACATCTTAATGATTATACTCGGCTTGTTTACTTTCAAAACTCTAAGTTTGATTATTTATGTCAAAATGGGTAAAACTTCATTATAGTTCGATTTCCCACGTTTTCAATGTGAAGTTAAGGCTTAAAACAACTATTTCTAGTCACAATAAGCTTTGTGAAAGCTTTAATGATTATACTCGGCTTGTTTACATTCAAAACTCTTAGTTTGATTATTTTTGTCAAAATGGGTAAAACTTGATTATAATTTGATTTCTCACGTTTCCAATGTGAAGTTAAGTCTTAAAACAACGATTTCTATTAAAAATAAGCGTTTGTAGATAATATATGTTTATGCTCGTCTTGTTAAGTTTTAAAACTATTAGAATTATGATTTTATACAAAATCGTTAAAACTTCGTTATCGTCCAATGTCCTACGTTCCCTACGAGAAGTTAAGGCTAAAAACAACGATTTCTAGTCACAATAAGCTTTGTGACATCTTAATGATTATACTCGGCTTGTTTACTTTCAAAACTCTAAGTTTGATTATTTATGTCAAAATGGGTAAAACTTCATTATAGCTCGATTTCCCACGTTTTCAATGTGAAGTTAAGGCTCAAAACAACTATTTCTAGTCACAATAAGCTTTGTGAAAGCTTTAATGATTATACTTGGCTTGTTTACTTTCAAAACTCTTAGTTTGATTATTTATGTCAAAATGGGTTAAACTTCATTATAGTTCGATTTCCCACGTTATCCAATGTGAAGTTAAGGCTTAAAAAATCGATTTCTATTAAAAATAAGGGTTTGTAGATAAAATATGTTTATGCTCGTCTTGTTAAGTTTTAAAACTATTAGAATTATGATTTTATACAAAATCGTTAAAACTTCGTTATCATCCAATGTCCCACGTTCCCTACGAGAAGTTAAGGCTAAAAACAACTATTTCTAGTCACAATAAGCTTTGTGACATCTTAATGATTATACTCGGCTTGTTTACTTTCAAAACTCTTAGTTTGATTATTTATGTCAAAATGGGTAAAACTTCATTATAGTTCGATTTTCCACGTTTTCAATGTGAAGTTAAGGCTTAAACAACTATTTCTTGTCACAATAAGCTTTGCGAAAGCTTTAATGATTATACTCGGCTCTTTTACTTTCAAAACTCTTAGTTTGATTATTTATGTCAAAATGGGTAAAACTTTATTATAGTTCGATTTCCCACGTATCCAATGTGAAGTTAAGGCTTAAAACAACGATTTCTATTAAAAATAAGGGTTTGTAGATAAAATATGTTTATGCTCGTCTTGTTGAATTTTAAAATTATTAGAATTATGATTTTATACAAAATCATCAGAACTTCGTTATCGTCCAATGTCCTACGTTCCCTACGAGAAGTTAAGGCTAAAAACAATGATTTCTAGTCACAATAAGCTTTGTGACATCTTAATGATTATACTCGGCTTGTTTACATTCAAAACTCTTAGTTTGATTATTTATGTCAAAATGGGTTAAACTTCATTATAGTTCGATTTCCCACGTATCCAATGTGAAGTTAAGGCTTAAAACAACGATTTTTATTAAAAATAGGGGTTTGTAGATAAAATATGTTTATGCTCGTCTTGTTAAGTTTTAAAACTATTAGAATTATGATTTTATATAAAATCGTTAAAACTTCGTTATCATCCAATGTCCCACGTTCCCTACGAGAAGTTAAGGCTAAAAATAACTATTTCTAGTCACAATAAGCTTTGTGACATCTTAATGATTATACTCGGCTTGTTTACTTTCAAAACTCTTAGTTTGATTATTTATGTCAAAATGGGTAAAACTTCATTATAGTTCGATTTTCCACGTTTTCAATGTGAAGTTAAGGCTTAAAACAACTATTTCTAGTCACAATAAGCTTTGTGAAAGCTTTAATGATTATACTCGGCTTTTTTTACTTGGAAAACTCTTAGTTTCATTATTTGTATCAAAATGGGTAAAACTTTATTATAGTTCGATTTCCCACGTATCCAATGTGAAGTTAAGGCTTAAAACAACGATTTCTATTAAAAATAAGGGTTTGTAGATAAAATATGTTTATGCTCGTCTTGTTAAATTTTAAAACTATTAGAATTATGATTTTATACAAAATCATCAAAACTTCGTTATCGTCCAATGACCCACGTTCCCTACGAGAAGTTAAGGCTAAAAACAACGATTTCTAGTCACAATAAGCTTTGTGAAAGCTTTAATGATTATACTCGGCTTTTTTACTTAGAAAACTCTTAGTTTCATTATTTGTATCAAAATGGGTAAAACTTCCTTATAATTCGATTTCCCACGTTTCCAATGTGAAGTAGGGCTTAAAACAACGATTTCTATTAAAAATAAGCGTTTGTAGATAAAATATGTTTATGCTCGTCTTGTTAAATTTTAAAACTATTAGAATTATGATTTTATACAAAATCGTCAAACATTCGTTATCGTCCAATGTCCCACGTTCCCTACGAGAAGTTAAGGCTAAAAACAACGATTTCTAGTCACAATAAGCTTTGTGACATCTTAATGATTATACTCGGCTTGTTTACTTTCAAAACTCTTAGTTTGATTATTTATGTCAAAATGGGTAAAACTTCATTATAGCTCGATTTCCCACGTTTTCAATGTGAAGTTAAGGCTTAAAACAACTATTTCTAGTCACAATAAGCTTTGTGAAAGCTTTAATGATTATACTTGGCTTGTTTACTTTCAAAACTCTTAGTTTGATTATTTATGTCAAAATGGGTTAAACTTCATTATAGTTCGATTTCCCACGTATCCAATGTGAAGTTAAGGCTTAAAAAATCGATTTCTATTAAAAATAGGGGTTTGTAGATAAAATATGTTTATGCTCGTCTCGTTAAGTTTTAAAACTATTAGAATTATGATTTTATACAAAATCGTTAAAACTTCGTTATCATCCAATGTCCCACGTTCCCTACGAGAAGTTAAGGCTAAAAACAACTATTTCTAGTCACAATAAGCTTTGTGACATCTTAATGATTATACTCGGCTTGTTTACTTTCAAAACTCTTAGTTTGATTATTTATGTCAAAATGGGTAAAACTTCATTATAGTTCGATTTTCCACGTTTTCAATGTGAAGTTAAGGCTTAAAACAACTATTTCTAGTCACAATAAGCTTTGTGAAAGCTTTAATGATTATACTCGGCTTTTTTACTTGGAAAACTCTTAGTTTCATTATTTGTATCAAAATGGGTAAAACTTACTTATAATTCGATTTCCCACGTTTCCAATGTGAAGGTAGGGCTTAAAACAACGATTTCTATTAAAAATAAGCGTTTGTAGATAAAATATGTTTATGCTCGTCTTGTTAAATTTTAAAACTATTAGAATTATGATTTTATACAAAATCATCAAAACTTCGTTATCGTCCAATGACCCACGTTCCCTACGAGAAGTTAAGGCTAAAAACAACGATTTCTAGTCACAATAAGCTTTGTGACATCTTAATGATTATACTCGGCTTGTTTACTTTCAAAACTCTTAGTTTGATTATTTATGTCAAAATGGGTAAAACTTCATTATAGTTCGATTTTCCACGTTTTCAATGTGAAGTTAAGGCTTAAAACAACTATTTCTAGTCACAATAAGCTTTGTGAAAGCTTTAATGATTATACTCGGCTTTTTTTACTTGGAAAACTCTTAGTTTCATTATTTGTATCAAAATGGGTAAAACTTTATTATAGTTCGATTTCCCACGTATCCAATGTGAAGTTAAGGCTTAAAACAACGATTTCTATTAAAAATAAGGGTTTGTAGATAAAATATGTTTATGCTCGTCTTGTTAAATTTTAAAACTATTAGAATTATGATTTTATACAAAATCATCAAAACTTCGTTATCGTCCAATGACCCACGTTCCCTACGAGAAGTGAAGGCTAAAAACAACGATTTCTAGTCACAATAAGCTTTGTGAAAGCTTTAATGATTATACTCGGCTTTTTTTACTTAGAAAACTCTTAGTTTCATTATTTGTATCAAAATGGGTAAAACTTCCTTATAATTCGATTTCCCACGTTTCCAATGTGAAGGTAGGGCTTAAAACAACGATTTCTATTAAAAATAAGCGTTTGTAGATAAAATATGTTTATGCTCGTCTTGTTAAATTTTAAAACTATTAGAATTATGATTTTATACAAAATCGTCAAAACTTCGTTATCGTCCAATGTCCCACGTTCCCTACGAGAAGTTAAGGCTAAAAACAACGATTTCTAGTCACAATAAGCTTTGTGACATCTTAATGATTATACTCGGCTTGTTTATTTTCAAAACTCTTAGTTTGATTATTTATGTCAAAATGGGCAAAACTTCATTATAGTTCGATTTCCACGTTTTCAATGTGAAGTTAAGGCTTAAAACAACTATTTCTAGTCACAATAAGCTTTGTGAAAGCTTTAATGATTATACTTGGCTTGTTTACTTTCAAAACTCTTAGTTTGATTATTTATGTCAAAATGGGTAAAACTTCATTATAGTTCGATTTCCCACGTATCCAATGTGAAGTTAAAGCTTAAAACAACGATTTCTATTAAAAATAAGGGTTTGTAGATAAAATATGTTTATGCTCGTCTTGTTAAGTTTTAAAACTATTAGAATTATGATTTTATATAAAATCGTTAAAACTTCGTTATCATCCAAAGTCCCACGTTCCCTACGAGAAGTTAAGGCTAAAAACAACTATTTCTAGTCACAATAAGCTTTGTGACATCTTAATGATTATACTCGGCTTGTTTACTTTCAAAACTCTAAGTTTGATTATTTATGTCAAAATGGGTAAAACTACATTATAGTTCGATTTCCCACGTTTTCAATGTGAAGTTAAGGCTTAAAACAACTATTTCTAGTCACAATAAGCTTTGTGAAAGCTTTAATGATTATACTCGGCTTGTTTACATTCAAAACTCTTAGTTCGATTATTTTTGTCAAAATGGGTAAAACTTGATTATAATTTGATTTCTCACGTTTCCAATGTGAAGTTAAGTCTTAAAACAACGATTTCTATTAAAAATAAGCGTTTGTAGATAATATATGTTTATGCTCGTCTTGTTAAGTTTTAAAACTATTAGAATTATGATTTTATACAAAATCGTTAAAACTTCGTTATCGTCCAATGTCCTACGTTCCCTACGAGAAGTTAAGGCTAAAAACAACGATTTCTAGTCACAATAAGCTTTGTGACATCTTAATGATTATACTCGGCTTGTTTACTTTCAAAACTCTAAGTTTGATTATTTATGTCAAAATGGGTAAAACTTCATTATAGCTCGATTTCCCACGTTTTCAATGTGAAGTTAAGGCTTAAAACAACTATTTCTAGTCACAATAAGCTTTGTGAAAGCTTTAATGATTATACTTGGCTTGTTTACTTTCAAAACTCTTAGTTTGATTATTTATGTCAAAATGGGTTAAACTTCATTATAGTTCGATTTCCCACGTATCCAATGTGAAGTTAAGGCTTAAAAAATCGATTTCTATTAAAAATAGGGGTTTGTAGATAAAATATGTTTATGCTCGTCTGTTAAGTTTTAAAACTATTAGAATTATGATTTTATACAAAATCGTTAAAACTTCGTTATCATCCAATGTCCCACGTTCCCTACGAGAAGTTAAGGCTAAAAACAACTATTTCTAGTCACAATAAGCTTTGTGACATCTTAATGATTATACTCGGCTTGTTTACTTTCAAAACTCTTAGTTTGATTATTTATGTCAAAATGGGTAAAACTTCATTATAGTTCGATTTTCCACGTTTTCAATGTGAAGTTAAGGCTTAAAACAACTATTTCTAGTCACAATAAGCTTTGTGAAAGCTTTAATGATTATACTCGGCTTTTTTTACTTGGAAAACTCTTAGTTTCATTATTTGTATCAAAATGGGTAAAACTTACTTATAATTCGATTTCCCACGTTTCCAATGTGAAGGTAGGGCTTAAAACAACGATTTCTATTAAAAATAAGCGTTTGTAGATAAAATATGTTTATGCTCGTCTTGTTAAATTTTAAAACTATTAGAATTATGATTTTATACAAAATCATCAAAACTTCGTTATCGTCCAATGACCCACGTTCCCTACGAGAAGTTAAGGCTAAAAACAACGATTTCTAGTCACAATAAGCTTTGTGACATCTTAATGATTATACTCGGCTTGTTTACTTTCAAAACTCTTAGTTTGATTATTTATGTCAAAATGGGTAAAACTTCATTATAGTTCGATTTTCCACGTTTTCAATGTGAAGTTAAGGCTTAAAACAACTATTTCTAGTCACAATAAGCTTTGTGAAAGCTTTAATGATTATACTCGGCTTTTTTACTTGGAAAACTCTTAGTTTCATTATTTGTATCAAAATGGGTAAAACTTTATTATAGTTCGATTTCCCACGTATCCAATGTGAAGTTAAGGCTTAAAACAACGATTTCTATTAAAAATAAGGGTTTGTAGATAAAATATGTTTATGCTCGTCTTGTTAAATTTTAAAACTATTAGAATTATGATTTTATACAAAATCATCAAAACTTCGTTATCGTCCAATGACCCACGTTCCCTACGAGAAGTGAAGGCTAAAAACAACGATTTCTAGTCACAATAAGCTTTGTGAAAGCTTTAATGATTATACTCGGCTTTTTTTACTTAGAAAACTCTTAGTTTCATTATTTGTATCAAAATGGGTAAAACTTCCTTATAATTCGATTTCCCACGTTTCCAATGTGAAGGTAGGGCTTAAAACAACGATTTCTATTAAAAATAAGCGTTTGTAGATAAAATATGTTTATGCTCGTCTTGTTAAATTTTAAAACTATTAGAATTATGATTTTATACAAAATCGTCAAAACTTCGTTATCGTCCAATGTCCCACGTTCCCTACGAGAAGTTAAGGCTAAAAACAACGATTTCTAGTCACAATAAGCTTTGTGACATCTTAATGATTATACTCGGCTTGTTTATTTTCAAAACTCTTAGTTTGATTATTTATGTCAAAATGGGTAAGACTTCATTATAGTTCGATTTCTCACGTTTTCAATGTGAAGTTATGGCTTAAAACAACTATTTCTAGTCACAATAAGCTTTGTGAAAGCTTTAATGATTATACTTGGCTTGTTTACTTTCAAAACTCTTAGTTTGATTATTTATGTCAAAATGGGTAAAACTTCATTATAGTTCGATTTCCCACGTATCCAATGTGAAGTTAAAGCTTAAAACAACGATTTCTATTAAAAATAAGGGTTTGTAGATAAAATATGTTTATGCTCGTCTTGTTAAGTTTTAAAACTATTAGAATTATGATTTTATATAAAATCGTTAAAACTTCGTTATCATCCAAAGTCCCACGTTCCCTACGAGAAGTTAAGGCTAAAAACAACTATTTCTAGTCACAATAAGCTTTGTGACATCTTAATGATTATACTCGGCTTGTTTACTTTCAAAACTCTAAGTTTGATTATTTATGTCAAAATGGGTAAAACTACATTATAGTTCGATTTCCCACGTTTTCAATGTGAAGTTAAGGCTTAAAACAACTATTTCTAGTCACAATAAGCTTTGTGAAAGCTTTAATGATTATACTCGGCTTGTTTACATTCAAAACTCTTAGTTCGATTATTTTTGTCAAAATGGGTAAAACTTGATTATAATTTGATTTCTCACGTTTCCAATGTGAAGTTAAGTCTTAAAACAACGATTTCTATTAAAAATAAGCGTTTGTAGATAAAATATGTTTATGCTCGTCTTGTTAAATTTTAAAACTATTAGAATTATGATTTTATACAAAATCATCAAAACTTCGTTATCGTCCAATGACCCACGTTCCCTACGAGAAGTTAAGGCTAAAAACAACGATTTCTAGTCACAATAAGCTTTGTGACATCTTAATGATTATACTCGGCTTGTTTACTTTCAAAACTCTTAGTTTGATTATTTATGTCAAAATGGGTAAAACTTCATTATAGTTCGATTTTCCACGTTTTCAATGTGAAGTTAAGGCTTAAAACAACTATTTCTAGTCACAATAAGCTTTGTGAAAGCTTTAATGATTATACTCGGCTTTTTTTACTTGGAAAACTCTTAGTTTCATTATTTGTATCAAAATGGGTAAAACTTTATTATAGTTCGATTTCCCACGTATCCAATGTGAAGTTAAGGCTTAAAACAACGATTTCTATTAAAAATAAGGGTTTGTAGATAAAATATGTTTATGCTCGTCTTGTTAAATTTTAAAACTATTAGAATTATGATTTTATACAAAATCATCAAAACTTCGTTATCGTCCAATGACCCACGTTCCCTACGAGAAGTGAAGGCTAAAAACAACGATTTCTAGTCACAATAAGCTTTGTGAAAGCTTTAATGATTATACTCGGCTTTTTTACTTAGAAAACTCTTAGTTTCATTATTTGTATCAAAATGGGTAAAACTTCCTTATAATTCGATTTCCCACGTTTCCAATGTGAAGGTAGGGCTTAAAACAACGATTTCTATTAAAAATAAGCGTTTGTAGATAAAATATGTTTATGCTCGTCTTGTTAAATTTTAAAACTATTAGAATTATGATTTTATACAAAATCGTCAAAACTTCGTTATCGTCCAATGTCCCACGTTCCCTACGAGAAGTTAAGGCTAAAAACAACGATTTCTAGTCACAATAAGCTTTGTGACATCTTAATGATTATACTCGGCTTGTTTATTTTCAAAACTCTTAGTTTGATTATTTATGTCAAAATGGGTAAGACTTCATTATAGTTCGATTTCTCACGTTTTCAATGTGAAGTTATGGCTTAAAACAACTATTTCTAGTCACAATAAGCTTTGTGAAAGCTTTAATGATTATACTTGGCTTGTTTACTTTCAAAACTCTTAGTTTGATTATTTATGTCAAAATGGGTAAAACTTCATTATAGTTCGATTTCCCACGTATCCAATGTGAAGTTAAAGCTTAAAACAACGATTTCTATTAAAAATAAGGGTTTGTAGATAAAATATGTTTATGCTCGTCTTGTTAAGTTTTAAAACTATTAGAATTATGATTTTATATAAAATCGTTAAAACTTCGTTATCATCCAAAGTCCCACGTTCCCTACGAGAAGTTAAGGCTAAAAACAACTATTTCTAGTCACAATAAGCTTTGTGACATCTTAATGATTATACTCGGCTTGTTTACTTTCAAAACTCTAAGTTTGATTATTTATGTCAAAATGGGTAAAACTACATTATAGTTCGATTTCCCACGTTTTCAATGTGAAGTTAAGGCTTAAAACAACTATTTCTAGTCACAATAAGCTTTGTGAAAGCTTTAATGATTATACTCGGCTTGTTTACATTCAAAACTCTTAGTTCGATTATTTTTGTCAAAATGGGTAAAACTTGATTATAATTTGATTTCTCACGTTTCCAATGTGAAGTTAAGTCTTAAAACAACGATTTCTATTAAAAATAAGCGTTTGTAGATAATATATGTTTATGCTCGTCTTGTTAAGTTTTAAAACTATTAGAATTATGATTTTATACAAAATCGTTAAAACTTCGTTATCGTCCAATGTCCTACGTTCCCTACGAGAAGTTAAGGCTAAAAACAACGATTTCTAGTCACAATAAGCTTTGTGACATCTTAATGATTATACTCGGCTTGTTTACTTTCAAAACTCTAAGTTTGATTATTTATGTCAAAATGGGTAAAACTTCATTATAGCTCGATTTCCCACGTTTTCAATGTGAAGTTAAGGCTTAAAACAACTATTTCTAGTCACAATAAGCTTTGTGAAAGCTTTAATGATTATACTTGGCTTGTTTACTTTCAAAACTCTTAGTTTGATTATTTATGTAAATGGGTTAAACTTCATTATAGTTCGATTTCCCACGTATCCAATGTGAAGTTAAGGCTTAAAAAATCGATTTCTATTAAAAATAGGGTTTGTAGATAAAATATGTTTATGCTCGTCTCGTTAAGTTTTAAAACTATTAGAATTATGATTTTATACAAAATCGTTAAAACTTCGTTATCATCCAATGTCCCACGTTCCCTACGAGAAGTTAAGGCTAAAAACAACTATTTCTAGTCACAATAAGCTTTGTGACATCTTAATGATTATACTCGGCTTGTTTACTTTCAAAACTCTTAGTTTGATTATTTATGTCAAAATGGGTAAAACTTCATTATAGTTCGATTTTCCACGTTTTCAATGTGAAGTTAAGGCTTAAAACAACTATTTCTAGTCACAATAAGCTTTGTGAAAGCTTTAATGATTATACTCGGCTTTTTTACTTGGAAAACTCTTAGTTTCATTATTTGTATCAAAATGGGTAAAACTTACTTATAATTCGATTTCCCACGTTTCCAATGTGAAGGTAGGGCTTAAAACAACGATTTCTATTAAAAATAAGCGTTTGTAGATAAAATATGTTTATGCTCGTCTTGTTAAATTTTAAAACTATTAGAATTATGATTTTATACAAAATCATCAAAACTTCGTTATCGTCCAATGACCCACGTTCCCTACGAGAAGTTAAGGCTAAAAACAACGATTTCTAGTCACAATAAGCTTTGTGACATCTTAATGATTATACTCGGCTTGTTTACTTTCAAAACTCTTAGTTTGATTATTTATGTCAAAATGGGTAAAACTTCATTATAGTTCGATTTTCCACGTTTTCAATGTGAAGTTAAGGCTTAAAACAACTATTTCTAGTCACAATAAGCTTTGTGAAAGCTTTAATGATTATACTCGGCTTTTTTACTTGGAAAACTCTTAGTTTCATTATTTGTATCAAAATGGGTAAAACTTTATTATAGTTCGATTTCCCACGTATCCAATGTGAAGTTAAGCTTAAAACAACGATTTCTATTAAAAATAAGGGTTTGTAGATAAAATATGTTTATGCTCGTCTTGTTAAATTTTAAAACTATTAGAATTATGATTTTATACAAAATCATCAAAACTTCGTTATCGTCCAATGACCCACGTTCCCTACGAGAAGTGAAGGCTAAAAACAACGATTTCTAGTCACAATAAGCTTTATGAAAGCTTTAATGATTATACTCGGCTTTTTTACTTAGAAAACTCTTAGTTTCATTATTTGTATCAAAATGGGTAAAACTTCCTTATAATTCGATTTCCCACGTTTCCAATGTGAAGGTAGGGCTTAAAACAACGATTTCTATTAAAAATAAGCGTTTGTAGATAAAATATGTTTATGCTCGTCTTGTTAAATTTTAAAACTATTAGAATTATGATTTTATACAAAATCGTTAAAACTTCGTTATCGTCCAATGTCCCACGTTCCCTACGAGAAGTTAAGGCTAAAAACAACGATTTCTAGTCACAATAAGCTTTGTGACATCTTAATGATTATACTCGGCTTGTTTATTTTCAAAACTCTTAGTTTGATTATTTATGTCAAAATGGGTAAACTTCATTATAGTTCGATTTCTCACGTTTTCAATGTGAAGTTAAGGCTTAAAACAACTATTTCTAGTCACAATAAGCTTTGTGAAAGCTTTAATGATTATACTTGGCTTGTTTACTTTCAAAACTCTTAGTTTGATTATTTATGTCAAAATGGGTAAAACTTCATTATAGTTCGATTTCCCACGTATCCAATGTGAAGTTAAAGCTTAAAACAACGATTTCTATTAAAAATAAGGGTTTGTAGATAAAATATGTTTATGCTCGTCTTGTTAAGTTTTAAAACTATTAGAATTATGATTTTATATAAAATCGTTAAAACTTCGTTATCATCCAAAGTCCCACGTTCCCTACGAGAAGTTAAGGCTAAAAACAACTATTTCTAGTCACAATAAGCTTTGTGACATCTTAATGATTATACTCGGCTTGTTTACTTTCAAAACTCTAAGTTTGATTATTTATGTCAAAATGGGTAAAACTACATTATAGTTCGATTTCCCACGTTTTCAATGTGAAGTTAAGGCTTAAAACAACTATTTCTAGTCACAATAAGCTTTGTGAAAGCTTTAATGATTATACTCGGCTTGTTTACATTCAAAACTCTTAGTTTCATTATTTGTATCAAAATGGGTAAAACTTACTTATAATTCGATTTCCCACGTTTCCAATGTGAAGGTAGGGCTTAAAACAACGATTTCTATTAAAAATAAGCGTTTGTAGATAAAATATGTTTATGCTCGTCTTGTTAAATTTTAAAACTATTAGAATTATGATTTTATACAAAATCATCAAAACTTCGTTATCGTCCAATGACCCACGTTCCCTACGAGAAGTTAAGGCTAAAAACAACGATTTCTAGTCACAATAAGCTTTGTGACATCTTAATGATTATACTCGGCTTGTTTACTTTCAAAACTCTTAGTTTGATTATTTATGTCAAAATGGGTAAAACTTCATTATAGTTCGATTTTCCACGTTTTCAATGTGAAGTTAAGGCTTAAAACAACTATTTCTAGTCACAATAAGCTTTGTGAAAGCTTTAATGATTATACTCGGCTTTTTTACTTGGAAAACTCTTAGTTTCATTATTTGTATCAAAATGGGTAAAACTTTATTATAGTTCGATTTCCCACGTATCCAATGTGAAGTTAAGGCTTAAAACAACGATTTCTATTAAAAATAAGGGTTTGTAGATAAAATATGTTTATGCTCGTCTTGTTAAATTTTAAAACTATTAGAATTATGATTTTATACAAAATCATCAAAACTTCGTTATCGTCCAATGACCCACGTTCCCTACGAGAAGTGAAGGCTAAAAACAACGATTTCTAGTCACAATAAGCTTTGTGAAAGCTTTAATGATTATACTCGGCTTTTTTACTTAGAAAACTCTTAGTTTCATTATTTGTATCAAAATGGGTAAAACTTCCTTATAATTCGATTTCCCACGTTTCCAATGTGAAGGTAGGGCTTAAAACAACGATTTCTATTAAAAATAAGCGTTTGTAGATAAAATATGTTTATGCTCGTCTTGTTAAATTTTAAAACTATTAGAATTATGATTTTATACAAAATCGTCAAAACTTCGTTATCGTCCAATGTCCCACGTTCCCTACGAGAAGTTAAGGCTAAAAACAACGATTTCTAGTCACAATAAGCTTTGTGACATCTTAATGATTATACTCGGCTTGTTTATTTTCAAAACTCTTAGTTTGATTATTTATGTCAAAATGGGTAAACTTCATTATAGTTCGATTTCTCACGTTTTCAATGTGAAGTTATGGCTTAAAACAACTATTTCTAGTCACAATAAGCTTTGTGAAAGCTTTAATGATTATACTTGGCTTGTTTACTTTCAAAACTCTTAGTTTGATTATTTATGTCAAAATGGGTAAAACTTCATTATAGTTCGATTTCCCACGTATCCAATGTGAAGTTAAAGCTTAAAACAACGATTTCTATTAAAAATAAGGGTTTGTAGATAAAATATGTTTATGCTCGTCTTGTTAAGTTTTAAAACTATTAGAATTATGATTTTATATAAAATCGTTAAAACTTCGTTATCATCCAAAGTCCCACGTTCCCTACGAGAAGTTAAGGCTAAAAACAACTATTTCTAGTCACAATAAGCTTTGTGACATCTTAATGATTATACTCGGCTTGTTTACTTTCAAAACTCTAAGTTTGATTATTTATGTCAAAATGGGTAAAACTACATTATAGTTCGATTTCCCACGTTTTCAATGTGAAGTTAAGGCTTAAAACAACTATTTCTAGTCACAATAAGCTTTGTGAAAGCTTTAATGATTATACTCGGCTTGTTTACATTCAAAACTCTTAGTTCGATTATTTTTGTCAAAATGGGTAAAACTTGATTATAATTTGATTTCTCACGTTTCCAATGTGAAGTTAAGTCTTAAAACAACGATTTCTATTAAAAATAAGCGTTTGTAGATAAAATATGTTTATGCTCGTCTTGTTAAATTTTAAAACTATTAGAATTATGATTTTATACAAAATCATCAAAACTTCGTTATCGTCCAATGACCCACGTTCCCTACGAGAAGTTAAGGCTAAAAACAACGATTTCTAGTCACAATAAGCTTTGTGACATCTTAATGATTATACTCGGCTTGTTTACTTTCAAAACTCTTAGTTTGATTATTTATGTCAAAATGGGTAAAACTTCATTATAGTTCGATTTTCCACGTTTTCAATGTGAAGTTAAGGCTTAAAACAACTATTTCTAGTCACAATAAGCTTTGTGAAAGCTTTAATGATTATACTCGGCTTTTTTACTTGGAAAACTCTTAGTTTCATTATTTGTATCAAAATGGGTAAAACTTTATTATAGTTCGATTTCCCACGTATCCAATGTGAAGTTAAGGCTTAAAACAACGATTTCTATTAAAAATAAGGGTTTGTAGATAAAATATGTTTATGCTCGTCTTGTTAAATTTTAAAACTATTAGAATTATGATTTTATACAAAATCATCAAAACTTCGTTATCGTCCAATGACCCACGTTCCCTACGAGAAGTGAAGGCTAAAAACAACGATTTCTAGTCACAATAAGCTTTGTGAAAGCTTTAATGATTATACTCGGCTTTTTTACTTAGAAAACTCTTAGTTTCATTATTTGTATCAAAATGGGTAAAACTTCCTTATAATTCGATTTCCCACGTTTCCAATGTGAAGGTAGGGCTTAAAACAACGATTTCTATTAAAAATAAGCGTTTGTAGATAAAATATGTTTATGCTCGTCTTGTTAAATTTTAAAACTATTAGAATTATGATTTTATACAAAATCGTCAAAACTTCGTTATCGTCCAATGTCCCACGTTCCCTACGAGAAGTTAAGGCTAAAAACAACGATTTCTAGTCACAATAAGCTTTGTGACATCTTAATGATTATACTCGGCTTGTTTATTTTCAAAACTCTTAGTTTGATTATTTATGTCAAAATGGGTAAGACTTCATTATAGTTCGATTTCTCACGTTTTCAATGTGAAGTTATGGCTTAAAACAACTATTTCTAGTCACAATAAGCTTTGTGAAAGCTTTAATGATTATACTTGGCTTGTTTACTTTCAAAACTCTTAGTTTGATTATTTATGTCAAAATGGGTAAAACTTCATTATAGTTCGATTTCCCACGTATCCAATGTGAAGTTAAAGCTTAAAACAACGATTTCTATTAAAAATAAGGGTTTGTAGATAAAATATGTTTATGCTCGTCTTGTTAAGTTTTAAAACTATTAGAATTATGATTTTATATAAAATCGTTAAAACTTCGTTATCATCCAAAGTCCCACGTTCCCTACGAGAAGTTAAGGCTAAAAACAACTATTTCTAGTCACAATAAGCTTTGTGACATCTTAATGATTATACTCGGCTTGTTTACTTTCAAAACTCTAAGTTTGATTATTTATGTCAAAATGGGTAAAACTACATTATAGTTCGATTTCCCACGTTTTCAATGTGAAGTTAAGGCTTAAAACAACTATTTCTAGTCACAATAAGCTTTGTGAAAGCTTTAATGATTATACTCGGCTTGTTTACATTCAAAACTCTTAGTTCGATTATTTTTGTCAAAATGGGTAAAACTTGATTATAATTTGATTTCTCACGTTTCCAATGTGAAGTTAAGTCTTAAAACAACGATTTCTATTAAAAATAAGCGTTTGTAGATAATATATGTTTATGCTCGTCTTGTTAAGTTTTAAAACTATTAGAATTATGATTTTATACAAAATCGTTAAAACTTCGTTATCGTCCAATGTCCTACGTTCCCTACGAGAAGTTAAGGCTAAAAACAACGATTTCTAGTCACAATAAGCTTTGTGACATCTTAATGATTATACTCGGCTTGTTTACTTTCAAAACTCTAAGTTTGATTATTTATGTCAAAATGGGTAAAACTTCATTATAGCTCGATTTCCCACGTTTTCAATGTGAAGTTAAGGCTTAAAACAACTATTTCTAGTCACAATAAGCTTTGTGAAAGCTTTAATGATTATACTTGGCTTGTTTACTTTCAAAACTCTTAGTTTGATTATTTATGTCAAAATGGGTTAAACTTCATTATAGTTCGATTTCCCACGTATCCAATGTGAAGTTAAGGCTTAAAAAATCGATTTCTATTAAAAATAGGGGTTTGTAGATAAAATATGTTTATGCTCGTCTTGTTAAGTTTTAAAACTATTAGAATTATGATTTTATACAAAATCGTTAAAACTTCGTTATCATCCAATGTCCCACGTTCCCTACGAGAAGTTAAGGCTAAAAACAACTATTTCTAGTCACAATAAGCTTTGTGACATCTTAATGATTATACTCGGCTTGTTTACTTTCAAAACTCTTAGTTTGATTATTTATGTCAAAATGGGTAAAACTTCATTATAGTTCGATTTTCCACGTTTTCAATGTGAAGTTAAGGCTTAAAACAACTATTTCTAGTCACAATAAGCTTTGTGAAAGCTTTAATGATTATACTCGGCTTTTTTACTTGGAAAACTCTTAGTTTCATTATTTGTATCAAAATGGGTAAAACTTACTTATAATTCGATTTCCCACGTTTCCAATGTGAAGGTAGGGCTTAAAACAACGATTTCTATTAAAAATAAGCGTTTGTAGATAAAATATGTTTATGCTCGTCTTGTTAAATTTTAAAACTATTAGAATTATGATTTTATACAAAATCATCAAAACTTCGTTATCGTCCAATGACCCACGTTCCCTACGAGAAGTTAAGGCTAAAAACAACGATTTCTAGTCACAATAAGCTTTGTGACATCTTAATGATTATACTCGGCTTGTTTACTTTCAAAACTCTTAGTTTGATTATTTATGTCAAAATGGGTAAAACTTCATTATAGTTCGATTTTCCACGTTTTCAATGTGAAGTTAAGGCTTAAAACAACTATTTCTAGTCACAATAAGCTTTGTGAAAGCTTTAATGATTATACTCGGCTTTTTTACTTGGAAAACTCTTAGTTTCATTATTTGTATCAAAATGGGTAAAACTTTATTATAGTTCGATTTCCCACGTATCCAATGTGAAGTTAAGGCTTAAAACAACGATTTCTATTAAAAATAAGGGTTTGTAGATAAAATATGTTTATGCTCGTCTTGTTAAATTTTAAAACTATTAGAATTATGATTTTATACAAAATCATCAAAACTTCGTTATCGTCCAATGACCCACGTTCCCTACGAGAAGTTAAGGCTAAAAACAACGATTTCTAGTCACAATAAGCTTTGTGAAAGCTTTAATGATTATACTCGGCTTTTTTTACTTAGAAAACTCTTAGTTTCATTATTTGTATCAAAATGGGTAAAACTTCCTTATAATTCGATTTCCCACGTTTCCAATGTGAAGGTAGGGCTTAAAACAACGATTTCTATTAAAAATAAGCGTTTGTAGATAAAATATGTTTATGCTCGTCTTGTTAAATTTTAAAACTATTAGAATTATGATTTTATACAAAATCGTCAAACATTCGTTATCGTCCAATGTCCCACGTTCCCTACGAGAAGTTAAGGCTAAAAACAACGATTTCTAGTCACAATAAGCTTTGTGACATCTTAATGATTATACTCGGCTTGTTTATTTTCAAAACTCTTAGTTTGATTATTTATGTCAAAATGGGTAAAACTTCATTATAGTTCGATTTCTCACGTTTTCAATGTGAAGTTAAGGCTTAAAACAACTATTTCTAGTCACAATAAGCTTTGTGAAAGCTTTAATGATTATACTTGGCTTGTTTACTTTCAAAACTCTTAGTTTGATTATTTATGTCAAAATGGGTAAAACTTCATTATAGTTCGATTTCCCACGTATCCAATGTGAAGTTAAGGTTTAAAACAACGATTTCTATTAAAAATAGGGGTTTGTAAATAAAATATGTTTATGCTCGTCTTGTTAAATTTTAAAACTATTAGAATTATGATTTTATACAAAATCATCAAAACTTCGTTATCGTCCAATGACCCACGTTCCCTACGAGAAGTTAAGGCTAAAAACAACGATTTCTAGTCACAATAAGCTTTGTGAAAGCTTTAATGATTATACTCGGCTTTTTTTACTTAGAAAACTCTTAGTTTCATTATTTGTATCAAAATGGGTAAAACTTCCTTATAATTCGATTTCCCACGTTTCCAATGTGAAGGTAGGGCTTAAAACAACGATTTCTATTAAAAATAAGCGTTTGTAGATAAAATATGTTTATGCTCGTCTTGTTAAATTTTAAAACTATTAGAATTATGATTTTATACAAAATCGTCAAAACTTCGTTATCGTCCAATGTCCCACGTTCCCTACGAGAAGTTAAGGCTAAAAACAACGATTTCTAGTCATAATAAGCTTTGTGACATCTTAATTATTATACTCGGCTTGTTTATTTTTAAAACTCTTAGTTTGATTATTTATGTCAAAATGGGCAAAACTTCATTATAGTTCGATTTCCCACGTTTTCAATGTGAAGTTAAGGCTTAAAACAACTATTTCTAGTCACAATAAGCTTTGTGAAAGCTTTAATGATTATACTTGGCTTGTTTACTTTCAAAACTCTTAGTTTGATTATTTATGTCAAAATGGGTAAAACTTCATTATAGTTCGATTTCCCACGTATCCAATGTGAAGTTAAAGCTTAAAACAACGATTTCTATTAAAAATAAGGGTTTGTAGATAAAATATGTTTATGCTCGTCTTGTTAAGTTTTAAAACTATTAGAATTATGATTTTATATAAAATCGTTAAAACTTCGTTATCATCCAAAGTCCCACGTTCCCTACGAGAAGTTAAGGCTAAAAATAACTATTTCTAGTCACAATAAGCTTTGTGACATCTTAATGATTATACTCGGCTTGTTTACTTTCAAAACTCTTAGTTTGATTATTTATGTCAAAATGGGTAAAACTTCATTATAGTTCGATTTCCCACGTTTTCAATGTGAAGTTAAGGCTTAAAACAACTATTTCTAGTCACAATAAGCTTTGTGAAAGCTTTAATGATTATACTCGGCTTGTTTACATTCAAAACTCTTAGTTCGATTATTTTTGTCAAAATGGGTAAAACTTGATTATAATTTGATTTCTCACGTTTCCAATGTGTAGTTAAGTCTTAAAACAACGATTTCTATTAAAAATAAGCGTTTGTAGATAATATATGTTTATGCTCGTCTTGTTAAATTTTAAAACTATTAGAATTATGATTTTATACAAAATCGTTAAAACTTCGTTATCGTCCAATGTCCTACGTTCCCTACGAGAAGTTAAGGCTAAAAACAACGATTTCTAGTCACAATAAGCTTTGTGACATCTTAATGATTATACTCGGCTTGTTTACTTTCAAAACTCTAAGTTTGATTATTTATGTCAAAATGGGTAAAACTTCATTATAGCTCGATTTCCCACGTTTTCAATGTGAAGTTAAGGCTTAAAACAACTATTTCTAGTCACAATAAGCTTTGTGAAAGCTTTAATGATTATACTTGGCTTGTTTACTTTCAAAACTCTTAGTTTGATTATTTATGTCAAAATGGGTTAAACTTCATTATAGTTCGATTTCCCACGTATCCAATGTGAAGTTAAGGCTTAAAACAACGTTTTCTATTAAAAATAGGGGTTTGTAGATAAAATATGTTTATGCTCGTCTTGTTAAGTTTTAAAACTATTAGAATTATGATTTTATACAAAATCGTTAAAACTTCGTTATCATCCAATGTGCCACGTTCCCTACGAGAAGTTAAGGCTAAAAACAACTATTTCTAGTCACAATAAGCTTTGTGACATCTTAATGATTATACTCGGCTTGTTTACTTTCAAAACTCTTAGTTTGATTATTTATGTCAAAATGGGTAAAACTTCATTATAGTTCGATTTTCCACGTTTTCAATGTGAAGTTAAGGCTTAAAACAACTATTTCTAGTCACAATAAGCTTTGTGAAAGCTTTAATGATTATACTCGACTTTTTTTACTTGGAAAACTCTTAGTTTCATTATTTGTATCAAAATGGGTAAAACTTCCTTATAATTCGATTTCCCACGTTTCCAATGTGAAGGTAGGGCTTAAAACAACGATTTCTATTAAAAATAAGCGTTTGTAGATAAAATATGTTTATGCTCGTCTTGTTAAATTTTAAAACTATTAGAATTATGATTTTATACAACATCGTCAAAACTTCGTTATCGTCCAATGCCCCACGTTCCCTACGAGAAGTTAAGGCTAAAAACAACGATTTCTAGTCACAATAAGCTTTGTTAAATCTTATTGATTATAATCGGCTTGTTTACTTTCAAAACTCTCAGTTTAATTATTTATGTCAAAATGGATAAAACTTCATTATAGTTCGATTTCCCTCGTTTTCAATGTGAAGTTAAGGCTTAAACAACTATTTCTTGTCACAATAAGCTTTGCGAAAGCTTTAATGATTATACTCGGCTTGTTTACTTTCAAAACTCTTAGTTTGATTATTTATGTCAAAATGGGTAAAACTTCATTATAGTTCGATTTCCCACGTTTTCAATGTGAAGTTAAGGCTTAAAACAACTATTTCTAGTCACAATAAGCTTTGTGAAAGTTTTAATGATTATACTTGGCTTGTTTACTTTCAAAACTCTTAGTTTGATTATTTATGTCAAAATGGGTAAAACTTTATTATAGTTCGATTTCCCACGTTATCCAATGTGAAGTTAAGGCTTAAAACAACGATTTCTATTAAAAATAAGGGTTTGTAGATAAAATATGTTTATGCTCGTCTTGTTAAATTTTAAAACTATTAGAATTATGATTTTATACAAAATCATCAAAACTTCGTTATCGTCCAATGACCCACGTTCCCTACGAGAAGTTAAGGCTAAAAACAATGATTTCTAGTCACAATAAGCTTTGTGAAAGCTTTAATGATTATACTGCTTTTTTACTTAGAAAACTCTTAATTTCATTATTTGTATCAAAATGGGTAAAACTTCCTTATAATTCGATTTCCCACGTTTCCAATGTGAAGTGGGGCTTAAAACAACGATTTCTATTAAAATAAAGCGTTTGTAGATAAAATATGTTTATGCTCGTCTTGTTAAATTTTAAAACTATTAGAATTATGATTTTATACAAAATCGTCAAAACTTCGTTATCGTCAATGTCCCACGTTCCCTACGAGAAGTTAAGGCTAAAAACAACGATTTCTAGTCACAATAAGCTTTGTGAAAGCTTTAATGATTATACTCGGCTTTTTTACTTAGAAAACTCTTAGTTTCATTATTTGTATCAAAATGGGTAAAACTTCCTTATAATTCGATTTCCCACGTTTCCAATGTGAAGGTAGGGCTTAAAACAACGATTTCTATTAAAAATAAGCGTTTGTAGATAAAATATGTTTATGCTCGTCTTGTTAAATTTTAAAACTATTAGAATTATGATTTTATACAAAATCGTCAAAACTTCGTTATCGTCCAATGTCCCACGTTCCCTACGAGAAGTTAAGGCTAAAAACAACGATTTCTAGTCACAATAAGCTTTGTGACATCTTAATGATTATACTCGGCTTGTTTATTTTCAAAACTCTTAGTTTGATTATTTATGTCAAAATGGGTTAAACTTCATTATAGTTCGATTTCTCACGTTTTCAATGTGAAGTTAAGGCTTAAAACAACTATTTCTAGTCACAATAAGCTTTGTGAAAGCTTTAATGATTATACTTGGCTTGTTTACTTTCAAAACTCTTAGTTTGATTATTTATGTCAAAATGGGTAAAACTTCATTATAGTTCGATTTCCCACGTATCCAATGTGAAGTTAAGGCTTAAAACAACGATTTCTTTTAAAAATAGGGGTTTGTAAATAAAATATGTTTATGCTCGTCTTGTTAAATTTTAAAACTATTAGAATTATGATTTTATACAAAATCATCAAAACTTCGTTATCGTCCAATGACCCACGTTCCTTACGAGAAGTTAAGGCTAAAAACAACGATTTCTAGTCACAATAAGCTTTGTGAAAGCTTTAATGATTATACTCGGCTTTTTTACTTAGAAAACTCTTAGTTTCATTATTTGTATCAAAATGGGTAAAACTTCCTTATAATTCGATTTCCCACGTTTCCAATGTGAAGGTAGGGCTTAAAATAACGATTTCTATTAAAAATAAGCGTTTGTAGATAAAATATGTTTATGCTCGTCTTGTTAAATTTTAAAACTATTAGAATTATGATTTTATACAAAATCGTCAAAACTTCGTTATCGTCCAATGTCCCACGTTCCCTACAAGAAGTTAAGGCTAAAAACAACGATTTCTAGTCACAATAAGCTTTGTGACATCTTAATGATTATACTCGGCTTGTTTATTTTTAAAACTCTTAGTTTGATTATTTATGTCAAAATGGGCAAAACTTCATTATAGTTCGATTTTCCCACACGTTTTCAATGTGAAGTTAAGGCTTAAAACAACTATTTCTAGTCACAATAAGCTTTGTGAAAGCTTTAATGATTATACTTGGCTTGTTTACTTTCAAAACTCTTAGTTTGATTATTTATGTCAAAATGGGTAAAACTTCATTATAGTTCGATTTCCCACGTATCCAATGTGAAGTTAAAGCTTAAAACAACGATTTCTATTAAAAATAAGGGTTTGTAGATAAAATATGTTTATGCTCGTCTTGTTAAGTTTTAAAACTATTAGAATTATGATTTTATATAAAATCGTTAAAACTTCGTTATCATCCAAAGTCCCACGTTCCCTACGAGAAGTTAAGGCTAAAAACAACTATTTCTAGTCACAATAAGCTTTGTGACATCTTAATGATTATACTCGGCTTGTTAACTTTCAAAACTCTAAGTTTGATTATTTATGTCAAAATGGGTAAAACTTCATTATAGTTCGATTTCCCACGTTTTCAATGTGAAGTTAAGGCTTAAAACAACTATTTCTAGTCACAATAAGCTTTGTGAAAGCTTTAATGATTATACTCGGCTTGTTTACATTCAAAACTCTTAGTTCGATTATTTTTGTCAAAATGGGTAAAACTTGATTATAATTTGATTTCTCACGTTTCCAATGTGAAGTTAAGTCTTAAAACAACGATTTCTATTAAAAATAAGCGTTTGTAGATAATATATGTTTATGCTCGTCTTGTTAAGTTTTAAAACTATTAGAATTATGATTTTATACAAAATCGTTAAAACTTCGTTATCGTCCAATGTCCTACGTTCCCTACGAGAAGTTAAGGCTAAAAACAACGATTTCTAGTCACAATAAGCTTTGTGACATCTTAATGATTATACTCGGCTTGTTTACTTTCAAAACTCTAAGTTTGATTATTTATGTCAAAATGGGTAAAACTTCATTATAGCTCGATTTCCCACGTTTTCAATGTGAAGTTAAGGCTTAAAACAACTATTTCTAGTCACAATAAGCTTTGTGAAAGCTTTAATGATTATACTTGGCTTGTTTACTTTCAAAACTCTTAGTTTGATTATTTATGTCAAAATGGGTTAAACTTCATTATAGTTCGATTTCCCACGTATCCAATGTGAAGTTAAGGCTTAAAAAATCGATTTCTATTAAAAATAGGGGTTTGTAGATAAAATATGTTTATGCTCGTCTTGTTAAGTTTTAAAACTATTAGAATTATGATTTTATACAAAATCGTTAAAACTTCGTTATCATCCAATGTCCCACGTTCCCTACGAGAAGTTAAGGCTAAAAACAACTATTTCTAGTCACAATAAGCTTTGTGACATCTTAATGATTATACTCGGCTTGTTTACTTTCAAAACTCTTAGTTTGATTATTTATGTCAAAATGGGTAAAACTTCATTATAGTTCGATTTTCCACGTTTTCAATGTGAAGTTAAGGCTTAAAACAACTATTTCTAGTCACAATAAGCTTTGTGAAAGCTTTAATGATTATACTCGGCTTTTTTACTTGGAAAACTCTTAGTTTCATTATTTGTATCAAAATGGGTAAAACTTACTTATAATTCGATTTCCCACGTTTCCAATGTGAAGTAGGGCTTAAAACAACGATTTCTATTAAAAATAAGCGTTTGTAGATAAAATATGTTTATGCTCGTCTTGTTAAATTTTAAAACTATTAGAATTATGATTTTATACAAAATCATCAAAACTTCGTTATCGTCCAATGACCCACGTTCCCTACGAGAAGTTAAGGCTAAAAACAACGATTTCTAGTCACAATAAGCTTTGTGACATCTTAATGATTATACTCGGCTTGTTTACTTTCAAAACTCTTAGTTTGATTATTTATGTCAAAATGGGTAAAACTTCATTATAGTTCGATTTTCCACGTTTTCAATGTGAAGTTAAGGCTTAAAACAACTATTTCTAGTCACAATAAGCTTTGTGAAAGCTTTAATGATTATACTCGGCTTTTTTACTTGGAAAACTCTTAGTTTCATTATTTGTATCAAAATGGGTAAAACTTTATTATAGTTCGATTTCCCACGTATCCAATGTGAAGTTAAGGCTTAAAACAACGATTTCTATTAAAAATAAGGGTTTGTAGATAAAATATGTTTATGCTCGTCTTGTTAAATTTTAAAACTATTAGAATTATGATTTTATACAAAATCATCAAAACTTCGTTATCGTCCAATGACCCACGTTCCCTACGAGAAGTGAAGGCTAAAAACAACGATTTCTAGTCACAATAAGCTTTGTGAAAGCTTTAATGATTATACTCGGCTTTTTTTACTTAGAAAACTCTTAGTTTCATTATTTGTATCAAAATGGGTAAAACTTCCTTATAATTCGATTTCCCACGTTTCCAATGTGAAGGTAGGGCTTAAAACAACGATTTCTATTAAAAATAAGCGTTTGTAGATAAAATATGTTTATGCTCGTCTTGTTAAATTTTAAAACTATTAGAATTATGATTTTATACAAAATCGTCAAAACTTCGTTATCGTCCAATGTCCCACGTTCCCTACGAGAAGTTAAGGCTAAAAACAACGATTTCTAGTCACAATAAGCTTTGTGACATCTTAATGATTATACTCGGCTTGTTTATTTTCAAAACTCTTAGTTTGATTATTTATGTCAAAATGGGTAAGACTTCATTATAGTTCGATTTCTCACGTTTTCAATGTGAAGTTATGGCTTAAAACAACTATTTCTAGTCACAATAAGCTTTGTGAAAGCTTTAATGATTATACTTGGCTTGTTTACTTTCAAAACTCTTAGTTTGATTATTTATGTCAAAATGGGTAAAACTTCATTATAGTTCGATTTCCCACGTATCCAATGTGAAGTTAAGGCTTAAAACAACGATTTCTATTAAAAATAGGGGTTTGTAAATAAAATATGTTTATGCTCGTCTTGTTAAATTTTAAAACTATTAGAATTATGATTTTATACAAAATCATCAAAACTTCGTTATCGTCCAATGACCACGTTCCCTACGAGAAGTTAAGGCTAAAAACAACGATTTCTAGTCACAATAAGCTTTGTGAAAGCTTTAATGATTATACTCGGCTTTTTTTACTTAGAAAACTCTTAGTTTCATTATTTGTATCAAAATGGGTAAAACTTCCTTATAATTCGATTTCCCACGTTTCCAATGTGAAGGTAGGGCTTAAAACAACGATTTCTATTAAAAATAAGCGTTTGTAGATAAAATATGTTTATGCTCGTCTTGTTAAATTTTAAAACTATTAGAATTATGATTTTATACAAAATCGTCAAAACTTCGTTATCGTCCAATGTCCCACGTTCCCTACGAGAAGTTAAGGCTAAAAACAACGATTTCTAGTCATAATAAGCTTTGTGACATCTTAATTATTATACTCGGCTTGTTTATTTTTAAAACTCTTAGTTTGATTATTTATGTCAAAATGGGCAAAACTTCATTATAGTTCGATTTCCCACGTTTTCAATGTGAAGTTAAGGCTTAAAACAACTATTTCTAGTCACAATAAGCTTTGTGAAAGCTTTAATGATTATACTTGGCTTGTTTACTTTCAAAACTCTTAGTTTGATTATTTATGTCAAAATGGGTAAAACTTCATTATAGTTCGATTTCCCACGTATCCAATGTGAAGTTAAAGCTTAAAACAACGATTTCTATTAAAAATAAGGGTTTGTAGATAAAATATGTTTATGCTCGTCTTGTTAAGTTTTAAAACTATTAGAATTATGATTTTATATAAAATCGTTAAAACTTCGTTATCATCCAAAGTCCCACGTTCCCTACGAGAAGTTAAGGCTAAAAATAACTATTTCTAGTCACAATAAGCTTTGTGACATCTTAATGATTATACTCGGCTTGTTTACTTTCAAAACTCTTAGTTTGATTATTTATGTCAAAATGGGTAAAACTTCATTATAGTTCGATTTCCCACGTTTTCAATGTGAAGTTAAGGCTTAAAACAACTATTTCTAGTCACAATAAGCTTTGTGAAAGCTTTAATGATTATACTCGGCTTGTTTACATTCAAAACTCTTAGTTTGATTATTTTTGTCAAAATGGGTAAAACTTGATTATAATTTGATTTCTCACGTTTCCAATGTGAAGTTAAGTCTTAAAACAACGATTTCTATTAAAAATAAGCGTTTGTAGATAATATATGTTTATGCTCGTCTTGTTAAATTTTAAAACTATTAGAATTATGATTTTATACAAAATCGTTAAAACTTCGTTATCGTCCAATGTCCCACGTTCCCTACGAGAAGTTAAGGCTAAAAACAACGATTTCTAGTCACAATAAGCTTTGTGACATCTTAATGATTATACTCGGCTTGTTTACTTTCAAAACTCTAAGTTTGATTATTTATGTCAAAATGGGTAAAACTTCATTATAGCTCGATTTCCCACGTTTTCAATGTGAAGTTAAGGCTTAAAACAACTATTTCTAGTCACAATAAGCTTTGTGAAAGCTTTAATGATTATACTTGGCTTGTTTACTTTCAAAACTCTTAGTTTGATTATTTATGTCAAAATGGGTTAAACTTCATTATAGTTCGATTTCCCACGTATCCAATGTGAAGTTAAGGCTTAAAACAACGTTTTCTATTAAAAATAGGGGTTTGTAGATAAAATATGTTTATGCTCGTCTTGTTAAGTTTTAAAACTATTAGAATTATGATTTTATACAAAATCGTTAAAACTTCGTTATCATCCAATGTGCCACGTTCCCTACGAGAAGTTAAGGCTAAAAACAACTATTTCTAGTCACAATAAGCTAGTTAAGCTTTGTGACATCTTAATGATTATACTCGGCTTGTTTACTTTCAAAACTCTTAGTTTGATTATTTATGTCAAAATGGGTAAAACTTCATTATAGTTCGATTTTCCACGTTTTCAATGTGAAGTTAAGGCTTAAAACAACTATTTCTAGTCACAATAAGCTTTGTGAAAGCTTTAATGATTATACTCGACTTTTTTACTTGGAAAACTCTTAGTTTCATTATTTGTATCAAAATGGGTAAAACTTCATTATAGTTCGATTTCCCACGTTTCCAATGTGAAGGTAGGGCTTAAAACAACGATTTCTATTAAAAATAAGCGTTTGTAGATAAAATATGTTTATGCTCGTCTTGTTAAATTTTAAAACTATTAGAATTATGATTTTATACAACATCGTCAAAACTTCGTTATCGTCCAATGCCCCACGTTCCCTACGAGAAGTTAAGGCTAAAAATAACGATTTCTAGTCACAATAAGCTTTGTTAAATCTTATTGATTATAATCGGCTTGTTTACTTTCAAAACTCTCAGTTTAATTATTTATGTCAAAATGGGTAAAACTTCATTATAGTTCGATTTCCCTCGTTTTCAATGTGAAGTTAAGGCTTAAACAACTATTTCTAGTCACAATAAGCTTTGTGAAAGCTTTAATGATTATACTCGGCTTGTTTACTTTCAAAACTCTTAGTTTGATTATTTATGTCAAAATGGGTAAAACTTTATTATAGTTCGATTTCCCACGTTTCCAATGTGAAGTTAAGGCTTAAAACAACGATTTCTATTAAAAATAAGGGTTTGTAGATAAAATATGTTTATGCTCGTCTTGTTGAATTTTAAAACTATTAGAATTATGATTTTATACAAAATCATCAAAACTTCGTTATCGTCCAATGTCCTACGTTCCCTACGAGAAGTTAAGGCTAAAAACAATGATTTCTAGTCACAATAAGCTTTGTGACATCTTAATGATTATACTCGGCTTGTTTACTTTCAAAACTCTTAGTTTTATTATTTATGTCAAAATGGGTAAAACTTCATTATAGTTCGATTTCCCACGTTTTCAATGTGAAGTTAAGGCTTAAAACAACTATTTCTAGTCACAATAAGCTTTTTGAAAGTTTTAATGATTATACTTGGCTTGTTTACTTTCAAAACTTTTAGTTTGATTATTTATGTCAAAATGGGTAAAACTTTATTATAGTTCGATTTCCCACGTATCCAATGTGAAGTTAAGGCTTAAAACAACGATTTCTATTAAAAATAAGGTTTTGTAGATAAAATATGTTTATGCTCGTATTGTTAAATTTTAAAACTATTAGAATTATGATTTTATACAAAATCATCAAAACTTCGTTATCGCCCAATGACCCACGTTCCCTACGAGAAGTTAAGGCTAAAAACAACGATTTCTAGTCACAATAAGCTTTGTGAAAGCTTTAATGATTATACTCGGCTTTTTTACTTAGAAAACTCTTAGTTTCATTATTTGTATCAAAATGGGTAAAACTTCATTATAATTCGATTTCCCACGTTTCCAATGTGAAGTTAAGGCTTAAAACAACGATTTCTATTAAAAATAAGCGTTTGTAGATAAAATATGTTTATGCTAGTCTTGTTAAATTTTAAAACTATTAGAATTATGATTTTATACAAAATCGTAAAACTTCGTTATCGTCAATGTCCCACGTTCCCTACGAGAAGTTAAGGCTAAAAACAACGATTTCTAGTCACAATAAGCTTTGTGACATCTTAATGATTATACTCGGCTTGTTTATTTTCAAAACTCTTAGTTTGATTATTTATGTCAAAATGGGCAAAACTTCATTACAGTTCGATTTCCCACGTTTTCAATGTGAAGTTAAGGCTTTAAACAACTATTTCTAGTCACAATAAGCTTTGTGAAAGCTTTAATGATTATACTCGGCTTGTTTACTTTCAAAACTCTTAGTTTGATTATTTATGTCAAAATGGGTAAAACTTCAATATAGTTCGATTTTCCACGTTTTCAATGTGAAGTTAAGGCTTAAAACAACTATTTCTAGTCACAATAAGCTTTGTGAAAGCTTTAATGATTATACTCGGCTTTTTTACTTGGAAAACTCTTAGTTTCATTATTTGTATCAAAATGGTAAAACTTCATTATAATTCGATTTCCCACGTTTCCAATGTGAAGGTAGGGCTTAAAACAACGATTTCTATTAAAAATAAGCGTTTGTAGATAAAATATGTTTATGCTCGTCTTGTTAAATTTTAAAACTATTAGAATTATGATTTTATACAAAATCGTCAAAACTTCGTTATCGTCCAATGCCCCACGTTCCCTACGAGAAGTTAAGGCTAAAAACAACGATTTCTAGTCACAATAAGCTTTGTTAAATCTTAATGATTATAATCGGCTTGTTTACTTTCAAAACTCTCAGTTTAATTATTTATGTCAAAATGGGTAAAACTTCATTATAGTTCGATTTCCCTCGTTTTCAATGTGAAGTTAAGGCTTAAAACAACTATTTCTTGTCACAATAAGCTTTGTGAAAGCTTTAATGATTATACTCGGCTTGTTTACTTTCAAAACTCTTAGTTTGATTATTTATGTCAAAATGGGTAAAACTTTATTATAGGTCGATTTCCCACGTATCCAATGTGAAGTTAAGGCTTAAAACAACGATTTCTATTAAAAATAAGGGTTTGTAGATAAAATATGTTTATGCTCGTCTTGTTAAGTTTGAAAACTATTAGAATTATGATTTTATACAAAATCGTTAAAACTTCGTTATCGTCCAATGTCCCACGTTCCCTACGAGAAGTTAAGGCTAAAAACAACGATTTCTAGTCACAATAAGCTTTGTGACCTCTAAATGATTATACTCGGCTTGTTTAGTTTCAAAACTCTTAGTTTGATTATTTATGTCAAAATGGGTAAAACTTCATTATAGTTCGATTTCCCACGTTTTCAATGTGAAGTTAAGGCTTAAAACAACTATTTCTAGTCACAATAAGCTTTGTGAAAGCTTTAATGATTATACTCGGCTTTTTTACTTGGAAAACTCTTAGTTTCATTATTTGTATCAAAATGGGTCAAACTTCCTTATAATTCGATTTCCCACGTTTCCAATGTGAAGTTAAGGCTTAAAACAACGATTTCTATTAAAAATAAGCGTTTGTAGATAAAATATGTTTATGCTCGTCTTGTTAAATTTTAAAACTATTAGAATTATGATTTTATACAAAATCGTCAAAACTTCGTTATCGTCCAATGCCCCACGTTCCCAACGAGAAGTTAAGGCTAAAAACAACGATTTCTAGTCACAATAAGCTTTGTTAAATCTTAATGATTATAATCAGCTTGTTTACTTTCAAAACTCTCAGTTTAATTATTTATGTCAAAATGGGTAAAACTTTATTATAGTTCGATTTCCCACGTTTTCAATGTGAAGTTAAGGCTTAAAACAACTATTTCTTGTGACAATAAGCTTTGTGAAAGCTTTAATGATTATACTCGGCTTGTTTACGTTCAAAACTCTTAGTTTGATTATTTATGTCAAAATGGGTAAAACTTCATTATAGTTCGATTTCCCACATTTTCAACGTGAAGTTAAGGCATAAAACAACTATTTCTAGTCACAATAAGCTTTGTGAAAGCTTTAATGATTATACTTGGCTTGTTTACTTTCAAAACTCTTAGTTTGATTATTTATGTCAAAATGGGTAAAACTTCATTATAGTTCGATTTCACACGTATCCAATGTGAAGTTAAGGTTTAAAACAACGATTTCTATTGAAAATAGGGGTTTGTAGATAAAATATGTTTATGCTCGTCTTGTTAAGTTTTAAAACTATTAGAATTATAATTTTATACAAAATCGTTAAAACTTCGTTATCATCCAATGTCCCACGTTCCCTACGAGAAGTTAAGGCTAAAAACAACTATTTCTAGTCAGAATAAGCTTTGTGACAACTTAATGATTATACTCGGCTTGTTTACTTTCAAAACTCTTAGTTTGATTATTTATGTCAAAATGGGTAAAACTTCATTATAGTTCGATTTCCCACGTTTTCAATGTGAAGTTAAGGCTTAAAACAACTATTTCTAGTCACAATAAGCTTTGTGAAAGCTTTAATGATTATACTCGGCTTTTTTACTTGGAAAACTCTTAGTTTACATTATTTGTATCAAAATGGGTAAAACTTCCATTATAATTCGATTTCCCACGTTTCCAATGTGAAGTTAAGGCTTAAAACAACGATTTCTATTAAAAATAAACGTTTGTAGATAAAATATGTTTATGCTCGTCTTGTTAAATTTTAAAACTATTAGAATTATGATTTTATACAAAATCGTCAAAACTTCGTTATCGTCCAATGTCCCACGTTCCCTACGAGAAGTTAAGGCTAAAAACAACGATTTCTAGTCACAATAAGCTTTGTGACATCTTAATGATTATACTCGGCTTGTTTATTTTCAAAACTCTTAGTTTGATTATTTATGTCAAAATGGGTAAAACTTCATTATAGTTCGATTTCCCACGTTTTCAATGTGAAGTTAAGGCTTAAAACAACTATTTCTAGTCACAATAAGCTTTGTGAAAGCTTTAATGATTATACTCGGCTTGTTTACTTTCAAAACTCTTAGTTTGATTATTTATGTCAAAATGGGTAAAACTTTATTATAGTTCCGATTTCCCACAATTTCAATGTGAAGTTAAGGCTTAAAACAACTATTTCTAGTCACAATAAGCTTTGTGAAAGCTTTAATGATTGTACTCGGCTTTTTTACTTGGAAAACAATTAGTTTCATTATTTGTATCAAAATGGGTAAAACTTCATTATATTTCGATTTCCAACGTTTCCAATGTGAAGTTAAGGCTTAAAACAACGATTTCTATTAAAAATAATCGTTTGTAGATAAAATATGTTTATGCTCGTCTTGTTAAATTTTAAAACTATTAGAATTATGATTTTATACAAAATCGTTAAAACTTCGTTATCGTCCAATGTCCCACGTTCTCTACGAGAAGTTGAGGCTAAAAACAACGATTTCTAGTCACAATAAGCTTTGTGACATCTTAATGATTATACTCGGCTTGTTTATTTTCAAAACTCTTAGTTTGATTATTTATGTCAAAATGGGTAAAACTTCATTATAGTTCGATTTCCCACGTTTTCAATGTGAAGTTAAGGCTTAAAACAACTATTTCTAGTCACAATAAGCTTTGTGAAAGCTTTAATGATTATACTTGGCTTGTTTACTTTCAAAACTCTTAGTTTGATTATTTATGTCAAAATGGGTAAAACTTTATTATAGTTCGATTTCCCACGTTTTCAATGTGAAGTTAAGGCTTAAAACAACTATTTCTAGTCACAATAAGCTTTGTGAAAGCTTTAATGATTATACTCGGCTTTTTACTTGGAAAACTCTTAGTTTCATTATTTGTATCAAAATGGGTAAAACTTTCTTATAGTTCGATTTTTCCCACGTTTCCAATGTGAAGTTAAGGCTTAAAACAACGATTTCTATTAAAAATAATCGTTTGTAGATAAAATATGTTTATGCTCGTCTTGTTAAATTTTAAAACTATTAGAATTATGATTTTATACAAAATCGTTCAAAACTTCGTTATCGTCCAATGTCCCACGTTCCCTACGAGAAGTTAAGGCTAAAAAAACGATTTCTAGTCACAATAAGCTTTTGACATCTTAATGATTATACTCGGCTTGTTTACTTTCAAAACTCTTAGTTTGATTATTTATGTAAAAATGGGTAAAACTTCATTATAGTTCGATTTCCCACGTTTTCAATGTGAAGTTAAGGCTTAAAAAAACTATTTCTAGTCACAATAAGCTTTGTGAAGGCTTTAATGATTATACTTGGCATGTTTACATTCAAAACTCTTAGTTTGATTATTTATGTCAAAATGGTAAAACTTCATTATAGATCGATTTCCCACGTTTCCAATGTGAAGTTAAGGCTTAAAACAACGATTTCTATTAAAAATAAGCGTTTGTAGATAAAATATGTTTATGCTCGTCTTGTTAAGTTTTAAAACTATTAGAATTATGATTTTATATAAAATCGTTAAAACTTCGTTATCATCCAATGTCCCACGCATTCCCTACGAGAAGTTAAGGCTAAAAACAACTATTTCTAGTCACAATAAGCTTTGTGACATCTTAATGATTATACTCGGCTTGTTTACTTTCAAAACTCTTAGTTTGATTATTTATGTCAAAATGGGTAAAACTTCATTATAGTTCGATTTCCCACGTTTTCAATGTGAAGTTAAGGCTTAAAACAACTATTTCTAGTCACAATAAGCTTTGTGAAAGCTTTAATGATTATACTCGGCTTGTTTACTTTCAAAACTCTTAGTTTGATTATTTATGTCAAAATGGGTAAAACTTCATTATAATTTGATTTCTCACGTTTCCAATGTGAAGTTAAGGCTTAAAACAAATGATTTCTATTAAAAATAAGCGTTTGTAGATAATATATGTTTATGCTCGTCTTGTTAAATTTTAAAACTATTAGAATTATGATTTTATACAAAATCGTTAAAACTTCGTTATCGTCCAATGTCCCACGTTCCCTGTGAAGTTAAGGCTAAAAACAACGATTTCTAGTCCCAATAAGCTTTGTGACATCTTAATGATTATACTCGGCTTGTTTACTTTCAAAATTCTTAGTTTGATTATTTATGTCAAAATGGGTAAAACTTCATTATAGTTCGATTTTCCACGTTTTCAATGTGAAGTTAAGGCTTAAAACAATAAGCATTGTGAATGCTTTAATGATTATACTTGGCTTGTTTACTTTCAAAACTCTTAGTTTGATTATTTATGTCAAAATGGGTAAAACTTCATTATAGTTCGATTTCCCACGTTTCCAATGTGAAGTTAAGGCTTAAAACAACGATTTCTATTAAAAATAGGTTTGTAGATAAAATATGTTTATGCTCGTCTTGTTAAGTTTTAAAACTATTAGAATTATGATTTTATTCAAAATCGTTAAAACTTCGTTATCATCCAATGTCCCACGTTCAATGTGAAGTTAAGGCTAAAAACAACTATTTCTAGTCACAATAAGCTTTGTGACATCTTAATGATTATACTCGGCTTGTTTACTTTCAAAACTCTTAGTTTGATTATTTATGTCAAAATGGGTAAAACTTCATTATAGTTCGATTTCCCACGTTTTCAATGTGAAGTTAAGGCTTAAAACAACTATTTCTAGTCACAATAAGCTTTGTGAAAGCTTTAATGATTATACTCGGCTTTTTTACTTGGAAAACTCTTAGTTTCATTATTTGTATCAAAATGGGTAAAACTTCATTATAATTCGATTTCCCACGTTTCCAATGTGAAGTTAAGGCTTAAAACAACGATTTCTATTGAAAATAGGGGTTTGTAGATAAAATATGTTTATGCTCGTCTTGTTAAGTTTAAAAACTATTAGAATTATGATTTTATACAAAATCGTTAAAACTTCGTTATCATCCAATGTCCCACGTTCCCTACGAGAAGTTAAGGCTAAAAACAACGATTTCTAGTCACAATAAGCTTTGTGACATCTTAATGATTATACTCGGCTTGTTTACTTTCAAAACTCTTAGTTTGATTATTTATGTCAAAATGGGTAAAACTCTTAGTTTCATTATTTGTATCAAAATGGGTAAAACTTCCTTCAAAACTCTTAATTCAAAATGGGATATTCCCACGTTTCCAATGTGAAGTTAAGGCTTAAAACAACGATTTCTATTAAAAATAAGCGTTTGTAGATAAAATATGTTTATGCTCGTCTTGTTAAATTTTAAAACTATTAGAATTATGATTTTATACAAAATCGTAAAACTTCGTTATCGTCCAATGTCCCACGTTCCCTATGAGAAGTTAAGGCTAAAAACAACGATTTCTAAGTCACAATAAGCTTTGTGACATCTTAATGATTATACTCGGCTTGTTTATTTTCAAAACTCTTAGTTTGATTATTTATGTCAAAATGGGTAAAACTTCATTATAGTTCGATTTCCCACGTTTTCATTGTGAAGTTAAGGCTTAAAACAACTATTTCTAGTCACAATAAGCTTTGTGAAAGCTTTAATGATTATACTTGGCTTGTTTACTTTCAAAACTCTTAGTTTAATTATTTATGTCAAAATGGGTAAAACTTTATTATAGTTCGATTTCCCACGTTTTCAATGTGAAGTTAAGGCTTAAAACAACTATTTCTAGTCAAAAAGCTTTGTGAAAGCTTTAATGATTATACTCGGCTTTTTTACATTTCAAAACTATTAGTTTCATTATTTGTATCAAAATGGGTAAAACTTCATTATAATTCGATTTCCCACGTTTCCCAATGTGAAGTTAAGGCTTAAAACAACGATTTCAATTAAAAATAAGCGTTTGTAGATAAAATATGTTTATGCTCGTCTTGTTAAATTTTAAAACTATTAGAATTATGATTTTATACAAAATGGGTAAAAACTTCGTTATCGTTCAATGTCCCACGTTTCTACGAGAAGTTAAGGCTAAAAACAACGATTTCTAGTCACAATAAGCTTTGTGACATCTTTAATGATTATACTCGGCTTTTTTACTTGGAAAACTCTTAGTTTCATTATTTGTATCAAAATGGGTAAAACTTCATTATAATTCGATTTCCCACGTTTCCAATGTGAAGTTAAGGCTTAAAACAACGATTTCTATTAAAAATAAGCGTTTGTAGTAAAATATGTTTATGCTCGTCTTGTTAAATTTTAAAACTATTAGAATTATGATTTTATACAAAATCGTAAAACTTCGTTATCGTCCAATGTCCCACGTTCTCTACGAGAAGTTAAGGCTAAAAACAACGATTTCTAGTCACAATAAGCTTTGTGACATCTTAATGATTATACTCGGCTTGTTTATTTTCAAAACTCTTAGTTTGATTATTTATGTCAAAATGGGTAAAACTTCATTATAGTTCGATTTCCCACGTTTTCAATGTGAAGTTAAGGCTTAAAACAACTATTTCTAGTCACAATAAGCTTTGTGAATGCTTTAATGATTATACTTGGCTTGTTTACTTTCAAAACTCTTAGTTTAATTATTTATGTCAAAATGGGTAAAACTTTATTATAGTTCGATTTCCCACGTTTTCAATGTGAAGTTAAGGCTTAAAACAACGATTTCTATTAAAAATAAGGTTTGTAGAAAGCTTTATATGATTATACTCGTCTTGTTTAAATTTTAAAACTATTAGAATTATGATTTTATACAAAATCATAAAACTTCATTATCGTTCAATGACCCACGTTTTCCCTATGTGAAGTTAAGGCTTAAAACAACTATTTCTAGTCACAATAAGCTTTGTGAAAGCTTTAATGATTATACTCGGCTTTTTTACTTGGAAAACTCTTAGTTTCATTATTTGTATCAAAATGGGTAAAACTTCATTATAGTTCGATTTACCAACGTTTCCAATGTGAAGTTAAGGCTTAAAACAACGATTTCTATTAAAAATAATCGTTTGTAGATAAAATATGTTTATGCTCGTCTTGTTAAATTTTAAAACTATTAGAATTATGATTTTATACAAAATCGTTAAAACTTCGTTATCGTCCAATGTCCCACGTTCCCTACGAGAAGTTAAGGCTAAAAACAACGATTTCTAGTCACAATAAGCTTTGTGACATCTTAATGATTATACTCGGCTTGTTTACTTTCAAAACTCTTAGTTTGATTATTTATGTCAAAATGGGTAAAACTTCATTATAGTTCGATTTCCCACGTTTTCAATGTGAAGTTAAGGCTTAAAACAACTATTTCTAGTCACAATAAGCTTTGTGAAAGCTTTAATGATTATACTCGACTTGTTTACTTTCAAAACTCTTAGTTTGATTATTTATGTCAAAATTGGTAAAACTTCATTATAGATCGATTTCCCACGTTTCCAATGTGAAGTTAAGGCTTAAAACAACGATTTCTATTAAAAATAGGGTTTGTAGATTAAATATGTTTATGCTCGTCTTGTTAAGTTTTAAAACTATTAGAATTATGATTTTATATAAAATCGTTAAAACTTCGTTATCATCCAATGTCCACATTCCCTACGAGAAGTTAAGGCTAAAAACAATTATTTCTAGTCACAATAAGCTTTGTGACATCTTAATGATTATACTCTGCTTGTTTACTTTCAAAACTCTTAGTTTGATTATTTATGTCAAAATGGGTAAAACTTCATTATAGTTCGATTTCCCACGTTTTCAATGTGAAGTTAAGGCTTAAAACAACTATTTCTAGTCACAATAAGCTTTGTGAAAGCTTTAATGATTATACTCGGCTTGTTTACTTTCAAAACTCTTAGTTTGATTATTTATGTCAAAATGGGTAAAACTTCATTATAATTTGATTTCCACGTTTCCAATGTGAAGTTAAGGCTTAAAACAACGATTTCTATTAAAAATAAGCGTTTGTAGATTTATATGTTTATGCTCGTCTTGTTAAATTTTAAAACTATTAGAATTATGATTTTATACAAAATCGTTAAAACTTGGTTATCGTCAATGTCCTACGTTTCGTTCTACGTTCCCTACGAGAAGTTAAGGCTAAAAACAACGATTTCTATTCACAATAAGCTTTGTGACATCTTAATGATTATACTCGGCTTGTTTACTTTCAAAATTCTTAGTTTGATTATTTATGTCAAAATGGGTAAAACTTCATTATAGTTCGATTTTCCACGTTTTCAATGAAGTTAAGGCTTAAAACAACTATTTCTAGTCACAATAAGCTTTGTGAAAGCTTTAATGATTATACTCGGCTTGTTTACTTTCAAAACTCTTAGTTTGATTATTTATGTCAAAATGGGTAAAACTTCATTATAGTTCGATTTCTTACGTTTCCAATGTGAAGTTAAGGCTTAAAACAACGATTTCTATTAAAAATAAGGTTTGTAGATAAAATATGTTTATGCTCGTCTTGTTAAGTTTTAAAACTATTAGAATTATGATTTTATTCAAAATCGTTAAAACTTCATTATCATCCAATGTCCCACGTTCCCTGTGAAGTTAAGGCTAAAAACAACTATTTCTAGTCATAATAAGCTTTGTGACATCTTAATGATTATACTCGGCTTGTTTACTTTCAAAACTCTTAGTTTGATTATTTATGTCAAAATGGGTAAAACTTCATTATAGTTCGATTTCCCACGTTTTCAATGTGAAGTTAAGGCTTAAAACAACTATTTCTAGTCACAATAAGCTTTGTGAAAGCTTTAATGATTATACTTGGCTTGTTTACTTTCAAAACTCTTAGTTTGATTATTTATATCAAAATGGGTAAAACTTCATTATAGTTCGATTTCACACGTTTCCAATGTGAAGTTAAGGCTTAAAACAACGATTTCTATTGAAAATAAGGTTTGTAGATAAAATATGTTTATGCTCGTCTTGTTAAGTTTAAAAACTATTAGAATTATGATTTTATACAAAATCGTTAAAACTTCGTTATCATCCAATGTCCCACGTTCCCTACGAAGTTAAGGCTAAAAACAATTATTTCTAGTCACAATAAGCTTTGTGACATCTTAATGATTATACTCGGCTTGTTTACTTTCAAAACTCTTAGTTTGATTATTTATGTCAAAATGGGTAAAACTTCATTATAGTTCGATTTTCCACGTTTTCAATGTGAAGTTAAGGCTTAAAACAACTATTTCTAGTCACAATAAGCTTTGTGAAAGCTTTAATGATTATACTCGGCTTTTTTACTTGGAAAACTCTTAGTTTCATTATTTGTATCAAAATGGGTAAAACTTCATTATAGTTCGATTTCCAACGTTTCCAATGTGAAGTTAAGGCTTAAAACAACGATTTCTATTAAAAATAAGCGTTTGTAGATAAAATATGTTTATGCTCGTCTTGTTAAATTTTAAAACTATTAGAATTATGATTTTATACAAAATCGTAAAACTTCGTTATCGTCCAATGCCCACGTTTCCTACGAGAAGTTAAGGCTAAAAACAACGATTTCTAGTCACAATAAGCTTTGTTAAATCTTAATGATTATACTCGGCTTGTTTACTTTCAAAACTCTTAGTTTGATTATTTATGTCAAAATGGGTAAAACTTCATTATAGTTCGATTTCCCACGTTTTCAATGTGAAGTTAAGGCTTAAAACAACTATTTCTAGTCACAATAAGCTTTGTGAAAGCTTTAATGATTATACTCGGCTTTTTTACTTGGAAAACTCTTAGTTTCATTATTTGTATCAAAATGGGTAAAACTTCATTATAATTCGATTTCCAACGTTTCCAATGTGAAGTTAAGGCTTAAAACAACGATTTCTATTAAAAATAATCGTTTGTAGATAAAATATGTTTATGCTCGTCTTGTTAAATTTTAAAACTATTAGAATTATGATTTTATACAAAATCGTTAAAACTTCGTTATCGTCCAATGTCCCACGTTCCCTACGAGAAGTTAAGGCTAAAAACAACGATTTCTAGTCACAATAAGCTTTGTGACAAATTAATGATTATACTCGGCTTGTTTATTTTCAAAATTCTTAGTTTGATTATTGATGTCAAAATGGGTAAAACTTCATTATAGTTTGATTTCGATTTCCACGTTTCCAATGTGAAGTTAAGGCTTAAAACAACGATTTCTATTAAAAATAAGCGTTTGTAGATAAAATATGTTTATGCTCGTCTTGTTAAATTTTAAAACTCTTAGAATTATGATTTTTATACAAAATCGTTAAAACTTCGTTATAGTCAATTTCCCACGTTTTCAATGTGAAGTTAAGGCTAAAACAACTATTTCTAGTCACAATAAGCTTTGTGACATCTTAATGATTATACTCGGCTTGTTTACTTTCAAAACTCTTAGTTTGATTATTTATGTCAAAATGGGTAAAACTTCATTATAGTTCGATTTCCCACGTTTTCAATGTGAAGTTAAGGCTTAAAACAACGATTTCTATTAAAAATAATCGTTTGTAGATAAAATATGTTTATGCTCGTTTTGTTAAATTTTAAAACTATTAGAATTATGATTTTATACAAAATCGTTAAAACTTCGTTATCGTCCAATGTCCCACGTTCCCTACGAGAAGTTAAGGCAAAAAACAACGATTTCTAGTCACAATAAGCTTTGTGACATCTTAATGATTATACTCGGCTTGTTTATTTTCAAAACTCTTAGTTTGATTATTTATGTCAAAATGGGTAAAACTTCATTATAGTTCGATTTCCCATGTTTTCAATGTGAAGTTAAGGCTTAAAACAACTATTTCTAGTCACAATAAGCTTTGTGAAAGCTTTAATGATTATACTCGGCTTGTTTACTTTCAAAACTCTTAGTTTGATTATTTATGTCAAAATGGGTAAAACTTCATTATAGTTCGATTTCCCACGTTTCCAATGTGAAGTTAAGGCTTAAAACAACGATTTCTATTAAAAACAGGAGTTTGTAGATAAAATATGTTTATGCTCGTCTTGTTAAGTTTTTAAACTTTTAGAATTATGATTTTATACAAAATCGTTAAAACTTCGTTATCATCCAATGCCCCACGTTCCCTATGAGAAGTTAAGGCTAAAAACAACTATTTCTAGTCACAATAAGCTTTGTGACATCTTAATGATTATACTCGGCTTGTTTACTTTCAAAACTCTTAGTTTGATTATTTATGTCAAAATGGGTAAAACTTCATTATAGTTCGATTTCCCACGTTTTCAATGTGAAGTTAAGGCTTAAAACAACTATTTCTAGTCACAATAAGCTTTGTGAAAGCTTTAATGATTATACTCGGCTTGTTTTACTTTCAAAACTCTTAGTTTGATTATTTTTGTCAAAATGGGTAAAACTTCATTATAGTTTGATTTCTCACGTTTCCAATGTGAAGTTAAGGCTTAAAACAACGATTTCTATTAAAAATAAGCGTTTGTAGATAATATATGTTTATGCTCATCTTGTTAAATTTTAAAACTATTAGAATTATGATTTTATACAAAATCGTTAAAACTTCATTATCGTCCAATGTCCCACGTTCCCTACGAGAAGTTAAGGCTAAAAACAACGATTTCTAGTCACAATAAGCTTTGTGACATCTTAATGATTATACTCGCCTTGTTTACTTTCAAAACTCTTAGTTTGATTATTTATGTCAAAATGGGTAAAACTTCATTATAGTTCGATTTCCCACGTTTTCAATGTGAAGTTAAGGCTTAAAACAACTATTTCTAGTCACAATAAGCTTTGTGAAAGCTTTAATGATTATACTCGGCTTGTTTACTTTCAAAACTCTTAGTTTGATTATTTATGTCAAAATGGGTAAAACTTCATTATAGTTCGATTTCCCACGTTTCCAATGTGAAGTTAAGGTTTAAAACAACGATTTCTATTGAAAATAGGGGTTTGTAGATAAAATATGTTTATGCTCGTCTTGTTAAGTTTTAAAACTATTAGAATTATGATTTTATACAAAATCGTTAAAACTTCGTTATCATCCAATGTCCCACGTTCCCTACGAAGTTAAGGCTAAAAACAACTATTTCTAGTCAGAATAAGCTTTGTGACATCTTAATGATTATACTCGGCTTGTTTACTTTCAAAACTCATAGTTTGATTATTTATGTCAAAATGGGTAAAACTTCATTATAGTTCGATTTCCCACGTTTTCAATGTGAAGTTAAGGCTTAAAACAACTATTTCTAGTCACAATAAGCTTTGTGAAAGCTTTAATGATTATACTCGGCTTGTTTACTTTCAAAACTCTTAGTTTAATTATTTATGTCAAAATGGGTAAAACTTTATTATAGTTCGATTTCCCACGTATCCAATGTGAAGTTAAGGCTTAAAACAACGATTTCTATTAAAAATAAGGGTTTGTAGATAAAATATGTTTATGCTCGTCTTGTTAAATTTTAAAACTATTAGAATTATGATTTTATACAAAATCATAAAACTTCATTATCGTCAATTCCCACGTTCCCAATGTGAAGTTAAGGCTAAAAACAACGATTTCTAGTCACAATAAGCTTTGTGAAAGCTTTAATGATTATACTCGGCTTTTTACTTGGAAAACTCTTAGTTTCATTATTTGTATCAAAATGGGTAAAACTTCATTATAGTTCGATTTCCCACGTTTCCAATGTGAAGTTAAGGCTTAAAACAACGATTTCTATTAAAAATAAGCGTTTGTAGATAAAATATGTTTATGCTCGTCTTGTTAAATTTTAAAACTATTAGAATTATGATTTTATACAAAATCGTTAAAACTTCGTTATCGTCCAATGTCCCACGTTCCCTACGAGAAGTTAAGGCTAAAAACAACGATTTCTAGTCACAATAAGCTTTGTGACATCTTAATGATTATACTCGGCTTGTTTACTTTCAAAACTCTTAGTTTGATTATTTATGTCAAAATGGGTAAAACTTCATTATAGTTCGATTTCCCACGTTTTCAATGTGAAGTTAAGGCTTAAAACAACTATTTCTAGTCACAATAAGCTTTGTGAAAGCTTTAATGATTATACTTGGCTTGTTTACTTTCAAAACTCTTAGTTTGATTATTTATGTCAAAATTGGTAAAACTTCATTATAGTTCGATTTCCCACGTTTCCAATGTGAAGTTAAGGCTTAAAACAACGATTTCTATTAAAAATAGGGGTTTGTAGATAAAATATGTTTATGCTCGTCTTGTTAAGTTTTAAAACTATTAGAATTATGATTTTATATAAAATCGTTAAAACTTCGTTTTCATCCAATGTCCTACATTCCCTACGAGAAGTTAAGGCTAAAAACAACTATTTCTAGTCACAATAAGCTTTGTGACATCTTAATGATTATACTCGGCTTTTTTACTTGGAAAACTCTTAGTTTCATTATTTGTATCAAAATGGGTAAAACTTCATTATAGTTCGATTTCCAACGTTTCCAATGTGAAGTTAAGGCTTAAAACAACGATTTCTATTAAAAATAAGCGTTTGTAGATAAAATATGTTTATGCTCGTCTTGTTAAATTTTAAAACTATTAGAATTATGATTTTATACAAAATCGATAAAACTTCGTTATCGTCCAATGTCCCACGTTCTCTACGAGAAGTTAAGGCTAAAAACAACGATTTCTAGTCACAATAAGCTTTGTGACATCTTAATGATTATACTCGGCTTGTTTACTTTCAAAACTCTTAGTTTGATTATTTATGTCAAAATGGGTAAAACTTCATTATAGTTCGATTTCCCCGTTTTCAATGTGAAGTTAAGGCTTAAAACAACTATTTCTAGTCACAATAAGCTTTGTGAAAGCTTTAATGATTATACTTGGCTTGTTTACTTTCAAAACTCTTAGTTTAATTATTTATGTCAAAATGGGTAAAACTTTATTATAGTTCGATTTCCCACGTATCCAATGTGAAGTTAAGGCTTAAAACAACGATTTCTATTAAAAATAAGGGTTTGTAGATAAAATATGTTTATGCTCGTCTTGTTAAATTTTAAAACTATTAGAATTATGATTTTATACAAAATCGTTAAAACTTTGTTATCGTCCAATGTCCCACGTTCCCTACGAGAAGTTAAGGCTAAAAACAACGATTTCTAGTCACAATAAGCTTTGTGACATCTTAATGATTATACTCGGCTTGTTTATTTTCAAAACTCTTAGTTTGATTATTTATGTCAAAATGGGTAAAACTTCATTATAGTTCGATTTCCCACGTTTTCAATGTGAAGTTAAGGCTTAAAACAACTATTTCTAGTCACAATAAGCTTTGTGAAAGCTTTAATGATTATACTTGGCTTGTTTACTTTCAAAACTCTTAGTTTGATTATTTATGTCAAAATGGGTAAAACTTTATTATAGTTCCATTTCCCACGTTTTCAATGTGAAGTTAAGGCTTAAAACAACTATTTCTAGTCACAAAAAGCTTTGTGAAAGCTTTAATGATTATACTCGGCTTTTTTTACATGGAAAACTATTAGTTTCATTATTTGTATCAAAATGGGTAAAACTTCCTTATAATTCGATTTTCCACGTTTCCAATGTGAAGGTAGGGCTTAAAACAACGATTTCAATTAAAAATAAGCGTTTGTAGATAAAATATGTTTATGCTTGTCTTGTTAAATTTTAAAACTATTAGAATTATGATTTTATACAAAATCGTAAAAACTTCATTATCGTCCAATGTCCCACGTTCTCTACGAGAAGTTAAGGCTAAAAACAACGATTTCTAGTCACAATAAGCTTTGTGACATCTTAATGATTATACTCGGCTTTTTTTACTTGGAAAACTCTTAGTTTCATTATTTGTATCAAAATGGGTAAAACTTCCTTATAATTCGATTTCCCACGTTTCCAATGTGAAGGTAGGGCTTAAAACAACGATTTCTATTAAAAATAAGCGTTTGTAGATAAAATATGTTTATGCTCGTCTTGTTAAATTTTAAAACTATTAGAATTATGATTTTATACAAAATCGTAAAACTTCGTTATCGTCCAATGTCCCACGTTTCTACGAGAAGTTAAGGCTAAAAACAACGATTTCTAGTCACAATAAGCTTTGTGACATCTTAATGATTATACTCGGCTTGTTTATTTTCAAAACTCTTAGTTTGATTATTTATGTCAAAATGGGTAAAACTTCATTATAGTTCGATTTCCCACGTTTTCAATGTGAAGTTAAGGCTTAAAACAACTATTTCTAGTCACAATAAGCTTTGTGAAAGCTTTAATGATTATACTTCGAGGCTTGTTTACTTTCAAAACTCTTAGTTTAATTATTTATGTCAAAATGGGTAAAACTTTATTATAGTTCGATTTCCCACGTATCCAATGTGAAGTTAAGGCTTAAAACAACGATTTCTATTAAAAATAAGGGTTTGTAGATAAAATATGTTTATGCTCGTCTTGTTAAATTTTAAAACTATTAGAATTATGATTTTATACAAAATCATCAAAACTTCGTTATCGTCCAATGACCCACGTTCCCTATGAGAAGTTAAGGCTAAAAACAACGATTTCTAGTCACAATAAGCTTTGTGAAAGCTTTAATGATTATACTCGGCTTTTTTACTTGGAAAACTCTTAGTTTCATTATTTGTATCAAAATGGGTAAAACTTCATTATAATTCGATTTCCAACGTTTCCAATGTGAAGTTAAGGCTTAAAACAACGATTTCTATTAAAAATAATCGTTTGTAGATAAAATATGTTTATGCTCGTCTTGTTAAATTTTAAAACTATTAGAATTATGATTTTATACAAAATCGTTAAAACTTCGTTATCGTCAATGTCCCACGTTCCCTACGAGAAGTTAAGGCTAAAAACAATTATTTCTAGTCACAATAAGCTTTGTGACATCTTAATGATTATACTCGGCTTGTTTATTTTCAAAACTCTTAGTTTGATTATTTATGTCAAAATGGGTAAAACTTCATTATAGTTCGATTTCCCACGTTTTCATTGTGAAGTTAAGGCTTAAAACAACTATTTCTAGTCACAATAAGCTTTGTGAAAGCTTTAATGATTATACTTGGCTTGTTTACTTTCAAAACTCTTAGTTTAATTATTTATGTCAAAATGGGTAAAACTTTATTATAGTTCCATTTCCCACGTTTTCAATGTGAAGTTAAGGCTTAAAACAACTATTTCTAGTCACAATAAGCTTTGTGAAAGCTTTAATGATTATACTCGGCTTTTTTTACTTGGAAAACTATTAGTTTCATTATTTGTATCAAAATGGGTAAAACTTCCTTATAATTTGATTTCCCACGTTTCCAATGTGAAGTTAAGGCTTAAAACAACGATTTCTATTAAAAATAAGCGTTTGTAGATAAAATATGTTTATGCTCGTCTTGTTAAATTTTAAAACTATTAGAATTATGATTTTATACAAAATCGATAAAACTTCGTTATCGTCCAATGTCCCACGTTCTCTACGAGAAGTTAAGGCTAAAAACAACGATTTCTAGTCACAATAAGCTTTGTGACATCTTAATGATTATACTCGGCTTGTTTACTTTCAAAACTCTTAGTTTGATTATTTATGTCAAAATGGGTAAAACTTCATTATAGTTCGATTTCCCACGTTTTCAATGTGAAGTTAAGGCTTAAAACAACTATTTCTAGTCACAATAAGCTTTGTGAAAGCTTTAATGATTATACTTGGCTTGTTTACTTTCAAAACTCTTAGTTTGATTATTTATGTCAAAATTGGTAAAACTTCATTATAGTTCGATTTCGATTTCCCACGTATCCAATGTGAAGTTAAGGCTTAAAACAACGATTTCTATTAAAAATAGGGGTTTGTAGATAAAATATGTTTATGCTCGTCTTGTTAAGTTTTAAAACTATTAGAATTATGATTTTATATAAAATCGTTAAAACTTCGTTATCATCCAATGTCCTACATTCCCTACGAGAAGTTAAGGCTAAAAACAACTATTTCTAGTCACAATAAGCTTTGTGACATCTTAATGATTATACTCGGCTTGTTTACTTTCAAAACTCTTAGTTTGATTATTTATGTCAAAATGGGTAAAACTTCATTATAGTTCGATTTCCCACGTTTTCAATGTGAAGTTAAGGCTTAAAACAACTATTTCTAGTCACAATAAGCTTTGTGAAAGCTTTAATGATTATACTCGGCTTGTTTACATTCAAAACTCTTAGTTCGATTATTTTTTTCAAAATGGGTAAAACTTCATTATAATTTGATTTCTCACGTTTCCAATGTGAAGTTAAGGCTTAAAATAACTATTTCTATTAAAAATAAGCGTTTGTAGATAATATATGTTTATGCTCGTCTTGTTAAATTTTAAAACTATTAGAATTATGATTTTATACAAAATCGTTAAAACTTCGTTATCGTCCAATGTCCTACGTTCCCTACGAGAAGTTAAGGCTAAAAACAACGATTTCTAGTCACAATAAGCTTTGTGACATCTTAATGATTATACTCGGCTTGTTTACTTTCAAAACTCTTAGTTTAATTATTTATGTCAAAATGGGTAAAACTTCATTATAGTTCGATTTTCCACGTTTTCAATGTGAAGTTAAGGCTTAAAACAACTATTTCTAGTCACAATAAGCTTTGTGAAAGCTTTAATGATTATACTTGGCTTGTTTACTTTCAAAACACTTAGTTTGATTATTTATGTCAAAATGGGTAAAACTTCATTATAGTTCGATTTCCCATGTATCCAATGTGAAGTTAAGCTTAAAACAACGATTTCTATTAAAAATAGGGTTTGTAGATAAAATATGTTTATGCTCGTCTTGTTAAGTTTTAAAACTATTAGAATTATGATTTTATTCAAAATCGTTAAAACTTCGTTATCATCCAATGTCCCACGTTCCCTACGAGAAGTTAAGGCTAAAAACAACTATTTCTAGTCATAATAAGCTTTGTGACATCTTAATGATTATACTCGCCTTGTTTACTTTCAAAACTCTTAGTTTGATTATTTATGTCAAAATCGGTAAAACTTCATTATAGTTCGATTTCCCACGTTTTCAATTTGAAGTTAAGGCTTAAAACAACTATTTCTAGTCACAATAAGCTTTGTGAAAGCTTTAATGATTATACTCGGCTTTTTTACTTGGAAAACTCTTAGTTTCATTATTTGTATCAAAATGGGTAAAACTTCATTATAGTTCGATTTCCCACGTTTCCAATGTGAAGTTAAGGCTTAAAACAACGATTTCTATTGAAAATAGGGGTTTGTAGATAAAATATGTTTATGCTCGTCTTGTTAAGTTTAAAAACTATTAGAATTGAGATTTTATACAAAATCGTTAAAACTTCGTTATCATCCAATGTCCCACGTTCCCTACGAGAAGTTAAGGCTAAAAACAACGATTTCTAGTCACAATAAGCTTTGTGACATCTTAATGATTATACTCGGCTTTTTTACTTGGAAAACTCTTAGTTTCATTATTTGTATCAAAATGGGTAAAACTTCCTTATAATTCGATTTCCCACGTTTCCAATGTGAAGGTAGGGCTTAAAACAACGATTTCTATTAAAAATAAGCGTTTGTAGATAAAATATGTTTATGCTCGTCTTGTTAAATTTTAAAACTATTAGAATTATGATTTTATACAAAATCGTAAAACTTCGTTATCGTCAATGTCCCACGTTCCCTACGAGAAGTTAAGGCTAAAAACAACGATTTCTAGTCACAATAAGCTTTGTGACATCTTAATGATTATACTCGGCTTGTTTATTTTCAAAACTCTTAGTTTGATTATTTATGTCAAAATGGGTAAAACTTCATTATAGTTCGATTTCCCACGTTTTCATTGTGAAGTTAAGGCTTAAAACAACTATTTCTAGTCACAATAAGCTTTGTGAAAGCTTTAATGATTATACTTGGCTTGTTTACTTTCAAAACTCTTAGTTTAATTATTTAGGTCAAAATGGGTAAAACTTTATTATAGTTCCATTTCCCACGTTTTCAATGTGAAGTTAAGGCTTAAAACAACTATTTCTAGTCACAAAAAGCTTTGTGAAAGCTTTAATGATTATACTCGGCTTTTTTTACATGGAAAACTATTAGTTTCATTATTTGTATCAAAATGGGTAAAACTTCCTTATAATTCGATTTCCCACGTTTCCAATGTGAAGGTAGGGCTTAAAACAACGATTTCAATTAAAAATAAGCGTTTGTAGATAAAATATGTTTATGCTCGTCTTGTTAAATTTTAAAACTATTAGAATTATGATTTTATACAAAATCGTAAAAACTTCATTATCGTCCAATGTCCCACGTTCTCTACGAGAAGTTAAGGCTAAAAACAACGATTTCTAGTCACAATAAGCTTTGTGACATCTTAATGATTATACTCGGCTTTTTTTACTTGGAAAACTCTTAGTTTCATTATTTGTATCAAAATGGGTAAAACTTCCTTATAATTCGATTTCCCACGTTTCCAATGTGAAGGTAAGGCTTAAAACAACGATTTCTATTAAAAATAAGCGTTTGTAGATAAAATATGTTTATGCTCGTCTTGTTAAATTTTAAAACTATTAGAATTATGATTTTATACAAAATCGTAAAACTTCGTTATCGTCCAATGTCCCACGTTCTCTACGAGAAGTTAAGGCTAAAAACAACGATTTCTAGTCACAATAAGCTTTGTGACATCTTAATGATTATACTCGGCTTGTTTATTTTCAAAACTCTTAGTTTGATTATTTATGTCAAAATGGGTAAAACTTCATTATAGTTCGATTTCCCACGTTTTCAATGTGAAGTTAAGGCTTAAAACAACTATTTCTAGTCACAATAAGCTTTGTGAAAGCTTTAATGATTATACTTGGCTTGTTTACTTTCAAAACTCTTAGTTTAATTATTTATGTCAAAATGGGTAAAACTTTATTATAGTTCGATTTCCCACGTATCCAATGTGAAGTTAAGGCTTAAAACAACGATTTCTATTAAAAATAAGGGTTTGTAGATAAAATATGTTTATGCTCGTCTTGTTAAATTTTAAAACTATTAGAATTATGATTTTATACAAAATCATCAAAACTTCGTTATCGTCCAATGACCCACGTTCCCTACGAGAAGTTAAGGCTAAAAACAACGATTTCTAGTCACAATAAGCTTTGTGAAAGCTTTAATGATTATACTCGGCTTTTTTACTTGGAAAACTCTTAGTTTCATTATTTGTATCAAAATGGGTAAAACTTCTTATAATTCGATTTCCCACGTTTCCAATGTGAAGGTAGGCTTAAAACAACTTAAAACAACGATTTCTATTAAAAATAAGCGTTTGTAGATAAAATATGTTTATGCTCGTCTTGTTAAATTTTAAAACTATTAGAATTATGATTTTATACAAAATCGTCAAAACTTCGTTATCGTCCAATGTCCCACGTTCCCTACGAGAAGTTAAGGCTAAAAACAATTATTTCTAGTCACAATAAGCTTTGTGACATCTTAATGATTATACTCGGCTTGTTTATTTTCAAAACTCTTAGTTTGATTATTTATGTCAAAATGGGTAAAACTTCATTATAGTTCGATTTCCCACGTTTTCATTGTGAAGTTAAGGCTTAAAACAACTATTTCTAGTCACAATAAGCATTGTGAAAGCTTTAATGATTATACTTGGCTTGTTTACTTTCAAAACTCTTAGTTTAATTATTTATGTCAAAATGGGTAAAACTTTATTATAGTTCCATTTCCCACTTTCAATGTGAAGTTAAGGCTTAAAACAACTATTTCTAGTCACAATAAGCTTTGTGAAAGCTTTAATGATTATACTCGGCTTTTTTTACTTGGAAAACTATTAGTTTCATTATTTGTATCAAAATGGGTAAAACTTCCTTATAATTCGATTTCCCACGTTTCCAATGTGAAGGTAGGGCTTAAAACAACGATTTCTATTAAAAAAAAGTGTTTGTAGATAAAATATGTTTATGCTCGTCTTGTTAAATTTTAAAACTATTAGAATTATGATTTTATACAAAATCGTAAAAACTTCGTTATCGTCCAATGTCCCACGTTCTCTACGAGAAGTTAAGGCTAAAAACAACGATTTCTAGTCACAATAAGCTTTGTGACATCTTAATGATTATACTCGGCTTGTTTATTTTCAAAACTCTTAGTATGATTATTTATGTCAAAATGGGTAAAACTTCATTATAGTTCGATTTCCCACGTTTTCAATGTGAAGTTAAGGCTTAAAACAACTATTTCTAGTCACAATAAGCTTTGTGAAAGCTTTAATGATTATACTTGGCTTGTTTACTTTCAAAACTCTTAGTTTGATTATTTATGTCAAAATTGGTAAAACTTCATTATAGTTCGATTTCCCACGTTATCCAATGTGAAGTTAAGGCTTAAAACAACGATTTCTATTAAAAATAAGGTTTGTAGATAAAATATGTTTATGCTCGTCTTGTTAAGTTTTAAAACTATTAGAATTATGATTTTATATAAAATCGTTAAAACTTCGTTATCATCCAATGTCCTACATTCCCTACGAGAAGTTAAGGCTAAAAACAACTATTTCTAGTCACAATAAGCTTTGTGACATCTTAATGATTATACTCGGCTTGTTTACTTTCTAAACTCTTAGTTTGATTATTTATGTCAAAATGGGTAAAACTTCATTATAGTTCGATTTCCCACGTTTTCAATGTGAAGTTAAGGCTTAAAACAACTATTTCTAGTCACAATAAGCTTTGTGAAAGCTTTAATGATTATACTCGGCTTGTTTACATTCAAAACTCTTAGTTTGATTATTTTTTTCAAAATGGGTAAAACTTCATTATAATTTGATTTCTCACGTTTCCAATGTGAAGTTAAGGCTTAAAATAACGATTTCTATTAAAAATAAGCGTTTGTAGATAATATATGTTTATGCTCGTCTTGTTAAATTTTAAAACTATTAGAATTATGATTTTATACAAAATCGTTAAAACTTCGTTATCGTCCAATGTCCTACGTTCCCTACGAGAAGTTAAGGCTAAAAACAACGATTTCTAGTCACAATAAGCTTTGTGACATCTTAATGATTATACTCGGCTTGTTTACTTTCAAAACTCTTAGTTTAATTATTTATGTCAAAATGGGTAAAACTTCATTATAGCTCGATTTTCCACGTTTTCAATGTGAAGTTAAGGCTTAAAACAACTATTTCTAGTCACAATAAGCTTTGTGAAAGCTTTAATGATTATACTTGGCTTGTTTACTTTCAAAACACTTAGTTTGATTATTTATGTCAAAATGGGTAAAACTTCATTATAGTTCGATTTCCCATGTATCCAATGTGAAGTTAAGCTTAAAACAACGATTTCTATTAAAAATAGGGGTTTGTAGATAAAATATGTTTATGCTCGTCTTGTTAAGTTTTAAAACTATTAGAATTATGATTTTATTCAAAATCGTTAAAACTTCGTTATCATCCAATGTCCCACGTTCCCCTACGAGAAGTTAAGGCTAAAAACAACTATTTCTAGTCATAATAAGCTTTGTGACATCTTAATGATTATACTCGGCTTGTTTACTTTCAAAACTCTTAGTTTGATTATTTATGTCAAAATCGGTAAAACTTCATTATAGTTCGATTTCCCACGTTTTCAATTTGAAGTTAAGGCTTAAAACAACTATTTCTAGTCACAATAAGCTTTGTAAAAGCTTTAATGATTATACTCGGCTTTTTTTACTTGGAAAACTCTTAGTTTCATTATTTGTATCAAAATGGGTAAAACTTCCTTATAATTCGATTTCCCACGTTTCCAATGTGAAGGTAGGGCTTAAAACAACGATTTCTATTGAAAATAGGGGTTTGTAGATAAAATATGTTTATGCTTGTCTTGTTAAGTTTAAAAACTATTAGAATTGTGATTTTATACAAAATCGTTAAAACTTCGTTATCATCCAATGTCCAACGTTCCCTACGAGAAGTTAAGGCTAAAAACAACGATTTCTAGTCACAATAAGCTTTGTGACATCTTAATGATTATACTCGGCTTTTTTTACTTGGAAAACTCTTAGTTTCATTATTTGTATCAAAATGGGTAAAACTTCCTTATAATTCGATTTCCCACGTTTCCAATGTGAAGGTAGGGCTTAAAACAACGATTTCTATTAAAAATAAGCGTTTGTAGATAAAATATGTTTATGCTCGTCTTGTTAAATTTTAAAACTATTAGAATTATGATTTTATACAAAATCGTCAAAACTTCGTTATCGTCCAATGTCCCACGTTCCCTACGAGAAGTTAAAGCTAAAAACAACGATTTCTAGTCACAATAAGCTTTGTGACATCTTAATGATTATACTCGGCTTGTTTATTTTCAAAACTCTTAGTTTGATTATTTATGTCAAAATGGGTAAAACTTCATTATAGTTCGATTTCCCACGTTTTCATTGTGAAGTTAAGGCTTAAAACAACTATTTCTAGTCACAATAAGCTTTGTGAAAGCTTTAATGATTATACTTGGCTTGTTTACTTTCAAAACTCTTAGTTTAATTATTTAGGTCAAAATGGGTAAAACTTTATTATAGTTCCATTTCCCACGTTTTCAATGTGAAGTTAAGGCTTAAAACAACTATTTCTAGTCACAAAAAGCTTTGTGAAAGCTTTAATGATTATACTCGGCTTTTTTTACATGGAAAACTATTAGTTTCATTATTTGTATCAAAATGGGTAAAACTTCCTTATATTCGATTTCCCACGTTTCCAATGTGAAGTAGGGCTTAAAACAACGATTTCAATTAAAAATAAGCGTTTGTAGATAAAATATGTTTATGCTCGTCTTGTTAAATTTTAAAACTATTAGAATTATGATTTTATACAAAATCGTAAAAACTTCATTATCGTCAATGTCCCACGTTTTCTACGTGAAGTTAAGGCTAAAAACAACGATTTCTAGTCACAATAAGCTTTGTGACATCTTAATGATTATACTCGGCTTTTTTTACTTGGAAAACTCTTAGTTTCATTATTTGTATCAAAATGGGTAAAACTTCCTTATAATTCGATTTCCCACGTTTCCAATGTGAAGGTAGGGCTTAAAACAACGATTTCTATTAAAAATAAGCGTTTGTAGATAAAATATGTTTATGCTCGTCTTGTTAAATTTTAAAACTATTAGAATTATGATTTTATACAAAATCGTAAAAACTTCGTTATCGTCCAATGTCCCACGTTCTCTACGAGAAGTTAAGGCTAAAAACAACGATTTCTAGTCACAATAAGCTTTGTGACATCTTAATGATTATACTCGGCTTGTTTATTTTCAAAACTCTTAGTTTGATTATTTATGTCAAAATGGGTAAAACTTCATTATAGTTCGATTTCCCACGTTTTCATTGTGAAGTTAAGGCTTAAAACAACTATTTCTAGTCACAATAAGCTTTGTGAAAGCTTTAATGATTATACTTGGCTTGTTTACTTTCAAAACTCTTAGTTTAATTATTTATGTCAAAATGGGTAAAACTTTATTATAGTTCGATTTCCCACGTATCCAATGTGAAGTTAAGGCTTAAAACAACGATTTCTATTAAAAATAAGGGTTTGTAGATAAAATATGTTTATGCTCGTCTTGTTAAATTTTAAAACTATTAGAATTATGATTTTATACAAAATCATCAAAACTTCGTTATCGTCCAATGACCCACGTTCCCTACGAGAAGTTAAGGCTAAAAACAACGATTTCTAGTCACAATAAGCTTTGTGAAAGCTTTAATGATTATACTCGGCTTTTTTTACTTGGAAAACTCTTAGTTTCATTATTTGTATCAAAATGGGTAAAACTTCCTTATAATTCGATTTCCCACGTTTCCAATGTGAAGTTAGGGCTTAAAACAACGATTTCTATTAAAAATAAGCGTTTGTAGATAAAATATGTTTATGCTCGTCTTGTTAAATTTTAAAACTATTAGAATTATGATTTTATACAAAATCGTAAAACTTCGTTATCGTCCAATGTCCCACGTTCCCTACGAGAAGTTAAGGCTAAAAACAACGATTTCTAGTCACAATAAGCTTTGTGACATCTTAATGATTATACTCGGCTTGTTTATTTTCAAAACTCTTAGTATGATTATTTATGTCAAAATGGGTAAAACTTCATTATAGTTCGATTTCCCACGTTTTCAATGTGAAGTTAAGGCTTAAAACAACTATTTCTAGTCACAATAAGCTTTGTGAAAGCTTTAATGATTATACTTGGCTTGTTTACTTTCAAAACTCTTAGTTTGATTATTTATGTCAAAATTGGTAAAACTTCATTATAGTTCGATTTCCCAAGTATCCAATGTGAAGTTAAGGCTTAAAACAACGATTTCTATTAAAAATAGGGGTTTGTAGATAAAATATGTTTATGCTCGTCTTGTTAAGTTTTAAAACTATTAGAATTATGATTTTATATAAAATCGTTAAAACTTCGTTATCATCCAATGTCCTACATTCCCTACGAGAAGTTAAGGCTAAAAACAACTATTTCTAGTCACAATAAGCTTTGTGACATCTTAATGATTATACTCGGCTTGTTTACTTTCTAAACTCTTAGTTTGATTATTTATGTCAAAATGGGTAAAACTTCATTATAGTTCGATTTCCCACGTTTTCAATGTGAAGTTAAGGCTTAAAACAACTATTTCTAGTCACAATAAGCTTTGTGAAAGCTTTAATGATTATACTCGGCTTGTTTACATTCAAAACTCTTAGTTCGATTATTTTTTTCAAAATGGGTAAAACTTCATTATAATTTGATTTCTCACGTTTCCAATGTGAAGTTAAGCTTAAAACAACGATTTCTATTAAAAATAAGCGTTTGTAGATAATATATGTTTATGCTCGTCTTGTTAAATTTTAAAACTATTAGAATTATGATTTTATACAAAATCGTTAAAACTTCGTTATCGTCCAATGTCCTACGTTCCCTACGAGAAGTTAAGGCTAAAAACAACGATTTCTAGTCACAATAAGCTTTGTGACATCTTAATGATTATACTCGGCTTGTTTACTTTCAAAACTCTTAGTTTAATTATTTATGTCAAAATGGGTAAAACTTCATTATAGTTCGATTTTCCACGTTTTCAATGTGAAGTTAAGGCTTAAAACAACTATTTCTAGTCACAATAAGCTTTGTGAAAGCTTTAATGATTATACTTGGCTTGTTTACTTTCAAAACTCTTAGTTTGATTATTTATGTCAAAATGGGTAAAACTTCATTATAGTTCGATTTCCCACGTATCCAATGTGAAGTTAAGCTTAAAACAACGATTTCTATTAAAAATAGGGGTTTGTAGATAAAATATGTTTATGCTCGTCTTGTTAAGTTTTAAAACTATTAGAATTATGATTTTATTCAAAATCGTTAAAACTTCGTTATCATCCAATGTCCCACGTTCCCTACGAGAAGTTAAGGCTAAAAACAACTATTTCTAGTCATAATAAGCTTTGTGACATCTTAATGATTATACTCGGCTTGTTTACTTTCAAAACTCTTAGTTTGATTATTTATGTCAAAATCGGTAAAAATTCATTATAGTTCGATTTCCCACGTTTTCAATTTGAAGTTAAGGCTTAAAACAACTATTTCTAGTCACAATAAGCTTTGTAAAAGCTTTAATGATTATACTTGGCTTGTTTACTTTCAAAACTCTTAGTTTGATTATTTATATCAAAATGGGTAAAACTTCATTATAGTTCGATTTCACACGTATCCAATGTGAAGTTAAGGCTTAAAACAACGATTTCTATTGAAAATAGGGGTTTGTAGATAAAATATGTTTATGCTCGTCTTGTTAAGTTTAAAAACTATTAGAATTATGATTTTATACAAAATCGTTAAAACTTCGTTATCATCCAATGTCCCACGTTCCCTACGAGAAGTTAAGGCTAAAAACAATTATTTCTAGTCACAATAAGCTTTGTGACATCTTAATGATTATACTCGGCTTGTTTACTTTCAAAACTCTTAGTTTGATTATTTATGTCAAAATGGGTAAAACTTCATTATAGTTCGATTTTCCACGTTTTCAATGTGAAGTTAAGGCTAAAAACAACTATTTCTAGTCACAATAAGCTTTGTGAAAGCTTTAATGATTATACTCGGCATTTTTTACTTGGAAAACTCTTAGTTTCATTATTTGTATCAAAATGGGTAAAACTTCATTATAATTCGATTTCCCACATTTCCAATGTGAAGGTAGGGCTTAAAACAACGATTTCTATTAAAAATAAGCGTTTGTAGATAAAATATGTTTATGCTCGTCTTGTTAAATTTTAAAACTATTAGAATTATGATTTTATACAAAATCGTCAAAACTTCGTTATCGTCCAATGCCCACGTTTCCTACGAGAAGTTAAGGCTAAAAACAACGATTTCTAGTCACAATAAGCTTTGTTAAATCTTAATGATTATACTCGGCTTGTTTACTTTCAAAACTCTTAGTTTAATTATTTATGTCAAAATGGGTAAAACTTCATTATAGGTCGATTTCCCTCGTTTTCAATGTGAAGTTAAGGCTTAAAACAACTATTTCTAGTCACAATAAGCTTTGTGAAAGCTTTAATGATTATACTCGGCTTTTTTTACTTGGAAAACTCTTAGTTTCATTATTTGTATCAAAATGGGTAAAACTTCATTATAATTTGATTTCCCTCGTTTCCAATGTGAAGGTAGGGCTTAAAACAACGATTTCTATTAAAAATAAGCGTTTGTAGATAAAATATGTTTATGCTCGTCTTGTTAAATTTTAAAACTATTAGAATTATGATTTTATACAAAATCGTTAAAACCTCGTTATCGTCCAATGTCCCACGTTCCCTACGAGAAGTTAAGGTTAAAAACAACGATTTCTAGTCACAATAAGCTTTGTGACAAATTAATGATTATACTCGGCTTGTTTATTTTCAAAATTCTTAGTTTGATTATTGATGTCAAAATGGGTAAAACTTCATTATAGTTTGATTTCTCACGTTTCCAATGTGAAGTTAAGGCTTAAAACAACGATTTCTATTAAAAATAAGCGTTTGTAGATAAAATATGTTTATGCTCGTCTTGTTAAATTTTAAAACTCTTAGAATTATGATTTTATACAAAATCGTTAAAACTTCGTTATCGTCCAATGTCCACGTTCCTACTATGTGAAGTTAAGGCTAAAAACAACGATTTCTAGTCACAATAAGCTTTGTGACATCTTAATGATTATACTCGGCTTGTTTACTTTCAAAACTCTTAGTTTGATTATTTATGTCAAAATGGGTAAAACTTCATTATAGTTCGATTTCCCACGTTTTCAATGTGAAGTTAAGGCTTAAAACAACGATTTCTATTAAAAATAATCGTTTGTAGATAAAATATGTTTATGCTCGTCTTGTTAAATTTTAAAACTATTAGAATTATGATTTTATACAAAATCGTTAAAACTTCGTTATCGTCCAATGTCCCACGTTCCCTACGAGAAGTTAAGGCAAAAAACAACGATTTCTAGTCACAATAAGCTTTGTGACATCATAATGATTATACTCGGCTTGTTTATTTTCAAAACTCTTAGTTTTATTATTTATGTCCAAATGGGTAAAACTTCATTATAGTTCGATTTCCCATGTTTTTAATGTGAAGTTAAGGCTTAAAACAACTATTTCTAGTCACAATAAGCTTTGTGAAAGCTTTAATGATTATACTCGGCTTGTTTACATTCAAAACTCTTAGTTTGATTATTTATGTCAAAATGGGTAAAACTTCATTATAGTTCGATTTCCCACGTTTCCAATGTGAAGTTAAGGCTTAAAACAACGATTTCTATTAAAAACAGGAGTTTGTAGATAAAATATGTTTATGCTCGTCTTGTTAAGTTTTTAAACTTTTAGAATTATGATTTTATACAAAATCGTTAAAACTTCGTTATCATCCAATGCCCCACGTTCCCTACGAGAAGTTAAGGCTAAAAACAGCTATTTCTAGTCACAATAAGCTTTGTGACATCTTAATGATTATACTCGGCTTGTTTACTTTCAAAACTCTTAGTTTCATTATTTATGTCAAAATGGGTAAAACTTCATTATAGTTCGATTTCCCACGTTTTCAATGTGAAGTTAAGGCTTAAAACAACTATTTCTAGTCACAATAAGCTTTGTGAAAGCTTTAATGATTATACTCGGCTTGTTTTACATTCAAAACTCTTAGTTCGATTATTTTTTTCAAAATGGGTAAAACTTCATTATAGTTTGATTTCTCACGTTTCCAATGTGAAGTTAAGGCTTAAAACAACGATTTCTATTAAAAATAAGCGTTTGTAGATAATATATGTTTATGCTCATCTTGTTAAATTTTAAAACTATTAGAATTATGATTTTATACAAAATCGTTAAAACTTCATTATCGTCCAATGTCCTACGTTCCATACGAGAAGTTAAGGCTAAAAACAACGATTTCTAGTCACAATAAGCTTTGTGACATCTTAATGATTATACTCGCCTTGTTTACTTTCAAAACTCTTAGTTTGATTATTTATGTCAAAATGTGTAAAACTTCATTATAGCTCGATTTCCCACGTTTTCAATGTGAAGTTAAGGCTTAAAACAACTATTTCTAGTCACAATAAGCTTTGTGAAAGCTTTAATGTTTATACTCGGCTTGTTTACATTCAAAATTCTTAGTTCGATTATTTATGTCAAAATGGGTAAAACTTCATTATAGTTCGATTTCCCACGTATCCAATGTGAAGTTAAGGTTTAAAACAATGATTTCTATTGAAAATAGGGGTTTGTAGATAAAATATGTTTATGCTCGTCTTGTTAAGTTTTAAAACTATTAGAATTATGATTTTATACAAAATCGTTAAAACTTCGTTATCATCCAATGTCCCACGTTCCCTACGAGAAGTTAAGGCTAAAAATAACTATTTCTAGTCAGAATAAGCTTTGTGACATCTTAATGATTATACTCGGCTTGTTTACTTTCAAAACTCTTAGTTTGATTATTTATGTCAAAATGGGTAAAACTTCATTATAGTTCGATTTCCCACGTTTTCAATGTGAAGTTAAGGCTTAAAACAACTATTTCTAGTCACAATAAGCTTTGTGAAAGCTTTAATGATTATACTCGGCTTTTTTACTTGGAAAACTCTTAGTTTCATTATTTGTATCAAAATGGGTAAAACTTCCTTATAATTCGATTTCCAACGTTTCCAATGTGAAGGTAGGGCTTAAAACAACGATTTCTATTAAAAATAAGCGTTTGTAGATAAAATATGTTTATGCTCGTCTTGTTAAATTTTAAAACTATTAGAATTATGATTTTATACAAAATCGTAAAACTTCGTTATCGTCCAATGTCCCACGTTCCCTACGAGAAGTTAAGGCTAAAAACAACGATTTCTAGTCACAATAAGCTTTGTGACATCTTAATGATTATACTCGGCTTGTTTATTTTCAAAACTCTTAGTTTGATTATTTATGTCAAAATGGGCAAAACTTCATTATAGTTCGATTTCCCACGTTTTCAATGTGAAGTTAAGGCTTAAAACAACTATTTCTAGTCACAATAAGCTTTGTGAAAGCTTTAATGATTATACTTGGCTTGTTTACTTTTCAAAACTCTTAGTTTAATTATTTATGTCAAAATGGGTAAAACTTTATTATAGTTCGATTTCCCACGTATCCAATGTGAAGTTAAGGCTTAAAACAACGATTTCTATTAAAAATAAGGGTTTGTAGATAAAATATGTTTATGCTCGTCTTGTTAAATTTTAAAACTATTAGAATTATGATTTTATACAAAATCATCAAAACTTCGTTATCGTCCAATGACCCACGTTCCCTACGAGAAGTTAAGGCTAAAAACAACGATTTCTAGTCACAATAAGCTTTGTGAAAGCTTTAATGATTATACTCGGCTTTTTTTACTTGGAAAACTCTTAGTTTCATTATTTGTATCAAAATGGGTAAAACTTCCTTATAATTCGATTTTCCACGTTTCCAATGTGAAGGTAGGGCTTAAAACAACGATTTCTATTAAAAATAAGCATTTGTAGATAAAATATGTTTATGCTCGTCTTGTTAAATTTTAAAACTATTAGAATTATGATTTTATACAAAATCGTTAAAACTTCGTTATCGTCAATGTCCCACGTTCCCTACGAGAAGTTAAGGCTAAAAACAACGATTTCTAGTCACAATAAGCTTTGTGACATCTTAATGATTATACTCGGCTTGTTTATTTTCAAAACTCTTAGTTTGATTATTTATGTCAAAATGGGTAAAACTTCATTATAGTTCGATTTCCCACGTTTCATTGTGAAGTTAAGGCTTAAAACAACTATTTCTAGTCACAATAAGCTTTGTAAAAGCTTTAATGATTATACTTGGCTTGTTTACTTTCAAAACTCTTAGTTTGATTATTTATATCAAAATGGGTAAAACTTCATTATAGTTCGATTTCACACGTATCCAATGTGAAGTTAAGGCTTAAAACAACGATTTCTATTGAAAATAGGGTTTGTAGATAAAATATGTTTATGCTCGTCTTGTTAAGTTTTAAAACTATTAGAATTATGATTTTATACAAAATCGTTAAAACTTCGTTATCATCCAATGTCCCACGTTCCCTACGAGAAGTTAAGGCTAAAAACAATAATTTCTAGTCACAATAAGCTTTGTGACATCTTAATGATTATACTCGGCTTGTTTACTTTCAAAACTCTTAGTTTGATTATTTATGTCAAAATGGGTAAAACTTCATTATAGTTCGATTTTCCACGTTTTCAATGTGAAGTTAAGGCTTAAAACAACTATTTCTAGTCACAATAAGCTTTGTGAAAGCTTTAATGATTATACTCGGCTTTTTTACTTGGAAAACTCTTAGTTTCATTATTTGTATCAAAATGGGTAAAACTTCCTTATATATTCGATTTCCCACATTTCCAATGTGAAGGTAAGGCTTAAAACAACGATTTCTATTAAAAATAAGCGTTTGTAGATAAAATATGTTTATGCTCGTCTTGTTAAATTTTAAAACTATTAGAATTATGATTTTATACAAAATCGTTAAAACTTCGTTATCGTCCAATGCCCACGTTTCCTACGAGAAGTTAAGGCTAAAAACAATGATTTCTAGTCACAATAAGCTTTGTTAAATCTTAATGATTATAATCGGCTTGTTTACTTTCAAAACTCTTAGTTTAATTATTTATGTCAAAATGGGTAAAACTTCATTATAGTTCGATTTCCCTCGTTTTCAATGTGAAGTTAAGGCTTAAAACAACTATTTCTAGTCACAATAAGCTTTTGTGAAAGCTTTAATGATTATACTCGGCTTTTTTTACTTGGAAAACTCTTAGTTTCATTATTTGTATCAAAATGGGTAAAACTTCCTTATAATTTGATTTCCCTCGTTTCCAATGTGAAGGTAGGGCTTAAAACAACGATTTCTATTAAAAATAAGCGTTTGTAGATAAAATATGTTTATGCTCGTCTTGTTAAATTTTAAAACTATTAGAAGTATGATTTTATACAAAATCGTCAAAACCTCGTTATCGTCCAATGTCCCACGTTCCCTACGAGAAGTTAAGGTTAAAAACAACGATTTCTAGTCACAATAAGCTTTGTGACAAATTAATGATTATACTCGGCTTGTTTATTTTCAAAATTCTTAGTTTGATTATTGATGTCAAAATGGGTAAAACTTCATTATAGTTTGATTTCTCACGTTTCCAATGTGAAGTTAAGGCTTAAAACAACGATTTCTATTAAAAATAAGCGTTTGTAGATAAAATATGTTTATGCTCGTCTTGTTAAATTTTAAAACTAATAGAATTATGATTTTATACAAAATCGTTAAAACTTCGTTATCGTCCAATGTCCTACGTTCCCTACGAGAAGTTAAGGCTAAAAACAACGATTTCTAGTCACAATAAGCTTTGTGACATCTTAATGATTATACTCGGCTTGTTTACTTTCAAAACTCTTAGTTTGATTATTTATGTCAAAATGGGTAAAACTTCATTATAGTTCGATTTCCCACGTTTTCAATGTGAAGTTATGGCTTAAAACAACGATTTCTATTAAAAATAATCGTTTGTAGATAAAATATGTTTATGCTCGTTTTGTTAAATTTTAAAACTATTAGAATTATGATTTTATACAAAATCGTTAAAACTTCGTTATCGTCCAATGTCCCACGTTCCCTACGAGAAGTTAAGGCAAAAAACAACGATTTCTAGTCACAATAAGCTTTGTGACATCATAATGATTATACTCGGCTTGTTTATTTTCAAAACTCTTAGTTTTATTATTTATGTCCAAATGGGTAAAACTTCGTTATAGTTCGATTTCCCATGTTTTTAATGTGAAGTTAAGGCTTAAAACTACAATTTCTAGTCACAATAAGCTTTGTGAAAGCTTTAATGATTATACTCGGCTTGTTTACATTCAAAACTCTTAGTTCGATTATTTATGTCAAAATGGGTAAAACTTCATTATAGTTCGATTTCCCACGTATCCAATGTGAAGTTAAGGCTTAAAACAACGATTTCTATTAAAAACAGGAGTTTGTAGATAAAATATGTTTATGCTCGTCTTGTTAAGTTTTTAAACTTTTAGAATTATGATTTTATACAAAATCGTTAAAACTTCGTTATCATCCAATGCCCCACGTTCCCTACGAAGTTAAGGCTAAAAACAACTATTTCTAGTCACAATAAGCTTTGTGACATCTTAATGATTATACTCGGCTTGTTTACTTTCAAAACTCTTAGTTTCATTATTTATGTCAAAATGGGTAAAACTTCATTATAGTTCGATTTCCCACGTTTTCAATGTGAAGTTAAGGCTTAAAACAACTATTTCTAGTCACAATAAGCTTTGTGAAAGCTTTAATGATTATACTCGGCTTGTTTTACATTCAAAACTCTTAGTTCGATTATTTTTTTCAAAATGGGTAAAACTTCATTATAGTTTGATTTCTCACGTTTCCAATGTGAAGTTAAGGCTTAAAACAACGATTTCTATTAAAAATAAGCGTTTGTAGATAATATATGTTTATGCTCATCTTGTTAAATTTTAAAACTATTAGAATTATGATTTTATACAAAATCGTTAAAACTTCATTATCGTTCAATGTCCTACGTTCCATACGAGAAGTTAAGGCTAAAAACAACGATTTCTAGTCACAATAAGCTTTGTGACATCTTAATGATTATACTCGCCTTGTTTACTTTCAAAACTCTTAGTTTGATTATTTATGTCAAAATGTGTAAAACTTCATTATAGCTCGATTTCCCACGTTTTCAATGTGAAGTTAAGGCTTAAAACAACTATTTCTAGTCACAATAAGCTTTGTGAAAGCTTTAATGTTTATACTCGGCTTGTTTACATTCAAAACTCTTAGTTCGATTATTTATGTCAAAATGGGTAAAACTTCATTATAGTTCGATTTCCCACGTATCCAATGTGAAGTTAAGGTTTAAAACAATGATTTCTATTGAAAATAGGGGTTTGTAGATAAAATATATTTATGCTCGTCTTGTTAAGTTTTAAAACTATTAGAATTATGATTTTATTCAAAATCGTTAAAACTTCGTTATCATCCAATGTCCCACGTTCCCTACGAGAAGTTAAGGCTAAAAATAACTATTTCTAGTCAGAATAAGCTTTGTGACATCTTAATGATTATACTCGGCTTGTTTACTTTCAAAACTCATAGTTTGATTATTTATGTCAAAATGGGTAAAACTTCATTATAGTTCGATTTCCCACGTTTTCAATGTGAAGTTAAGGCTTAAAACAACTATTTCTAGTCACAATAAGCTTTGTGAAAGCTTTAATGATTATACTCGGCTTTTTTACTTGGAAAACTCTTAGTTTCATTATTTGTATCAAAATGGGTAAAACTTCCTTATAATTCGATTTCCAACGTTTCCAATGTGAAGGTAGGGCTTAAAACAACGATTTCTATTAAAAATAAGCGTTTGTAGATAAAATATGTTTATGCTCGTCTTGTTAAATTTTAAAACTATTAGAATTATGATTTTATACAAAATCGTCAAAACTTCGTTATCGTCCAATGTCCCACGTTCCCTACGAGAAGTTAAGGCTAAAAACAACGATTTCTAGTCACAATAAGCTTTGTGACATCTTAATGATTATACTCGGCTTGTTTATTTTCAAAACTCTTAGTTTGATTATTTATGTCAAAATGGGCAAAACTTCATTATAGTTCGATTTCCCACGTTTTCATTGTGAAGTTAAGGCTTAAAACAACTATTTCTAGTCACAATAAGCTTTGTGAAAGCTTTAATGATTATACTTGGCTTGTTTACTTTTCAAAACTCTTAGTTTAATTATTTATGTCAAAATGGGTAAAACTTTATTATAGTTCGATTTCCCACGTATCCAATGTGAAGTTAAGGCTTAAAACAACGATTTCTATTAAAAATAAGGGTTTGTAGATAAAATATGTTTATGCTCGTCTTGTTAAATTTTAAAACTATTAGAATTATGATTTTATACAAAATCATCAAAACTTCGTTATCGTCCAATGACCCACGTTCCCTACGAGAAGTTAAGGCTAAAAACAACGATTTCTAGTCACAATAAGCTTTGTGAAAGCTTTAATGATTATACTCGGCTTTTTTACTTGGAAAACTCTTAGTTTCATTATTTGTATCAAAATGGGTAAAACTTCCTTATAATTCGATTTTCCACGTTTCCAATGTGAAGGTAGGGCTTAAAACAACGATTTCTATTAAAAATAAGCATTTGTAGATAAAATATGTTTATGCTCGTCTTGTTAAATTTTAAAACTATTAGAATTATGATTTTATACAAAATCGTCAAAACTTCGTTATCGTCCAATGTCCCACGTTCCCTACGAGAAGTTAAGGCTAAAAACAACGATTTCTAGTCACAATAAGCTTTGTGACATCTTAATGATTATACTCGGCTTGTTTATTTTCAAAACTCTTAGTTTGATTATTTATGTCAAAATGGGTAAAACTTCATTATAGTTCGATTTCCCACGTTTTCATTGTGAAGTTAAGGCTTAAAACAACTATTTCTAGTCACAATAAGCTTTGTAAAAGCTTTAATGATTATACTTGGCTTGTTTACTTTCAAAACTCTTAGTTTGATTATTTATATCAAAATGGGTAAAACTTCATTATAGTTCGATTTCACACGTATCCAATATGAAGTTAAGGCTTAAAACAACGATTTCTATTGAAAATAGGGGTTTGTAGATAAAATATGTTTATGCTCGTCTTGTTAAGTTTAAAAACTATTAGAATTATGATTTTATACAAAATCGTTAAAACTTCGTTATCATCCAATGTCCCACGTTCCCTACGAGAAGTTAAGGCTAAAAACAATTATTTCTAGTCACAATAAGCTTTGTGACATCTTAATGATTATACTCGGCTTGTTTACTTTCAAAACTCTTAGTTTGATTATTTATGTCAAAATGGGTAAAACTTCATTATAGTTCGATTTTCCACGTTTTCAATGTGAAGTTAAGGCTAAAAACAACTATTTCTAGTCACAATAAGCTTTGTGAAAGCTTTAATGATTATACTCGGCTTTTTTTACTTGAAAAACTCTTAGTTTCATTATTTGTATCAAAATGGGTAAAACTTCCTTATAATTCGATTTCCCACATTTCCAATGTGAAGGTAGGGCTTAAAACAACGATTTCTATTAAAAATAAGCGTTTGTAGATAAAATATGTTTATGCTCGTCTTGTTAAATTTTAAAACTATTAGAATTATGATTTTATACAAAATCGTCAAAACTTCGTTATCGTCCAATGCCCACGTTTCCTACGAAGTTAAGGCTAAAAACAACGATTTCTAGTCACAATAAGCTTTGTTAAATCTTAATGATTATAATCGGCTTGTTTACTTTCAAAACTCTCAGTTTAATTATTTATGTCAAAATGGGTAAAACTTCATTATAGGTCGATTTCCCTCGTTTTCAATGTGAAGTTAAGGCTTAAAACAACTATTTCTAGTCACAATAAGCTTTGTGAAAGCTTTAATGATTATACTCGGCTTTTTTTACTTGGAAAACTCTTAGTTTCATTATTTGTATCAAAATGGGTAAAACTTCCTTATAATTTGATTTCCCTCGTTTCCAATGTGAAGGTAGGGCTTAAAACAACGATTTCTATTAAAAATAAGCGTTTGTAGATAAAATATGTTTATGCTCGTCTTGTTAAATTTTAAAACTATTAGAAGTATGATTTTATACAAAATCGTCAAAACCTCGTTATCGTCCAATGTCCCACGTTCCCTACGAGAAGTTAAGGTTAAAAACAACGATTTCTAGTCACAATAAGCTTTGTGACAAATTAATGATTATACTCGGCTTGTTTATTTTCAAAATTCTTAGTTTGATTATTGATGTCAAAATGGGTAAAACTTCATTATAGTTTGATTTCTCACGTTTCCAATGTGAAGTTAAGGCTTAAAATAACGATTTCTATTAAAAATAAGCGTTTGTAGATAAAATATGTTTATGCTCGTCTTGTTAAATTTTAAAACTAATAAAATTATGATTTTATACAAAATCGTTAAAACTTCGTTATCGTCCAATGTCCTACGTTCCCTACGAGAAGTTAAGGCTAAAAACAACGATTTCTAGTCACAATAAGCTTTGTGACATCTTAATGATTATACTCGGCTTGTTTACTTTCAAAACTCTTAGTTTGATTATTTATGTCAAAATGGGTAAAACTTCATTATAGTTCGATTTCCCACGTTTTCAATGTGAAGTTATGGCTTAAAACAACAATTTCTATTAAAAATAAGCGTTTGTAGATAAAATATGTTTATGCTCGTTTTGTTAAATTTTAAAACTATTAGAATTATGATTTTATACAAAATCGTTAAAACTTCGTTATCGTCCAATGTCCCACGTTCCCTACGAAGTTAAGGCAAAAAACAACGATTTCTAGTCACAATAAGCTTTGTGACATCATAATGATTATACTCGGCTTGTTTATTTTCAAAACTCTTAGTTTTATTATTTATGTCCAAATGGGTAAAACTTCGTTATAGTTCGATTTCCCATGTTTTTAATGTGAAGTTAAGGCTTAAAACTACAATTTCTAGTCACAATAAGCTTTGTGAAAGCTTTAATGATTATACTCGGCTTGTTTACATTCAAAACTCTTAGTTCGATTATTTATGTCAAAATGGGTAAAACTTCATTATAGTTCGATTTCCCACGTATCCAATGTGAAGTTAAGGCTTAAAACAACGATTTCTATTAAAAATAAGAGTTTGTAGATAAAATATGTTTATGCTCGTCTTGTTAAGTTTTTAAACTTTTAGAATTATGATTTTATACAAAATCGTTAAAACTTCGTTATCATCCAATGCCCCACGTTCCCCCGAGAAGTTAAGGCTAAAAACAACTATTTCTAGTCACAATAAGCTTTGTGACATCTTAATGATTATACTCGGCTTGTTTACTTTCAAAACTCTTAGTTTCATTATTTATGTCAAAATGGGTAAAACTTCATTATAGTTCGATTTCCCACGTTTTCAATGTGAAGTTAAGGCTTAAAACAACTATTTCTAGTCACAATAAGCTTTGTGAAAGCTTTAATGATTATACTCGGCTTGTTTTACATTCAAAACTCTTAGTTCGATTATTTTTTTCAAAATGGGTAAAACTTCATTATAGTTTGATTTCTCACGTTTCCAATGTGAAGTTAAGGCTTAAAACAACGATTTCTATTAAAAATAAGCGTTTGTAGATAATATATGTTTATGCTCATCTTGTTAAATTTTAAAACTATTAGAATTATGATTTTATACAAAATCGTTAAAACTTCATTATCGTCCAATGTCCCTACGTTCCATACGAGAAGTTAAGGCTAAAAACAACGATTTCTAGTCACAATAAGCTTTGTGACATCTTAATGATTATACTCGGCTTGTTTACTTTCAAAACTCTTAGTTTGATTATTTATGTCAAAATGTGTAAAACTTCATTATAGCTCGATTTCCCACGTTTTCAATGTGAAGTTAAGGCTTAAAACAACTATTTCTAGTCACAATAAGCTTTGTGAAAGCTTTAATGTTTATACTCGGCTTGTTTACATTCAAAACTCTTAGTTCGATTATTTATGTCAAAATGGGTAAAACTTCATTATAGTTCGATTTCCCACGTATCCAATGTGAAGTTAAGGTTTAAAACAATGATTTCTATTGAAAATAGGGGTTTGTAGATAAAATATGTTTATGCTCGTCTTGTTAAGTTTTAAAACTATTAGAATTATGATTTTATACAAAATCGTTAAAACTTCGTTATCATCCAATGTCCCACGTTCCCTACGAGAAGTTAAGGCTAAAAATAACTATTTCTAGTCAGAATAAGCTTTGTGACATCTTAATGATTATACTCGGCTTGTTTACTTTCAAAACTCATAGTTTGATTATTTATGTCAAAATGGGTAAAACTTCATTATAGTTCGATTTCCCACGTTTTCAATGTGAAGTTAAGGCTTAAAACAACTATTTCTAGTCACAATAAGCTTTGTGAAAGCTTTAATGATTATACTCGGCTTTTTTTACTTGGAAAACTCTTAGTTTCATTATTTGTATCAAAATGGGTAAAACTTCCTTATAATTCGATTTCCAACGTTTCCAATGTGAAGGTAGGGCTTAAAACAACGATTTCTATTAAAAATAAGCGTTTGTAGATAAAATATGTTTATGCTCGTCTTGTTAAATTTTAAAACTATTAGAATTATGATTTTATACAAAATCGTCAAAACTTCGTTATCGTCCAATGTCCCGTTCCCTACGAGAAGTTAAGGCTAAAAACAACGATTTCTAGTCACAATAAGCTTTGTGACATCTTAATGATTATACTCGGCTTGTTTATTTTCAAAACTCTTAGTTTGATTATTTATGTCAAAATGGGCAAAACTTCATTATAGTTCGATTTCCCACGTTTTCATTGTGAAGTTAAGGCTTAAAACAACTATTTCTAGTCACAATAAGCTTTGTGAAAGCTTTAATGATTATACTTGGCTTGTTTACTTTTCAAAACTCTTAGTTTAATTATTTATGTCAAAATGGGTAAAACTTTATTATAGTTCGATTTCCCACGTATCCAATGTGAAGTTAAGGCTTAAAACAACGATTTCTATTAAAAATAAGGGTTTGTAGATAAAATATGTTTATGCTCGTCTTGTTAAATTTTAAAACTATTAGAATTATGATTTTATACAAAATCATCAAAACTTCGTTATCGTCCAATGACCCACGTTCCCTACGAGAAGTTAAGGCTAAAAACAACGATTTCTAGTCACAATAAGCTTTGTGAAAGCTTTAATGATTATACTCGGCTTTTTTTACTTGGAAAACTCTTAGTTTCATTATTTGTATCAAAATGGGTAAAACTTCCTTATAATTCGATTTTCCACGTTTCCAATGTGAAGGTAGGGCTTAAAACAACGATTTCTATTAAAAATAAGCATTTGTAGATAAAATATGTTTATGCTCGTCTTGTTAAATTTTAAAACTATTAGAATTATGATTTTATACAAAACCGTCAAAACTTCGTTATCGTCCAATGTCCCACGTTCCCTACGAGAAGTTAAGGCTAAAAACAACGATTTCTAGTCACAATAAGCTTTGTGACATCTTAATGATTATACTCGGCTTGTTTATTTTCAAAACTCTTAGTTTGATTATTTATGTCAAAATGGGTAAAACTTCATTATAGTTCGATTTCCCACGTTTTCATGTGAAGTTAAGGCTTAAAACAACTATTTCTAGTCACAAAAGCTTTGTGAAAGCTTTAATGATTATACTTGGCTTGTTTACTTTCAAAACTCTTAGTTTAATTATTTATGTCAAAATGGGTAAAACTTTATTATAGTTCCATTTCCCACGTTTTCAATGTGAAGTTAAGGCTTAAAACAACTATTTCTAGTCACAATAAGCTTTGTGAAAGCTTTAATGATTATACTCGGCTTTTTTTACTTGGAAAACTATTAGTTTCATTATTTGTATCAAAATGGGTAAAACTTCCTTATAATTCGATTTCCCACGTTTCCAATGTGAAGGTAGGGCTTAAAACAACGATTTCTATTAAAAATAAGCGTTTGTAGATAAAATATGTTTATGCTCGTCTTGTTAAATTTTAAAACTATTAGAATTATGATTTTATACAAAATCGTAAAAACTTCGTTATCGTCCAATGTCCCACGTTCTCTACGAGAAGTTAAGGCTAAAAACAACGATTTCTAGTCACAATAAGCTTTGTGACATCTTAATGATTATACTCGGCTTGTTTATTTTCAAAACTCTTAGTATGATTGTTTATGTCAAAATGGGTAAAACTTCATTATAGTTCGATTTCCCACGTTTTCAATGTGAAGTTAAGGCTTAAAACAACTATTTCTAGTCACAATAAGCTTTGTGAAAGCTTTAATGATTATACTTGGCTTGTTTACTTTCAAAACTCTTAGTTTGATTATTTATGTCAAAATTGGTAAAACTTCATTATAGTTCGATTTCCCACGTATCCAATGTGAAGTTAAGGCTTAAAACAACGATTTCTATTAAAAATAGGGGTTTGTAGATAAAATATGTTTATGCTCGTCTTGTTAAGTTTTAAAACTATTAGAATTATGATTTTATATAAAATCGTTAAAACTTCGTTATCATCCAATGTCCTACATTCCCTACGAGAAGTTAAGGCTAAAAACAACTATTTCTAGTCACAATAAGCTTTGTGACATCTTAATGATTATACTCGGCTTGTTTACTTTCTAAACTCTTAGTTTGATTATTTATGTCAAAATGGGAAAAACTTCATTATAGTTCGATTTCCCACGTTTTCAATGTGAAGTTAAGGCTTAAAACAACTATTTCTAGTCACAATAAGCTTTGTGAAAGCTTTAATGATTATACTCGGCTTGTTTACATTCAAAACTCTTAGTTCGATTATTTTTTTCAAAATGGGTAAAACTTCATTATAATTTGATTTCTCACGTTTCCAATGTGAAGTTAAGGCTTAAAATAACGATTTCTATTAAAAATAAGCGTTTGTAGATAATATATGTTTATGCTCGTCTTGTTAAATTTTAAAACTATTAGAATTATGATTTTATACAAAATCGTTAAAACTTCGTTATCGTCCAATGTCCTACGTTCCCTACGAGAAGTTAAGGCTAAAAACAACGATTTCTAGTCACAATAAGCTTTGTGACATCTTAATGATTATACTCGGCTTGTTTACTTTCAAAACTCTTAGTTTAATTATTTATGTCAAAATGGGTAAAACTTCATTATAGCTCGATTTTCCACGTTTTCAATGTGAAGTTAAGGCTTAAAACAACTATTTCTAGTCACAATAAGCTTTGTGAAAGCTTTAATGATTATACTTGGCTTGTTTACTTTCAAAACTCTTAGTTTGATTATTTATGTCAAAATGGGTAAAACTTCATTATAGTTCGATTTCCCACGTATCCAATGTGAAGTTAAGCTTAAAACAACGATTTCTATTAAAAATAGGGGTTTGTAGATAAAATATGTTTATGCTCGTCTTGTAAAGTTTTAAAACTATTAGAATTATGATTTTATTCAAAATCGTTAAAACTTCGTTATCATCCAAGGTCCCACGTTCCCTACGAGAAGTTAAGGCTAAAAACAACTATTTCTAGTCATAATAAGCTTTGTGACATCTTAATGATTATACTCGGCTTGTTTACTTTCAAAACTCTTAGTTTGATTATTTATGTCAAAATCGGTAAAACTTCATTATAGTTCGATTTCCCACGTTTTCAATTTGAAGTTAAGGCTTAAAACAACTATTTCTAGGCACAATAAGCTTTGTAAAAGCTTTAATGATTATACTTGGCTTGTTTACTTTCAAAACTCTTAGTTTGATTATTTATATCAAAATGGGTAAAACTTCATTATAGTTCGATTTCACACGTATCCAATGTGAAGTTAAGGCTTAAAACAACGATTTCTATTGAAAATAGGGGTTTGTAGATAAAATATGTTTATGCTCGTCTTGTTAAGTTTAAAAACTATTAGAATTATGATTTTATACAAAATCGTTAAAACTTCGTTATCATCCAATGTCCCACGTTCCCTACGAGAAGTTAAGGCTAAAAACAATTATTTCTAGTCACAATAAGCTTTGTGACATCTTAATGATTATACTCGGCTTGTTTACTTTCAAAACTATTAGTTTGATTATTTATGTCAAAATGGGTAAAACTTCATTATAGTTCGATTTTCCACGTTTTCAATGTGAAGTTAAGGCTAAAAACAACTATTTCTAGTCACAATAAGCTTTGTGAAAGCTTTAATGATTATACTCGGCTTTTTTTACTTGGAAAACTCTTAGTTTCATTATTTGTATCAAAATGGGTAAAACTTCCTTATAATTCGATTTCCCACATTTCCAATGTGAAGGTAGGGCTTAAAACAACGATTTCTATTAAAAATAAGCGTTTGTAGATAAAATATGTTTATGCTCGTCTTGTTAAATTTTAAAATTATTAGAATTATGATTTTATACAAAATCGTCAAAACTTCGTTATCGTCCAATGCCCACGTTTCCTACGAGAAGTTAAGGCTAAAAACAACGATTTCTAGTCACAATAAGCTTTGTTAAATCTTAATGATTATAATCGGCTTGTTTACTTTCAAAACTCTCAGTTTAATTATTTATGTCAAAATGGGTAAAACTTCATTATAGGTCGATTTCCCTCGTTTTCAATGTGAAGTTAAGGCTTAAAACAACTATTTCTTGTCACAATAAGCTTTGTGAAAGCTTTAATGATTATACTCGGCTTTTTTTACTTGGAAAACTCTTAGTTTCATTATTTGTATCAAAATGGGTAAAACTTCCTTATAATTCGATTTCCCTCATCTTGTTAAATTTTAAAACTATTAGAAGTATGATTTTATACAAAATCGTCAAAACCTCGTTATCGTCCAATGTCCCACGTTCCCTACGAGAAGTTAAGGCTAAAAACAACGATTTCTAGTCACAATAAGCTTTGTGACAAATTAATGATTATACTCGGCTTGTTTATTTTCAAAATTCTTAGTTTGATTATTGATGTCAAAATGGGTAAAACTTCATTATAGTTTGATTTCCCACGTTTCCAATGTGAAGTTAAGGCTTAAAACAACGATTTCTATTAAAAATAAGCGTTTGTAGATAAAATATGTTTATGCTCGTCTTGTTAAATTTTAAAACTAATAGAATTATGATTTTATACAAAATCGTTAAAACTTCGTTATCGTCCAATGTCCCTACGTTCCTACGAAGTTAAAGCTAAAAAAACAACGATTTCTACTCACAATAAGCTTTGTGACATCTTAATGATTATACTCGGCTTGTTTACTTTCAAAACTCTTAGTTTGATTATTTATGTCAAAATGGGTAAAACTTCATTATAGTTCGATTTCCCACGTTTTCAATGTGAAGTTATGGCTTAAAACAACGATTTCTATTAAAAATAAGCGTTTGTAGATAAAATATGTTTATGCTCGTTTTGTTAAATTTTAAAACTATTAGAATTATGATTTTATACAAAATCGTTAAAACTTCGTTATCGTCCAATGTCCCACGTTCCCTACGAGAAGTTAAGGCAAAAAACAACGATTTCTAGTCACAATAAGCTTTGTGACATCATAATGATTATACTCGGCTTGTTTATTTTCAAAACTCTTAGTTTTATTATTTATGTCCAAATGGGTAAAACTTCGTTATAGTTCGATTTCCCATGTTTTTAATGTGAAGTTAAGGCTTAAAACTACAATTTCTAGTCACAATAAGCTTTGTGAAAGCTTTAATGATTATACTCGGCTTGTTTACATTCAAAACTCTTAGTTCGATTATTTATGTCAAAATGGGTAAAACTTCATTATAGTTCGATTTCCCACGTATCCAATGTGAAGTTAAGGCTTAAAACAACGATTTCTATTAAAAACAGGAGTTTGTAGATAAAATATGTTTATGCTCGTCTTGTTAAGTTTTTAAACTTTTAGAATTATGATTTTATACAAAATCGTTAAAACTTCGTTATCATCCAATGCCCCACGTTCCCTACGAGAAGTTAAGGCTAAAAACAACTATTTCTAGTCACAATAAGCTTTGTGACATCTTAATGATTATACTCGGCTTGTTTACTTTCAAAACTCTTAGTTTGATTATTTATGTCAAAATGGGTAAAACTTCATTATAGTTCGATTACCCACGTTTTCAATGTGAAGTTAAGGCTTAAAACAACTATTTCTAGTCACAATAAGCTTTGTGAAAGCTTTAATGATTATACTCGGCTTGTTTTACATTCAAAACTCTTAGTTCGATTATTTTTTTCAAAATGGGTAAAACTTCATTATAGTTTGATTTCTCACGTTTCCAATGTGAAGTTAAGGCTTAAAACAACGATTTCTATTAAAAATAAGCGTTTGTAGATAATATATGTTTATGCTCATCTTGTTAAATTTTAAAACTATTAGAATTATGATTTTATACAAAATCGTTAAAACTTCATTATCGTCCAATGTCCTACGTTCCATACGAGAAGTTAAGGCTAAAAACAACGATTTCTAGTCACAATAAGCTTTGTGACATCTTAATGATTATACTCGCCTTATTTACTTTCAAAACTCTTAGTTTGATTATTTATGTCAAAATGGTAAAACTTCATTATAGCTCGATTTCCCACGTTTTCAATGTGAAGTTAAGGCTTAAAACAACTATTTCTAGTCACAATAAGCTTTGTGAAAGCTTTAATGTTTATACTCGGCTTGTTTACATTCAAAACTCTTAGTTCGATTATTTATGTCAAAATGGGTAAAACTTCATTATAGTTCGATTTCCCACGTATCCAATGTGAAGTTAAGGTTTAAAACAACGATTTCTATTGAAAATAGGGGTTTGTAGATAAAATATGTTTATGCACGTCTTGTTAAGTTTTAAAACTATTAGAATTATGATTTTATACAAAATCGTTAAAACTTCGTTATCATCCAATGTCCCACGTTCCCTAAGAGAAGTTAAGGCTAAAAACAACTATTTCTAGTCAGAATAAGCTTTGTGACATCTTAATGATTATACTCGGCTTGTTTACTTTCAAAACTCATAGTTTGATTATTTATGTCAAAATGGGTAAAACTTCATTATAGTTCGATTTCCCACGTTTTCAATGTGAAGTTAAGGCTTAAAACAACTATTTCTAGTCACAATAAGCTTTGTGAAAGCTTTAATGATTATACTCGGCTTTTTTACTTGGAAAACTCTTAGTTTCATTATTTGTATCAAAATGGGTAAAACTTCCTTATAATTCGATTTCCAACGTTTCCAATGTGAAGGTAGGCTTAAAACAACGATTTCTATTAAAAATAAGCGTTTGTAGATAAAATATGTTTATGCTCGTCTTGTTAAATTTTAAAACTATTAGAATTTTGATTTTATACAAAATCGTCAAAACTTCGTTATCGTCCAATGTCCCACGTTCCCTACGAGAAGTTAAGGCTAAAAACTACGATTTCTAGTCACAATAAGCTTTGTGACATCTTAATGATTATACTCGGCTTGTTTATTTTCAAAACTCTTAGTTTGATTATTTATGTCAAAATGGGCAAAACTTCATTATAGTTCGATTTCCCACGTTTTCATTGTGAAGTTAAGGCTTAAAACAACTATTTGTAGTCACAATAAGCTTTGTGAAAGCTTTAATGATTATACTTGGCTTGTTTACTTTTCAAAACTCTTAGTTTAATTATTTATGTCAAAATGGGTAAAACTTTATTATAGTTCGATTTCCCACGTTTATCCAATGTGAAGTTAAGGCTTAAAACAACGATTTCTATTAAAAATAAGGGTTTGTAGATAAAATATGTTTATGCTCGTCTTGTTAAATTTTAAAACTATTAGAATTATGATTTTATACAAAATCATCAAAACTTCGTTATCGTCCAATGACCCACGTTCCCTGAGAAGTTAAGGCTAAAAACATTGATTTCTAGTCACAATAAGCTTTGTGAAAGCTTTAATGATTATACTCGGCTTTTTTACTTGGAAAACTCTTAGTTTCATTATTTGTATCAAAATGGGTAAAACTTCATTATAATTCGATTTTCCACGTTTCCAATGTGAAGGTAGGGCTTAAAACAACGATTTCTATTAAAAATAAGCGTTTGTAGATAAAATATGTTTATGCTCGTCTTGTTAAATTTTAAAACTATTAGAATTATGATTTTATACAAAATCGTTAAAACTTCGTTATCGTCCAATGTCCCACGTTCCCTACGAGAAGTTAAGGCTAAAAACAACGATTTCTAGTCACAATAAGCTTTGTGACATCTTAATGATTATACTCGGCTTGTTTATTTTCAAAACTCTTAGTTTGATTATTTATGTCAAAATGGGTAAAACTTCATTATAGTTCGATTTCCCACGTTTTCAATGTGAAGTTAAGGCTTTAAACAACTATTTCTAGTCACAATAAGCTTTGTGAAAGCTTTAATGATTATACTTGGCTTGTTTACTTTCAAAACTCTTAGTTTGATTATTTATGTCAAAATTGGTAAAATTTCATTATAGTTCGATTTCCCACGTATCCAATGTGAAGTTAAGGCTTAAAACAACGATTTCTATTAAAAATAGGGGTTTGTAGATAAAATATGTTTATGCTCGTCTTGTTAAGTTTTAAAACTATTAGAATTATGATTTTATATAAAATCGTTAAAACTTCGTTATCATCCAATGTCCTACATTCCCCACGAGAAGTTAAGGCTAAAAACAACTATTTCTAGTCACAATAAGCTTTGTGACATCTTAATGATTATACTCGGCTTGTTTACTTTCTAAACTCTTAGTTTGATTATTTATGTCAAAATGGGTAAAACTTCATTATAGTTTGATTTCCCACGTTTTCAATGTGAATTTAAGGCTTAAAACAACTATTTCTAGTCATAATAAGCTTTGTGAAAGCTTTAATGATTATACTCGGCTTGTTTACATTCAAAACTCTTAGTTCGATTATTTTTTTCAAAATGGGTAAAACTTCATTATAATTTGATTTCTCACGTTTCCAATGTGAAGTTAAGGCTTAAAATAACGATTTCTATTAAAAATAAGCGTTTGTAGATAATATATGTTTATGCTCGTCTTGTTAAATTTTAAAACTATTAGAATTATGATTTTATACAAAATCGTTAAAACTTCGTTATCGTTAAAACTTCGTTATCGTTAAAACTTCGTTATCGTCCAATGTCCTACGTTCCCTACGAGAAGTTAAGGCTAAAAACAACGATTTCTAGTCACAATAAGCTTTGTGACATCTTAATGATTATACTCGGCTTGTTTACTTTCAAAACTCTTAGTTTAATTATTTATGTCAAAATGGGTAAAACTTCATTATAGCTCGATTTTCCACGTTTTCAATGTGAAGTTAAGGCTTAAAACAACTATTTCTAGTCACAATAAGCTTTGTGAAAGCTTTAATGATTATACTTGGCTTGTTTACTTTCAAAACTCTTAGTTTGATTATTTATGTCAAAATGGGTAAAACTTCATTATAGTTCGATTTCCCACGTATCCAATGTGAAGTTAAGCTTAAAACAACGATTTCTATTAAAAATAGGGGTTTGTAGATAAAATATGTTTATGCTCGTCTTGTTAAGTTTTAAAACTATTAGAATTATGATTTTATACAAAATCGTTAAAACTTCGTTATCATCCAATGTCCCACTTTCCCAACGAGAAGTCAAGGCTAAAAACAACTATTTCTAGTCACAATAAGCTTTGTGACATCTTAATGATTATACTCGGCTTGTTTACTTTCAAAACTCTTAGTTTGATTATTTATGTCAAAATGGGTAAAACTTCATTATAGTTCGATTTCCCACGTTTTCAATGTGAAGTTATGGCTTAAAAAAACTATTTCTAGTCACAATAAGCTTTGTGAAGGCTTTAATGATTATACTCGGCTTGTTTACATTCAAAACTCTTAGTTCGATTATTTATGTCAAAATGGGTAAAACTTCATTATAATTTGATTTCTCACGTTTCCAATATGAAGTTAAGGCTTAAAACAACGATTTCTATTAAAAATAAGCGTTTGTAGATAATATATGTTTATGCTCGTCTTGTTAAATTTTAAAACTATTAGAATTATGATTTTATACAAAATCGTTAAAACTTCGTTATCGTCCAATGTCTTACGTTCCCTACGAGAAGTTAAGGCTAAAAACAATGATTTCTAGTCACAATAAGCTTTGTGACATCTTAATGATTATACTCGACTTGTTTACTTTCAAAACTCTTAGTTTGATTATTTATGTCAAAATGGGTAAAACTTCATTATAGTTCGATTTCCCACGTTTTCAATGTGAAGTTAAGGCTTAAAACAACTATTTCTAGTCACAATAAGCTTTGTGAAAGCTTTAATGATTATACTTGGCTTGTTTACTTTCAAAACTCTTAGTTTGATTATTTATGTCAAAATTGGTAAAACTTTATTATAGTTCGATTTCCCACGTATCCAATGTGAAGTTAAGGCTTAAAACAACGATTTCTATTAAAAATAAGGGTTTGTAGATAAAATATGTTTATGCTCGTCTTGTTAAGTTTTAAAACTATTAGAATTATGATTTTATACAAAATCGTTAAAACTTCGTTATCATCCAATGTCCCACGTTCCCTACGAGAAGTTAAGGCTAAAAACAACTATTTCTAGTCACAATAAGCTTTGTGACATCTTAATGATTATACTCGGCTTGTTTACTTTCAAAACTCTAAGTTTGATTATTTATGTCAAAATGGGTAAAACTTCATTATAGCTCGATTTCCCACGTTTTCAATGTGAAGTTAAGGCTTAAAACAACTATTTCTAGTCACAATAAGCTTTGTGAAAGCTTTAATGATTATACTTGGCTTGTTTACTTTCAAAAGTCTTAGTTTGATTATTTATGTCAAAATGGGTTAAACTTCATTATAGTTCGATTTCCCACGTATCCAATGTGAAGTTAAGTCTTAAAACAACGATTTCTATTAAAAATAAGGGTTTGTAGATAAAATATGTTTATGCTCGTCTTGTTAAGTTTTAAAACTATTAGAATTATGATTTTATACAAAATCGTTAAAACTTCGTTATCATCCAATGTCCCACGTTCCCTACGAGAAGTTAAGGCTAAAAACAACTATTTCTAGTCACAATAAGCTTTGTGACATCTTAATGATTATACTCGGCTTGTTTACTTTCAAAACTCTTAGTTTGATTATTTATGTCAAAATGGGTAAAACTTCATTATAGTTCGATTTCACACGTATCCAATGTGAAGTTAAGGTTTAAAACAACGATTTCTATTGAAAATAGGGGTTTGTAGATAAAATATGTTTATGCTCGTCTTGTTAAGTTTTAAAACTATTAGAATTATGATTTTATACAAAATCGTTAAAACTTCATTATCATCCATTGTCCCACGTTCCCTACGAGAAGTTAAGGCTAAAAACAACTATTTCTAGTCAGAATAAGCTTTGTGACATCTTAATGATTATACTCGGCTTGTTTACTTTCAAAACTCATAGTTTGATTATTTATGTCAAAATGGGTAAAACTTCATTATAGTTCGATTTCCCACGTTTTCAATGTGAAGTTAAGGCTTAAAACAACTATTTCTAGTCACAATAAGCTTTGTGAAAGCTTTAATGATTATACTCGGCTTTTTTTACTTGGAAAACTCTTAGTTTCATTATTTGTATCAAAATGGGTAAAACTTCCTTATAATTCGATTTCCCACGTTTCCAATGTGAAGGTAGGCTTAAAACAACGATTTCTATTAAAAATAAGCGTTTGTAGATAAAATATGTTTATGCTCGTCTTGTTAAATTTTAAAACTATTAGAATTATGATTTTATACAAAATCGTAAAACTTCGTTATCGTCCAATGTCCCACGTTCCCTACGAGAAGTTAAGGCTAAAAACAACGATTTCTAGTCACAATAAGCTTTGTGACATCTTAATGATTATACTCGGCTTGTTTATTTTCAAAACTCTTAGTTTGATTATTTATGTCAAAATGGGCAAAACTTCATTATAGTTCGATTTCCCACGTTTTCATTGTGAAGTTAAGGCTTAAAACAACTATTTCTAGTCACAATAAGCTTTGTGAAAGCTTTAATGATTATACTTGGCTTGTTTACTTTCAAAACTCTTAGTTTAATTATTTATGTCAAAATGGGAAAAACTTTATTATAGTTCGATTTCCCACGTATCCAATGTGAAGTGGAGGCTTAAAACAACGATTTCTATTAAAAATAAGGGTTTGTAGATAAAATATGTTTATGCTCGTCTTGTTAAATTTTAAAACTATTAGAATTATGATTTTATACAAAATCATCAAAACTTCGTTATCGTCCAATGACCCCGTTCCCAACGAGAAGTTAAGGCTAAAAACAACGATTTCTAGTCACAATAAGCTTTGTGAAAGCTTTAATGATTATACTCGGCTTTTTTTACTTGGAAAACTCTTAGTTTCATTATTTGTATCAAAATGGGTAAAACTTCCTTATAATTCGATTTTCCACGTTTCCAATGTGAAGGTTGGGCTTAAAACAACGATTTCTATTAAAAATAAGCGTTTGTAGATAAAATATGTTTATGCTCGTCTTGTTAAATTTTAAAACTATTAGAATTATAATTTTATACAAAATCGTCAAAACTTCGTTATCGTCCAATGTCCCACGTTCCCTACGAGAAGTTAAGGCTAAAAACAACGATTTCTAGTCACAATAAGCTTTGTGACATCATAATGATTATACTCGGCTTGTTTATTTTCAAAACTCTTAGTTTGATTATTTATGTCAAAATGGGTAAAACTTCATTATAGTTCGATTTCCCACGTTTTCAATGTGAAGTTAAGGCTTAAAACAACTATTTCTAGTCACAATAAGCTTTGTGAAAGCTTTAATGATTATACTTGGCTTGTTTACTTTCAAAACTCTTAGTTTGATTATTTATGTCAAAATTGGTAAAACTTCATTATAGTTCGATTTCCCACGTATCCAATGTGAAGTTAAGGCTTAAAACAACGATTTCTATTAAAATTAGGGGTTTGTAGATAAAATATGTTTATGCTCGTCTTGTTAAGTTTTAAAACTATTAGAATTATGATTTTATATAAAATCGTTAAAACTTCGTTATCATCCAATGTCCAACATTCCCTACGAGAAGTTAAGGCTAAAAACAACTATTTCTAGTCACAATAAGCTTTGTGACATCTTAATGATTATACTCGGCTTGTTTACTTTCTAAACTCTTAGTTTGATTATTTATGTCAAAATGGGTAAAACTTCATTATAGTTCGATTTCCCACGTTTTCAATGTGAAGTTAAGGCTTAAAACAACTATTTCTAGTCACAATAAGCTTTGTGAAAGCTTTAATGATTATACTCGGCTTGTTTACTTTCAAAACTCTTAGTTTGATGATTTATGTCAAAATGGGTAAAAATTTATTATTGTTCGATTTCCCACGTGTCCAATGTGAAGTTAAGGCTTAAAACAACGATTTCTATTAAAAATAAGGGTTTGTAGATAACATATGTTTATGCTCGTCTTGTTAAGTTTTAAAACTATTAGAATTATGATTTTATACAAAATCGTTAAAACTTCGTTATCATCCAATGTCCCGCGTTCCCTACGAGAAGTTAAGGCTAAAAACAACTATTTCTAGTCACAATAAGCTTTGTGACATCTTAATGATTATACTCGGCTTGTTTACTTTCAAAACTCTTAGTTTGATTATTTATGTCAAAATGGGTAAAACTTCATTATAGTTCGATTTCCCACGTTTTCAATGTGAAGTTATGGCTTAAAAAAACTATTTCTAGTCACAATAAGCTTTGTGAAGGCTTTAATGATTATACTCGGCTTGTTTATTTTCAAAACTCTTAGTTTGATTATTTATGACAAAATGGGTTAAACTTCATTATAGTTCGATTTCTCACGTTTCCAATGTGAAGTTAGGGCTTAAAACAACGAATTCTATTAAAAATAAGCGTTTCTAGATAAAATATGTTTATGCTCGTCTTGTTAAATTTTAAAGCTATTAGAATTGTTATTTTATACAAAAACGTTAAAACTTCGTTATCGTCCAATGTCCCACGTTCCCTACGAGAAGTTAAGGCTAAAAACAACGATTTCTAGTCACAATAAGCTTTGTGACATCTTAATGATTATACTTGGCTTGTTTAGTTTCAAAACTCTTAGTTTGATTATTTATGTCAAAATGGGTAAAACTTAATTATAGTTCGATTTCCCACGTTTTCAATGTGAAGTTAAGGCTTAAAACAACTATTTCTAGTCACAATAAGCTTTGTGAAAGCTTTAATGATTATACTTGGCTTGTTTACTTTCAAAACTCTTAGTTTGATTATTTATGTCAAAATGGGTAAAACTTCATTATAGTTCGATTTCACACGTATCCAATGTGAAGTTAAGGCTTAAAACAACGATTTATATTGAAAATAGGGGTTTGTAGATAAAATATGTTTATGCTCGTCTTGTTAAGTTTTAAAACTATTAGAATTATGATTTTATACAAAATCGTTAAAACTTCGTTATCATCCAATGTCCCACGTTCCCTACGAGAAGTTAAGGCTAAAAACAACTATTTCTAGTCACAATAAGCTTTGTGACATCTTAATGATTATACTCGGCTTGTTTACTTTCAAAACTCTTAGTTTGATTATTTATGTCAAAATGGGTATAACTTCATTATAGTTCGATTTCCCACGTTTTCAATGTGAAGTTAAGGCTTAAAACAACTATTTCTAGTCACAATAAGCTTTGTGAAAGCTTTAATGATTATACTCGGCTTTTTTTACTTGAAAAACTCTTAGTTTCATTATTTGTATCAAAATGGGTAAAACTTCCTTATAATTCGATTTCCCATGTTTCCAATGTGAAGGTAGGGCTTAAAACAACGATTTCTATTAAAAATAAGTGTTTGTAGATAAAATATGTTTATGCTCGTCTTGTTAAATTTTAAAACTATTAGAATTATGATTTTATACAAAATCGTCAAAACTTCGTTATCGTCCAATGTCCCACGTTCCCTACGAGAAGTTAAGGCTAAAAACAACGATTTCTAGTCACAATAAGCTTTGTGACATCTTAATGATTATACTCGGCTTGTTTATTTTCAAAACTCTTAGTTTGATTATTTATGTCAAAATGGGTAAAACTTCATTATAGTTCGATTTCCCACGTTTTCAATGTGAAGTTAAGGCTTTAAACAACTATTTCTAGTCACAATAAGCTTTGTGAAAGCTTTAATGATTATACTTGGCTTGTTTACTTTCAAAACTCTTAGTTTGATTATTTATGTCAAAATTGGTAAAATTTCATTATAGTTCGATTTCCCACGTATCCAATGTGAAGTTAAGGCTTAAAACAACGATTTCTATTAAAAATAGGGGTTTGTAGATAAAATATGTTTATGCTCGTCTTGTTAAGTTTTAAAACTATTAGAATTATGATTTTATATAAAATCGTTAAAACTTCGTTATCATCCAATGTCCTACATTCCCTACGAGAAGTTAAGGCTAAAAACAACTATTTCTAGTCACAATAAGCTTTGTGACATCTTAATGATTATACTCGGCTTGTTTACTTTCAAAACTCTTAGTTTGATTATTTATGTCAAAATGGGTATAACTTCATTATAGTTCGATTTTCCACGTTTTCAATGTGAAGTTAAGGCTTAAAACAACTATTTCTAGTCACAATAAGCTTTGTGAAAGCTTTAATGATTATACTCGGCTTTTTTTACTTGAAAAACTCTTAGTTTCATTATTTGTATCAAAATGGGTAAAACTTCCTTATAATTCGATTTCTCATGTTTCCAATGTGAAGGTAGGGCTTAAAACAACGATTTCTATTAAAAATAAGTGTTTGTAGATAAAATATGTTTATGCTCGTCTTGTTAAATTGTAAAACTATTAGAATTATGATTTTATACAAAATCGTCAAAACTTCGTTATCGTCCAATGTCCCACGTTCCCTACGAGAAGTTAAGGCTAAAAACAACGATTTCTAATCACAATAAGCTTTGTGACATCTTAATGATTATACACGGCTTGTTTATTTTCAAAACTCTTAGTTTGATTATTTATGTCAAAATGGGTAAAACTTCATTATAGTTCGATTTCTCACGTTTTCAATGTGAAGTTAAGGCTTAAAACAACTATTTCTAGTCACAATAAGCTTTGTGAAAGCTTTAATGATTATACTTGGCTTGTTTACTTTCAAAACTCTTAGTTTGATTATTTATGTCAAAATGGGTAAAACTTCATTATAGTTCGATTTCCCACGTATCCAATGTGAAGTTAAGGCTTAAAACAACGATTTCTATTAAAAATAGGGGTTTGTAAATAAAATATGTTTATGCTCGTCTTGTTAAGTTTTAAAACTATTAGAATTATGATTTTATATAAAATCGTTAAAACTTCGTTATCATCCAATGTCCTACGTTCCCTACGAGAAGTTAAGGCTAAAAACAACTATTTCTAGTCACAATAAGCTTTGTGACATCTTAATGATTATACTCGGCTTGTTTACTTTCAAAAATCTTAGTTTGATTATTTATGTCAAAATGGGTAAAACTTCATTATAGTTCGATTTCCCACGTTTTCAATGTGAAGTTAATGCTTAAAACAACTATTTCTAGTCACAATAAGCTTTGTGAAAGCTTTAATGATTATACTCGGCTTGTTTACATTCAAAACTCGTAGTTCGATTATTTTTGTCAAAATGGGTAAAACTTGATTATAATTTAATTTCTCACGTTTCCAATGTGAAGTTAAGTCTTAAAACAACGATTTCTATTAAAAATAAGCGTTTGTAGATAATATATGTTTATGCTCGTCTTGTTAAATTTTAAAACTATTAGAATTATGATTTTATACAAAATCGTTAAAACATCGTTATCGTCCAATGTCCTACGTTCCCTACGAGAAGTTAAGGCTAAAAACAACGATTTCTAGTCACAATAAGCTTTGTGACATCTTAATGATTATACTCGGCTTGTTTACTTTCAAAACTCTAAGTTTGATTATTTATGTCAAAATGGGTAAAACTTCATTATAGCTCGATTTCTCACGTTTTCAATGTGAAGTTAAGGCTTAAAACAACTATTTCTAGTCACAATAAGCTTTGTGAAAGCTTTAATGATTATACTTGGCTTGTTTACTTTCAAAACTCTTAGTTTGATTATTTATGTCAAAATGGGTTAAACTTCATTATAGTTCGATTTCCCACGTATCCAATGTGAAGTTAAGGCTTAAAACAACGATTTCTATTAAAAATAGGGGTTTGTAGATAAAATATGTTTATGCTCGTCTTGTTAAATTTTAAAACTATTAGAATTATGATTTTATACAAAATCGTCAAAACTTCGTTATCGTCCAATGTCCCACGTTCCCTACGAGAAGTTAAGGCTAAAAACAACGATTTCTAGTCACAATAAGCTTTGTGACATCTTAATGATTATACTCGGCTTGTTTATTTTCAAAACTCTTAGTTTGATTATTTATGTCAAAATGGGTAAAACTTCATTATAGTTCGATTTCCCACGTTTTCAATGTGAAGTTAAGGCTTTAAACAACTATTTCTAGTCACAATAAGCTTTGTGAAAGCTTTAATGATTATACTTGGCTTGTTTACTTTCAAAACTCTTAGTTTGATTATTTATGTCAAAATTGGTAAAATTTCATTATAGTTCGATTTCCCACGTATCCAATGTGAAGTTAAGGCTTAAAACAACGATTTCTATTAAAAATAGGGGTTTGTAGATAAAATATGTTTATGCTCGTCTTGTTAAGTTTTAAAACTATTAGAATTATGATTTTATATAAAATCGTTAAAACTTCGTTATCATCCAATGTCCTACATTCCCTACGAGAAGTTAAGGCTAAAAACAACTATTTCTAGTCACAATAAGCTTTGTGACATCTTAATGATTATACTCGGCTTGTTTACTTTCAAAACTCTTAGTTTGATTATTTATGTCAAAATGGGTATAACTTCATTATAGTTCGATTTTCCACGTTTTCAATGTGAAGTTAAGGCTTAAAACAACTATTTCTAGTCACAATAAGCTTTGTGAAAGCTTTAATGATTATACTCGGCTTTTTTTACTTGAAAAACTCTTAGTTTCATTATTTGTATCAAAATGGGTAAAACTTCCTTATAATTCGATTTCTCATGTTTCCAATGTGAAGGTAGGGCTTAAAACAACGATTTCTATTAAAAATAAGTGTTTGTAGATAAAATATGTTTATGCTCGTCTTGTTAAATTGTAAAACTATTAGAATTATGATTTTATACAAAATCGTCAAAACTTCGTTATCGTCCAATGTCCCACGTTCCCTACGAGAAGTTAAGGCTAAAAACAACGATTTCTAATCACAATAAGCTTTGTGACATCTTAATGATTATACTCGGCTTGTTTATTTTCAAAACTCTTAGTTTGATTATTTATGTCAAAATGGGTAAAACTTCATTATAGTTCGATTTCTCACGTTTTCAATGTGAAGTTAAGGCTTAAAACAACTATTTCTAGTCACAATAAGCTTTGTGAAAGCTTTAATGATTATACTTGGCTTGTTTACTTTCAAAACTCTTAGTTTGATTATTTATGTCAAAATGGGTAAAACTTCATTATAGTTCGATTTCCCACGTATCCAATGTGAAGTTAAGGCTTAAAACAACGATTTCTATTAAAAATAGGGGTTTGTAAATAAAATATGTTTATGCTCGTCTTGTTAAGTTTTAAAACTATTAGAATTATGATTTTATATAAAATCGTTAAAACTTCGTTATCATCCAATGTCCTACGTTCCCTACGAGAAGTTAAGGCTAAAAACAACTATTTCTAGTCACAATAAGCTTTGTGACATCTTAATGATTATACTCGGCTTGTTTACTTTCAAAAATCTTAGTTTGATTATTTATGTCAAAATGGGTAAAACTTCATTATAGTTCGATTTCCCACGTTTTCAATGTGAAGTTAATGCTTAAAACAACTATTTCTAGTCACAATAAGCTTTGTGAAAGCTTTAATGATTATACTCGGCTTGTTTACATTCAAAACTCGTAGTTCGATTATTTTTGTCAAAATGGGTAAAACTTGATTATAATTTGATTTCTCACGTTTCCAATGTGAAGTTAAGTCTTAAAACAACGATTTCTATTAAAAATAAGCGTTTGTAGATAATATATGTTTATGCTCGTCTTGTTAAATTTTAAAACTATTAGAATTATGATTTTATACAAAATCGTTAAAACATCGTTATCGTCCAATGTCCTACGTTCCCTACGAGAAGTTAAGGCTAAAAACAACGATTTCTAGTCACAATAAGCTTTGTGACATCTTAATGATTATACTCGGCTTGTTTACTTTCAAAACTCTAAGTTTGATTATTTATGTCAAAATGGGTAAAACTTCATTATAGCTCGATTTCTCACGTTTTCAATGTGAAGTTAAGGCTTAAAACAACTATTTCTAGTCACAATAAGCTTTGTGAAAGCTTTAATGATTATACTTGGCTTGTTTACTTTCAAAACTCTTAGTTTGATTATTTATGTCAAAATGGGTTAAACTTCATTATAGTTCGATTTCCCACGTATCCAATGTGAAGTTAAGGCTTAAAACAACGATTTCTATTAAAAATAGGGGTTTGTAGATAAAATATGTTTATGCTCGTCTTGTTAAGTTTTAAAACTATTAGAATTATGATTTATTTTATAAAATCGTTAAAACTTCGTTATCATCCAATGTCCCACGTTCCCTACGAGAAGTTAAGGCTAAAAACAACTATTTCTAGTCACAATAAGCTTTGTGACATCTTAATGATTATACTCGGCTTGTTTACTTTCAAAACTCTTAGTTTGATTATTTATGTCAAAATGGGTAAAACTTCATTATAGTTCGATTTTCCACATTTTCAATGTGAAGTTAAGGCTTAAAACAACTATTTCTAGTCACAATAAGCTTTGTGAAAGCTTTAATGATTATACTCGGCTTTTTTACTTGGAAAACTCTTAGTTTCATTATTTGTATCAAAATGGGTAAAACTTCCTTAGAATTCGATTTCCCACGATTCCAATGTGAAGGTAGGGCTTGAAACAACGATTTCTATTAAAAATAAGCGTTTGTAGATAAAATATGTTTATGCTCGTCTTGTTAAATTTTAAAACTATTAGAATTATGATTTTATACAACATCGTCAAAACTTCGTTATCGTCTAATGCCCTACGTTCCCTACGAGAAGTTAAGGCTAAAAACAACGATTTCTAGTCACAATAAGCTTTGTTAAATCTTATTGATTATAATCGGCTTGTTTACTTTCAAAACTCTCAGTTTAATTATTTATGTCAAAATGGGTAAAACTTCATTATAGTTCGATTTCCCTCGTTTTCAATGTGAAGTTAAGGCTTAAACAACTATTTCTTGTCACAATAAGCTTTGCGAAAGCTTTAATGATTATACTCGGCTTGTTTACTTTCAAAACTCTTAGTTTGATTATTTATGTCAAAATGGGTAAAACTTTATTATAGTTCGATTTCCCACGTATCCAATGTGAAGTTAAGGCTTAAAACAACGATTTCTATTAAAAATAAGGGTTTGTAGATAAAATATGTTTATGCTCGTCTTGTTGAATTTTAAAACTATTAGAATTATGATTTTATACAAAATCATCAAAACTTCGTTATCGTCCAATGTCCTATGTTCCCTACGAGAAGTTAAGGCTAAAAACAATGATTTCTAATCACAATAAGCTTTGTGACATCTTAATGATTATACTCGGCTTGTTTACTTTCAAAACTCTTAGTTTTATTATTTATGTCAAAATGGGTAAAACTTAATTATAGTTCGATTTCCCACGTTTTCAATGTGAAGTTAAGGCTTAAAACAACTATTTCTAGTCACAATAAGCTTTGTGAAAGTTTTAATGATTATACTTGGCTTGTTTACTTTCAAAACTCTTAGTTTGATTATTTATGTCAAAATGGGTAAAACTTTATTATAGTTCGATTTCCCACGTATCCAATGTGAAGTTAAGGCTTAAAACAACGATTTCTATTAAAAATAAGGGTTTGTAGATAAAATATGTTTATGCTCGTCTTGTTAAGTTTGAAAACTATTAGAATTATGATTTTATACAAAATCATCAAAACTTCGTTATCGTCCAATGACCCACGTTCCCTACGAGAAGTTAAGGCTAAAAACAACGATTTCTAGTCACAATAAGCTTTGTGAAAGCTTTAATGATTATACTCGGCTTTTTTTACTTGGAAAACTCTTAGTTTCATTATTTGTATCAAAATGGGTAAAACTTCCTTATAATTCGATTTCCCACGTTTCCAATGTGAAGGTAGGGCTTAAAACAACGATTTCTATTTTAAAAATAAGCGTTTGTAGATAAAATATGTTTATGCTCGTCTTGTTAAATTTTAAAACTATTAGAATTATGATTTTATACAAAATCGTCAAAACTTCGTTATCGTCCAATGTCCCACGTTCCCTACGAGAAGTTAAGGCTAAAAACAACGATTTCTAGTCACAATAAGCTTTGTGACATCTTAATGATTATACTCGGCTTGTTTATTTTCAAAACTCTTAGTATGATTATTTATGTCAAAATGGGTAAAACTTCATTATAGTTCGATTTCCCACGTTTTCAATGTGAAGTTAAGGCTTAAAACAACTATTTCTAGTCACAATAAGCTTTGTGAAAGCTTTAATGATTATACTTGGCTTATTTACTTTCAAAACTCTTAGTTTGATTATTTATGTCAAAATTGGTAAAACTTCATTATAGTTCGATTTCCCACGTATCCAATGTGAAGTTAAGGCTTAAAACAACGATTTCTATTAAAAATAGGGGTTTGTAGATAAAATATGTTTATGCTCGTCTTGTTAAGTTTTAAAACTATTAGAATTATGATTTTATATAAAATCGTTAAAACTTCGTTATCATCCAATGTCCTACATTCCCTACGAGAAGTTAAGGCTAAAAACAACTATTTCTAGTCACAATAAGCTTTGTGACATCTTAATGATTATACTCGGCTTGTTTACTTTCTAAACTCTTAGTTTGATTATTTATGACAAAATGGGTAAAACTTCATTATAGTTCGATTTCCCACGTTTTCAATGTGAAGTTAAGGCTTAAAACAACTATTTCTAGTCACAATAAGCTTTGTGAAAGCTTTAATGATTATACTCGGCTTGTTTACATTCAAAACTCTTAGTTCGATTATTTTTTTCAAAATGGGTAAAACTTCATTATAATTTGATTTCTCACGTTTCCAATGTGAAGTTAAGGCTTAAAATAACGATTTCTATTAAAAATAAGCGTTTGTAGATAATATATGTTTTGCTCGTCTTGTTAAATTTTAAAACTATTAGAATTATGATTTTATACAAAATCGTTAAAACTTCGTTATCGTCCAATGTCCTACGTTCCCTACGAGAAGTTAAGGCTAAAAACAACGATTTCTAGTCACAATAAGCTTTGTGACATCTTAATGATTATACTCGGCTTGTTTACTTTCAAAACTCTTAGTTTAATTATTTATGTCAAAATGGGTAAAACTTCATTATAGCTCGATTTTCCACGTTTTCAATGTGAAGTTAAGGCTTAAAAGAACTATTTCTAGTCACAATAAGCTTTGTGAAAGCTTTAATGATTATACTTGGCTTGTTTACTTTCAAAACTCTTAGTTTGATTATTTATGTCAAAATGGGTAAAACTTCATTATAGTTCGATTTCCCACGTATCCAATGTGAAGTTAAGCTTAAAACAACGATTTCTATTAAAAATAGGGGTTTGTAGATAAAATATGTTTATGCTCGTCTTGTTAAGTTTTAAAACTATTAGAATTATGATTTTATAAAAAATCGTTAAAACTTCGTTATCATCCAATGTCCCACGTTCCCTACGAGAAGTTAAGGCAAAAAACAACTATTTCTAGTCATAATAAGCTTTGTGACATCTTAATGATTATACTCGGCTTGTTTACTTTCAAAACTCTTAGTTTGATTATTTATGTCAAAATCGGTAAAACTTCATTATAGTTCGATTTCCCACGTTTTCAATTTGAAGTTAAGGCTTAAAACAACTATTTCTAGGCACAATAAGCTTTGTAAAAGCTTTAATGATTATACTTGGCTTGTTTACTTTCAAAACTCTTAGTTTGATTATTTATATCAAAATGGGTAAAACTTCATTATAGTTCGATTTCACACGTATCCAATGTGAAGTTAAGGCTTAAAACAACGATTTCTATTGAAAATAGGGGTTTGTAGATAAAATATGTTTATGCTCGTCTTGTTAAGTTTAAAAACTATTAGAATTATGATTTTATACAAAATCGTTAAAACTTCGTTATCATCCAATGTCCCACGTTCCCTACGAGAAGTTAAGGCTAAAAACAATTATTTCTAGTCACAATAAGCTTTGTGACATCTTAATGATTATACTCGGCTTGTTTATTTTCAAAACTCTTAGTTTGATTATTTATGTCAAAATGGGTAAAACTTCATTATAGTTCGATTTTCCACGTTTTCAATGTGAAGTTAAGGCTAAAAACAACTATTTCTAGTCACAATAAGCTTTGTGAAAGCTTTAATGATTATACTCGGCTTTTTTTACTTGGAAAACTCTTAGTTTCATTATTTGTATCAAAATGGGTAAAACTTCCTTATAATTCGATTTCCCACATTTCCAATGTGAAGGTAGGGCTTAAAACAACGATTTCTATTAAAAATAAGCGTTTGTAGATAAAATATGTTTATGCTCGTCTTGTTAAATTTTAAAACTATTAGAATTATGATTTTATACAAAATCGTCAAAACTTCGTTAACGTCCAATGCCCACGTTTCCTACGAGAAGTTAAGGCTAAAAACAACGATTTCTAGTCACAATAAGCTTTGTTAAATCTTAATGATTATAATCGGCTTGTTTACTTTCAAAACTCTCAGTTTAATTATTTATGTCAAAATGGGTAAAACTTCATTATAGGTCGATTTCCCTCGTTTTCAATGTGAAGTTAAGGCTTAAAACAACTATTTCTTGTCACAATAAGCTTTGTGAAAGCTTTAATGATTATACCCGGCTTTTTTTACTTGGAAAACTCTTAGTTTCATTATTTGTATCAAAATGGGTAAAACTTCCTTATAATTCGATTTCCCTCGTTTCCAATGTGAAGGTAGGGCTTAAAACAACGATTTCTATTAAAAATAAGCGTTTGTAGATAAAATATGTTTATGCTCGTCTTGTTAAATTTTAAAACTATTAGAAGTATGATTTTATACAAAATCGTCAAAACCTCGTTATCGTCCAATGTCCCACGTTCCCTACGAGAAGTTAAGGCTAAAAACAACGATTTCTAGTCACAATAAGCTTTGTGACAAATTAATGATTATACTCGGCTTGTTTACTTTCAAAATTCTTAGTTTGATTATTGATGTCAAAATGGGTAAAACTTCATTATAGTTTGATTTCTCACGTTTCCAATGTGAAGTTAAGGCTTAAAACAACGATTTCTATTAAAAATAAGCGTTTGTAGATAAAATATGTTTATGTTCATCTTGTTAAATTTTAAAACTATTAGAATTATGATTTTATACAAAATCGTTAAAACTTCGTTATCGTCCAATGTCCTACGTTCCCTACGAGAAGTTAAGGCTAAAAACAACGATTTCTAGTCACAATAAGCTTTGTGACATCTTAATGATTATACTCGGCTTGTTTACTTTCAAAACTCTTAGTTTGATTATTTATGTCAAAATGGGTAAAAATTCATTATAGTTCGATTTCCCACGTTTTCAATGTGAAGTTATGGCTTAAAACAACGATTTCTATTAAAAATAAGCGTTTGTAGATAAAATATGTTTATGCTCGTCTTGTTAAATTTTAAAACTATTAGAATTATGATTTTATACAAAATCGTCAAAACTTCGTTATCGTCCAATGCCCCACGTTCCCAACGAGAAGTTAAGGCTAAAAACAACAATTTCTAGTCACAATAAGCTTTGTTAAATCTTAATGATTATAATCAGCTTGTTTACTTTCAAAACTCTCAGTTTAATTATTTATGTCAAAATGGGTAAAACTTCATTATAGTCGATTTCCCACGTTTTCAATGTGAAGTTAAGGCTTAAAACAACTATTTCTTGTCACAATAAGCTTTGTGAAAGCTTTAATGATTATACTCGGCTTGTTTACGTTCAAAACTCTTAGTTTGATTATTTATGTCAAAATGGGTAAAACTTCATTATAGTTCGATTTCCCACATTTTCAACGTGAAGTGAAGGCTTAAAACAACTATTTCTAGTCACAATAAGCTTTGTGAAAGCTTTAATGATTATACTCGGCTTTTTTATTTGGAAAACTATTAGTTTCATTATTTGTATCAAAATGGGTAAAACTTCCTTATAATTCGATTTCCCACGTTTCCAATGTGAAGGTAGGGCTTAAAACAACGATTTCTATTAAAAATAAGCGTTTGTAGATAAAATATGTTTATGCTCGTCTTGTTAAATTTTAAAACTATTAGAATTATGATTTTATACAAAATCGTAAAAACTTCGTTATCGTCCAATGTCCCACGTTCTCTACGAGAAGTTAAGGCTAAAAACAACGATTTCTAGTCACAATAAGCTTTGTGACATCTTAATGATTATACTCGGCTTGTTTATTTTCAAAACTCTTAGTTTGATTATTTATGTCAAAATGGGTAAAACTTCATTATAGTTCGATTTCCCACGTTTTCATTGTGAAGTTAAGGCTTAAAACAACTATTTCTAGTCACAATAAGCTTTGTGAAAGCTTTAATGATTATACTTGGCTTGTTTACTTTCAAAACTCTTAGTTTAATTATTTATGTCAAAATGGGTAAAACTTTATTATAGTTCGATTTCCCACGTATCCAATGTGAAGTTAAGGCTTAAAACAACGATTTCTATTAAAAATAAGGGTTTGTAGATAAAATATGTTTATGCTCGTCTTGTTAAATTTTAAAACTATTAGAATTATGATTTTATACAAAATCATCAAAACTTCGTTATCGTCCAATGACCCACGTTCCCTACGAGAAGTTAAGGCTAAAAACAACGATTTCTAGTCACAATAAGCTTTGTGAAAGCTTTAATGATTATACTCGGCTTTTTTACTTGGAAAACTCTTAGTTTCATTATTTGTATCAAAATGGGTAAAACTTCCTTATAATTCGATTTCCCACGTTTCCAATGTGAAGGTAGGGCTTAAAACAACGATTTCTATTAAAAATAAGCGTTTGTAGATAAAATATGTTTATGCTCGTCTTGTTAAATTTTAAAACTATTAGAATTATGATTTTATACAAAATCGTCAAAACTTCGTTATCGTCCAATGTCCCACGTTCCCTACGAGAAGTTAAGGCTAAAAACAACGATTTCTAGTCACAATAAGCTTTGTGACATCTTAATGATTATACTCGGCTTGTTTATTTTCAAAACTCTTAGTATGATTATTTATGTCAAAATGGGTAAAACTTCATTATAGTTCGATTTCCCACGTTTTCAATGTGAAGTTAAGGCTTAAAACAACTATTTCTAGTCACAATAAGCTTTGTGAAAGCTTTAATGATTATACTTGGCTTGTTTACTTTCAAAACTCTTAGTTTGATTATTTATGTCAAAATTGGTAAAACTTCATTATAGTTCGATTTCCCACGTATCCAATGTGAAGTTAAGGCTTAAAACAACGATTTCTATTAAAAATAGGGGTTTGTAGATAAAATATGTTTATGCTCGTCTTGTTAAGTTTTAAAACTATTAGAATTATGATTTTATATAAAATCGTTAAAACTTCGTTATCATCCAATGTCCTACATTCCCTACGAGAAGTTAAGGCTAAAAACAACTATTTCTAGTCACAATAAGCTTTGTGACATCTTAATGATTATACTCGGCTTGTTTACTTTCTAAACTCTTAGTTTGATTATTTATGTCAAAATGGGTAAAACTTCATTATAGTTCGATTTCCCACGTTTTCAATGTGAAGTTAAGGCTTAAAACAACTATTTCTAGTCACAATAAGCTTTGTGAAAGCTTTAATGATTATACTCGGCTTGTTTACATTCAAAACTCTTAGTTCGATTATTTTTTTCAAAATGGGTAAAACTTCATTATAATTTGATTTCTCACGTTTCCAATGTGAAGTTAAGGCTTAAAATAACGATTTCTATTAAAAATAAGCGTTTGTAGATAAAATATGTTTATGCTCATCTTGTTAAATTTTAAAACTATTAGAATTATGATTTTATACAAAATCGTTAAAACTTCGTTATCGTCCAATGTCCTACGTTCCCTACGAGAAGTTAAGGCTAAAAACAACGATTTCTAGTCACAATAAGCTTTGTGACATCTTAATGATTATACTCGGCTTGTTTACTTTCAAAACTCTTAGTTTGATTATTTATGTCAAAATGGGTAAAACTTCATTATAGTTCGATTTCCCACGTTTTCAATGTGAAGTTATGGCTTAAAACAACGATTTCTATTAAAAATAAGCGTTTGTAGATAAAATATGTTTATGCTCGTCTTGTTAAATTTTAAAACTATTAGAATTATGATTTTATACAAAATCGTCAAAACTTCGTTATCGTCCAATGCCCCACGTTCCCAACGAGAAGTTAAGGCTAAAAACAACGATTTCTTGTCACAATAAGCTTTGTTAAATCTTAATGATTATAATCAGCTTGTTTACTTTCAAAACTTCAGTTTAATTATTTATGTCAAAAAGGGTAAAACTTCATTATAGTTCGATTTCCCACGTTTTCAATGTGAAGTTAAGGCTTAAAACAACTATTTCTTGTCACAATAAGCTTTGTGAAAGCTTTAATGATTATACTCGGCTTGTTTACGTTCAAAACTCTTAGTTTGATTATTTATGTCAAAATGGGTAAAACTTCATTATAGTTCGATTTCCCACATTTTCAACGTGAAGTGAAGGCTTAAAACAACTATTTCTAGTCACAATAAGCTTTGTGAAAGCTTTAATGATTATACTCGGCTTTTTTTATTTGGAAAACTATTAGTTTCATTATTTGTATCAAAATGGGTAAAACTTCCTTATAATTCGATTTCCCACGTTTCCAATGTGAAGGTAGGGCTTAAAACAACGATTTCTATTAAAAATAAGCGTTTGTAGATAAAATATGTTTATGCTCGTCTTGTTAAATTTTAAAACTATTAGAATTATGATTTTATACAAAATCGTAAAAACTTCGTTATCGTCAATGTCCCACGTTCTCTACGAAGTTAAGGCTAAAAACAACGATTTCTAGTCACAATAAGCTTTGTGACATCTTAATGATTATACTCGGCTTGTTTATTTTCAAAACTCTTAGTTTGATTATTTATGTCAAAATGGGTAAAACTTCATTATAGTTCGATTTCCCACGTTTTCATTGTGAAGTTAAGGCTTAAAACAACTATTTCTAGTCACAATAAGCTTTGTGAAAGCTTTAATGATTATACTTGGCTTGTTTACTTTCAAAACTCTTAGTTTAATTATTTATGTCAAAATGGGTAAAACTTTATTATAGTTCGATTTCCCACGTATCCAATGTGAAGTTAAGGCTTAAAACAACGATTTCTATTAAAAATAAGGGTTTGTAGATAAAATATGTTTATGCTCGTCTTGTTAAATTTTAAAACTATTAGAATTATGATTTTATACAAAATCATCAAAACTTCGTTATCGTCCAATGACCCACGTTCCCTACGAGAAGTTAAGGCTAAAAACAACGATTTCTAGTCACAATAAGCTTTGTGAAAGCTTTAATGATTATACTCGGCTTTTTTTACTTGGAAAACTCTTAGTTTCATTATTTGTATCAAAATGGGTAAAACTTCCTTATAATTCGATTTCCCACGTTTCCAATGTGAAGGTAGGGCTTAAAACAACGATTTCTATTAAAAATAAGCGTTTGTAGATAAAATATGTTTATGCTCGTCTTGTTAAATTTTAAAACTATTAGAATTATGATTTTATACAAAATCGTCAAAACTTCGTTATCGTCCAATGTCCCACGTTCCCTACGAGAAGTTAAGGCTAAAAACAACGATTTCTAGTCACAATAAGCTTTGTGACATCTTAATGATTATACTCGGCTTGTTTATTTTCAAAACTCTTAGTATGATTATTTATGTCAAAATGGGTAAAACTTCATTATAGTTCGATTTCCCACGTTTTCAATGTGAAGTTAAGGCTTAAAACAACTATTTCTAGTCACAATAAGCTTTGTGAAAGCTTTAATGATTATACTTGGCTTGTTTACTTTCAAAACTCTTAGTTTGATTATTTATGTCAAAATTGGTAAAACTTCATTATAGTTCGATTTCCCACGTATCCAATGTGAAGTTAAGGCTTAAAACAACGATTTCTATTAAAAATAGGGGTTTGTAGATAAAATATGTTTATGCTCGTCTTGTTAAGTTTTAAAACTATTAGAATTATGATTTTATATAAAATCGTTAAAACTTCGTTATCATCCAATGTCCTACATTCCCTACGAGAAGTTAAGGCTAAAAACAACTATTTCTAGTCACAATAAGCTTTGTGACATCTTAATGATTATACTCGGCTTGTTTACTTTCTAAACTCTTAGTTTGATTATTTATGTCAAAATGGGTAAAACTTCATTATAGTTCGATTTCCCACGTTTTCAATGTGAAGTTAAGGCTTAAAACAACTATTTCTAGTCACAATAAGCTTTGTGAAAGCTTTAATGATTATACTCGGCTTGTTTACATTCAAAACTCTTAGTTCGATTATTTTTTTCAAAATGGGTAAAACTTCATTATAATTTGATTTCTCACGTTTCCAATGTGAAGTTAAGGCTTAAAATAACGATTTCTATTAAAAATAAGCGTTTGTAGATAAAATATGTTTATGCTCATCTTGTTAAATTTTAAAACTATTAGAATTATGATTTTATACAAAATCGTTAAAACTTCGTTATCGTCCAATGTCCTACGTTCCCTACGAGAAGTTAAGGCTAAAAACAACGATTTCTAGTCACAATAAGCTTTGTGACATCTTAATGATTATACTCGGCTTGTTTACTTTCAAAACTCTTAGTTTGATTATTTATGTCAAAATGGGTAAAACTTCATTATAGTTCGATTTCCCACGTTTTCAATGTGAAGTTATGGCTTAAAACAACGATTTCTATTAAAAATAAGCGTTTGTAGATAAAATATGTTTATGCTCGTCTTGTTAAATTTTAAAACTATTAGAATTATGATTTTATACAAAATCGTCAAAACTTCGTTATCGTCCAATGCCCCACGTTCCCAACGAGAAGTTAAGGCTAAAAACAACAATTTCTAGTCACAATAAGCTTTGTTAAATCTTAATGATTATAATCAGCTTGTTTACTTTCAAAACTCTCAGTTTAATTATTTATGTCAAAATGGGTAAAACTTCATTATAGTCGATTTCCCACGTTTTCAATGTGAAGTTAAGGCTTAAAACAACTATTTCTTGTCACAATAAGCTTTGTGAAAGCTTTAATGATTATACTCGGCTTGTTTACGTTCAAAACTCTTAGTTTGATTATTTATGTCAAAATGGGTAAAACTTCATTATAGTTCGATTTCCCACATTTTCAACGTGAAGTGAAGGCTTAAAACAACTATTTCTAGTCACAATAAGCTTTGTGAAAGCTTTAATGATTATACTCGGCTTTTTTTATTTGGAAAACTATTAGTTTCATTATTTGTATCAAAATGGGTAAAACTTCCTTATAATTCGATTTCCCACGTTTCCAATGTGAAGGTAGGGCTTAAAACAACGATTTCTATTAAAAATAAGCGTTTGTAGATAAAATATGTTTATGCTCGTCTTGTTAAATTTTAAAACTATTAGAATTATGATTTTATACAAAATCGTAAAAACTTCGTTATCGTCCAATGTCCCACGTTCTCTACGAGAAGTTAAGGCTAAAAACAACGATTTCTAGTCACAATAAGCTTTGTGACATCTTAATGATTATACTCGGCTTGTTTATTTTCAAAACTCTTAGTTTGATTATTTATGTCAAAATGGGTAAAACTTCATTATAGTTCGATTTCCCACGTTTTCATTGTGAAGTTAAGGCTTAAAACAACTATTTCTAGTCACAATAAGCTTTGTGAAAGCTTTAATGATTATACTTGGCTTGTTTACTTTCAAAACTCTTAGTTTAATTATTTATGTCAAAATGGGTAAAACTTTATTATAGTTCGATTTCCCACGTATCCAATGTGAAGTTAAGGCTTAAAACAACGATTTCTATTAAAAATAAGGGTTTGTAGATAAAATATGTTTATGCTCGTCTTGTTAAATTTTAAAACTATTAGAATTATGATTTTATACAAAATCATCAAAACTTCGTTATCGTCCAATGACCCACGTTCCCTACGAAGTTAAGGCTAAAAACAACGATTTCTAGTCACAATAAGCTTTGTGAAAGCTTTAATGATTATACTCGGCTTTTTTACTTGGAAAACTCTTAGTTTCATTATTTGTATCAAAATGGGTAAAACTTCCTTATAATTCGATTTCCCACGTTTCCAATGTGAAGGTAGGGCTTAAAACAACGATTTCTATTAAAAATAAGCGTTTGTAGATAAAATATGTTTATGCTCGTCTTGTTAAATTTTAAAACTATTAGAATTATGATTTTATACAAAATCGTCAAAACTTCGTTATCGTCCAATGTCCCACGTTCCCTACGAGAAGTTAAGGCTAAAAACAACGATTTCTAGTCACAATAAGCTTTGTGACATCTTAATGATTATACTCGGCTTGTTTATTTTCAAAACTCTTAGTATGATTATTTATGTCAAAATGGGTAAAACTTCATTATAGTTCGATTTCCCACGTTTTCAATGTGAAGTTAAGGCTTAAAACAACTATTTCTAGTCACAATAAGCTTTGTGAAAGCTTTAATGATTATACTTGGCTTGTTTACTTTCAAAACTCTTAGTTTGATTATTTATGTCAAAATTGGTAAAACTTCATTATAGTTCGATTTCCCACGTATCCAATGTGAAGTTAAGGCTTAAAACAACGATTTCTATTAAAAATAGGGGTTTGTAGATAAAATATGTTTATGCTCGTCTTGTTAAGTTTTAAAACTATTAGAATTATGATTTTATATAAAATCGTTAAAACTTCGTTATCATCCAATGTCCTACATTCCCTACGAGAAGTTAAGGCTAAAAACAACTATTTCTAGTCACAATAAGCTTTGTGACATCTTAATGATTATACTCGGCTTGTTTACTTTCTAAACTCTTAGTTTGATTATTTATGTCAAAATGGGTAAAACTTCATTATAGTTCGATTTCCCACGTTTTCAATGTGAAGTTAAGGCTTAAAACAACTATTTCTAGTCACAATAAGCTTTGTGAAAGCTTTAATGATTATACTCGGCTTGTTTACATTCAAAACTCTTAGTTCGATTATTTTTTTCAAAATGGGTAAAACTTCATTATAATTTGATTTCTCACGTTTCCAATGTGAAGTTAAGGCTTAAAATAACGATTTCTATTAAAAATAAGCGTTTGTAGATAATATATGTTTATGCTCGTCTTGTTAAATTTTAAAACTATTAGAATTATGATTTTATACAAAATCGTTAAAACTTCGTTATCGTCCAATGTCCTACGTTCCCTACGAGAAGTTAAGGCTAAAAACAACGATTTCTAGTCACAATAAGCTTTGTGACATCTTAATGATTATACTCGGCTTGTTTACTTTCAAAACTCTTAGTTTAATTATTTATGTCAAAATGGGTAAAACTTCATTATAGCTCGATTTTCCACGTTTTCAATGTGAAGTTAAGGCTTAAAAGAACTATTTCTAGTCACAATAAGCTTTGTGAAAGCTTTAATGATTATACTTGGCTTGTTTACTTTCAAAACTCTTAGTTTGATCATTTATGTCAAAATGGGTAAAACTTCATTATAGTTCGATTTCCCACGTATCCAATGTGAAGTTAAGCTTAAAACAACGATTTCTATTAAAAATAGGGGTTTGTAGATAAAATATGTTTATGCTCGTCTTGTTAAGTTTTAAAACTATTAGAATTATGATTTTATAAAAAATCGTTAAAACTTCGTTATCATCCAATGTCCCACGTTCCCTACGAGAAGTTAAGGCTAAAAACAACTATTTCTAGTCATAATAAGCTTTGTGACATCTTAATGATTATACTCGGCTTGTTTACTTTCAAAACTCTTAGTTTGATTATTTATGTCAAAATCGGTAAAACTTCATTATAGTTCGATTTCCCACGTTTTCAATTTGAAGTTAAGGCTTAAAACAACTATTTCTAGGCACAATAAGCTTTGTAAAAGCTTTAATGATTATACTTGGCTTGTTTACTTTCAAAACTCTTAGTTTGATTATTTATATCAAAATGGGTAAAACTTCATTATAGTTCGATTTCACACGTATCCAATGTGAAGTTAAGGCTTAAAACAACGATTTCTATTGAAAATAGGGGTTTGTAGATAAAATATGTTTATGCTCGTCTTGTTAAGTTTAAAAACTATTAGAATTATGATTTTATAAAAAATCGTTAAAACTTCGTTATCATCCAATGTCCCACGTTCCCTACGAGAAGTTAAGGCTAAAAACAATTATTTCTAGTCACAATAAGCTTTGTGACATCTTAATGATTATACTCGGCTTGTTTATTTTCAAAACTCTTAGTTTGATTATTTATGTCAAAATGGTAAAACTTCATTATAGTTCGATTTTCCACGTTTTCAATGTGAAGTTAAGGCTAAAAACAACTATTTCTAGTCACAATAAGCTTTGTGAAAGCTTTAATGATTATACTCGGCTTTTTTTACTTGGAAAACTCTTAGTTTCATTATTTGTATCAAAATGGGTAAAACTTCCTTATAATTCGATTTCCCACATTTCCAATGTGAAGGTAGGGCTTAAAACAACGATTTCTATTAAAAATAAGCGTTTGTAGATAAAATATGTTTATGCTCGTCTTGTTAAATTTTAAAACTATTAGAATTATGATTTTATACAAAATCGTCAAAACTTCGTTATCGTCCAATGCCCACGTTTCCTACGAGAAGTTAAGGCTAAAAACAACGATTTCTAGTCACAATAAGCTTTGTTAAATCTTAATGATTATAATCGGCTTGTTTACTTTCAAAACTCTCAGTTTAATTATTTATGTCAAAATGGGTAAAACTTCATTATAGGTCGATTTCCCTCGTTTTCAATGTGAAGTTAAGGCTTAAAACAACTATTTCTTGTCACAATAAGCTTTGTGAAAGCTTTAATGATTATACCCGGCTTTTTTACTTGGAAAACTCTTAGTTTCATTATTTGTATCAAAATGGGTAAAACTTCCTTATAATTCGATTTCCCTCGTTTCCAATGTGAAGGTAGGGCTTAAAACAACGATTTCTATTAAAAATAAGCGTTTGTAGATAAAATATGTTTATGCTCGTCTTGTTAAATTTTAAAACTATTAGAAGTATGATTTTATACAAAATCGTCAAAACTCGTTATCGTCCAATGTCCCACGTTCCCTACGAGAAGTTAAGGCTAAAAACAACGATTTCTAGTCACAATAAGCTTTGTGACAAATTAATGATTATACTCGGCTTGTTTACTTTCAAAATTCTTAGTTTGATTATTGATGTCAAAATGGGTAAAACTTCATTATAGTTTGATTTCTCACGTTTCCAATGTGAAGTTAAGGCTTAAAACAACGATTTCTATTAAAAATAAGCGTTTGTAGATAAAATATGTTTATGCTCGTCCTGTTAAATTTTAAAACTATTAGAATTATGATTTTATACAAAATCGTTAAAACTTCGTTATCGTCCAATGTCCTACGTTCCCTACGAGAAGTTAAGGCTAAAAACAACAATTTCTAGTCACAATAAGCTTTGTGACATCTTAATGATTATACTCGGCTTGTTTACTTTCAAAACTCTTAGTTTGATTATTTATGTCAAAATGGGTAAAACTTCATTATAGTTCGATTTCCCACGTTTTCAATGTGAAGTTATGGCTTAAAATAACGATTTCTATTAAAAATAAGCGTTTGTAGATAAAATATGTTTATGCTCGTTTTGTTAAATTTTAAAACTATTAGAATTATGATTTTATACAAAATCGTTAAAACTTCGTTATCGTCCAATGTCCCACGTTCCCTACGAGAAGTTAAGGCAAAAAACAACAATTTCTAGTCACAATAAGCTTTGTGACATCATAATGATTATACTCGGCTTGTTTATTTTCAAAACTCTTAGTTTGATTATTTATGTCAAAATGGGTAAAACTTCATTATAGTTCGATTTCCCACGTTTTCAATGTGAAGTTAAGGCTTAAAACAACTATTTCTAGTCACAATAAGCTTTGTGAAAGCTTTAATGATTATACTCGGCTTGTGTACTTTCAAAACTCTTAGTTTGATTATTTATGTCAAAATGGGTAAAACTTCATTATAGTTCGATTTCCCACGTTTCCAATGTGAAGTTAAGTCTTAAAACAACGATTTCTATTAAAAATAAGCGTTTGTAGATAAAATATGTTTATGCTCGTCTTGTTAAATTTTAAAACTATTAGAATTATGATTTTATACAAAATCGTCAAAACTTCGTTATCGTCCAATGTCCCACGTTCCCTACGAGAAGTTAAGGCTAAAAACAATGATTTCTAGTCACAATAAGCTTTGTGACATCTTAATGATTATACTCGGCTTGTTTACTTTCAAAACTCTTAGTTTGATTATTTATGTCAAAATTGGTAAAACTTCATTATAGTTCGATTTCCCACGTTTTCAATGTGAAGTTAAGGCTTAAAACAACTATTTCTAGTCACAATAAGCTTTGTGAAAGCTTTAATGATTATACTCGGCTTGTGTACTTTCAAAACTCTTAGTTTGATTATTTATGTCAAAATGGGTAAAATTCATTATAGTTCGATTTCCCACGTTTCCAATGTGAAGTTAAGGCTTAAAACAACGATTTCTATTAAAAATAAGCGTTTGTAGATAAAATATGTTTATGCTCGTCTTGTTAAATTTTAAAACTATTAGAATTATGATTTTATACAAAATCTTTAAAACTTCGTTATCGTCCAATGTCCCACGTTCCCTACGAGAAGTTAAGGCTAAAAACAACGATTTCTAGTCACAATAAGCTTTGTGACATCTTAATGATTATACTTGGCTTGTTTACTTTCAAAACTCTTAGTTTGATTATTTATGTCAAAATGGGTAAAACTTCATTATAGTTCGATTTCCCACGTTTTCAATGGGAAGTTAAGGCTTAAAACAACTATTTCTAGTCACAATAAGCTTTATGAAAGCTTTAATGATTATACTCGGCTTGTTTACTATAAAAACTCTTAGTTTGATTACTTATTTCAAAATGGGTAAAACTTCATTATAGTTCGATTTCCCACGTTTTCAATGTGAAGTTAAGGCTTAAAACAACTATTTCTAGTCACAATAAGCTTTATGAAAGCTTTAATGATTATACTCGGCTTGTTTACTAGCAAAACTCTTAGTTTGATTACTTATTTCAAAATGGGTAAAACTTCATTATAGTTCGATTTCCCACGTTTTCAATGTGAAGTTAAGTCTTAAAACAACTATTTCAAGTCACAATAAGGTTTTTGAATGCTTTAATGATCATACTCGGCTTGTATACTTTCAAAACTCTTAGTTTGATTATTTATGTCAAAATGGGTAAAACTTCATTATAGTTCGATTTCCCACGTTTCTAATGTGAAGTTAAGGCTTAAAACAACGATTTCTATTAAAAATAAGCGTTTGTAGATAAAATATGCTTATGCTCGTCTTGTTAAATTTTAAAACTATTAGAATTATGATTTTATACAAAATCGTTAAAACTTCGTTATCGTCCAATGTCCCACGTTACCTACGAGAAGTTAAGGCTAAAAACAACGATTTCTAGTCACAATAAGCTTTGTGCATCTTAATGATTATACTCGGCTTGTTTACTTTCAAAACTCTTAGTTTGATTATTTATGTCAAAATGGGTAAAACTTCATTATAGTTCGATTTCCCACGTTTTCAATGTGAATTTAAGGCTTAAAACAACAATTTCTAGTCCCAATAAGCTTTGTGAAGGCTTTAATGATTAAACTCGGCTTGTTTACTTTAAAAACTCTTAGTTTGATTATTTATGTCAAAATGGGTAAAACTTCATCATAGTTCGATTTCCTACGTTTCCAATGTGAAGTTAAAGCTTAAAACAACTATTTCTATTAAAAATAAGCGTTTGTAGATAAAATATGTTTATGCTCGTCTTGTTAAATTTTTAAACTATTAGAATTATGATTTTATACGAAATCGTTAAAACTTCGTTATCGTCCAATGTCCCATGTTCCCTACGAGAAGTTAAGGCTAAAAACAATGATTTCTAGTCACAATATGCTTTGTGACATCTTAATGATTTTACTCGGCTTGTTTACTTTCAAAACTCTTAGTTTGATTATTTATGTCAAAATGGGTAAAACTTCATTATAGTTCGATTTCCCACGTTTTCAATGTGAAGTTAAGGCTTAAAACAACTATTTCTAGTCACAATAAGCTTTGTGAAAGCTTTAATGATTATACTCGGCTTGTATACTTTCAAAACTCTTAGTTTGATTATTTATGTAAAAATGGGTAAAACTTCATTATAGTTCGATTTCCCACGTTTCCAATGTGAAGTTAAGGCTTAAAACAACGATTTCTATTAAAAATACGCGTTTGTAGATAAAATATGTTTATGCTCGTCTTGTTAAATTTTAAAACTATTAGAATTATGATTTTATACAAAATCTTTAAAACTTCGTTATCGTCCAATGTCCCACGTTCCCTACGAGAAGTTAAGGCTAAAAACAACGATTTCTAGTCACAATAAGCTTTGTGACATCTTAATGATTATACTCGGCTTGTTTACTTTTAAAACTCTTAGTTTGATTATTTATGTCAAAATGGGTAAAACTTCATTATAGTTTGATTTCCCACGTTTTCAATGGGAAGTTAAGGCTTAAAACAACTATTTCTAGTCACAATAAGCTTTATGAAAGCTTTAATGATTATACTCGGCTTGTTTACTAGCAAAACTCTTAGTTTGATTACTTATTTCAAAATGGGTAAAACTTCATTATAGTTCGTTTTCCCACGTTTTCAATGTGAAGTTAAGGCTTAAAACAACTATTTCTAGTCACAATAAGCTTTATGAAAGCTTTAATGATTATACTCGGCTTGTTTACTAGCAAAACTCTTAGTTTGATTACTTATTTCAAAATGGGTAAAACTTCATTATAGTTCGATTTCCCACGTTTTCAATGTGAAGTTAAGGCTTAAAACAACTATTTCTAGTCACAATAAGCTTTTTGAATGCTTTAATGATCATACTCGGCTTGTATACTTTCAAAACTCTTAGTTTGATTATTTATGTCAAAATGGGTAAAACTTCATTATTGTTCGATTTCGGACGTTTCTAATGTGAAGTTAAGGCTTAAAACAACGATTTCTATTAAAAATAAGCGTTTGTAGATAAAATATGTTTATGCTCGTCTTGTTAAATTTTAAAACTATTAGAATTATGATTTTATACAAAATCGTTAAAACTTCGTTATCGTCCAATGTCCCACGCTCCCTACTACGAAGTTAAGGCTAAAAACAATGATTTCTAGTCACAATAAGCTTTGTGACATCTTAATGATTATACTCGGCTTGTTTACTTTCAAAACTCTTAGTTTGATTATTTATGTCAAAATGGGTAAAACTTCATTATAGTTCGATTTCCCACGTTTTCAATGTGAAGTTAAGGCTTAAAACAACTATTTCTAGTCACAATAAGCTTTGTGAAAGCTTTAATGATTATACTCGGCTTGTATACTTTCAAAACTCTTAGTTTGATTATTTATGTAAAAATGGGTAAAACTTCATTATAGTTCGATTTCCCACGTTTCCAATGTGAAGTTAAGGCTTAAAACAACGATTTCTATTAAAAATACGCGTTTGTAGATAAAATATGTTTATGCTCGTCTTGTTAAATTTTAAAACTATTAGAATTATGATTTTATACAAAATCGTTAAAACTTCGTTATCGTCCAATGTCCCACGTTCCCTACGAGAAGTTAAGGCTAAAAACAACGATTTCTAGTCACAATAAGCTTTGTGAAATCTTAATGATTATACTCGGCTTCTTTACATTCAAAACTCTTAGTTTAATTATTTATGTCAAAATGGGTAAAACTTCATTATAGTTCGATTTCCCACGTTTTCAATGTGAAGTTAAGGCTTAAAACAACTATTTCTAGTCACAATAAGCTTTGTGAATGCTTTAATGATCATACTCGGCTTGTATACTTTCAAAACTCTTAGTTTGATTATTTATGTCAAAATGGGTAAAATTCATTATAGTTCGATTTCCCACGTTTCCAATGTGAAGTTAAGGCTTAAAACAACGATTTCTATTAAAAATAAGCGTTTGTAGATAAAATATGTTTATGCTCGTCTTGTTAAATTTTAAAACTATTAGAATTATGATTTTATACAAAATCTTTAAAACTTCGTTATCGTCCAATGTCCCACGTTCCCTACGAGAAGTTAAGGCTAAAAACAACGATTTCTAGTCACAATTAGCTTTGTGACATCTTAATGATTATACTCGCCTTGTTTACTTTTAAAACTCTTAGTTTGATTATTTATGTCAAAATGGATAAAACTTCATTATAGTTTGATTTCCCACGTTTTCAATGGGAAGTTAAGGCTTAAAACAACTATTTCTAGTCACAATAAGCTTTATGAAAGCTTTAATGATTATACTCGGCTTGTTTACTAGCAAAACTCTTAGTTTGATTACTTATTTCAAAATGGGTAAAACTTCATTATAGTTCGTTTTCCCACGTTTTCAATGTGAAGTTAAGGCTTAAAACAACTATTTCTAGTCACAATAAGCTTTGTGAAATCTTAATGATTATACTCGGCTTCTTTACATTCAAAACTCTTAGTTTAATTATTTATGTCAAAATGGGTAAAACTTCATTATAGTTCGATTTCCCACATTTTCAATGTGAATTTAAGGCTTAAAACAACTATTTCTAGTCCCAATAAGCTTTGTGAAGGCTTTAATGATTAAACTCGGCTTGTTTACTTTAAAAACTCTTAGTTTGATTATTTATGTCAAAATGGGTAAAACTTCATCATAGTTCGATTTCCTACGTTTCCAATGTGAAGTTAAAGCTTAAAACAACTATTTCTATTAAAAATAAGCGTTTGTAGATAAAATATGTTTATGCTCGTCTTGTTAAATTTTTAAACTATTAGAATTATGATTTTATACAAAATCGTTAAAACTTCGTTATCGTCCAATGTCCCACGTTCCCTACGAGAAGTTAAGGCTAAAAACAACGATTTCTAGTCATAATAAGCTTTGTGACATCTTAATGATTATACTCGGCTTGTTTACTTTCAAAACTCTTAGTTTGATTATTTATGTCAAAATGGGTAAAACTTCATCATAGTTCGATTTCCTACGTTTCCAATGTGAAGTTAAAGCTTAAAACAACTATTTCTATTAAAAATAAGCGTTTGTAGATAAAATATGTTTATGCTCGTCTTGTTAAATTTTTAAACTATTAGAATTATGATTTTATACAAAATCGTTAAAACTTCGTTATCGTCCAATGTCCCATGTTCCCTAGAAGTTAAGGCTAAAAACAATGATTTCTAGTCACAATAAGCTTTGTGACATCTTAATGATTATACTCGGCTTGTTTACTTTCAAAACTCTTAGTTTGATTATTTATGTCAAAATGGGTAAAACTTCATTATAGTTCGATTTCCCACGTTTTCAATGTGAAGTTAAGGCTTAAAACAACTATTTCTAGTCACAATAAGCTTTGTGAAAGCTTTAATGATTATACTCGGCTTGTATACTTTCAAAACTCTTAGTTTGATTATTTATGTAAAAATGGGTAAAACTTCATTATAGTTCGATTTCCCACGTTTCCAATGTGAAGCAAAGGCTTAAAACAACGATTTCTATTAAAAATACGCGTTTGTAGATAAAATATGTTTATGCTCGTCTTGTTAAATTTTAAAACTATTAGAATTATGATTTTATACAAAATCGTTAAAACTTCGTTATCGTCCAATGTCCCACGTTCCCATCGAGAAGTTAAGGCTAAAAACAACGATTTCTAGTCACAATATGCTTTGTTACATCTTAATGATTATACTCGGCTTGTTTACTTTCAAAACTCTTAGTTTGATTATTTATGTCAAAATGGATAAAACTTCATTATAGTTCGATTTCCCATGTTTTCAATGTGAAGTTAAGGCTTAAAACAACTATTTCTAGTCACAATAAGCTTTATGAAAGCTTTAATGATTATACTCGGCTTGTTTACTAGCAAAACTCTTAGTTTGATTACTTATTTCAAAATGGGTAAAACTTCATTATAGTTCGATTTCCCACGTTTTCAATGTGAAGTTAAGGCTTAAAACAACTATTTCTAGTCACAATAAGCTTTGTGAATGATTTAATGATTATACTCGGCTTGTATACTTTCAAAACTCTTAGTTTGATTATTTATGTCAAAATAGGTAAAACTTCATTATAGTTCGATTTCCCACGTTTCCAATGTGAAGTAAGGCTTAAAACAACGATTTCTATTAAAAATAAGCGTTTGTAGATAAAATATGTTTATGCTCGTCTTGTTAAATTTTAAAACTATTAGAATTATGATTTTATACAAAATCGTTAAAACTTCGTTATCGTCCAATGTCCCACGTTCCCTACGAGAAGTTAAGGCTAAAAACAACGATTTCTAGTCACAATAAGCTTTGTGACGTCTTAATGATTATACTCGGCTTGTTTACTTTCAAAACTCTTAGTTTAATTATTTATGTCAAAATGGGTAAAACTTCATTATAGTTCGATTTCCCACGTTTTCAATGTGAAGTTAAAGCTTAAAACAACTATTTCTAGTCACAATAAGCTTTGTGAAGGCTTTAATGATTATACTCGGCATGTATACTTTCAAAACTCTTAGTTTCATTATTTATGTCAAAATGGGCAAAACTTTCTTACAGTTCGATTTCCTACGTTTCCAATGTGAAGTTAAGGCTTAAAACATCGATTTCTATTAAAAATAAGCGTTTGTAGATAAAATATGTTTATGCTCTTCTTGTTAAATTTTAAAACTATTAGAATTATGATTTTATACAAAATCGTTAAAACCTCGTTATCGTCCAATGTCCCACGTTCCTTACGAGAAGTTAAGGCTAAAAACAACGATTTCTAGTCTCAATAAGCTTTGTGACATCTTAATGATTATACTCGGCTTGTTTAAATTTTAAAACTATTAGAATTATGATTTTATACAAAATCTTTAAAACTTCGTTATCGTCCAATGTCCCACGTTCCCTACGAGAAGTTAAGGCTAAAAACAACGATTTCTAGTCACAATAAGCTTTGTGACATCTTAATGATTATACTCGGCTTGTTTACTTTTAAAACTCTTAGTTTGATTATTTATGTCAAAATGGGTAAAACTTCATTATAGTTTGATTTCCCACGTTTTCAATGGGAAGTTAAGGCTTAAAACAACTATTTCTAGTCACAATAAGCTTTATGAAAGCTTTAATGATTATACTCGGCTTGTTTACTAGCAAAACTCTTAGTTTGATTACTTATTTCAAAATGGGTAAAACTTCATTATAGTTCGTTTTCCCACGTTTTCAATGTGAAGTTAAGGCTTAAAACAACTATTTCTAGTCACAATAAGCTTTATGAAAGCTTTAATGATTATACTCGGCTTGTTTACTAGCAAAACTCTTAGTTTGATTACTTATTTCAAAATGGGTAAAACTTCATTATAGTTCGATTTCCCACGTTTTCAATGTGAAGTTAAGGCTTAAAACAACTATTTCTAGTCACAATAAGCTTTTTGAATGCTTTAATGATCATACTCGGCTTGTATACTTTCAAAACTCTTAGTTTGATTATTTATGTCAAAATGGGTAAAACTTCATTATAGTTCGATTTCGGACGTTTCTAATGTGAAGTTAAGGCTTAAAACAACGATTTCTATTAAAAATAAGCGTTTGTAGATAAAATATGTTTATGCTCGTCTTGTTAAATTTTAAAACTATTAGAATTATGATTTTATACAAAATCGTTAAAACTTCGTTATCGTCCAATGTCCCACGCTCCCTACGAGAAGTTAAGGCTAAAAACAATGATTTCTAGTCACAATAAGCTTTGTGACATCTTAATGATTATACTCGGCTTGTTTACTTTCAAAACTCTTAGTTTGATTATTTATGTCAAAATGGGTAAAACTTCATTATAGTTCGATTTCCCACGTTTTCAATGTGAAGTTAAGGCTTAAAACAACTATTTCTAGTCACAATAAGCTTTGTGAAAGCTTTAATGATTATATTCGGCTTGTATACTTTCAAAACTCTTAGTTTGATTATTTATGTAAAAATGGGTAAAACTTCATTATAGTTCGATTTCCCACGTTTCCAATGTGAAGTTAAGGCTTAAAACAACGATTTCTATTAAAAATAACGCGTTTGTAGATAAAATATGTTTATGCTCGTCTTGTTAAATTTTAAAACTATTAGAATTATGATTTTATACAAAATCGTTAAAACTTCGTTATCGTCTAATGTCCCACGTTCCCTACGAGAAGTTAAGGCTAAAAACAACGATTTCTAGTCACAATAAGCTTTGTGAAATCTTAATGATTATACTCGGCTTCTTTACATTCAAAACTCTTAGTTTAATTATTTATGTCAAAATGGGTAAAACTTCATTATAGTTCGATTTCCCACGTTTTCAATGTGAAGTTAAGGCTTAAAACAACTATTTCTAGTCACAATAAGCTTTGTGAATGCTTTAATGATCATACTCGGCTTGTATACTTTCAAAACTCTTAGTTTGATTATTTATGTCAAAATGGGTAAAATTCATTATAGTTCGATTTCCCACGTTTCCAATGTGAAGTTAAGGCTTAAAACAACGATTTCTATTAAAAATAAGCGTTTGTAGATAAAATATGTTTATGCTCGTCTTGTTAAATTTTAAAACTATTAGAATTATGATTTTATACAAAATCTTTAAAACTTGGTTATCGTCCAATGTCCCACGTTCCCTACGAGAAGTTAAGGCTAAAAACAACGATTTCTAGTCACAATTAGCTTTGTGACATCTTAATGATTATACTCGCCTTGTTTACTTTTAAAACTCTTAGTTTGATTATTTATGTCAAAATGGATAAAACTTCATTATAGTTTGATTTCCCACGTTTTCAATGGGAAGTTAAGGCTTAAAACAACTATTTCTAGTCACAATAAGCTTTATGAAAGCTTTAATGATTATACTCGGCTTGTTTACTAGCAAAACTCTTAGTTTGATTACTTATTTCAAAATGGGTAAAACTTCATTATAGTTCGTTTTCCCACGTTTTCAATGTGAAGTTAAGGCTTAAAACAACTATTTCTAGTCACAATAAGCTTTGTGAAATCTTAATGATTATACTCGGCTTCTTTACATTCAAAACTCTTAGTTTAATTATTTATGTCAAAATGGGTAAAACTTCATTATAGTTCGATTTCCCACGTTTTCAATGTGAATTTAAGGCTTAAAACAACTATTTCTAGTCCCAATAAGCTTTGTGAAGGCTTTAATGATTAAACTCGGCTTGTTTACTTTAAAAACTCTTAGTTTGATTATTTATGTCAAAATGGGTAAAACTTCATCATAGTTCGATTTCCTACGTTTCCAATGTGAAGTTAAAGCTTAAAACAACTATTTCTATTAAAAATAAGCGTTTGTAGATAAAATATGTTTATGCTCGTCTTGTTAAATTTTTAAACTATTAGAATTATGATTTTATACAAAATCGTTAAAACTTCGTTATCGTCCAATGTCCCACGTTCCCTATAGAAGTTAAGGCTAAAAACAACGATTTCTAGTCATAATAAGCTTTGTGACATCTTAATGATTATACTCGGCTTGTTTACTTTCAAAACTCTTAGTTTGATTATTTATGTCAAAATGGGTAAAACTTCATCATAGTTCGATTTCCTACGTTTCCAATGTGAAGTTAAAGCTTAAAACAACTATTTCTATTAAAAATAAGCGTTTGTAGATAAAATATGTTTATGCTCGTCTTGTTAAATTTTTAAACTATTAGAATTATGATTTTATACAAAATCGTTAAAACTTCGTTATCGTCCAATGTCCCATGTTCCCTACGAGAAGTTAAGGCTAAAAACAATGATTTCTAGTCACAATAAGCTTTGTGACATCTTAATGATTATACTCGGCTTGTTTACTTTCAAAACTCTTAGTTTGATTATTTATGTCAAAATGGGTAAAACTTCATTATAGTTCGATTTCCCACGTTTTCAATGTGAAGTTAAGGCTTAAAACAACTATTTCTAGTCACAATAAGCTTTGTGAAAGCTTTAATGATTATACTCGGCTTGTTTACTTTCAAAACTCTTAGTTTGATTATTTATGTAAAAATGGGTAAAACTTCATTATAGTTCGATTTCCCACGTTTCCAATGTGAAGCAAAGGCTTAAAACAACGATTTCTATTAAAAATACGCGTTTGTAGATAAAATATGTTTATGCTCGTCTTGTTAAATTTTAAAACTATTAGAATTATGATTTTATACAAAATCGTTAAAACTTCGTTATCGTCCAATGTCCCACGTTCCATCGAGAAGTTAAGGCTAAAAACAACGATTTCTAGTCACAATATGCTTTGTTACATCTTAATGATTATACTCGGCTTGTTTACTTTCAAAACTCTTAGTTTGATTATTTATGTCAAAATGGGTAAAACTTCATTATAGTTCGATTTCCCACGTTTTCAATGTGAAGTTAAGGCTTAAAACAACTATTTCTAGTCACAATAAGCTTTATGAAAGCTTTAATGATTATACTCGGCTTGTTTACTAGCAAAACTCTTAGTTTGATTACTTATTTCAAAATGGGTAAAACTTCATTATAGTTCGATTTCCCACGTTTTCAATGTGAAGTTAAGGCTTAAAACAACTATTTCTAGTCACAATAAGCTTTGTGAATGATTTAATGATTATACTCGGCTTGTATACTTTCAAAACTCTTAGTTTGATTATTTATGTCAAAATAGGTAAAACTTCATTATAGTTCGATTTCCCACGTTTCCAATGTGAAGTAAGGCTTAAAACAACGATTTCTATTAAAAATAAGCGTTTGTAGATAAAATATGTTTATGCTCGTCTTGTTAAATTTTAAAACTATTAGAATTATGATTTTATACAAAATCGTTAAAACTTCGTTATCGTCCAATGTCCCACGTTCCCTACGAGAAGTTAAGGCTAAAAACAACGATTTCTAGTCACAATAAGCTTTGTGACGTCTTAATGATTATACTCGGCTTGTTTACTTTCAAAACTCTTAGTTTAATTATTTATGTCAAAATGGGTAAAACTTCATTATAGTTCGATTTCCCACGTTTTCAATGTGAAGTTAAAGCTTAAAACAACTATTTCTAGTCACAATAAGCTTTGTGAAGGCTTTAATGATTATACTCGGCATGTATACTTTCAAAACTCTTAGTTTCATTATTTATGTCAAAATGGGTAAAACTTTCATTATAGTTCGATTTCCTACGTTTCCAATGTGAAGTTAAGGCTTAAAACATCGATTTCTATTAAAAATAAGCGTTTGTAGATAAAATATGTTTATGCTCTTCTTGTTAAATTTTAAAACTATTAGAATTATGATTTTATACAAAATCGTTAAAACCTCGTTATCGTCCAATGTCCCACGTTCCTTACGAGAAGTTAAGACTAAAAACAACGATTTCTAGTCTCAATAAGCTTTGTGACATCTTAATGATTATACTCGGCTTGTTTAAATTTTAAAACTATTAGAACTATGATTTTATACAAAATCGTTAAAACTTCATTATCGCCCTATGTCCCACGTTCCTTACGTGAAGTTAAGATAGAAAACAACGATTTCTAGTCACAATAAGCTTTGTGAGATCTTAATGATTTTACTCGGGTTGTTTACTTTCAAAACTCTTAGTTTGATTATTTATGTCAAAATGGGTAAAACTTCATTATAGTTCGATTTCCCACGTTTTCAATGTGAAGTTAGGGCTTAAAACAACTATTTCTAGTCACAATAAGCTTTGTGAAGTCTTTAATGATTATAATCGGCTTTTTTTCCTGGAAAACTCTTAGTTTCATTATTTGTATCAAAATGGGTAAAACTTCATTATAGTTCGATTTCCAACGTTTCCAATGTAAAGTTAAGGCTTAAAACAACGATTTCTATTAAAAATAAGCGTTTGTAGATAAAATATGTATATACTCGTCATGTTAAATTTTAAGACTATTAGAATTATGATTTTATACATAATAGTTAAAACTTCGATATCGTCCTATGTCCCACGTTCCCTACGTGAAGTTAAGGCTAAAAACAACGATTTCTAGTCACAATAAGCTTTGTGACATCTTAATGATTATACTCGGCTTGTTTACTTTCAAAACTCTTAGTTTTATTATTTATGTCAAAATGGGTAAAACTTCATTATAGTTCGATTTCCCACGTTTTCAATGTGAAGTTAAGGCTTAAAACAACTATTTCTAGTCACAATAAGCTTTGTGAAGGCTTTAATGATTATACTCGGCATGTTTACTTTCAAAACTCTTAGTTTCATTATTTATTTCAAAATGGGTAAAACTTTCTTATAGTTCGATTTCCCACGTTTCCAATGTGAAGTTAAGGCTTAAAACAACGATTTCTATTAAAAATAAGCGTTTGTAGATAAAATATGTTTATGTTCTTCTTGTTAAATTTTAAAACTATTTGAATTATGATTTCAAACAAAATCGTTAAAACTTCGTTATCGTCCAATGTCCCACGTTTCCTACGAGAAGTTAAGGCTTAAAACAACTATTTCTTGTCACAATAAGCTTTATGAAAGCTTTAATGATTATACTCGGATTGTTTACTATCAAAACTCTTAGTTTGATTATTTATTTCAAAATGGGTAAAACTTCATTATAGTTCGATTTCCCACGTTTTCAATGCGAAGTTAAGGCTTAAAACAACTATTTCTAGTCACAATAAGCTTTGTGAATGCTTTAATGATCATACTCGGCTTGTATACTTTCAAAACTCTTAGTTTGATTATTTATGTCAAAATGGGTAAAACTTCATTATAGTTCGATTTCCCACGGTTCCAATGTGAAGTTAAGGCTTAAAACAATGATTTCTATTAAAAATAAGCGTTTGTAGATAAAATATGTTTATGCTCGTCTTGTTAAATTTTAAAACTATTAGATTATGATTTTATACAAAATCAATAAAACCTCGTTATCGTCCAATGTCCCACGTTCCCTACGAGAAGTTAAGGCAAAAAATAACGATTTCTAGTCATAATATGCTTTTTGACAACTTAATGATTATACTCGGCTTGTTTACTTTCAGAACTCTTAGTTTGATTATTTATGTCAAAATGGGTAAAACTTCATTATAGTTCGATTTCCCACGTTTTCAATGTGAAGTTAAGGCTTAAAACAACTATTTCTTGTCACAATAAGCTTTATGAAGGCTTTAATGATTATACTCGGCTTGTTTACTATCAAAACTCTTAGTTTGATTATTTAATTCAAAATGGGTAAAACTTCATTATAGTTCGATTTCCCACGTTTTCAATGCGAAGTTAAGGCTTAAAACAACTATTTCTAGTCACAATAAGCTTTGTGAATGCTTTAATGATTATACTCGGCTTGTATACTTTCAAAACTCTTAGTTTGATTATTTACGTCAAAATTGGTAAAACGTCATTATAGTTCGATTTCCTACGTTTCCAATGTGAAGTTAAGGCTTAAAACAACGATTTCTATTAAAAATAAGCGTTTGCAGATAAAATATGTTTATGCTCGTCTTGTTAAATTTTAAAACTATTAGAATTATGATTTTATACAAAATTGTTAAAACTTTGTTATCGTCCAATGTCCCACGTTCCCTACGAAGTTAAGGCTAAAAACAACGATTTCTAGTCACAATAAGCTTTGTGACATCTTAATGATTATACTCGGCTTGTTTACTTTCAAAACTCTTAGTTTAATTATTTATGTCAAAATGGGTAAAACTTCATTATAGTTCGATTTTCCACGTTTTCAATGTGAAGTTAAGGCTTAAAACAACTATTTCTAGTCACAATAAGCTTTGTGAATGCTTTAATGATTATACTCGGCTTTGTAAATACTTTCAAAACTCTTAGTTTGATTATTTATGTCAAAATGGGTAAAAGTTCATTATAGTTCGATTTCCGCGTTTCCAATGTGAAGTTAAGGCTTAAAACAACGATTTCTATTAAAAATAAGCGTTTGTAGATAAAATATGTTTATGCTCGTCTTGTTAAATTTTAAAACTATTAGAATTATGATTTTATACAAAATCGTTAAAACTTCGTTATCGTCCAATGTCCCACGTTCCCATCGAGAAGTTAAGGCTAAAAACAACGATTTCTAGTCACAATATGCTTTGTGACATCTTAATGATTATACTCGGCTTGTTTACTTTCAAAACTCTTAGTTTGATTATTTATGTCAAAATGGGTAAAACTTCATTATAGTTCGATTTCCCACGTTTTCAATGTGAAGTTAAGGCTTAAAACAACTATTTCTAGTCACAATAAGCTTTTATGAAAGCTTTAATGATTATACTCGGCTTGTTTACTTTAGCAAAACTCTTAGTTTGATTACTTATTTCAAAATGGGTAAAACTTCATTATAGTTCGATTTCCCACGTTTTCAATGTGAAGTTAAGGCTTAAAACAACTATTTCTAGTCACAATAAGCTTTGTGAATGATTTAATGATTATACTCGGCTTGTATACTTTCAAAACTCTTAGTTTGATTATTTATGTCAAAATAGGTAAAACTTCATTATAGTTCGATTTCCCACGTTTCCAATGTGAAGTTAAGGCTTAAAACAACGATTTCTATTAAAAATAAGCGTTTGTAGATAAAATATGTTTATGCTCGTCTTGTTAAATTTTAAAACTATTAGAATTATGATTTTATACAAAATCGTTAAAACTTCGTTATCGTCCAATGTCCCACGTTCCCTACGAGAAGTTAAGGCTAAAAACAACGATTTCTAGTCACAATAAGCTTTGTGACATCTTAATGATTATACTCGGCTTGTTTACTTTCAAAACTCTTAGTTTGATTATTTATGTCAAAATGGATAAAACTTTATTATAGTTCGATTTCCCACGTTTTCAATGTAAAGTTAAGGCTTAAAACAACTATTTCTATTCACAATAAGCTTTGTGAAAGCTTTAATGATTATACTCGGCTTGTTTACTTTCAAAACTCTTAGTTTGATTATTTATGTCAAAATGGGTAAAACTTCATTATAGTTCGATTTCCCCCGTTTCTAATGTCAAGTTAAGGCTTAAAACAACAATTTCTATTAAAAATAAGCGTTTGTAGATAAAATATGTTTATGCTCGTCTTGTTAAATTTTAAAACTAATAGAATTATGATTTTATACAAAATCGTTAAAACCTCGTTATCGTCCAATGTCCCACGTTCCCTACGAGAAGTTAAGGCTAAAAACAACGATTTCTAGTCACAATAAGCTTTGTGACATCTTAATGATTATACTCGGCTTGTTTAAATTTTAAAACTATTAGAACTATGATTTTTATACAAAATCGTTAAAACTTCATTATTATTTCTATGTCCCACGTTCCCTACGTGAAGTTAAGATAGAAAACAACGATTTATAGTTACAATAAGCTTTGTGAGATCTTAATGATTATACTCGGTTGTTTACTTTCAAAACTCTTAGTTTGATTATTTATGTCAAAATGGGTAAAACTTCATTATAGTTCGATTTCCCACGTTTTCAATGTGAAGTTAGGCTTAAAACAACTATTTCTAATCACAATAAGCTTTGTGAAGTCTTTAATGATTATACTCGGCTTTTTTACTTGGAAAACTCTTAGTTTCATTATTTGTATCAAAATGGGTAAAACTTCATTATAGTTCGATTTCCAACGTTTCCAATGTGAAGTTAAGGCTTAAAACAACGATTTCTATTAAAAATAAGCGTTTGTAGATAAAATATGTATATACTCGTCTTGTTAAATTTTAAGACTATTAGAATTATGATTTTAAACATAATTGTTAAAACTTCGATATCGTCCTATGTCCCACGTTCCCTATGAGAAGTTAAGGCTAAAAACAACGATTTCTAGTCACAATAAGCTTTGTGATATTTTAATGATTATACTCGGCTTGTTTACTTTCAAAACTCTTAGTTTAATTATTTATGTCAAAATGGGTAAAACATCATTATAGTTCGATTTCCCACGTTTTCAATGTGAAGTTAAGGCTTAAAACAACTATTTCTAGTCACAATAAGCTTTGTGAATGCTTTAATGATCATACTCGGCTTGTATACTTTCAAAAACCTTAGTTTGATTATTTATGTCAAAATGGGTAAAACTTCATTATAGTTCGATTTCCCACGTTTCCAATGTGAAGTTAAGGCTTAAAACAACGATTTCTATTAAAAATAAGCGTTTGTAGATAAAATATGTTTATGCTCGTCTTGTTAAATTTTAAAACTATTAGAATTATGATTTTATACAAAATCGTTAAAACTTCGTTATCGTCCAATGTCCCACGTTCCCAACGAGAAGTTAAGGCTAAAAACAACGATTTCTAGTCACAATATGCTTTGTGACATCTTAATGATTATACTCGGCTTGTTTACTTTCAAAACTCTTACTTTGATTATTTATGTCAAAATGGGTAAAACTTCATTATAGTTCGATTTCCCACGTTTTCAATGTGAAGTTAAGGCTTAAAATAACTATTTCTAGTCACAATAAGCTTTATGAAAGCTTTAATGATTATACTCGGCTTGTTTACTAGCAAAACTCTTAGTTTGATTACTTATTTCAAAATGGGTAAAACTTCATTATAGTTCGATTTCCCACGTTTTCAATGTGAAGTTAAGGCTTAAAACAACTATTTCTAGTCACAATAAGCTTTGTGAATGATTTAATAATTTTACTCGGCTTGTATACTTTCAAAACTCTTAGTTTGATTATTTATGTCAAAATGGGTAAAACTTCATTATAGTTCGATTTCCAACGTTTCCAATGTGAAGTTAAGGCTTAAAACAACGATTTCTATTAAAAATAAGCGTTTGTAGATAAAATATGCTAATGCTCGTCTTGTTAAATTTTAAAACTTTTAGAATTATGATTTTATACAAAATCGTTAAAACTTCGTTATCGTCCAATGTCCCACGTTTCCTACGAGAAGTTAAGGCTTAAAACAACTATTTCTTGTCACAATAAGCTTTATGAAAGCTTTAATGATTATACTCGGATTGTTTACTAACAAAACTCTTAGTTTGATTATTTATTTCAAAATGGGTAAAACTTCATTATAGTTCCATTTCCCACGTTTTCAATGCGAAGTTAAGGCTTAAAACAACTATTTCTAGTCACAATAAGCTTTGTGAATGCTTTAATGATCATACTCGGCTTGTATACTTTCAAAACTCTTAGTTTGATTATTTACGTCAAAATGGGTAAAACTTCATTATAGTTCGATTTCCCACGGTTCCAATGTGAAGTTAAGGCTTAAAACAATGATTTCTATTAAAAATAAGCGTTTGTAGATAAAATATGTTTATGCTCGTCTTGTTAAATTTTAAAACTATTAGATTATGATTTTATACAAAATCAATAAAACCTCGTTATCGTCCAATGTCCCACGTTCCATACGAGAAGTTAAGGCAAAAAATAACGATTTCTAGTCATAATATGCTTTTTGACAACTTAATGATTATACTCGGTTTGTTTACTTTCAGAACTCTTAGTTTGATTATTTATGTCAAAATGGGTAAAACTTCATTATAGTTCGATTTCCCACGTTTTCAATGTGAAGTTAAGGCTTAAAACAACTATTTCTTGTCACAATAAGCTTTATGAAAGCTTTACTCGGCTTGTTTACTATCAAAACTCTTAGTTTGATTATTTAATTCAAAATGGGTAAAACTTCATTATAGTTCGATTTCCCACGTTTTCAATGCGAAGTTAAGGCTTAAAACAACTATTTCTAGTCACAATAAGCTTTGTGAATGCTTTAATGATTATACTCGGCTTGTATACTTTCAAAACTCTTAGTTTGATTATTTACGTCAAAATTGGTAAAACGTCATTATAGTTCGATTTCCTACGTTTCCAATGTGAAGTTAAGGCTTAAAACAACGATTTCTATTAAAAATAAGCGTTTGTAGATAAAATATGTTTATGCTCGTCTTGTTAAATTTTAAAACTATTAGAATTATGATTTTATACAAAATTGTTAAAACTTCGTTATCGTCCAATGTCCCACGTTCCCTACGAGAAGTTAAGGCTAAAAACAACGATTTCTAGTCACAATAAGCTTTGTGACATCTTAATGATTATACTCGGCTTGTTTACTTTCAAAACTCTTAGTTTAATTATTTATGTCAAAATGGGTAAAACTTCATTATAGTTTGATTTTCCACGTTTTCAATGTGAAGTTAAGGCTTAAAACAACTATTTCTAGTCACAATAAGCTTTGTGAATGCTTTAATGATTATACTCGGCTTTTTTACTTTCAAAACTCTTAGTTTGATTATTTATGTCAAAATGGGTAAAACTTCATTATAGTTCGATTTCCCGCGTTTCCAATGTGAAGTTAAGGCTTAAAACAACGATTTCTATTAAAAATAAGCGTTTGTAGATAAAATATGTTTATGCTCGTCTTGTTAAATTTTAAAACTATTAGAATTATGATTTTATACAAAATCGTTAAAACTTCGTTATCGTCCAATGTCCCACGTTCCCATCGAGAAGTTAAGGCTAAAAACAACGATTTCTAGTCACAATAAGCTTTGTGACATCTTAATGATTATACTCGGCTTGTTTACTTTCAAAACTCTTAGTTTGATTATTTATGTCAAAATGGGTAAAACTTCATTATAGTTCGATTTCCCACGTTTTCAATGTGAAGTTAAGGCTTAAAACAACTATTTCTAGTCACAATAAGCTTTATGAAAGCTTTAATGATTATACTCGGCTTGTTTACTAGCAAAACTCTTAGTTTGATTATTTATGTCAAAATAGGTAAAACTTCATAACAGTTCGATTTCCCACGTTTTCAATGTGAAGTTAAGGCTTAAAACAACTATTTCTAGTCACAATAAGCTTTGTGAATGATTTAATGATTATACTCGGCTTGTTTACTTTCAAAACTCTTAGTTTGATTATTTATGTCAAAATAGGTAAAACTTCATTATAGTTCGATTTCCCACGTTTCCAATGTGAAGTTAAGGCTTAAAACAACGATTTCTATTAAAAATAAGCGTTTGTAGATAAAATATGTTTATGCTCGTCTTGTTAAATTTTAAAACTATTAGAATTATGATTTTATACAAAATCGTTAAAACTTCGTTATCGTCCAATGTCCCACGTTCCCTACGAGAAGTTAAGGCTAAAAACAACGATTTCTAGTCACAATAAGCTTTGTGACATCTTAATGATTATACTCGGCTTGTTTACTTTCAAAACTCTTAGTTTGATTATTTATGTCAAAATGGGTAAAACTTCATTATAGTTCGATTTCCACGTTTTCAATGTAAAGTTAAGGCTTAAAACAACTATTTCTAGTCACAATAAGCTTTGTGAAAGCTTTAATGATTATACTCGGCTTGTTTACTTTCAAAACTCTTAGTTTGATTATTTATGTCAAAATGGGTAAAACTTCATTATAGTTCGATTTCCACGTTTCTAATGTGAAGTTAAGGCTTAAAACAACGATTTCTATTAAAAATAAGCGTTTGTAGATAAAATATTTTTATGCTCGTCTTGTTAAATTTTAAAACTATTAGAATTATGATTTTATACAAAATCGTTAAAACCTCGTTATCGTCTAATGTCCCACGTTCCCTACGAGAAGTTAAGGCTAAAAACAACGATTTCTAGTCACAATAAGCTTTGTGACATCTTAATGATTATACTCGGCTTGTTTAAATTTTAAAACTATTAGAACTATGATTTTTATACAAAATCGTTAAAACTTCATTATCGTTTATGTCCCACGTTCCTACGTGAAGTTAAGATAGAAAACAACGATTTCTAGTTACAATAAGCTTTGTGACATCTTAATGATTTTACTCGGGTTGTTTACTTTCAAAACTCTTAGTTTGATTATTTATGTCAAAATGGGTAAAACTTCATTATAGTTCGATTTCCCACGTTTTCAATGTGAAGTTAAGGCTTAAAACAACTATTTCTAGTCACAATAAGCTTTGTGAAAGCTTTAATGATTATACTCGGCTTTTTTACTTGGAAAACTCTTAGTTTCATTATTTGTATCAAAATGGGTAAAACTTCATTATAGTTCGATTTCCAACGTTTCCAATGTGAAGTTAAGGCTTAAAACAACGATTTCTATTAAAAATAAGCGTTTGTAGATAAAATATGTATATACTCGTCTTGTTAAATTTTAAGACTATTAGAATTATGATTTTATACAAAATTGTTAAAACTTCGATATCGTCCTATATCCCACGTTCCCTACGAGAAGTTAAGGCTAAAAACAACGATTTCTAGTCACAATAAGCTTTGTGACATCTTAATGATTATACTCGGCTTGTTTACTTTCAAAACTCTTAGTTTGATTATTTATGTCAAAATGGGTAAAACTTCATTATAGTTCGATTTCCCACGTTTCCAATGTGAAGTTAAGGCTTAAAACAACGATTTCTATTAAAAATAAGCGTTTGTAGATAAAATATGTTTATGCTCGTCTTGTTAAATTTTAAAACTATTAGAATTATGATTTTATACAAAATCGTTAAAACTTCATTATCGTCCAATGTCCCACGTTCCCAATGAGAAGTTAAGGCTAAAAACAACGATTTCTAGTCACAATAAGCTTTGTGACATCTTAATGATTATACTCGGCTTGTTTACTTTCAAAACTCTTACTTTGATTATTTATGTCAAAATGGGTAAAACTTCATTATAGTTCGATTTCCCACGTTTTCAATGTGAAGTTAAGGCTTAAAACAACTATTTCTAGTCACAATAAGCTTTATGAAAGCTTTAATGATTATACTCGGCTTGTTTACTTTCAAAACTCTTAGTTTGATTATTTATGTCAAAATGGGTAAAACTTCATTATAGTTCGATTTCCCATGTTTTCAATGTGAAGTTAAGGCTTAAAACAACTATTTCTAGTCACAATAAGCTTTGTGAATGATTTAATGATTTATACTCGGCTTGTTACTTTCAAAACTCTTAGTTTGATTATTTATGTCAAAATGGGTAAAACTTCATTATAGTTCGATTTCCCACGTTTCCAATGTGAAGTTAAGGCTTAAAACAACGATTTCTATTAAAAATAAGCGTTTGTAGATAAAATATGCTTATGCTCGTCTTGTTAAATTTTAAAACTTTTAGAATTATGATTTTATACAAAATCGTTAAAACTTCGTTATCGTCCAATGTCCCACGTTCCCTACGAGAAGTTAAGGCTAAAAACAACGATTTCTAGTCACAATAAGCTTTGTGACATCTTAATGATTATACTCGGCTTGTTTACTTTCAAAACTCTTAGTTTGATTATTTATGTCAAAATGGGTAAAACTTCATTATAGTTCGATTTCCACGTTTTCAATGTGAAGTTAAGGCTTAAAACAACTATTTCTAGTCACAATAAGCTTTATGAAAGTTTTAATGATTATACTCGGCTTGTTTACTAGCAAAACTCTTAGTTTGATTATTTATTTCAAAATAGGTAAAACTTCATTATAGTTCGATTTCCCACGTTTTCAATGTGAAGTTAAGGCTTAAAACAACTAATTCTAGTCACAATAAGCTTTGTGAATGATTTAATGATTATACTCGGCTTGTATACTTTCAAAACTCTTAGTTTGATTATTTATGTCAAAATGGGTAAAACTTCATTATAGTTCGATTTCCCACGTTTTCAATGTGAAGTTAAGGCTTAAAACAACTATTTCTAGTCACAATAAGCTTTATGAAAGCTTTAATGATTATACTCGGCTTGTTTACTAGCAAAACTCTTGAAGTTTGATTACTTATTTCAAAATGGGTAAAACTTCATTATAGTTCGATTTCCCACGTTTTCAATGTGAAGTTAAGGCTTAAAACAACTATTTCTAGTCCCAATAAGCTTTGTGAATGATTTAATGATTATACTCGGCTTGTTTACTTTCAAAACTCTTAGTTTGATTATTTATGTCAAAATGGGTAAAACTTCATTATAGTTCGATTTCCCACGTTTCCAATGTGAAGTTAAGGCTTAAAACAACGATTTCTATTAAAAATAAGCGTTTGTAGATAAAATATGCTTATGCTCGTCTTGTTAATTTTAAAACTATTAGAATTATGATTTTATACAAAATCGTTAAAACTTCGTTATCGTCCAATGTCCCACGTTCCCTACGAGAAGTTAAGGCTAAAAACAACGATTTCTAGTCACAATAAGCTTTGAGACATCTTAATGATTATACTCGGCTTGTTTGCTTTCAAAACTCTTAGTTTGATTATTTATGTCAAAATGGGTAAAACTTCATTATAGTTCGATTTCCCACGTTTTCAATGTGAAGTTAAGGCTTAAAACAACTATTTCTAGTCCCAATAAGCTTTGTGAAGGCTTTAATGATTATACTCGGCTTGTTTACTTTCAAAACTCTTAGTTTGATTATTTATGTCAAAATGGGTAAAACTTCATTATAGTTCGATTTCCCACGTTTTCAATGTGAAGTTAAGGCTTAAAACAACTATTTCTAGTCACAATAAGTTTTGTGAAAGCTTTAATGATTATACTCGGCTTGTTTACTTTCAAAACTCTTAGTTTGATTATTTATGTCAAAATGCGTAAAACTTCATTATAGATCGATTTCCCACGTTTTCAATGTGAAGTTAAGGCTTAAAACAACTATTTCTAGTCACAATAAGCTTTATGAAAGTTTTAATGATTATACTCGGCTTGTTTACTAGCAAAACTCTTAGTTTGATTACTTATTTCAAAATGGGTAAAACTTCATCATAGTTCGATTTCCCACGTTTTCAATGTGAAGTTAAGGCTTAAAACAACTATTTCTAGTCACAATAAGCTTTGTGAATGATTTAATGATTATACTCGGCTTGTTTACTTTCAAAACTCTTAGTTTGATTATTTATGTCAAAATGGGTAAAACTTCATTATAGTTCGATTTCCCACATTTCCAATGTGAAGTTAAGGCTTAAAACAACGATTTCTATTTAAAATAAGCGTTTGTAGATAAAATTTGTTTATGCTCGTCTTGTTAAATTTTAAAACTATTAGAATTATGATTTTATACAAAATCGTTAAAATTTCGTTATCGTCTAATGTCCCACGTTCCCTACGAGAAGTTAAGGCTAAAAACAACGATTTCTAGTCACAATAAGCTTTGTGACATCTTAATGATTATACTCGGCTTGTTTACTTTCAAAACTCTTAGTTTGATTATTTATGTCAAAATGGGTAAAACTTCATTATAGTTTGATTTTCCACGTTTTCAAATGTGAAGTTAAGGCTTAAAACAACTATTTCTAGTCACAATAAGCTTTGTGAATGCTTTAATGATTATACTCGGCTTTTTTACTTTCAAAACTCTTAGTTTGATTATTTATGTCAAAATGGGTAAAACTTCATTATAGTTCGATTTCCACGTTTCCAATGTGAAGTTAAGGCTTAAAACAACGATTTCTATTAAAAATAAGCGTTTGTAGATAAAATATGTTTATGCTCGTCTTGTTAAATTTTAAAACTATTAGAATTATGATTTTATACAAAATCGTTAAAACTTCATTTATCGTCCAATGTCCCACGTTCCCATCGAGAAGTTAAGGCTAAAAACAACGATTTCTAGTCACAATATGCTTTGTGACATCTTAATGATTATACTCGGCTTGTTTACTTTCAAAACTCTTAGTTTGATTATTTATGTCAAAATGGGTAAAACTTCATTATAGTTCGATTTCCCACGTTTTCAATGTGAAGTTAAGGCTTAAAACAACTATTTCTAGTCACAATAAGCTTGTGAAAGCTTTAATGATTATACTCGGCTTGTTTACTAGCAAAACTCTTAGTTTGATTATTTATTTCAAAATGGGTAAAACTTCATTATAGTTCGATTTCCCACGTTTTCAATGTGAAGTTAAGGCTTAAAACAACTATTTCTAGTCACAATAAGCTTTGTGAATGATTTAATGATTATACTCGGCTTGTTTACTTTCAAAACTCTTAGTTTGATTATTTATGTCAAAATAGGTAAAACTTCATTATAGTTCGATTTCCCACGTTTCCAATGTGAAGTTAAGGCTTAAAACAACGATTTCTATTAAAAATAAGCGTTTGTAGATAAAATATGTTTATGCTCGTCTTGTTAAATTTTAAAACTATTAGAATTATGATTTTATACAAAATCGTTAAAACTTCGTTATCGTCCAATGTCCCACGTTCCCTACGAGAAGTTAAGGCTAAAAACAACGATTTCTAGTCACAATAAGCTTTGTGACATCTTAATGATTATACTCGGCTTGTTTACTTTCAAAACTCTTAGTTTGATTATTTATGTCAAAATGGGTAAAACTTCATTATAGTTCGATTTCCCACGTTTTCAATGTGAAGTTAAGGCTTAAAACAACTATTACTATTCACAATAAGCTTTGTGAAAGCTTTAATGATTATACTCGGCTTGTTTACTTTCAAAACTCTTAGTTTGATTATTTATGTCAAAATGGGTAAAACTTCATTATAGTTCGATTTCCCCGTTTCCAATGTGAAGTTAAGGCTTAAAACAACGATTTCTATTAAAAATAAGCGTTTGTAGATAAAATATTTTTATGCTCGTCTTGTTAAATTTTAAAACTATTAGAATTATGATTTTATACAAAATCGTTAAAACCTCGTTATCGTCCAATGTCCCACGTTCCCTACGAGAAGTTAAGGCTAAAAACAACGATTTCTAGTCACAATAAGCTTTGTGACATCTTAATGATTATACTCGGCTTGTTTAAATTTTAAAACTATTAGTTATGGTTTTATACAAAATCGTTAAAACTTCATTATCGTTATGTCCCACGTTCCCTACGTGAAGTTAAGATAGAAAACAACGATTTCTAGTTACAATAAGCTTTGTGAGATCTTAATGATTATACTCGGCTTGTTTACTTTCAAAACTCTTAGTTTGATTATTTATGTCAAAATGGGTAAAACTTCATTATAGTTCGATTTCCACGTTTTCAATGTGAAGTTAAGGCTTAAAACAACTATTTCTAGTCACAATAAGCTTTGTGAAAGCTTTAATGATTATACTCGGCTTTTTTACTTGGAAAACTCTTAGTTTCATTATTTGTATCAAAATGGGTAAAACTTCATTATAGTTCGATTTCCAACGTTTCCAATGTGAAGTTAAGGCTTAAAACAACGATTTCTATTAAAAATAAGCGTTTGTAGATAAAATATGTATATACTCGTCTTGTTAAATTTTAAGACTATTAGAATTATGATTTTATACAAAATCGTTAAAACTTCGATATCGTCCTATATCCCACGTTCCCTACGAGAAGTTAAGGCTAAAAACAACGATTTCTAGTCACAATAAGCTTTGTGACATCTTAATGATTATACTCGGCTTGTTTACTTTCAAAACTCTTAGTTTGATTATTTATGTCAAAATGGGTAAAACTTCATTATAGTTCGATTTCCCACGTTTCCAATGTGAAGTTAAGGCTTAAAACAACGATTTCTATTAAAAATAAGCGTTTGTAGATAAAATATGTTTATGCTCGTCTTGATAAATTTTAAAACTATTAGAATTATGATTTTATACAAAATCGTTAAAACTTCGTTATCGTCCAATGTCCCACGTTCCCAACGAGAAGTTAAGGCTAAAAACAACGATTTCTAGTCACAATATGCTTTGTGACATCTTAATGATTATACTCGGCTTGTTTACTTTCAAAACTCTTAGTTTGATTATTTATGTCAAAATGGGTAAAACTTCATTATAGTTCGATTTCCCACGTTTTCAATGTGAAGTTAAGGCTTAAAACAACTATTTCTAGTCACAATAAGCTTTATGAAAGCTTTAATGATTATACTCGGCTTGTTTACTAGCAAAACTCTTAGTTTGATTATTTATTTCAAAATGGGTAAAACTTCATTATAGTTCGATTTCCCATGTTTTCAATGTGAAGTTAAGGCTTAAAACAACTATTTCTAGTCACAATAAGCTTTGTGAATGATTTAATAATTTATACTCGGCTTGTTTACTTTCAAAACTCTTAGTTTGATTATTTATGTCAAAATGGGTAAAACTTCATTATAGTTCGATTTCCCACGTTTCCAATGTGAAGTTAAGGCTTAAAACAACGATTTCTATTAAAAATAAGCGTTTGTAGATAAAATATGCTAATGCTCGTCTTGTTAAATTTTAAAACTTTTAGAATTATGATTTTATACAAAATAGTTAAAACTTCGTTATCGTCCAATGTCCCACGTTCCCTACGAGAAGTTAAGGCTAAAAACAACGATTTCTAGTCACAATAAGCTTTGTGACATCTTAATGATTATACTCGGCTTGTTTACTTTCAAAACTCTTAGTTTGATTATTTATGTCAAAATGGGTAAAACTTCATTATAGTTCGATTTCCCACGTTTTCAATGTGAAGTTAAAACAACTATTTCTAGTCACAATAAGCTTTATGAATGCTTTAATGATTATACTCGGCTTGTTTACTTTCAAAACTCTTAGTTTGATTATTTATTTCAAAATAGGTAAAACTTCATAATAGTTCGATTTCCCACGTTTTCAATGTGAAGTTAAGGCTTAAAACAACTAATTTCTAGTCACAATAAGCTTTGTGAATGATTTAATGATTATACTCGGCTTGTATACTTTCAAAACTCTTAGTTTGATTATTTATGTCAAAATGGGTAAAACTTCATTATAGTTCGATTTCCCACGTTTCCAATGTGAAGTTAAGGCTTAAAACAACGATTTCTATTAAAAATAAGCGTTTGTAGATAAAATATGTTTATGCTCGTCTTGTTAAATTTTAAAACTATTAAAATTATGATTTTATACAAAATCGTTAAAACTTCGTTATCGTCTAATGTCCCACGTTCCCTACGAGAAGTTAAGGCTAAAAACAACGATTTCTAGTCACAATAAGCTTTGTGACATCTTAATGATTATACTCGGCTTGTTTACTTTCAAAACTCTTAGTTTAATTATTTATGTCAAAATGGGTAAAACATCATTATAGTTCGATTTCCCACGTTTTCAATGTGAAGTTAAGGCTTAAAACAACTATTTCTAGTCACAATAAGCTTTGTGAATGCTTTAATGATTATACTCGGCTTGTATACTTTCAAAACTCTTAGTTTGATTATTTATGTCAAAATGGGTAAAACTTCATTATAGTTCGATTTCCCACGTTTCCAATGTGAAGTTAAGGCTTAAAACAACGATTTCTATTAAAAATAAGCGTTTGTAGATAAAATATGTTTATGCTCGTCTTGTTAAATTTTAAAACTATTAGAATTATGATTTTATACAAAATCGTTAAAACTTCGTTATCGTCCAATGTCCCACGTTCCCTACGAGAAGTTAAGGCTAAAAACAACGATTTCTAGTCACAATAAGCTTTGTGACATCTTAATGATTATACTCGGCTTGTTTACTTTCAAAACTCTTAGTTTGATTATTTATGTCAAAATGGGTAAAACTTCATTATAGTTCGATTTCCTACGTTTTCAATGTAAAGTTAAGGCTTAAAACAACTATTACTAGTCACAATAAGCTTTGTGAAAGCTTTAATGATTATACTCGGCTTGTTTACTTTCAAAACTCTTAGTTTGATTATTTATGTCAAAATGGGTAAAACTTCATTATAGTTCGATTTCCCCGTTTCCAATGTGAAGTTAAGGCTTAAAACAACGATTTCTATTAAAAATAAGCGTTTGTAGATAAAATATTTTTATGCTCGTCTTGTTAAATTTTAAAACTATAGAATTATGATTTTATATGATTTTATACAAAATCGTTAAAACCTCGTTATCGTCCAATGTCCCACGTTCCCTACGAGAAGTTAAGGCTAAAAACAACGATTTCTAGTCACAATAAGCTTTGTGACATCTTAATGATTATACTCGGCTTGTTTAAATTTTAAAACTATTAGAACTATGATTTTTATACAAAATCGTTAAAACTTCATTATAGTTCTTATGTCCCACGTTCCCTACGTGAAGTTAAGATAGAAAACAACGATTTCTAGTTACAATAAGCTTTGTGAGATCTTAATGATTTTACTCGGGTTGTTTACTTTCAAAACTCTTAGTTTGATTATTTATGTCAAAATGGGTAAAACTTCATTATAGTTCGATTTCCCACGTTTTCAATGTGAAGTTAAGGCTTAAAACAACTATTTCTAGTCACAATAAGCTTTGAGAAGTCTTTAATGATTATACTCGGCTTTTTTTCCTGGAAAACTCTTAGTTTCATTATTTGTATCAAAATGGGTAAAACTTCATTATAGTTCGATTTCCAACGTTTCCAATGTGAAGTTAAGGCTTAAAACAACGATTTCTATTAAAAATAAGCGTTTGTAGATAAAATATGTATATACTCGTCTTGTTAAATTTTAAGACTATTAGAATTATGATTTTATACAAAATCGTTAAAACTTCGATATCGTCCTATATCCCACGTTCCCTACGAGAAGTTAAGGCTAAAAACAACGATTTCTAGTCACAATAAGCTTTGTGACATCTTAATGATTATACTCGGCTTGTTTACTTTCAAAACTCTTAGTTTGATTATTTATGTCAAAATGGGTAAAACTTCATTATAGTTCGATTTCCCACGTTTCCAATGTGAAGTTAAGGCTTAAAACAACGATTTCTATTAAAAATAAGCGTTTGTAGATAAAATATGTTTATGCTCGTCTTGTTAAATTTTAAAACTATTAGAATTATGATTTTATACAAAATCGTTAAAACTTCGTTATCGTCCAATGTCCCACGTTCCCAACGAGAAGTTAAGGCTAAAAACAACGATTTCTAGTCACAATAAGCTTTGTGACATCTTAATGATTATACTCGGCTTGTTTACTTTCAAAACTCTTACTTTGATTATTTATGTCAAAATGGGTAAAACTTCATTATAGTTCGATTTCCCACGTTTTCAATGTGAAGTTAAGGCTTAAAATAACTATTTCTAGTCACAATAAGCTTTATGAAAGCTTTAATGATTATACTCGGCTTGTTTACTAGCAAAACTCTTAGTTTGATTATTTATTTCAAAATGGGTAAAACTTCATTATAGTTCGATTTCCCATGTTTTCAATGTGAAGTTAAGGCTTAAAACAACTATTTCTAGTCACAATAAGCTTTGTGAATGATTTAATAATTTTACTCGGCTTGTATACTTTCAAAACTCTTAGTTTGATTATTTATGTCAAAATGGGTAAAACTTCATTATAGTTCGATTTCCCACGTTTCCAATGTGAAGTTAAGGCTTAAAACAACGATTTCTATTAAAAATAAGCGTTTGTAGATAAAATATGCTAATGCTCGTCTTGTTAAATTTTAAAACTTTTAGAATTATGATTTTATACAAAATCATTAAAACTTCGTTATCGTCCAATGTCCCACGTTCCCTACGAGAAGTTAAGGCTAAAAACAACGATTTCTAGTCACAATAAGCTTTGTGACATCATAATGATTATACTCGGCTTGTTTACTTTCAAAACTCTTAGTTTGATTATTTATGTCAAAATGGGTAAAACTTCATTATAGTTCGATTTCCCACGTTTTCAAGGTGAAGTTAAGGCTTAAAACAACTATTTCTAGTCACAATAAGCTTTATGAAAGTTTTAATGATTATACTCGGCTTGTTTACTAGCAAAACTCTTAGTTTGATTACTTATTTCAAAATAGGTAAAACTTCATTATAGTTCGATTTCCCACGTTTTCAATGTGAAGTTAAGGCTTAAAACAACTAATTCTAGTCACAATAAGCTTTGTGAATGATTTAATGATTATACTCGGCTTGTATACTTTCAAAACTCTTAGTTTGATTATTTATGTCAAAATGGGTAAAACTTCATTATAGTTCGATTTCCCACGTTTTCAATGTGAAGTTAAGGCTTAAAACAACTATTTCTAGTCACAATAAGCTTTATGAAAGCTTTAATGATTATACTCGGCTTGTTTACTAGCAAAACTCTTAGTTTGATTACTTATTTCAAAATGGGTAAAACTTCATTATAGTTCGATTTCCCACGTTTTCAATGTGAAGTTAAGGCTTAAAACAACTATTTCTAGTCCCAATAAGCTATGTGAATGATTTAATGATTATACTCGGCTTGTATACTTTCAAAACTCTTAGTTTGATTATTTATGTCAAAATGGGTAAAACTTCATTATAGTTCGATTTCCCACGTTTCCAATGTGAAGTTAAGGCTTAAAACAACGATTTCTATTAAAAATAAGCGTTTGTAGATAAAATATGCTTATGCTCGTCTTGTTAATTTTAAAACTATTAGAATTATGATTTTATACAAAATCGTTAAAACTTCGTTATCGTCCAATGTCCCACGTTCCCTACGAGAAGTTAAGGCTAAAAACAACGATTTCTAGTCACAATAAGCTTTGAGACATCTTAATGATTATACTCGGCTTGTTTGCTTTCAAAACTCTTAGTTTGATTATTTATGTCAAAATGGGTAAAACTTCATTATAGTTCGATTTCCCACGTTTTCAATGTGAAGTTAAGGCTTAAAACAACTATTTCTAGTCCCAATAAGCTTTGTGAAGGTTTTAATGATTATACTCGGCTTGTTTACTTTCAAAACTCTTAGTTTGATTATTTATGTCAAAATGGGTAAAACTTCATTATAGTTCGATTTCCCACGTTTTCAATGTGAAGTTAAGGCTTAAAACAACTATTTCTAGTCACAATAAGTTTTGTGAAAGCTTTAATGATTATACTCGGCTTGTTTACTTTCAAAACTCTTAGTTTGATTATTTATGTCAAAATGTAAAACTTCATTATAGATCGATTTCCCACGTTTTCAATGTGAAGTTAAGGCTTAAAACAACTATTTCTAGTCACAATAAGCTTTATGAAAGTTTTAATGATTATACTCGGCTTGTTTACTAGCAAAACTCTTAGTTTGATTACTTATTTCAAAATGGGTAAAACTTCATCATAGTTCGATTTCCCACGTTTTCAATGTGAAGTTAAGGCTTAAAACAACTATTTCTAGTCACAATAAGCTTTGTGAATGATTTAATGATTATACTCGGCTTGTATACTTTCAAAACTCTTAGTTTGATCATTTATGTCAAAATGGGTAAAACTTCATTATAGTTCGATTTCCCACATTTCCAATGTGAAGTTAAGGCTTAAAACAACGATTTCTATTTAAAATAACGTTTGTAGATAAAATTTGTTTATGCTCGTCTTGTTAAATTTTAAAACTATTAGAATTATGATTTTATACAAAATCGTTAAAATTTCGTTATCGTCTAATGTCCCACGTTCCCTACGAGAAGTTAAGGCTAAAAACAACGATTTCTAGTCACAATAAGCTTTGTGACATCTTAATGATTATACTCGGCTTGTTTACTTTCAAAACTCTTAGTTTAATTATTTATGTCAAATTGGGTAAAACTTCATTATAGTTTGATTTTCCACGTTTTCAAAGTGAAGTTAAGGCTTAAAACAACTATTTCTAGTCACAATAAGCTTTGTGAATGCTTTAATGATCATACTCGGCTTTTATACTTTCAAAACTCTTAGTTTGATTATTTATGTCAAAATGGGTAAAACTTCATTATAGTTCGATTTCCCGCGTTTCCAATGTGAAGTTAAGGCTTAAAACAACGATTTCTATTAAAAATAAGCGTTTGTAGATAAAATATGTTTATGCTCGTCTTGTTAAATTTTAAAACTATTAGAATTATGATTTTATACAAAATCGTTAAAACTTCGTTATCGTCCAATGTCCCACGTTCCCATCGAGAAGTTAAGGCTAAAAACAACGATTTCTAGTCACAATATGCTTTGTGACATCTTAATGATTATACTCGGCTTGTTTACTTTCAAAACTCTTAGTTTGATTATTTATGTCAAAATGGGTAAAACTTCATTATAGTTCGATTTCCCACGTTTTCAATGTGAAGTTAAGGCTTAAAACAACTATTTCTAGTCACAATAAGCTTTATGAAAGCTTTAATGATTATACTCGGCTTGTTTACTAGCAAAACTCTTAGTTTGATTACTTATTTCAAAATGGGAAAAACTTCATTATAGTTCGATTTCCCACGTTTTCAATGTGAAGTTAAGGCTTAAAACAACTATTTCTAGTCACAATAAGCTTTGTGAATGATTTAATGATTATACTCGGCTTGTATACTTTCAAAACTCTTAGTTTGATTATTTATGTCAAAATAGGTAAAACTTCATTATAGTTCGATTTCCCACGTTTCCAATGTGAAGTAAGGCTTAAAACAACGATTTCTATTAAAAATAAGCGTTTGTAGATAAAATATGTTTATGCTCGTCTTGTTAAATTTTAAAACTATTAGAATTTTGATTTTATACAAAATCGTTAAAACTTCGTTATCGTCAATGTCCCACGTTCCCTACGAGAAGTTAAGGCTAAAAACAACGATTTCTAGTCACAATAAGCTTTGTGACATCTTAATGATTATACTCGGCTTGTTTACTTTCAAAACTCTTAGTTTGATTATTTATGTCAAAATGGGTAAAACTTCATTATAGTTCGATTTCCTACGTTTTCAATGTAAAGTTAAGGCTTAAAACAACTATTACTATTCACAATAAGCTTTGTGAAAGCTTTAATGATTATACTCGGCTTGTTTACTTTCAAAACTCTTAGTTTGATTATTTATGTCAAAATGGGTAAAACTTCATTATAGTTCGATTTCCCCCGTTTCTAATGTCAAGTTAAGGCTTAAAACAACGATTTCTATTAAAAATAAGCGTTTGTAGATAAAATATTTTTATGCTCGTCTTGTTAAATTTTAAAACTAATAGAATTATGATTTTATACAAAATCGTTAAAACCTCGTTATCGTCCAATGTCCCACGTTCCCTACGAGAAGTTAAGGCTAAAAACAACGATTTCTAGTCACAATAAGCTTTGTGACATCTTAATGATTATACTCGGCTTGTTTAAATTTTAAAACTATTAGAACTATGGTTTTATACAAAATCGTTAAAACTTCATTATCGCCTTATGTCCCACGTTCCCTACGTGAAGTTAAGATAGAAAACAACGATTTCTAGTTACAATAAGCTTTGTGAGATCTTAATGATTTTACTCGGGTTGTTTACTTTCAAAACTCTTAGTTTGATTATTTATGTCAAAATGGGTAAAACTTCATTATAGTTCGATTTCCCACGTTTTCAATGTGAAGTTAGGCTTAAAACAACTATTTCTAGTCACAATAAGCTTTGAGAAGTCTTTAATGATTATACTCGGCTTTTTTACTTGGAAAACTCTTAGTTTCATTATTTGTATCAAAATGGGTAAAACTTCATTATAGTTCGATTTCCGACGTTTCCAATGTGAAGTTAAGGCTTAAAACAACGATTTCTATTAAAAATGAGCGTTTGTAGATAAAATATGTATCTACTTGTCTTGTTAAATTTTAAGACTATTAGAATTATGATTTTATACAAAATCGTTAGAACTTCGATATCGTCCTATATCCCACGTTCCCTACGAGAAGTTAAGGCTAAAAACAACGATTTCTAGTCACGATAAGCTTTGTGACATCTTAATGATTATACTCGGCTTGTTTACTTTCAAAACTCTTAGTTTGATTATTTATGTCAAAATGGGTAAAACTTCATTATAGTTCGATTTCCCACGTTTCCAATGTGAAGTTAAGGCTTAAAACAACGATTTCTATTAAAAATAAGCGTTTGTAGATAAAATATGTTTATGCTCGTCTTGTTAAATTTTAAAACTATTAGAATTATGATTTTATACAAAATCGTTAAAACTTCGTATCGTCCAATGTCCCACGTTCCCAACGAGAAGTTAAGGCTAAAAACAACGATTTCTAGTCACAATATGCTTTGTGACATCTTAATGATTATACTCGGCTTGTTTACTTTCAAAACTCTTACTTTGATTATTTATGTCAAAATGGGTAAAACTTCATTATAGTTCGATTTCCCACGTTTTCAATGTGAAGTTAAGGCTTAAAATAACTATTTCTAGTCACAATAAGCTTTATGAAAGCTTTAATGATTATACTCGGCTTGTTTACTAGCAAAACTCTTAGTTTGATTACTTATTTCAAAATGGGTAAAACTTCATTATAGTTCGATTTCCCATGTTTTCAATGTGAAGTTAAGGCTTAAAATAACTATTTCTAGTCACAATAAGCTTTGTGAATGATTTAATAATTTTACTCGGCTTGTATACTTTCAAAACTCTTAGTTTGATTATTTATGTCAAAATGGGTAAAACTTCATTATAGTTCGATTTCCCACGTTTCCAATGTGAAGTTAAGGCTTAAAACAACGATTTCTATTAAAAATAAGCGTTTGTAGATAAAATATGCTAATGCTCGTCTTGTTAAATTTTAAAACTTTTAGAATTATGATTTTATACAAAATAGTTAAAACTTCGTTATCGTCCAATGTCCCACGTTCCTTACGAGAAGTTAAGGCTAAAAACAACGATTTCTAGTCACAATAAGCTTTGTGACATCATAATGATTATACTCGGCTTGTTTACTTTCAAAACTCTTAGTTTGATTATTTATGTCAAAATGGGTAAAACTTCATTATAGTTCGATTTCCCACGTTTTCAAGGTGAAGTTAAGGCTTAAAACAACTATTTCTAGTCACAATAAGCTTTATGAAAGTTTTAAGGATTATACTCGGCTTGTTTACTAGCAAAACTCTTAGTTTGATTACTTATTTCAAAATAGGTAAAACTTCATTATAGTTCGATTTCCCACGTTTTCAATGTGAAGTTAAGGCTTAAAACAACTAATTCTAGTCACAATAAGCTTTGTGAATGATTTAATGATTATACTCGGCTTGTATACTTTCAAAACTCTTAGTTTGATTATTTATGTCAAAATGGGTAAAACTTCATTATAGTTCGATTTCCCACGTTTCCAATGTGAAGTTAAGGCTTAAAACAACGATTTCTATTAAAAATAAGCGTTTGTAGATAAAATATGTTTATGCTCGTCTTGTTAAATTTTAAAACTATTAAAATTATGATTTTATACAAAATCGTTAAAACTTCGTTATCGTCTAATGTCCCACGTTCCCTACGAGAAGTTAAGGCTAAAAACAACGATTTCTAGTCACAATAAGCTTTGTGACATCTTAATGATTATACTCGGCTTGTTTACTTTCAAAACTCTTAGTTTAATTATTTATGTCAAAATGGGTAAAACATCATTATAGTTCGATTTCCCACGTTTTCAATGTGAAGTTAAGGCTTAAAACAACTATTTCTTGTCACAATAAGCTTTGTGAATGCTTTAATGATCATACTCGGCTTGTATACTTTCAAAACTCTTAGTTTGATTATTTATGTCAAAATGGGTAAAACTTCATTATAGTTCGATTTCCCACGTTTCCAATGTGAAGTTAAGGCTTAAAACAACGATTTCTATTAAAAATAAGCGTTTGTAGATAAAATATGTTTATGCTCGTCTTGTTAAATTTTAAAACTATTAGAATTATGATTTTATACAAAATCGTTAAAACTTCGTTATCGTCCAATGTCCCACGTTCCCTACGAGAAGTTAAGGCTAAAAACAACGATTTCTAGTCACAATAAGCTTTGTGACATCTTAATGACTATACTCGGCTTGTTTACTTTCAAAACTCTTAGTTTGATTATTTATGTCAAAATGGGTAAAACTTCATTATAGTTCGATTTCCTACGTTTTCAATGTAAAGTTAAGGCTTAAAACAACTATTACTATTCACAATAAGCTTTGTGAAAGCTTTAATGATTATACTCGGCTTGTTTACTTTCAAAACTCTTAGTTTGATTATTTATGTCAAAATGGGTAAAACTTCATTATAGTTCGATTTCCCCCGTTTCTAATGTCAAGTTAAGGCTTAAAACAACGATTTCTATTAAAAATAAGCGTTTGTAGATAAAATATTTTTATGCTCGTCTTGTTAAATTTTAAAACTAATAGAATTATGATTTTATACAAAATCGTTAAAACCTCGTTATCGTCCAATGTCCCACGTTCCCTACGAGAAGTTAAGGCTAAAAACAACGATTTCTAGTCACAATAAGCTTTGTGACATCTTAATGATTATACTCGGCTTGTTTAAATTTTAAAACTATTAGAACTATGGTTTTATACAAAATCGTTAAAACTTCATTATCGCCTTATGTCCCACGTTCCCTACGTGAAGTTAAGATAGAAAACAACGATTTCTAGTTACAATAAGCTTTGTGAGATCTTAATGATTTTACTCGGGTTGTTTACTTTCAAAACTCTTAGTTTGATTATTTATGTCAAAATGGGTAAAACTTCATTATAGTTCGATTTCCCACGTTTTCAATGTGAAGTTAGGGCTTAAAACAACTATTTCTAGTCACAATAAGCTTTGAGAAGTCTTTAATGATTATACTCGGCTTTTTTTCCTGGAAAACTCTTAGTTTCATTATTTGTATCAAAATGGGTAAAACTTCATTATAGTTCGATTTCCAACGTTTCCAATGTGAAGTTAAGGCTTAAAACAACGATTTCTATTAAAAATAAGCGTTTGTAGATAAAATATGTATATACTCGTCTTGTTAAATTTTAAGACTATTAGAATTATGATTTTATACATAATTGTTAAAACTTCGATATCGTCCTATGTCCCACGTTCCCTACGTGAAGTTAAGGCTAAAAACAACGATTTCTAGTCACAATAAGCTTTGTGACATCTTAATGATTATACTCGGCTTGTTTACTTTGAAAACTCTTAGTTTGATTATTTATGTCAAAATGGGTAAAACTTCATTATAGTTCGATTTCCCACGTTTCCAATGTGAAGTTAAGGCTTAAAACAACGATTTCTATTAAAAATAAGCGTTTGTAGATAAAATATGTTTATGCTCGTCTTGTTAAATTTTAAAACTATTAGAATTATGATTTTATACAAAATCGTTAAAACTTCGTTATCGTCCAATGTCCCACGTTCCCAACGAGAAGTTAAGGCTAAAAACAACGATTTCTAGTCACAATATGCTTTGTGACATCTTAATGATTATACTCGGCTTGTTTACTTTCAAAACTCTTACTTTGATTATTTATGTCAAAATGGGTAAAACTTCATTATAGTTCGATTTCCCACGTTTTCAATGTGAAGTTAAGGCTTAAAATAACTATTTCTAGTCACAATAAGCTTTATGAAAGCTTTAATGATTATACTCGGCTTGTTTACTAGCAAAACTCTTAGTTTGATTACTTATTTCAAAATGGGTAAAACTTCATTATAGTTCGATTTCCCATGTTTTCAATGTGAAGTTAAGGCTTAAAACAACTATTTCTAGTCACAATAAGCTTTGTGAATGATTTAATAATTTTACTCGGCTTGTATACTTTCAAAACTCTTAGTTTGATTATTTATGTCAAAATGGGTAAAACTTCATTATAGTTCGATTTCCCACGTTTCCAATGTGAAGTTAAGGCTTAAAACAACGATTTCTATTAAAAATAAGCGTTTGTAGATAAAATATGCTAATGCTCGTCTTGTTAAATTTTAAAACTTTTAGAATTATGATTTTATACAAAATCATTAAAACTTCGTTATCGTCCAATGTCCCACGTTCCCTACGAGAAGTTAAGGCTAAAAACAACGATTTCTAGTCACAATAAGCTTTGTGACATCATAATGATTATACTCGGCTTGTTTACTTTCAAAACTCTTAGTTTGATTATTTATGTCAAAATGGGTAAAACTTCATTATAGTTCGATTTCCCACGTTTTCAAGGTGAAGTTAAGGCTTAAAACAACTATTTCTAGTCACAATAAGCTTTATGAAAGTTTTAAGGATTATACTCGGCTTGTTTACTAGCAAAACTCTTAGTTTGATTACTTATTTCAAAATAGGTAAAACTTCATTATAGTTCGATTTCCCACGTTTTCAATGTGAAGTTAAGGCTTAAAACAACTAATTCTAGTCACAATAAGCTTTGTGAATGATTTAATGATTATACTCGGCTTGTATACTTTCAAAACTCTTAGTTTGATTATTTATGTCAAAATGGGTAAAACTTCATTATAGTTCGATTTCCCACGTTTTCAATGTGAAGTTAAGGCTTAAAACAACTATTTCTAGTCACAATAAGCTTTATGAAAGCTTTAATGATTATACTCGGCTTGTTTACTAGCAAAACTCTTAGTTTGATTACTTATTTCAAAATGGGTAAAACTTCATTATAGTTCGATTTCCCACGTTTTCAATGTGAAGTTAAGGCTTAAAACAACTATTTCTAGTCCCAATAAGCTATGTGAATGATTTAATGATTTTACTCGGCTTGTATACTTTCAAAACTCTTAGTTTGATTATTTATGTCAAAATGGGTAAAACTTCATTATAGTTCGATTTCCCACGTTTCCAATGTGAAGTTAAGGCTTAAAACAACGATTTCTATTAAAAATAAGCGTTTGTAGATAAAATATGCTTATGCTCGTCTTGTTAATTTTAAAACTATTAGAATTATGATTTTATACAAAATCGTTAAAACTTCGTTATCGTCCAATGTCCCACGTTCCCTACGAGAAGTTAAGGCTAAAAACAACGATTTCTAGTCACAATAAGCTTTGAGACATCTTAATGATTATACTCGGCTTGTTTGCTTTCAAAACTCTTAGTTTGATTATTTATGTCAAAATGGGTAAAACTTCATTATAGTTCGATTTCCCACGTTTTCAATGTGAAGTTAAGGCTTAAAACAACTATTTCTAGTCCCAATAAGCTTTGTGAAGGTTTTAATGATTATACTCGGCTTGTTTACTTTCAAAACTCTTAGTTTGATTATTTATGTCAAAATGGGTAAAACTTCATTATAGTTCGATTTCCCACGTTTTCAATGTGAAGTTAAGGCTTAAAACAACTATTTCTAGTCACAATAAGTTTTGTGAAAGCTTTAATGATTATACTCGGCTTGTTTACTTTCAAAACTCTTAGTTTGATTATTTATGTCAAAATGCGTAAAACTTCATTATAGATCGATTTCCCACGTTTTCAATGTGAAGTTAAGGCTTAAAACAACTATTTCTAGTCACAATAAGCTTTATGAAAGTTTTAATGATTATACTCGGCTTGTTTACTAGCAAAACTCTTAGTTTGATTACTTATTTCAAAATGGGTAAAACTTCATCATAGTTCGATTTCCCACGTTTTCAATGTGAAGTTAAGGCTTAAAACAACTATTTCTAGTCACAATAAGCTTTGTGAATGATTTAATGATTATACTCGGCTTGTATACTTTCAAAACTCTTAGTTTGATCATTTATGTCAAAATGGGTAAAACTTCATTATAGTTCGATTTCCCACATTTCCAATGTGAAGTTAAGGCTTAAAACAACGATTTCTATTTAAAATAAGCGTTTGTAGATAAAATTTGTTTATGCTCGTCTTGTTAAATTTTAAAACTATTAGAATTATGATTTTATACAAAATCGTTAAAATTTCGTTATCGTCTAATGTCCCACGTTCCCTACGAGAAGTTAAGGCTAAAAACAACGATTTCTAGTCACAATAAGCTTTGTGACATCTTAATGATTATACTCGGCTTGTTTACTTTCAAAACTCTTAGTTTAATTATTTATGTCAAAATGGGTAAAACTTCATTATAGTTCGATTTCCCACGTTTTCAATGTGAAGTTAAGGCTTAAAACAACTATTTCTAGTCACAATAAGCTTTGTGAATGCTTTAATGATCATACTCGGCTTGTATACTTTCAAAACTCTTAGTTTGATTATTTATGTCAAAATGGGTAAAACTTCATTATAGTTCGATTTCCCACGTTTCCAATGTGAAGTTAAGGCTTAAAACAACTATTTCTAGTCACAATAAGCTTTGTGAATGCTTTAATGATTATACTCGGCTTGTTTATTTTTAAAACTCTTAGTTTCATTATTTATGTCAAAATGGGTTAAACTTCATTATAGTTCGATTTCTCACGTTTCCAATGTGAAGTTAGGGCTTAAAACAACGATTTCTATTAAAAATAAGCGTTTGTAGATAAAATATGCTTATGCTCGTCTTGTTAAATTTTAAAACTATTAGAATTATGATTTTATACAAAATCGTTAAAACTTCGTTATCGTCCAATGTCCCACGTTCCCTACGAGAAGTAAAGGCTAAAAACAACGATTTCTAGTCATAATATGCATTGTGACATCTTAATGATTATACTCGACTTGTTTACTTTCAAAACTCTTAGTTTGCTTATTTATGTCAAAAGGGGTAAAACTTCATTATAGTTCGATTTCCCACGTTTTCAATGTGAAGTTAAGGCTTAAAACAACTATTTCTAGTCACAATAAGCTTTATGAAAGCTTTAATGATTATACTCGGCTTGTTTACTAGCAAAACTCTTAGTTTGATTATTTATTTCAAAATGGGTAAAACTTCATTATAGTTCGATTTCCCACGTTTTCAATGTGAAGTTGAGGCTTAAAACAACTATTTCTAGTCACAATAAGCTTTGTGAATGCTTTAATGATTATACTCGGCTTGTATACTTTCAAAACTCTTAGTTTGATTATTTATGTCAAAATGGGTAAAACTTCATTATAGTTCGATTTCCCACGTTTCCAAGGCTTAAAACAACGATTTCTAATAAAAATAAGCGTTTGTAGATAAAATATGTTTATGCTCGTCTTGTTAAATTTTAAAACTATTAGAATTATGATTTTATACAAAATCGTTAAAACTTCGTTATCGTCCAATGTCCCACGTTCCCTACGAGAAGTTAAGGCTAAAAACAACGATTTCTAGTCACAATAAGCTTTGTGACATCTTAATGATTATACTTGGCTTGTTTACTTTCAAAACTCTTAGTTTAATTATTTATGTCAAAATGGGTAAAACTTCATTATAGTTCGATTTCCCACGTTTTCAATGTGAAGTTAAGGCTTAAAACAACTATTTCTAGTCACAATAAGCTTTGTGAATGCTTTAATGATCATACTCGGCTTGTATACTTTCAAAACTCTTAGTTTGATTATTTATGTCAAAATGGGTAAAACTTCATTATAGTTCGATTTCCCACGTTTCCAATGTGAAGTTAAGGCTTAAAACAACGATTTCTATTAAAAATAAGCGTTTGTAGATAAAATATGTTTATGCTCGTCTTGTTAAATTTTAAAACTATTAGAATTATGATTTTATACAAAATCGTTAAAACTTCATTATCTTCCAATGTCCCACGTTCCCTACGAGAAGTTAAGGCTAAAAACAACGATTTCTAGTCACAATAAGCATTGTGACATCTTAATGATTATACTCGGCTTGTTTACTTTCAAAACTCTTAGTTTAATTATTTATGTCAAAATGGGTAAAACTTCATTATAGTTTGATTTCCCACGTTTTCAATGTGAAGTAAGGGCTTAAAACAACTATTGCTAGTCACAATAAACTTTGTGAAGTCTTTAATGATTATACTCGGCTTTTTTTCTTGGAAAACTCTTAGTTTCATTATTTGTATCAAAATGGGTAAATCTTCATTATAGTTCGATTTCCAATGTTTCCAATGTGAAGTTAAGGCTTAAAACAACGATTTCTATTAAAAATAAGCGTTTGTAGATAAAATATGTTTATGCGCTTCTTGTTAAATTTTAAAACTATTAGAATTATGATTTCATTCAAAATCGTTAAAACTTCGTTATCGTCCAATGTCCCACGTTTCCTACGAGAAGTTAAGGCTAAAAACAACGATTTCTAGTCACAATAAGCTTTGTGACATCTTAATGACTATACTCGGCTTGTTTACTTTCAAAACACTTAGTTTGATTCTTTATGTCAAAATGGGTAAAACTTCATTATAGTTCGATTTCCCACGTTTTCAATGTAAAGTTAAGGCTTAAAACAACTATTTCTATTCACAATAAGCTTTGTGAAAGCTTTAATGATTATACTCGGCTTGTTTACTTTCAAAACTCTTAGTTTTATTATTTTTGTCAAAATGGGTAAAACTTCATTATAGTTCGATTTCTCACGTTTCTAATGTCAAGTTAAGGCTTAAAACAACGATTTCTATTAAAAATAAGCGTTTGTAGATAAAATATGTTTATGCTCGTCTTGTTAAATTTTAAAACTATTAGAATTATGATTTTATACAAAATCGTTAAAACCTCGTTATCGTCCAATGTCCCACGTTCCCTACAAGAAGTGAAGGCTAAAAACAACGATTTCTAGTCATAATATGCATTGTGACATCTTAATGATTATACTCGACTTGTTTACTTTCAAAACTCTTAGTTTGATTATTTATGTCAAAATGGATAAAACTTCATTATAGTTCGATTTCCCACGTTTCCAATGTGAAGTTAAGGCTTAAAACAACGATTTCTATTAAAAATAAGCGTTTGTAGATAAAATATGTATATACTCGTCTTGTTAAATTTTAAGACTATTAGAATTATGATTTTATACATAATAGTTAAAACTTCGATATCGTCCTATGTCCCACGTTCCCTACGTGAAGTTAAGGCTAAAAAGAACGATTTCTAGTCACTATAAGCTTTGTGACATTTTAATGATTATACTCGGCTTGTTTACTTTCAAAACTCTTAGTTTGATTATTTATGTCAAAATGGGTAAAACTTCATTATAGTTCGATTTCCCACGTTTCCAATGTGAAGTTAGGGCTTAAAACAACGATTTCTATTAAAAATAAGCGTTTGTAGATAAAATATGCTTATGCTCGTCTTGTTAAATTTTAAAACTATTAGAATTATGATTTTATACAAAATCGTTAAAACTTCGTTATCGTCCAATGTCCCACGTTCCCTACAAGAAGTAAAGGCTAAAAACAACGATTTCTAGTCATAATATGCATTGTGACATCTTAATGATTATACTCGACTTGTTTACTTTCAAAACTCTTAGTTTGATTATTTATGTCAAAATGGGTAAAACTTCATTATAGTTCGATTTCCCACGTTTTCAATGTGAAGTTAAGGCTTAAAACAACTATTTCTAGTCACAATAAGCTTTATGAAAGCTTTAATGATTATACTCTGCTTGTTTACTAGCAAAACTCTTAGTTTGATTATTTATTTCAAAATGGGTAAAACTTCATTATAGTTCGATTTCCCACGTTTCCAATGTGAAGTTAAAGCTTAAAACAACTATTTCTAGTCAAAGTAAGCTTTGTGAATGCTTTAATGATTATACTCGGCTTGTTTATTTTCAAAACTCTTAGTTTCATTATTTATGTCAAAATGGGTTAAACTTCATTATAGTTCGATTTCTCACGTTTCCAATGTGAAGTTAGGGCTTAAAACAACGATTTCTATTAAAAATAAGCGTTTGTAGATAAAATATGGTTATGCTCGTCTTGTTAAATTTGAAAACTATTAGAATTATGATTTTATACAAAATCGTTAAAACTTCGTTATCGTCCAATGTCCCACGTTCCCTACGAGAAGTAAAGGCTAAAAGCAACGATTTCAAGTCATAATATGCATTGTGACATCTTAATGATTATACTCGACTTGTTTACTTTCAAAACTCTTAGTTTGATTTTTTATGTCAAAATGGGTAAAACTTCATTATAGTTCGATTTCCCACGTTTTCAATGTGAAGTTAAGGCTTAAAACAACTATTTCTAGTCACAATAAGCTTTATGAAAGCTTTAATGATTATACTCGGCTTGTTTACTAGCAAAACTCTTAGTTTGATTATTTATTTCAAAATGGGTAAAACTTCATTATAGTTCGATTTCCCACGTTTTCAATGTAAAGTTAAGGCTTAAAACAACTATTTCTATTCACAATAAGCTTTGTGAAAGCTTTAATGATTATACTCGGCTTGTTTACTTTCAAAACTCTTAGTTTGATTATTTTTGTCAAAATGGGTAAAACTTCATTATAGTTCGATTTCTCACGTTTCTAATGTCAAGTTAAGGCTTAAAACAACGATTTCTATTAAAAATAAGCGTTTGTAGATAAAATATGTTTATGCTCGTCTTGTTAAATTTTAAAACTAGTAGAATTATGATTTTATACAAAATCGTTAAAACCTCGTTATCGTCCAATGTCCCACGTTCCTTACGAGAAGTTAAGGCTAAAAACAACGATTTCTAGTTACAATAAGCTTTGTGACATCTTAATGATTATACTCGGCTTGTTTAAATTTTAAAACTATTAGAACTATGATTTTATACAAAATCGTTAAAACTTCATTATCACCCTATGTCCCACGTTCCCTACGTGAAGTTAAGATAGAAAACAACGATTTCTAGTCACAATAAGCTTTGTGAGATCTTAATGATTTTACTCGGGTTGTTTATTTCAAAACTCTTAGTTTGATTATTTATGTCAAAATGGGTAAAACTTCATTATAGTTCGATTTCCCACGTTTTCAATGTGAAGTTAGGGCTTAAAACAACTATTTCTAGTCACAATAAGCTTTGTGAAGTCTTTAATGATTATACACGGCTTTTTTTCCTTGAAAACTCTTAGTTTCATTATTTGTATCAAAATGGGTAAAACTTCATTATAGTTCGATTTCCCACGTTTTCAATGTGAAGTAAGGGCTTAAAACAACTATTTCTAGTCACAATAAACTTTGTGAAGTCTTTAATGATTATACTCGGCTTTTTTTCTTGGAAAACTCTTAGTTTCATTATTTGTATCAAAATGGGTAAAACTTCATTATAGTTCGATTTCCAACGTTTCCAATGTGAAGTTAAGGCTTAAAACAACGATTTCTATTAAAAATAAGCGTTTGTAGATAAAATATGTATATACTCGTCTTGTTAAATTTTAAGACTATTAGAATTATGATTTTATACATAATAGTTAAAACTTCGATATCGTCCTATGTCCCACGTTCCCTACGTGAAGTTAAGGCTAAAAAGAACGATTTCTAGTCACTATAAGCTTTGTGACATTTTAATGATTATACTCGGCTTGTTTACTTTCAAAACTCTTAGTTTGATTATTTATGTCAAAATGGGTAAAACTTCATTATAGTTCGATTTCCCACGTTTCCAATGTGAAGTTAGGGCTTAAAACAACGATTTCTATTAAAAATAAGCGTTTGTAGATAAAATATGCTTATGCTCGTCTTGTTAAATTTTAAAACTATTAGAATTATGATTTTATACAAAATCGTTAAAACTTCGTTATCGTCCATTGTCCCACGTTCCCTACAAGAAGTAAAGGCTAAAAACAACGATTTCTAGTCATAATATGCATTGTGACATCTTAATGATTATACTCGACTTGTTTACTTTCAAAACTCTTAGTTTGATTATTTATGTCAAAATGGGTAAAACTTCATTATAGTTCGATTTCCCACGTTTTCAATGTGAAGTTAAGGCTTAAAACAACTATTTCTAGTCACAATAAGCTTTATGAAAGCTTTAATGATTATACTCGCTTGTTTACTAGCAAAACTCTTAGTTTGATTATTTATTTCAAAATGGGTAAAACTTCATTATAGTTCGATTTCCCACGTTTCCAATGTGAAGTTAAAGCTTAAAACAACTATTTCTAGTCAAAGTAAGCTTTGTGAATGCTTTAATGATTATACTCGGCTTGTTTATTTTCAAAACTCTTAGTTTCATTATTTATGTCAAAATGGGTTAAACTTCATTATAGTTCGATTTCTCACGTTTCCAATGTGAAGTTAGGGCTTAAAACAACGATTTCTATTAAAAATAAGCGTTTGTAGATAAAATATGGTTATGCTCGTCTTGTTAAATTTGAAAACTATTAGAATTATGATTTTATACAAAATCGTTAAAACTTCGTTATCGTCCAATGTCCCACGTTCCCTACGAGAAGTAAAGGCTAAAAGCAACGATTTCAAGTCATAATATGCATTGTGACATCTTAATGATTATACTCGACTTGTTTACTTTCAAAACTCTTAGTTTGATTATTTATGTCAAAATGGGTAAAACTTCATTATAGTTCGATTTCCCACGTTTTCAATGTGAAGTTAAGGCTTAAAACAACTATCTCTAGTCACAATAAGCTTTATGAAAGCTTTAATGATTATACTCGGCTTGTTTACTAGCAAAACTCTTAGTTTGATTATTTATTTCAAAATGGGTAAAACTTCATTATAGTTCGATTTCCCACGTTTTCAATGTGAAGTTGAGGCTTAAAACAACTATTTCTAGTCACAATAAGCTTTGTGAATGCTTTAATGATTATACTCGGCTTGTATACTTTCAAAACTCTTAGTTTGATTATTTATGTCAAAATGGGTAAAACTTCATTATAGTTCGATTTCCCACGTTTCCAAGGCTTAAAACAACGATTTCTAATAAAAATAAGCGTTTGTAGATAAAATATGTTTATGCTCGTCTTGTTAAATTTTAAAACTATTAGAATTATGATTTTATACAAAATCGTTAAAACTTCGTTATCGTCCAATGTCCCACGTTCCCTACGAGAAGTTAAGGCTAAAAACAACGATTTCTAGTCACAATAAGCTTTGTGACATCTTAATGATTATACTTGGCTTGTTTACTTTCAAAACTCTTAGTTTAATTATTTATGTCAAAAAGGGTAAAACTTCATTATAGTTCGATTTCCCATGTTTTCAATGTGAAGTTAAGGCTTAAAACAACTATTTCTAGTAACAACAAGCTTTGTGAATGCTTTAATGATCATACTCGGCTTGTATACTTTCAAAACTCTTAGTTTGATTATTTATGTCAAAATGGGTAAAACTTCATTATAGTTCTATTTCCCACGTTTCCAATGTGAAGTTAAGGCTTAAAACAACGATTTCTATTAAAAATAAGCGTTTGTAGATAAAATATGTTTATGCTCGTCTTTTTAAATTTTAAAACTATTAGAATTATGATTTTATACAAAATCGTTAAAACATCATTATCGTCCAATGTCCCACGTTCCCTACGAGAAGTTAAGGCTAAAAACAACGATTTCTAGTCACAATAAGCATTGTGACATCTTAATGATTATACTCGGCTTGTTTACATTCAAAACTCTTAGTTTAATTATTTATGTCAAAATGGATAAAACTTCATTATAGTTCGATTTCCCACGTTTTCAATGTGAAGTTATGGCTTAAAACAACTATTTCTAGTCACAATAAGCTTTGTGAAGGCTTTAATGATTTTACTCGGCATGTTTACTTTCAAAAATCTTAGTTTCATTATTTATGTCAAAATGGGCAAAACTTTCTTATAGTTCGATTTCCCACGTTTCCAATGTGAAGTTAAGGCTTAAAACATCGATTTCTATTAAAAATAAGCGTTTGTAGATAAAATATGTTTATGCTCTTCTTGTTAAATTTTAAAACTATTAGAATTATGATTTTATACAAAATCGTTAAAACCTCGTTATCGTCCAATGTCCCACGTTCCCTACGAGAAGTTAAGGCTAAAAACAACGATTTCTAGTCACAATAAGCTTTGTGACATCTTAATGATTATACTCGGCTTGTTTAAATTTTAAAACTATTTGAACTATGATTTTATACAAAATCGTTAAAACTTCATTATCGCCCTATGTCCCACGTTCCCTACGTGAAGTTAAGATTGAAAACAACGATTTCTAGTCACAATAAGCTTTGTGACATCTTAATGATTTTACTCGGGTTGTTTACTTTCAAAACTTTTAGTTTGATTATTTATGTCAAAATGGGTAAAACTTCATTATAGTTCGATTTCCCATGTTTTCAATGTGAAGTAATGGCTTTAAACAACTATTTCTAGTCACAATAAACTTTGTGAAGTCTTTAATGATTATACTCGGCTTTTTTTCTTGGAAAACTCTTAGTTTCATTATTTGTATCAAAATGGGTAAAACTTCATTATGTTGGGTTTCGGGGTTCATGCGCAGCGGAGATTTCAAAACAATTTTGATAAAAACCCCAACAGGATCCGAATTTGATTCCATTAAAACACGTTTAGACTATGAAAACTTAATCATACCTCAGTCGCAATGTACCTTTCTGAAGGTTAATCGATCTCTAAGGCGCTGCCAACAACGAACGCCCTCTATCAGCTGTCCACACACGAATGGCGACCAAGATTCAAAGTGCTAGCTTCGAGAGAATTTCAAACTTTTGTTTCTCTCCAAAACGATCCAGAGGATACCAAAAACTCTAAGTTGTTTCTCAAACGAAAAATAGAGTTCCGGCCTTTTAATAATACTTTCGTACTTGTATTCTAACTCAAAGCGTCTATTTATACAACCCTTGTATATAGACGGTTAAGTAAATTACACATATACCCCTCGCTTAAAGAAGTATAAGTGTAATACACTACAAGGACGTTTTTACATAGTTTTCATGAATTTTATCATATAAAATTCATTTTTTGAACCATCTTAAAATCTCGCAAAACCATTCTTAGTGTGCGACCCAATAGGCTCATACAACATTGGCGAAAGTGTACCAAAACACATTTTGGTATACAAGTCATAAGCGGCCTCTAGCAAGACATTATGACTACCCAAGTTGTACGATTATCAAATCGATATGACCTAATTAATAGTGTATATAATATCCTTTTGTCACACGATATCCTTTTGATCAAACATAAGGCATGGAATTGTCATCCAACATGTTCAATCGTACTAGTCTCGATTTCTAGGTAGACTGAAAACATCTAAGTGACATTGATCAATATCAATTCACTTAGACTAGGCCTTTTAACAATCTAACATATCGAGGGATCCACTGGATATCTCTCTTTATATGAGAGGGACAAATTCTATCTCGATTACACAACTTCACCACGTTATTCACACAGTAACCAATCACAACCTTTATAATCGTTCGATTAAAGACAACGTTTGATTGCGTCAAATCACTGTATTCCTAATGTTGAAGTCTATGGTAATCTCAAGTCAGAGGACTGAAAAATATACCTATCATGAGAAACAACTATGACTTAATCCATGTGATGTTCTCATAGCGGGTCGGTCCCAGTACTTTGTTCCCTAACAAGTACTCATGATCTTGATTCGTATTCCTATACGTATGATCATCGTATGATCATCAATCAAGACTCACACTAGTCTTAATTCATTATAGTTCCCAGTATAATAATCGACTAGGGACATTTAGGATATTTTTGTAAATACCCATGGATCTTATTATAATGTAAACATGCAAGTCAATTATAATAAACAAGACAAATGAAATCCTCTATTTTATTAACTAAAATGTATTCATAAAGACTGTTAATGGATTGACCTAGGGCACATTTCCCAACATCTCCTACTTGCTCTAGGGCCAATCATTCATGCATCTAATGCCTAATGATCTAACATGACCATCATGTTTTCTTGTGGAAGAGTCTTTGTCAATGGATCCGCAACGTTGTCTTCGTAGGTACTCGCAAATCTTTACGTCTCCCCTCTCAATAATTTCTCGATGAGATGAAAACGCCGAGTATATGTTTGGATCTGTGGTGTGATCTAGGTTCCTTGGCCTGTGATATTGCCCCGTTATTGTCACAATACAAACAAACAGGGTTAGTAATACTTGGAACCACACCTAGTTCAGAAATGAACTTTTTGATCCAAACTGCCTCTTTTGCTGCATCGGACGCTGCAATATACTCAGCTTCTGTTGTAGAATCTGCCACAGTCTCTTGCTTCGAACTTTTCTAGCTTATCGCACCCCCATTCAAAGTAAACACATATCCAGACTGCGATCTAAAATCATCTATATCAGTTTGAAAACTTGCATCTGTGTAACCATTTACAACTAGATCATTTTCAAAACCTCCATAGATCAAGAATACATCCTTAGTCCTTCTTAAGTACTTAAGGATGTTCTTTACTGCTATCCAGTGACTCTCACCTGGATCTGACTGATATCTGCTTGTAGTGCTCAAAGCATATGATACATCAAGCCGAGTGCATAGCATGGCGTACATGATAGATCCAATAGCAGATGCATATGGAATCTTATTCATACGGTCTCGCTCATCATTTGTCCTAGGACATTGATTCTTGCTGAGACTTATGCCATGAGACATTGGCAACAATCCTCTTTTAGAGTCTTGCAAACTGAACCTATTCAGTACCTTGTCTATGTAAGCACTCTGACTTAGACCGATTAGCCTCTTAGATTTATCCCTATATATCCTTATCCCTAGGATATAGGCTGCATCTCCTAAGTCTTTCATTGAGAAACACTTCCCTAACCAAGACTTGACACTCTGCAATGTTGGGATGTCATTTCCAATGAGTAATATATCATCAACATACAGTACCAGAAAAACAACTACACTCTCACTGACCTTCTTGTATACACAAGGCTCATCTTCGTTCTTAATAAAACCAAAATCCTTGATTGCTTCATCAAAACGAAGATTCCAACTCCGAGAAGCTTGCTTTAATCCATAAATGGATCCTTGAAGCTTGCATACCTTCCTAGAATTCTCAGGATGTACAAAACCTTCAGGTTGTGTCATTACACGTCCTCAAGCAGCTTTCCATTAAGAAATGTTGTTTTTACATCCATTTGCCATATCTCATAGTCATAATATGCAGCAATGGCAATTAAAATTCTTATGGATTTAAGCATGGCTATTGGCGAAAAAGTTTCATCAAAATCAACACCTTGAGTCTGCCTGAAACCTTTTGCTACAAGTCTTGCTTTGAAAGTATGCACTTTGCCATCCATGTCAGTTTTCTTCTTGAAAACCCATTTACATCCAATGGTCTTATCACCTTCAGGTAAATCAACCAAGTTCCAAACTTGGTTATGATACATGGATTACATCTCAAAGTTCATGGCACTTAGCCATTTATCTGAGTCTGGTCCAGACATAGCCTCCTGATAAGTGGTGGGCTCATTTTGATCCATAAGCAACACATCACGACTATCAGTAATAAGAAATCCAAATCTCTCTGGCTCATGCCTTACCCTACCAGATTTACGTGGGCCTTGTGTCACTTGTGGAGGTTCAACTAGTTCAGAACGTTGTTGAACTTCCAGTAGCGGTTCAGTGTTTACTTGTGATTCTTGAACTTCTTCAAGATTTATTTCTCTCCCACTAATGTCTTTTGAAATAAACTGTTTTTCAATAAAGGCACCATACCGAGCGACAAACACTTTGTTCTCAGCGGGATTATGAAAGTAATATCCTTTTGTTTCCTTAGGATACCCCACAAATAGACACTTGTCAGATTTAGGTGCTAGTTTTTCTGAGACTTGTCGTTTTACGTAAGCCTCACAGCCCCAAATCTTAAGAAAAGACAAACTAGGTCTCTTCCCGTACCATATCTCATATGGTGTTTTATTAACCGCTTTAGAAAGAACTCGATTTAGAGTGAAAGCTGCAGTTTGTAATGCATAACCCCAAAAGGATAATGGAAGATCCGTATGACTCATCATAGATCGAACCATATCTAATAAGGTTCGATTTCTCCTTTCAGAAACTCCATTCATTTTCTTTTTGGTGTTTTGAAGCAGGAACAGGCTGGGGCTTGACCTATTCCACAGGCTTTTGCGACAGTGCGTGCAAAGAGCCTTGGCAACTTTAGCCTTGCCTTTGCCTTTCTTCTTCATTCCCTTTCCCTTTTGGACCATCAAGCACATTACTAGAGGGTTTCTTGATATTTTGTTCAGCGAGTTTTGAGCATCAAATGCAACTCGAAATTGATTTCTCCATATTATTCATATTGTAGTTCATCACAAATTGTGAGTAACTCTCTGGTAATGAATTTAAGATCAAATCCGTAGCCAACTCTTGGCTTATGGGAAATCCAAGTCTATCAAGTTGGTCAACATAGCCCTTCATCTTCGAACATGAGGACTAAGCGACGCACCCTCAATCATCTTACAAGAATGCGGGTTCTTGACTGTCTCAAACCTTTCTTGCTTAGCTTGTCGTTGGAACATTTCCTTCAGCGTTACATGACCATGTCGTAGGCTTCCATTAGTTCCATGTCCTTCGAAGTTCGGGAACCATAGTTGCCAACATAATGCATGCAACATCGGTAGAATCGTTGACATGCTTATTATGCGCATCCTTCACGACTTTCGTAGCATTGACTGGTGGATCCTCAGGGATCGGTGCATCCAGGACATACAACTTGCGTTCATGCTTGAGAACGATTCTCAAGTTTCTGAACCAATCAAGAAAGTTAGTCCCAGATAGCTTATCCTTTTCAAGGATAGATCGCAGTGACAGGGGATTATTGTTACTTGAAGAGGCCATTGATCTACAATAAAGATTATGCGAGTTTATTTTAGTATAGAGGAATAGACTCCCACTAAATTAACAACCCTCCTAAAACATACTTGTTTATTTAGGGGACTAAATCCATATTTCACCTAATTCTATGACAGCTATGGCATGAAACACAGAACTAGATTATTTAGGTAGGTAACAGTTACCAATTACATCTTATGTAACTTTAGATACTTTTATGAGATACAGGACATCTTATGTCTTAGCATGTTTTTATCTCATCATATGCCTAAAGTCCAAAACTATTTTGATAGCTTTATTAAGTCGGACCAATTTAAACATTTAGGTAACTCTTACCCAACTTATCTCACCAAGATAACACAATACACCCAACTATGGCTGAAACTATATTAGTGCGATCGAGGCCTTGATAAGTGTTTAAATTGGATGGCACAAGACTTAAGATTTAATAGAGGGATTTTATTCAATTTTAGTGATTTTAATTAAACAATGAAATATCATATATTTTATTGATTTGTAGAACCACTAAACAATTTAGGAAATTTTTATGCTATTCACTAATAGAAGAATTTCCGTGCGCTAGGATTAGTTAGACAGCGATCCCACTTGGCCAGTTGGTCAATGGTAAGGGAAACAAGGCGGTGCCTCTCTTTTTTTTTTTTTTTTTTTTTTTTTTAGAAGACAAATCTCAATTTCGAAAATTGAAATTTGCTATAGAAAATCATAATTTTTGCTGATTTTACTATACTAAATTTACCCTTTAATTTATCCAAAATTAAGTCAATTAAAACTTTTTTAATTAACCTGGGCCCACATCTAACTAACCATCTTATCCTAATCCAATTAGGACTTTAGATATTTGAATCCTAGCATATCACCAATAACAAGATCCTTGATATTTATCTCCTATTCTAATTTGTTATCTATCTTTATCAAATAGAGACTTCATAACAAAATAGAAATAACAAGATAAATAAGTAATTTCAAAAATTAATTATTTATAAATAAATAATTTCGAAAATTATTTATTTATTTTGGACTTAAGATATTTGAATCCTAGTATATCACTAATAACAAGATTCTTGATATTTATCTCCTATTCTAATTTGTTATCTATCTTTATCAAATAGAGACTTCATAACAAAATAGAAATAACAAGATAAATAAGTAATTTCAAAAATTGATTATTTATAAATAAATAATTTCAAAAATTATTTATTTATTTTGGATTTAAGATATTTGAATCCTAGTATATCACTAATAACAAGATTCTTGATATTTATCTCCTATTCTAATTTGTTATCTATCTTTATCAAATAGAGACTTCATAACAAAATAGAAATAACAAGATAAATAAGTAATTTCAAAAATTAATTATTTATAAATAAATAATTTCGAAAATTATTTATTTATTTTGGATTTAAGATATTTGAATCCTAGTATATCACTAATAACAAGATTCTTGATATTTATCTCCTATTCTAATTTGTTATCTATCTTTATCAAATAGAGACTTCATAACAAAATAGATATAAATAGATAAATAAATAATTTCGAAAATTAATTATTTATAAATAAATAATTTCGAAAATTAATTATTTGCAATTTCAATCTTCATCCAAATAACCACAAACAAGTAATTGAATCATGAACTACTATCCAAATCGAATTTAATGGTGTTATGGATCATAGAACACGAAACTCAATTCATGAAAATTATTCAAATTAACCTAACATGGTTACTAGCATATACGAAACTAATTTCAATTAAATCATGAATATATGTATCATATACACAAAACATGATAATAAATCTCGTAGAAAACTTATGTATATCACATATACATCAACTATAATCATGCTTTCAATCATATATCATAAAAAACATGCAATGAGTTTAATGGAATCAAACTCGAAGGCTCTGATACCACTGTTGGGTTTCGGGGTTCATGCGCAGCGGAGATTTCAAAACAATTTTGATAAAAACCCCAACAGGATCCGAATTTGATTCCATTAAAACACGTTTAGACTATGAAAACTTAATCATACCTCAGTCGCAATGTACCTTTCTGAAGGTTAATCGATCTCTAAGGCGCTGCCAACAACGAACGCCCTCTATCAGCTGTCCACACACGAATGGCGACCAAGATTCAAAGTGCTAGCTTCGAGAGAATTTCAAACTTTTGTTTCTCTCCAAAACGATCCAGAGGATACCAAAAACTCTAAGTTGTTTCTCAAACGAAAAATAGAGTTCCGGCCTTTTAATAATACTTTCGTACTTGTATTCTAACTCAAAGCGTCTATTTATACAACCCTTGTATATAGACGGTTAAGTAAATTACACATATACCCCTACTTAAAGAAGTATAAGTGTAATACACTACAAGGACGTTTCTATCATGAATTTTATCATATAAAATTCATTTTTCTGAACCATCTTAAAATCTCGCAAAACCATTCTTAGTGTGCGACCCAATAGGCTCATACAACATTGGTAGTGTACCAAAACACATTTTGGTATACAAGTCATAAGCGGCCTCTAGCAAGACATTATGACTACCCAAGTTGTACGATTATCAAATCGATATGACCTAATTAATAGTGTATATAATATCCTTTTGTCACACGATATCCTTTTGATCAAACATAAGGCATGGAATTGTCATCCAACATGTTCAATCGTACTAGTCTCGATTTCTAGGTAGACTGAAAACATCTAAGTGACATTGATCAATATCAATTCACTTAGACTAGGCCTTTTAACAATCTAACATATCGAGGGATCCACTGGATATCTCTCTTTATATGAGAGGGACAAATTCTATCTCGATTACACAACTTCACCACGTTATTCACACAGTAACCAATCACAACCTTTATAATCGTCCGATTAAAGACAACGTTTGATTGCGTCAAATCACTGTATTCCTAATGTTGAAGTCTATGGTAATCTCAAGTCAGAGGACTGAAAAATATACCTATCATGAGAAACAACTATGACTTAATCCATGTGATGTTCTCATAGCGGGTCGGTCCAGTACTTTGTTCCCTAACAAGTACTCATGATCTTGATTCGTATTCCTATACGTATGATCATCGTATGATCATCAATCAAGACTCACACTAGTCTTAATTCATTATAGTTCCCAGTATAATAATCGACTAGGGACATTTAGGATATTTTTGTAAATACCCATGGATCTTATTATAATGTAAACATGCAAGTCAATTATAATAAACAGCAAATGAAATCCTCTATTTTATTAACTAAAATGTATTCATAAAGACTGTTAATGGATTGACCTAGGGCACATTTCCCAACACATTATAGTTCGATTTCCAACGTTTCCAATGTGAAGTTAAGGCTTAAAACAACGATTTCTATTAAAAATAAGCGTTTGTAGATAAAATATGTTTATGCTCGTCTTGTTAAATTTTAAAACTATTAGAATTATGATTTTATACAAAATCGTTAAAACTTCGTAATCGTCCAATGTCCCACGTTCCCTACGAGAAGTTAAGGCTAAAAACAACGATTTCTAGTCACAATATGCTTTGTGACATCTTAATGATTATACTCGGCTTGTTTACTTTCAAAACTCTTAGTTTGATTATTTATGTCAAAATGGGTAAAACTTCATTATAGTTCGATTTCCCACGTTTTCAATGTGAAGTTAAGGCTTAAAACAACTATTTCTAGTCACAATAAGCTTTGTGAAAGCTTTAATGATTATACTCGGCTTGTTTACTTTCAAAACTCTTAGTTTGATTATTTATGTCAAAATGCGTAAAACTTCATTATAGTTCGATTTCCCACGTTTTCAATGTGAAGTTAAGGCTTAAAACAACTATTTCTATTCACAATAAGCTTTGTGAAAGCTTTAATGATTATACTCGGCTTGTTTACTTTCAAAACTCTTAGTTTGATTATTTATGTCAAAATGGGTAAAACTTCATTATAGTTCGATTTCCCACGTTTCTAATGTCAAGTTAAGGCTTAAAACAACGATTTCTATTAAAAATAAGCGTTTGTAGATAAAATATGTTTATCCTCGTCTTGTTAAATTTTAAAACTATTAGAATTATGATTTTATACAAAATCGTTAAAACTTCGTTATCGTCTAATGTCCCACGTTCCCTACGAGAAGTTAAGGCTAAAAACAACGATTTCTAGTCACAATAAGCTTTGTGACATCTTAATGATTATACTCGGCTTGTTTAAATTTTAAAACTATTAGAACTATGATTTTATATAAAATCGTTAAAACTTCATTATCACCCTATGTCCCACGTTTCCTACGTGAAGTTAAGATAGAAAACAACGATTTCTAGTCACAATAAGCTTTGTGAGATCTTAATGATTTTACTCGGGTTGTTTACTTTCAAAACTCTTAGTTTGATTATTTATGTCAAAATGGGTAAAACTTCATTATAGTTCGATTTCCCACGTTTTCAATGTGGAGTTAGGGCTTAAAACAACTATTTCTAGTCACAATAAGCTTTGTGAAGTCTTTAATGATTATACACGGCTTTTTTTCCTGGAAAACTCTTAGTTTCATTATTTGTATCAAAATGGGTAAAACTTCATTATAGTTCGATTTGCAACGTTTCCAATGTGAAGTTAAGGCTTAAAACAACGATTTCTATTAAAAATAAGCGTTTGTAGATAAAATATGTATATACTCGTCATGTTAAATTTTAAGACTATTAGAATTATGATTTTATACATAATAGTTAAAACTTCGATATCGTCCTATGTCCCACGTTCCCTACGTGAAGTTATGGCTAAAAAGAACGATTTCTAGTCACTATAAGCTTTGTGACATCTTAATGATTATACTCGGCTTGTTTACTTTCAAAACTCTTAGTTTGATTATTTATGTCAAAATGGGTAAAACTTCATTATAGTTCGATTTCCCACGTTTCCAATGTGAAGTTAGGGCTTAAAACAACGATTTCTATTAAAAATAAGCGTTTGTAGATAAAATATGCTTATGCTCGTCTTGTTAAATTTTAAAACTATTAGAATTATGATTTTATACAAAATCATTGAAACTTCGTTATCGTCCAATGTCCCACGTTCCCTACGAGAAGTAAAGGCTAAAAACAACGATTTCTAGTCATAATATGCATTGTGACATCTTAATGATTATACTCGACTTGTTTACTTTCAAAACTCTTAGTTTGATTATTTATGTCAAAATGGGTAAAACTTCATTATAGTTCGATTTCCCACGTTTTCAATGTGAAGTTAAGGCTTAAAACAACTATTTCTAGTCACAATAAGCTTTATGAAAGCTTTAATGATTATACTCGGCTTGTTTACTAGCAAAACTCTTAGTTTGATTATTTATTTCAAAATGGGTAAAACTTCATTATAGTTCGATTTCCCACGTTTTCAATGTGAAGTTGAGGCTTAAAACAACTATTTCAAGTCACAATAAGCTTTGTGAATACTTTAATGATTATACTCGGCTTGTATACTTTCAAAACTCTTAGTTTGATTTTTTATGTCAAAATGGGTAAAAACTTCATTATAGTTCGATTTCCCACGTTTCCAATGTGAAGTTAAGGCTTAAAACAACGATTTCTAATAAAAATAAGCGTTTGTAGATAAAATATGTTTATGCTCGTCTTGTTAAATTTTAAAACTATTAGAATTATGATTTTATACAAAATCGTTAAAACCTCGTTATCGTCCAATGTCCCACGTTCCCTACGAGAAGTTAAGGCTAAAAACAACGATTTCTAGTCACAATAAGCTTTGTGACATCTTAATGATTATACTCGGCTTGTTTAAATTTTAAAACCATTAGAACTATGATTTTATACAAAATCGTTAAAACTTCATTATCGCCTCTATGTCCCACGTTCCCTACGTGAAGTTAAGATTGAAAACAACGATTTCTAGTCACAATAAGCTTTGTGACATCTTAATGATTTTACTCGGGTTGTTTACTTTCAAAACTTTTAGTTTGATTATTTATGTCAAAATGGGTAAAACTTCATTATAGTTCGATTTCCCACGTTTTCAATGTGAAGTAAGGGCTTAAAACAACTATTTCTAGTCACAATAAACTTTGTGAAGTCTTTAATGATTATACTCGGCTTTTTTTCTTGGAAAACTCTTAGTTTCATTATTTGTATCAAAATGGGTAAAACTTCATTATAGTTCGATTTCCAACGTTTCCAATGTGAAGTTAAGGCTTAAAACAACGATTTCTATTAAAAATAAGCGTTTGTAGTTAAAATATGTTTATGCTCGTCTTGTTAAATTTTAAAACTATTAAAATTATGATTTTATACAAAATCGTTAAAACTTTGTTATCGTCCAATGTCCCACGTTCCCTACGAGAAGTTAAGGCTAAAAACAACGATTTCTAGTCACAATATGCTTTGTGACATCTTAATGTTTATACTCGGCTTGTTTACTTTCAAAACTCTTAGTTTGATTATTTATGTCAAAATGGGTAAAACTTCATTATAGTTCGATTTCCCACGTTTTCAATGTGAAGTTAAGGCTTAAAACAACTATTTCTAGTCACAATAAGCTTTGTGAAAGCTTTAATGATTATACTCGGCTTGTTTACTTTCAAAACTCTTAGTTTGATTATTTATGTCAAAATGCGTAAAACTTCATTATAGTTCGATTTCCCACGTTTTCAATGTGAAGTTAAGGCTTAAAACAGCTATTTCTAGTCACAATAAGCTTTGTGAAAGCTTTAATGATTATACTCGGCTTGTTTATTTTCAAAACTCTTAGTTTGATTATTTATGTCAAAATGGGTTAAACTTCATTATAGTTCGATTTCTCACGTTTCCAATGTGAAGTTAGGGTTTAAAACAACGATTTCTATTAAAAATAAGCGTTTGTAGATAAAATACGCTTATGCACGTCTTGTTAAATTTTAAAACTATTAGAATTATGATTTTATACAAAATCGTTAAAACTTCGTTATCGTCCAATGTCCCACGTTCCCTACGAGAAGTAAAGGCTAAAAACAACGATTTCTAGTCATAATATGCATTGTGACATCTTAATGATTATACTCGGCTTGTTTACTTTCAAAACTCTTAGTTTGATTATTTATATCAAAATGGATAAAACTTCATTATAGTTCGATTTCCCACGTTTTCAATGTGAAGTTAAGGCTTAAAACAACTATTTCTAGTCACAATAAGCTTTATGAATGCTTTAATGATTATACTCGGCTTGTTTACTAGCAAAACTCTTAGTTTGATTATTTATTTCAAAATGGGTAAAACTTCATTATAGTTCGATTTCCCACGTTTTCAATGTGAAGTTGAGGCTTAAAACAACTATTTCTAGTCACAATAAGCTTTGTGAATGCTTTAATGATTATACTCGGCTTGTATACTTTCATAACTCTTAATTTGATTATTTATGTCAAAATGGGCAAAACTTCATTATAGTTCGATTTCCCACGTTTCCAATGTGAAGTTAAGGCTTAAAACAACGATTTCTATTAAAAATAAGCGTTTGTAGATAAAATATGTTTATGCTCGTCTTGTTAAATTTTAAAACTATTAGAATTATGATTTTATACAAAATCGTTAAAACTTCGTTATCGTCCAATGTCCCACGTTCCCTACGAGAAGTTAAGGCTAAAAACAACGATTTCTAGTCACAATAAGCTTTGTGACATCTTAATGATTATACTCGGCTTGTTTACTTTCAAAACTCTTAGTTTAATTATTTATGTCAAAATGGGTAAAACTTCATTATAGTTCGATTTCCCACGTTTTCAATGTGAAGTTAAGGCTTAAAACAACTATTTCTAGTCACAATAAGCTTTGTGAAGGCTTTAATGATTATACTCGGCATGTTTACTTTCAAAACTCATAGTTTCATTATTTATGTCAAAATGGGCAAAACTTTCTTATAGTTCGATTTCCCACGTTTCCAATGGGAAGTTAAGGCTTAAAACATCGATTTCTATTAAAAATAAGCGTTTGTAGATAAAATACGCTTATGCACGTCTTGTTAAATTTTAAAACTATTAGAATTATGATTTTATACAAAATCGTTAAAACTTCGTTATCGTCCAATGTCCCACGTTCCCTACGAGAAGTAAAGGCTAAAAACAACGATTTCTAGTCATAATATGCATTGTGACATCTTAATGATTATACTCGGCTTGTTTACTTTCAAAACTCTTAGTTTGATTATTTATATCAAAATGGGTAAAACTTCATTATAGTTCGATTTCCCACGTTTTCAATGTGAAGTTAAGGCTTAAAACAACTATTTCTAGTTACAATAAGCTTTATGAAAGCTTTAATGATTATACTCGGCTTGTTTACTAGCAAAACTCTTAGTTTGATTATTTATTTCAAAATGGGTAAAACTTCATTATAGTTCGATTTCCACGTTTTCAATGTGATGTTGAGGCTTAAAACAACTATTTCTACTCACAATAAGCTTTGTGAATGCTTTAATGATTATACTCGGCTTGTATACTTTCAAAACTCTTAGTTTGATTTTTTATGTCAAAATGGGTAAAAACTTCATTATAGTTCGATTTCCCACGTTTCCAATGTGAAGTTAAGGCTTAAAACAACGATTTCTAATAAAAATAAGCGTTTGTAGATAAAATATGTTTATGCTCGTCTTGTTAAATTTTAAAACTATTAGAATTATGATTTTATACAAAATCGTTAAAACCTCGTTATCGTCCAATGTTCCACGTTCCCTACGAGAAGTTAAGGCTAAAAACAACGATTTCTAGTCACAATAAGCTTTGTGACATCTTAATGATTATACTCGGCTTGTTTAAATTTTAAAACCATTAGAACTATGATTTTATACAAAATCGTTAAAACTTCATTATCGCCCTATGTCCCACGTTCCCTACGTGAAGTTAAGATTGAAAACAACGATTTCTAGTCACAATAAGCTTTGTGACATCTTAATGATTTTACTCGGGTTGTTTACTTTCAAAACTTTTAGTTTGATTATTTATGTCAAAATGGGTAAAACTTCATTATAGTTCGATTTCCCACGTTTTCAATGTGAAGTAAGGGCTTAAAACAACTATTTCTAGTCACAATAAACTTTGTGAAGTCTTTAATGATTATACTCGGCTTTTTTTCTTGGAAAACTCTTAGTTTCATTATTTGTATCAAAATGGGTAAAACTTCATTATAGTTCGATTTCCAACGTTTCCAATGTGAAGTTAAGGCTTAAAACAACGATTTCTATTAAAAATAAGCGTTTGTTGATAAAATATGTTTATGCTCGTCTTGTTAAATTTTAAAGCTATTAAAATTATGATTTTATACAAAATCGTTAAAACTTTGTTATCGTCCAATGTCCCACGTTCCCTACGAGAAGTTAAGGCTAAAAACAACGATTTCTAGTCACAATATGCTTTGTGACATCTTAATGATTATACTCGGCTTGTTTACTTTCAAAACTCTTAGTTTGATTATTTATGTCAAAATGGGTAAAACTTCATTATAGTTCGATTTCCCACGTTTCCAATGTGAAGTTAAGGCTTAAAACAACGATTTCTATTAAAAATAAGCGTTTGTAGATAAAATATGTTTATGCTCGTCTTTTTAAATTTTAAAACTATTAGAATTATGATTTTATACAAAATCGTTAAAACATCATTATCGTCCAATGTCCCACGTTCCCTACGAGAAGTTAAGGCTAAAAACAACGATTTCTAGTCACAATAAGCATTGTGACATCTTAATGATTATACTCGGCTTGTTTACATTCAAAACTCTTAGTTTAATTATTTATGTCAAAATGGATAAAACTTCATTATAGTTCGATTTCCCACGTTTTCAATGTGAAGTTATGGCTTAAAACAACTATTTCTAGTCACAATAAGCTTTGTGAAGGCTTTAATGATTTTACTCGGCATGTTTACTTTCAAAACTCTTAGTTTCATTATTTATGTCAAAATGGGCAAAACTTTCTTATAGTTCGATTTCCCACGTTTCCAATGTGAAGTTAAGGCTTAAAACAACGATTTCTATTAAAAATAAGCGTTTGTAGATAAAATATGGTTATGCTCGTCTTGTTAAATTTGAAAACTATTAGAATTATGATTTTATACAAAATCGTTAAAACTTCGTTATCGTCCAATGTCCCACGTTCCCTACGAGAAGTAAAGGCTAAAAGCAACGATTTCAAGTCATAATATGCATTGTGACATCTTAATGATTATACTCGACTTGTTTACTTTCAAAACTCTTAGTTTGATTATTTATGTCAAAATGGGTAAAACTTCATTATAGTTCGATTTCCCACGTTTTCAATGTGAAGTTAAGGCTTAAAACAACTATTTCTAGTCACAATAAGCTTTATGAAAGCTTTAATGATTATACTCGGCTTGTTTACTAGCAAAACTCTTAGTTTGATTATTTATTTCAAAATGGGTAAAACTTCATTATAGTTCGATTTCCCACGTTTTCAATGTAAAGTTAAGGCTTAAAACAACTATTTCTATTCACAATAAGCTTTGTGAAAGCTTTAATGATTATACTCGGCTTGTTTACTTTCAAAACTCTTAGTTTGATTATTTTTGTCAAAATGGGTAAAACTTCATTATAGTTCGATTTCTCACGTTTCTAATGTCAAGTTAAGGCTTAAAACAACGATTTCTATTAAAAATAAGCGTTTGTAGATAAAATATGTTTATGCTCGTCTTGTTAAATTTTAAAACTATTAGAATTATGATTTTATACAAAATCGTTAAAACCTCGTTATCGTCCAATGTCCCACGTTCCTTACGAGAAGTTAAGGCTAAAAACAACGATTTCTAGTCACAATAAGCTTTGTGACATCTTAATGATTATACTCGGCTTGTTTAAATTTTAAAACTATTAGAACTATGATTTTATACAAAATCGTTAAAACTTCATTATCACCCTATGTCCCACGTTCCCTACGTGAAGTTAAGATAGAAAACAACGATTTCTAGTCACAATAAGCTTTGTGAGATCTTAATGATTTTACTCGGGTTGTTTATTTCAAAACTCTTAGTTTGATTATTTATGTCAAAATGGGTAAAACTTCATTATAGTTCGATTTCCCACGTTTTCAATGTGAAGTTAGGGCTTAAAACAACTATTTCTAGTCACAATAAGCTTTGTGAAGTCTTTAATGATTATACACGGCTTTTTTTCCTTGAAAACTCTTAGTTTCATTATTTGTATCAAAATGGGTAAAACTTCATTATAGTTCGATTTCCAACGTTTCCAATGTGAAGTTAAGGCTTAAAACAACGATTTCTATTAAAAATAAGCGTTTGTAGATAAAATATGTATATACTCGTCTTGTTAAATTTTAAGACTATTAGAATTATGATTTTATACATAATAGTTAAAACTTCGATATCGTCCTATGTCCCACGTTCCCTACGTGAAGTTAAGGCTAAAAAGAACGATTTCTAGTCACTATAAGCTTTGTGACATTTTAATGATTATACTCGGCTTGTTTACTTTCAAAACTCTTAGTTTGATTATTTATGTCAAAATGGGTAAAACTTCATTATAGTTCGATTTCCCACGTTTCCAATGTGAAGTTAGGGCTTAAAACAACGATTTCTATTAAAAATAAGCGTTTGTAGATAAAATATGCTTATGCTCGTCTTGTTAAATTTTAAAACTATTAGAATTATGATTTTATACAAAATCGTTAAAACTTCGTTATCGTCCATTGTCCCACGTTCCCTACAAGAAGTAAAGGCTAAAAACAACGATTTCTAGTCATAATATGCATTGTGACATCTTAATGATTATACTCGACTTGTTTACTTTCAAAACTCTTAGTTTGATTATTTATGTCAAAATGGGTAAAACTTCATTATAGTTCGATTTCCCACGTTTTCAATGTGAAGTTAAGGCTTAAAACAACTATTTCTAGTCACAATAAGCTTTATGAAAGCTTTAATGATTATACTCGCTTGTTTACTAGCAAAACTCTTAGTTTGATTATTTATTTCAAAATGGGTAAAACTTCATTATAGTTCGATTTCCCACGTTTCCAATGTGAAGTTAAAGCTTAAAACAACTATTTCTAGTCAAAGTAAGCTTTGTGAATGCTTTAATGATTATACTCGGCTTGTTTATTTTCAAAACTCTTAGTTTCATTATTTATGTCAAAATGGGTTAAACTTCATTATAGTTCGATTTCTCACGTTTCCAATGTGAAGTTAGAGCTTAAAACAACGATTTCTATTAAAAATAAGCGTTTGTAGATAAAATATGGTTATGCTCGTCTTGTTAAATTTGAAAACTATTAGAATTATGATTTTATACAAAATCGTTAAAACTTCGTTATCGTCCAATGTCCCACGTTCCCTACGAGAAGTAAAGGCTAAAAGCAACGATTTCAAGTCATAATATGCATTGTGACATCTTAATGATTATACTCGACTTGTTTACTTTCAAAACTCTTAGTTTGATTATTTATGTCAAAATGGGTAAAACTTCATTATAGTTCGATTTCCCACGTTTTCAATGTGAAGTTAAGGCTTAAAACAACTATCTCTAGTCACAATAAGCTTTATGAAAGCTTTAATGATTATACTCGGCTTGTTTACTAGCAAAACTCTTAGTTTGATTATTTATTTCAAAATGGGTAAAACTTCATTATAGTTCGATTTCCCACGTTTTCAATGTGAAGTTGAGGCTTAAAACAACTATTTCTAGTCACAATAAGCTTTGTGAATGCTTTAATGATTATACTCGGCTTGTTTACTTTCAAAACTCTTAGTTTGATTATTTATGTCAAAATGGGTAAAACTTCATTATAGATCGATTTCCCACGTTTCCAAGGCTTAAAACAACGATTTCTAATAAAAATAAGCGTTTGTAGATAAAATATGTTTATGCTCGTCTTGTTAAATTTTAAAACTATTAGAATTATGATTTTATACAAAATCGTTAAAACTTCGTTATCGTCCAATGAATTGTCCCACGTTCCCTACGAGAAGTTAAGGCTAAAAACAACGATTTCTAGTCACAATAAGCTTTGTGACATCTTAATGATTATACTTGGCTTGTTTACTTTCAAAACTCTTAGTTTAATTATTTATGTCAAAAAGGGTAAAACTTCATTATAGTTCGATTTCCCATGTTTTCAATGTGAAGTTAAGGCTTAAAACAACTATTTCTAGTAACAACAAGCTTTGTGAATGCTTTAATGATCATACTCGGCTTGTATACTTTCAAAACTCTTAGTTTGATTATTTATGTCAAAATGGGTAAAACTTCATTATAGTTCGATTTCCCACGTTTCCAATGTGAAGTTAAGGCTTAAAACAACGATTTCTATTAAAAATAAGCGTTTGTAGATAAAATATGTTTATGCTCGTCTTTTTAAATTTTAAAACTATTAGAATTATGATTTTATACAAAATCGTTAAAACATCATTATCGTCCAATGTCCCACGTTCCCTACGAGAAGTTAAGGCTAAAAACAACGATTTCTAGTCACAATAAGCATTGTGACATCTTAATGATTATACTCGGCTTGTTTACATTCAAAACTCTTAGTTTAATTATTTATGTCAAAATGGATAAAACTTCATTATAGTTCGATTTCCCACGTTTTCAATGTGAAGTTATGCCTTAAAACAACTATTTCTAGTCACAATAAGCTTTGTGAAGGCTTTAATGATTTTACTCGGCATGTTTACTTTCAAAAATCTTAGTTTCATTATTTATGTCAAAATGGGCAAAACTTTCTTATAGTTCGATTTCCCACGTTTCCAATGTGAAGTTAAGGCTTAAAACATCGATTTCTATTAAAAATAAGCGTTTGTAGATAAAATATGTTTATGCTCTTCTTGTTAAATTTTAAAACTATTAGAATTATGATTTTATACAAAATCGTTAAAACCTCGTTATCGTCCAATGTCCCACGTTCCCTACGAGAAGTTAAGGCTAAAAACAACGATTTCTAGTCACAATAAGCTTTGTGACATCTTAATGATTATACTCGGCTTGTTTAAATTTTAAAACTATTTGAACTATGATTTTATACAAAATCGTTAAAACTTCATTATCGCCCTATGTCCCACGTTCCCTACGTGAAGTTAAGATTGAAAACAACGATTTCTAGTCACAATAAGCTTTGTGACATCTTAATGATTTTACTCGGGTTGTTTACTTTCAAAACTTTTAGTTTGATTATTTATGTCAAAATGGGTAAAACTTCATTATAGTTCGATTTCCCATGTTTTCAATGTGAAGTAATGGCTTTAAACAACTATTTCTAGTCACAATAAACTTTGTGAAGTCTTTAATGATTATACTCGGCTTTTTTCTTGGAAAACTCTTAGTTTCATTATTTGTATCAAAATGGGTAAAACTTCATTATAGTTCGATTTCCAACGTTTCCAATGTGAAGTTAAGGCTTAAAACAACGATTTCTATTAAAAATAATCGTTTGTAGATAAAATATGTTTATGCTCGTCTTGTTAAATTTTAAAACTATTAGAATTATGATTTTATACAAAATCGTTAAAACTTCGTTATCGTCCAATGTCCCACGTTCCCTACGAGAAGTTGAGGCTAAAAACAACGATTTCTAGTCACAATAAGCTTTGTGACATCTTAATGATTATACTCGGCTTGTTTACTTTTCAAACTCTTAGTTTGATTATTTATGTCAAAATGGGTAAAACTTCATTATAGTTCGATTTCCCACGTTTTCAATGTGAAGTTAAGGCTTAAAACAACTATTTCTAGTCACAATAAGCTTTGTGAAAGCTTTAATGATTATACTCGGCTTGTTTACTTTCAAAACTCTTAGTTTGATTATTTATGTCAAAATGCGTAAAACTTCATTATAGTTCGATTTCCCACGTTTTCAATGTGAAGTTAAGGCTTAAAACAACTATTTCTATTCACAATAAGCTTTGTGAAAGCTTTAATGATTATACTCGGCTTGTTTACTTTCAAAACTCTTAGTTTGATTATTTATGTCAAAATGGGTAAAACTTCATTATAGTTCGATTTCCCACGTTTCTAATGTCAAGTTAAGGCTTAAAACAACGATTTCTATTAAAAATAAGCGTTTGTAGATAAAATATGTTTATCCTCGTCTTGTTAAATTTTAAAACTATTAGAATTATGATTTTATACAAAATCGTTAAAACTTCGTTATCGTCTAATGTCCCACGTTCCCTACGAGAAGTTAAGGCTAAAAACAACGATTTCTAGTCACAATAAGCTTTGTGACATCTTAATGATTATACTCGGCTTGTTTAAATTTTAAAACTATTAGAACTATGATTTTATATAAAATCGTTAAAACTTCATTATCACCCTATGTCCCACGTTTCCTACGTGAAGTTAAGATAGAAAACAACGATTTCTAGTCACAATAAGCTTTGTGAGATCTTAATGATTTTACTCGGGTTGTTTACTTTCAAAACTCTTAGTTTGATTATTTATGTCAAAATGGGTAAAACTTCATTATAGTTCGATTTCCCACGTTTTCAATGTGGAGTTAGGGCTTAAAACAACTATTTCTAGTCACAATAAGCTTTGTGAAGTCTTTAATGATTATACACGGCTTTTTTTCCTGGAAAACTCTTAGTTTCATTATTTGTATCAAAATGGGTAAAACTTCATTATAGTTCGATTTGCAACGTTTCCAATGTGAAGTTAAGGCTTAAAACAACGATTTCTATTAAAAATAAGCGTTTGTAGATAAAATATGTATATACTCGTCATGTTAAATTTTAAGACTATTAGAATTATGATTTTATACATAATAGTTAAAACTTCGATATCGTCCTATGTCCCACGTTCCCTACGTGAAGTTATGGCTAAAAAGAACGATTTTTAGTCACTATAAGCTTTGTGACATCTTAATGATTATACTCGGCTTGTTTACTTTCAAAACTCTTAGTTTGATTATTTATGTCAAAATGGGTAAAACTTCATTATAGTTCGATTTCCCACGTTTCCAATGTGAAGTTAGGGCTTAAAACAACGATTTCTATTAAAAATAAGCGTTTGTAGATAAAATATGCTTATGCTCGTCTTGTTAAATTTTAAAACTATTAGAATTATGATTTTATACAAAATCATTGAAACTTCGTTATCGTCCAATGTCCCACGTTCCCTACGAGAAGTAAAGGCTAAAAACAACGATTTCTAGTCATAATATGCATTGTGACATCTTAATGATTATACTCGACTTGTTTACTTTCAAAACTCTTAGTTTGATTATTTATGTCAAAATGGGTAAAACTTCATTATAGTTCGATTTCCCACGTTTTCAATGTGAAGTTAAGGCTTAAAACAACTATTTCTAGTCACAATAAGCTTTATGAAAGCTTTAATGATTATACTCGGCTTGTTTACTAGCAAAACTCTTAGTTTGATTATTTATTTCAAAATGGGTAAAACTTCATTATAGTTCGATTTCCCACGTTTTCAATGTGAAGTTGAGGCTTAAAACAACTATTTCAAGTCACAATAAGCTTTGTGAATGCTTTAATGATTATACTCGGCTTGTATACTTTCAAAACTCTTAGTTTGATTTTTTATGTCAAAATGGGTAAAAACTTCATTATAGTTCGATTTCCACGTTTCCAATGTGAAGTTAAGGCTTAAAACAACGATTTCTAATAAAAATAAGCGTTTGTAGATAAAATATGTTTATGCTCGTCTTGTTAAATTTTAAAACTATTAGAATTATGATTTTATACAAAATCGTTAAAACCTCGTTATCGTCCAATGTCCCACGTTCCCTACGAGAAGTTAAGGCTAAAAACAACGATTTCTAGTCACAATAAGCTTTGTGACATCTTAATGATTATACTCGGCTTGTTTAAATTTTAAAACCATTAGAACTATGATTTTATACAAAATCGTTAAAACTTCATTATCGCCTCTATGTCCCACATTCCCTACGTGAAGTTAAGATTGAAAACAACGATTTCTAGTCACAATAAGCTTTGTGACATCTTAATGATTTTACTCGGGTTGTTTACTTTCAAAACTTTTAGTTTGATTATTTATGTCAAAATGGGTAAAACTTCATTATAGTTCGATTTCCCACGTTTTCAATGTGAAGTAAGGGCTTAAAACAACTATTTCTAGTCACAATAAACTTTGTGAAGTCTTTAATGATTATACTCGGCTTTTTTTCTTGGAAAACTCTTAGTTTCATTATTTGTATCAAAATGGGTAAAACTTCATTATAGTTCGATTTCCAACGTTTCCAATGTGAAGTTAAGGCTTAAAACAACGATTTCTATTAAAAATAAGCGTTTGTAGTTAAAATATGTTTATGCTCGTCTTGTTAAATTTTAAAACTATTAAAATTATGATTTTATACAAAATCGTTAAAACTTTGTTATCGTCCAATGTCCCACGTTCCCTACGAGAAGTTAAGGCTAAAAACAACGATTTCTAGTCACAATATGCTTTGTGACATCTTAATGTTTATACTCGGCTTGTTTACTTTCAAAACTCTTAGTTTGATTATTTATGTCAAAATGGGTAAAACTTCATTATAGTTCGATTTCCCACGTTTTCAATGTGAAGTTAAGGCTTAAAACAACTATTTCTAGTCACAATAAGCTTTGTGAAAGCTTTAATGATTATACTCGGCTTGTTTACTTTTAAAACTCTTAGTTTGATTATTTATGTTAAAATGCGTAAAACTTCATTATAGTTCGATTTCCCACGTTTTCAATGTGAAGTTAAGGCTTAAAACAGCTATTTCTAGTCACAATAAGCTTTGTGAAAGCTTTAATGATTATACTCGGCTTGTTTATTTTCAAAACTCTTAGTTTGATTATTTATGTCAAAATGGGTTAAACTTCATTATAGTTCGATTTCTCACGTTTCCAATGTGAAGTTAGGGTTTAAAACAACGATTTCTATTAAAAATAAGCGTTTGTAGATAAAATACGCTTATGCACGTCTTGTTAAATTTTAAAACTATTAGAATTATGATTTTATACAAAATCGTTAAAACTTCGTTATCGTCCAATGTCCCACGTTCCCTACGAGAAGTAAAGGCTAAAAACAACGATTTCTAGTCATAATATGCATTGTGACATCTTAATGATTATACTCGGCTTGTTTACTTTCAAAACTCTTAGTTTGATTATTTATATCAAAATGGATAAAACTTCATTATAGTTCGATTTCCCACGTTTTCAATGTGAAGTTAAGGCTTAAAACAACTATTTCTAGTCACAATAAGCTTTATGAATGCTTTAATGATTATACTCGGCTTGTTTACTAGCAAAACTCTTAGTTTGATTATTTATTTCAAAATGGGTAAAACTTCATTATAGTTCGATTTCCCACGTTTTCAATGTGAAGTTGAGGCTTAAAACAACTATTTCTAGTCACAATAAGCTTTGTGAATGCTTTAATGATTATACTCGGCTTGTATACTTTCATAACTCTTAATTTGATTATTTATGTCAAAATGGGCAAAACTTCATTATAGTTCGATTTCCCACGTTTCCAATGTGAAGTTAAGGCTTAAAACAACGATTTCTATTAAAAATAAGCGTTTGTAGATAAAATATGTTTATGCTCGTCTTGTTAAATTTTAAAACTATTAGAATTATGATTTTATACAAAATCGTTAAAACTTCGTTATCGTCCAATGTCCCACGTTCCCTACGAGAAGTTAAGGCTAAAAACAACGATTTCTAGTCACAATAAGCTTTGTGACATCTTAATGATTATACTCGGCTTGTTTACTTTCAAAACTCTTAGTTTAATTATTTATGTCAAAATGGGTAAAACTTCATTATAGTTCGATTTCCCACGTTTTCAATGTGAAGTTAAGGCTTAAAACAACTATTTCTAGTCACAATAAGCTTTGTGAAGGCTTTAATGATTATACTCGGCATGTTTACTTTCAAAACTCATAGTTTCATTATTTATGTCAAAATGGGCAAAACTTTCTTATAGTTCGATTTCCCACGTTTCCAATGGGAAGTTAAGGCTTAAAACATCGATTTCTATTAAAAATAAGCGTTTGTAGTTAAAATATGTTTATGCTCTTCTTGTTAAATTTTAAAACTATTAGAATTATGATTTTATACAAAATCGTTAAATCCTCGTTATCGTCCAATGTCCCACGTTCCCTACGAGAAGTTAAGGCTAAAAACAACGATTTCTAGTCACAATAAGCTTTGTGACATCTTAATGATTATACTCGGCTTGTTTAAATTTTAAAACTATTAGAACTATGATTTTATACAAAATCGTTAAAACTTCATTATCGCCCTATGTCCCACGTTCCCTACGTGAAGTTAAGATTGAAAACAACGATTTCTAGTCACAATAAGCTTTGTGACATCTTAATGATTTTACTCGGGTTGTTTACTTTCAAAACTCTTAGTTTGATTATTTATTTCAAAATGGGTAAAACTTCATTATAGTTCGATTTCCCACGTTTTCAATGTGAAGTAAGGGCTTAAAACAACTATTTCTAGTCACAAAAAACTTTGTGAAGTCTTTAATGATTATACTCGGCTTTTTTCTTGGAAAACTCTTAGTTTCATTATTTGTATCAAAATGGGTAAAACTTCATTATAGTTCGATTTCCAACGTTTCCAATGTGAAGTTAAGGCTTAAAACAACGATTTCTATTAAAAATAAGCGTTTGTAGATAAAATATGTTTATGCGCTTCTTGTTAAATTTTAAAACTATTAGAATTATGATTTCATACAAAATCGTTAAAACTTCGTTATCGTCCAATGTCCCACGTTTCCTACGAGAAGTTAAGGCTAAAAACAACGATTTCTAGTCACAATAAGCTTTGTGACATCTTAATGACTATACTCGGCTTGTTTACTAGCAAAACTCTTAATTTGACTATTTATTTCAAAATGGGTAAAACTTCATTATAGTTCGATTTCCCACGTTTTCAATGTGAAGTTGAGGCTTAAAACAACTATTTCTAGTCACAATAAGCTTTGTGAATGCTTTAATGATTATAATCGGCTTGTATACTTTCAAAACTCTTAGTTTGATTTTTTATGTCAAAATGGGTAAAAACTTCATTATAGTTCGATTTCCCACGTTTCCAATGTGAAGTTAAGGCTTAAAACAACGATTTCTAATAAAAATAAGCGTTTGTAGATAAAATATGTTTATGCTCGTCTTGTTAAATTTTAAAACTATTAGAATTATGATTTTATACAAAATCGTTAAAACCTCGTTATCGTCCAATGTTCCACGTTCCCTACGAGAAGTTAAGGCTAAAAACAACGATTTCTAGTCACAATAAGCTTTGTGACATCTTAATGATTATACTCGGCTTGTTTAAATTTTAAAACCATTAGAACTATGATTTTATACAAAATCGTTAAAACTTCATTATCGCCCTATGTCCCACGTTCCCTACGTGAAGTTAAGATTGAAAACAACGATTTCTAGTCACAATAAGCTTTGTGACATCTTAATGATTTTACTCGGGTTGTTTACTTTCAAAACTTTTAGTTTGATTATTTATGTCAAAATGGGTAAAACCTCATTATAGTTCGATTTCCCACGTTTTCAATGTGAAGTAAGGGCTTAAAACAACTATTTCTAGTCACAATAAACTTTGTGAAGTCTTTAATGATTATACTCGGCTTTTTTTCTTGGAAAACTCTTAGTTTCATTATTTGTATCAAAATGGGTAAAACTTCATTATAGTTCGATTTCCAACGTTTCCAATGTGAAGTTAAGGCTTAAAACAACGATTTCTATTAAAAATAAGCGTTTGTAGATAAAATATGTTTATGCTCGTCTTGTTAAATTTTAAAACTATTAAAATTATGATTTTATACAAAATCGTTAAAACTTTGTTATCGTCCAATGTCCCACGTTCCCTACGAGAAGTTAAGGCTAAAAACAACGATTTCTAGTCACAATATGCTTTGTGACATCTTAATGATTATACTCGGCTTGTTTACTTTCAAAACTCTTAGTTTGATTATTTATGTCAAAATGGGTAAAACTTCATTATAGTTCGATTTCCCACGTTTTCAATGTGAAGTTAAGGCTTAAAACAACTATTTCTAGTCACAATAAGCTTTGTGAAAGCTTTAATGATTATACTCGGCTTGTTTACTTTCAAAACTCTTAGTTTGATTATTTATGTCAAAATGCGTAAAACTTCATTATAGTTCGATTTCCCACGTTTTCAATGTGAAGTTAAGGCTTAAAACAACTATTTCTAGTCACAATAAGCTTTGTGAAAGCTTTAATGATTATACTCGGCTTGTTTATTTTCAAAACTCTTAGTTTGATTATTTATGTCAAAATGGGTTAAACTTCATTATAGTTCGATTTCTCACGTTTCCAATGTGAAGTTAGGGTTTAAAACAACGATTTCTATTAAAAATAAGCGTTTGTAGATAAAATACGCTTATGCACGTCTTGTTAAATTTTAAAACTATTAGAATTATGATTTTATACAAAATCGTTAAAACTTCGTTATCGTCCAATGTCCCACGTTCCCTACGAGAAGTAAAGGCTAAAAACAACGATTTCTAGTCATAATATGCATTGTGACATCTTAATGATTATACTCGGCTTGTTTACTTTCAAAACTCTTAGTTTGATTATTTATATCAAAATGGGTAAAACTTCATTATAGTTCGATTTCCCACGTTTTCAATGTGAAGTTAAGGCTTAAAACAACTATTTCTAGTCACAATAAGCTTTATGAAAGCTTTAATGATTATACTCGGCTTGTTTACTAGCAAAACTCTTAGTTTGATTATTTATTTCAAAATGGGTAAAACTTCATTATAGTTCGATTTCCCACGTTTTCAATGTGAAGTTGAGGCTTAAAACAACTATTTCTAGTCACAATAAGCTTTGTGAATGCTTTAATGATTATACTCGGCTTGTATACTTTCAAAACTCTTAATTTGATTATTTATGTCAAAATGGGCAAAACTTCATTATAGTTCGATTTCTCACGTTTCCAATGTGAAGTTAAGGCTTAAAACAACGATTTCTATTAAAAATAAGCGTTTGTAGATAAAATATGTTTATGCTCGTCTTGTTAAATTTTAAAACTATTAGAATTATGATTTTATACAAAATCGTTAAAACTTCGTTATCGTCCAATGTCCCACGTTCCCTACGAGAAGTTAAGGCTAAAACAACGATTTCTAGTCACAATAAGCTTTGTGACATCTTAATGATTATACTCGGCTTGTTTACTTTCAAAACTCTTAGTTTAATTATTTATGTCAAAATGGGTAAAACTTCATTATAGTTCGATTTCCCACGTTTTCAATGTGAAGTTAAGGCTTAAAACAACTATTTCTAGTCACAATAAGCTTTGTGAAGGCTTTAATGATTATACTCGGCATGTTTACTTTCAAAACTCATAGTTTCATTATTTATGTCAAAATGGGCAAAACTTTCTTATAGTTCGATTTCCCACGTTTCCAATGGGAAGTTAAGGCTTAAAACATCGATTTCTATTAAAAATAAGCGTTTGTAGATAAAATACGCTTATGCACGTCTTGTTAAATTTTAAAACTATTAGAATTATGATTTTATACAAAATCGTTAAAACTTCGTTATCGTCCAATGTCCCACGTTCCCTACGAGAAGTAAAGGCTAAAAACAACGATTTCTAGTCATAATATGCATTGTGACATCTTAATGATTATACTCGGCTTGTTTACTTTCAAAACTCTTAGTTTGATTATTTATATCAAAATGGGTAAAACTTCATTATAGTTCGATTTCCCACGTTTTCAATGTGAAGTTAAGGCTTAAAACAACTATTTCTAGTCACAATAAGCTTTATGAAAGCTTTAATGATTATACTCGGCTTGTTTACTAGCAAAACTCTTAGTTTGATTATTTATTTCAAAATGGGTAAAACTTCATTATAGTTCGATTTCCACGTTTTCAATGTGATGTTGAGGCTTAAAACAACTATTTCTAGTCACAATAAGCTTTGTGAATGCTTTAATGATTATACTCGGCTTGTATACTTTCAAAACTCTTAGTTTGATTTTTTATGTCAAAATGGGTAAAAACTTCATTATAGTTCGATTTCCCACGTTTCCAATGTGAAGTTAAGGCTTAAAACAACGATTTCTAATAAAAATAAGCGTTTGTAGATAAAATATGTTTATGCTCGTCTTGTTAAATTTTAAAACTATTAGAATTATGATTTTATACAAAATCGTTAAAACCTCGTTATCGTCCAATGTTCCACGTTCCCTACGAGAAGTTAAGGCTAAAAACAACGATTTCTAGTCACAATAAGCTTTGTGACATCTTAATGATTATACTCGGCTTGTTTAAATTTTAAAACCATTAGAACTATGATTTTATACAAAATCGTTAAAACTTCATTATCGCCCTATGTCCCACGTTCCCTACGTGAAGTTAAGATTGAAAACAACGATTTCTAGTCACAATAAGCTTTGTGACATCTTAATGATTTTACTCGGGTTGTTTACTTTCAAAACTTTTAGTTTGATTATTTATGTCAAAATGGGTAAAACTTCATTATAGTTCGATTTCCCACGTTTTCAATGTGAAGTAAGGGCTTAAAACAACTATTTCTAGTCACAATAAACTTTGTGAAGTCTTTAATGATTATACTCGGCTTTTTTCTTGGAAAACTCTTAGTTTCATTATTTGTATCAAAATGGGTAAAACTTCATTATAGTTCGATTTCCAACGTTTCCAATGTGAAGTTAAGGCTTAAAACAACGATTTCTATTAAAAATAAGCGTTTGTTGATAAAATATGTTTATGCTCGTCTTGTTAAATTTTAAAACTATTAAAATTATGATTTTATACAAAATCGTTAAAACTTTGTTATCGTCCAATGTCCCACGTTCCCTACGAAGTTAAGGCTAAAAACAACGATTTCTAGTCACAATATGCTTTGTGACATCTTAATGATTATACTCGGCTTGTTTACTTTCAAAACTCTTAGTTTGATTATTTATGTCAAAATGGGTAAAACTTCATTATAGTTCGATTTCCCACGTTTCCAATGTGAAGTTAAGGCTTAAAACAACGATTTCTATTAAAAATAAGCGTTTGTAGATAAAATATGTTTATGCTCGTCTTTTTAAATTTTAAAACTATTAGAATTATGATTTTATACAAAATCGTTAAAACATCATTATCGTCCAATGTCCCACGTTCCCTACGAGAAGTTAAGGCTAAAAACAACGATTTCTAGTCACAATAAGCATTGTGACATCTTAATGATTATACTCGGCTTGTTTACATTCAAAACTCTTAGTTTAATTATTTATGTCAAAATGGATAAAACTTCATTATAGTTCGATTTCCCACGTTTTCAATGTGAAGTTATGGCTTAAAACAACTATTTCTAGTCACAATAAGCTTTGTGAAGGCTTTAATGATTTTACTCGGCATGTTTACTTTCAAAACTCTTAGTTTCATTATTTATGTCAAAATGGGCAAAACTTTCTTATAGTTCGATTTCCCACGTTTCCAATGTGAAGTTAAGGCTTAAAACAACGATTTCTATTAAAAATAAGCGTTTGTAGATAAAATATGGTTATGCTCGTCTTGTTAAATTTGAAAACTATTAGAATTATGATTTTATACAAAATCGTTAAAACTTCGTTATCGTCCAATGTCCCACGTTCCCTACGAGAAGTAAAGGCTAAAAGCAACGATTTCAAGTCATAATATGCATTGTGACATCTTAATGATTATACTCGACTTGTTTACTTTCAAAACTCTTAGTTTGATTATTTATGTCAAAATGGGTAAAACTTCATTATAGTTCGATTTCCCACGTTTTCAATGTGAAGTTAAGGCTTAAAACAACTATTTCTAGTCACAATAAGCTTTATGAAAGCTTTAATGATTATACTCGGCTTGTTTACTAGCAAAACTCTTAGTTTGATTATTTATTTCAAAATGGGTAAAACTTCATTATAGTTCGATTTCCCACGTTTTCAATGTAAAGTTAAGGCTTAAAACAACTATTTCTATTCACAATAAGCTTTGTGAAAGCTTTAATGATTATACTCGGCTTGTTTACTTTCAAAACTCTTAGTTTGATTATTTTTGTCAAAATGGGTAAAACTTCATTATAGTTCGATTTCTCACGTTTCTAATGTCAAGTTAAGGCTTAAAACAACGATTTCTATTAAAAATAAGCGTTTGTAGATAAAATATGTTTATGCTCGTCTTGTTAAATTTTAAAACTATTAGAATTATGATTTTATACAAAATCGTTAAAACCTCGTTATCGTCCAATGTCCCACGTTCCTTACGAGAAGTTAAGGCTAAAAACAACGATTTCTAGTCACAATAAGCTTTGTGACATCTTAATGATTATACTCGGCTTGTTTAAATTTTAAAACTATTAGAACTATGATTTTATACAAAATCGTTAAAACTTCATTATCACCCTATGTCCCACGTTCCCTACGTGAAGTTAAGATAGAAAACAACGATTTCTAGTCACAATAAGCTTTGTGAGATCTTAATGATTTTACTCGGGTTGTTTATTTCAAAACTCTTAGTTTGATTATTTATGTCAAAATGGGTAAAACTTCATTATAGTTCGATTTCCCACGTTTTCAATGTGAAGTTAGGGCTTAAAACAACTATTTCTAGTCACAATAAGCTTTGTGAAGTCTTTAATGATTATACACGGCTTTTTTTCCTTGAAAACTCTTAGTTTCATTATTTGTATCAAAATGGGTAAAACTTCATTATAGTTCGATTTCCGACGTTTCCAATGTGAAGTTAAGGCTTAAAACAACGATTTCTATTATAAATAAGCGTTTGTAGATAAAATATTTATCTACTTGTCTTGTTAAATTTTAAGACTATTAGAATTATGATTTTATACATAATCGTTAGAACTTCGATATCGTCCTATGTCCCACGTTCCCTACGTGAAGTTAAGGCTAAAAAGAACGATTTCTAGTCACTATAAGCTTTGTGACATTTTAATGATTATACTCGGCTTGTTTACTTTCAAAACTCTTAGTTTGATTATTTATGTCAAAATGGGTAAAACTTCATTATAGTTCGATTTCCCACGTTTCCAATGTGAAGTTAGGGCTTAAAACAACGATTTCTATTAAAAATAAGCGTTTGTAGATAAAATATGCTTATGCTCGTCTTGTTAAATTTTAAAACTATTAGAATTATGATTTTATACAAAATCGTTAAAACTTCGTTATCGTCCATTGTCCCACGTTCCCTACAAGAAGTAAAGGCTAAAAACAACGATTTCTAGTCATAATATGCATTGTGACATCTTAATGATTATACTCGACTTGTTTACTTTCAAAACTCTTAGTTTGATTATTTATGTCAAAATGGGTAAAACTTCATTATAGTTCGATTTCCCACGTTTTCAATGTGAAGTTAAGGCTTAAAACAACTATTTCTAGTCACAATAAGCTTTATGAAAGCTTTAATGATTATACTCGCTTGTTTACTAGCAAAACTCTTAGTTTGATTATTTATTTCAAAATGGGTAAAACTTCATTATAGTTCGATTTCCCACGTTTCCAATGTGAAGTTAAAGCTTAAAACAACTATTTCTAGTCAAAGTAAGCTTTGTGAATGCTTTAATGATTATACTCGGCTTGTTTATTTTCAAAACTCTTAGTTTCATTATTTATGTCAAAATGGGTTAAACTTCATTATAGTTCGATTTCTCACGTTTCCAATGTGAAGTTAGGGCTTAAAACAACGATTTCTATTAAAAATAAGCGTTTGTGGATAAAATATGGTTATGCTCGTCTTGTTAAATTTGAAAACTATTAGAATTATGATTTTATACAAAATCGTTAAAACTTCGTTATCGTCCAATGTCCCACGTTCCCTACGAGAAGTAAAGGCTAAAAGCAACGATTTCAAGTCATAATATGCATTGTGACATCTTAATGATTATACTCGACTTGTTTACTTTCAAAACTCTTAGTTTGATTATTTATGTCAAAATGGGTAAAACTTCATTATAGTTCGATTTCCCACGTTTTCAATGTGAAGTTAAGGCTTAAAACAACTATCTCTAGTCACAATAAGCTTTATGAAAGCTTTAATGATTATACTCGGCTTGTTTACTAGCAAAACTCTTAGTTTGATTATTTATTTCAAAATGGGTAAAACTTCATTATAGTTCGATTTCCCACGTTTTCAATGTGAAGTTGAGGCTTAAAACAACTATTTCTAGTCACAATAAGCTTTGTGAATGCTTTAATGATTATACTCGGCTTGTATACTTTCAAAACTCTTAGTTTGATTATTTATGTCAAAATGGGTAAAACTTCATTATAGTTCGATTTCCCACGTTTCCAAGGCTTAAAACAACGATTTCTAATAAAAATAAGCGTTTGTAGATAAAATATGTTTATGCTCGTCTTGTTAAATTTTAAAACTATTAGAATTATGATTTTATACAAAATCGTTAAAACTTCGTTATCGTCCAATGTCCCACGTTCCCTACGAGAAGTTAAGGCTAAAAACAACGATTTCTAGTCACAATAAGCTTTGTGACATCTTAATGATTATACTTGGCTTGTTTACTTTCAAAACTCTTAGTTTAATTATTTATGTCAAAAAGGGTAAAACTTCATTATAGTTCGATTTCCCATGTTTTCAATGTGAAGTTAAGGCTTAAAACAACTATTTCTAGTAACAACAAGCTTTGTGAATGCTTTAATGATCATACTCGGCTTGTATACTTTCAAAACTCTTAGTTTGATTATTTATGTCAAAATGGGTAAAACTTCATTATAGTTCGATTTCCCACGTTTCCAATGTGAAGTTAAGGCTTAAAACAACGATTTCTATTAAAAATAAGCGTTTGTAGATAAAATATGTTTATGCTCGTCTTTTTAAATTTTAAAACTATTAGAATTATGATTTTATACAAAATCGTTAAAACATCATTATCGTCCAATGTCCCACGTTCCCTACGAGAAGTTAAGGCTAAAAACAACGATTTCTAGTCACAATAAGCATTGTGACATCTTAATGATTATACTCGGCTTGTTTACATTCAAAACTCTTAGTTTAATTATTTATGTCAAAATGGATAAAACTTCATTATAGTTCGATTTCCCACGTTTTCAATGTGAAGTTATGGCTTAAAACAACTATTTCTAGTCACAATAAGCTTTGTGAAGGCTTTAATGATTTTACTCGGCATGTTTACTTTCAAAAATCTTAGTTTCATTATTTATGTCAAAATGGGCAAAACTTTCTTATAGTTCGATTTCCCACGTTTCCAATGTGAAGTTAAGGCTTAAAACATCGATTTCTATTAAAAATAAGCGTTTGTAGATAAAATATGTTTATGCTCTTCTTGTTAAATTTTAAAACTATTAGAATTATGATTTTATACAAAATCGTTAAAACCTCGTTATCGTCCAATGTCCCACGTTCCCTACGAAGTTAAGGCTAAAAACAACGATTTCTAGTCACAATAAGCTTTGTGACATCTTAATGATTATACTCGGCTTGTTTAAATTTTAAAACTATTTGAACTATGATTTTTTACAAAATCGTTAAAACTTCATTATCGCTCTATGTCCCACGTTCCCTACGTGAAGTTAAGATTGAAAACAACGATTTCTAGTCACAATAAGCTTTGTGACATCTTAATGATTTTACTCGGGTTGTTTACTTTCAAAACTTTTAGTTTGATTATTTATGTCAAAATGGGTAAAACTTCATTATAGTTCGATTTCCCATGTTTTCAATGTGAAGTAATGGCTTTAAACAACTATTTCTAGTCACAATAAACTTTGTGAAGTCTTTAATGATTATACTCGGCTTTTTTCTTGGAAAACTCTTAGTTTCATTATTTGTATCAAAATGGGTAAAACTTCATTATAGTTCGATTTCCAACGTTTCCAATGTGAAGTTAAGGCTTAAAACAACGATTTCTATTAAAAATAATCGTTTGTAGATAAAATATGTTTATGCTCGTCTTGTTAAATTTTAAAACTATTAGAATTATGATTTTATACAAAATCGTTAAAACTTCGTAATCGTCCAATGTCCCACGTTCCCTACGAGAAGTTGAGGCTAAAAACAACGATTTCTAGTCACAATATGCTTTGTGACATCTTAATGATTATACTCGGCTTGTTTACTTTCAAAACTCTTAGTTTGATTATTTATGTCAAAATGGGAAAAACTTCATTATAGTTCGATTTCCCACGTTTTCAATGTGAAGTTAAGGCTTAAAACAACTATTTCTAGTCACAATAAGCTTTGTGAAAGCTTTAATGATTATACTCGGCTTGTTTACTTTCAAAACTCTTAGTTTGATTATTTATGTCAAAATGCGTAAAACTTCATTATAGTTCGATTTCCCACGTTTTCAATGTGAAGTTAAGGCTTAAAACAACTATTTCTATTCACAATAAGCTTTGTGAAAGCTTTAATGATTATACTCGGCTTGTTTACTTTCAAAACTCTTAGTTTGATTATTTATGTCAAAATGGGTAAAACTTCATTATAGTTCGATTTCCCACGTTTCTAATGTCAAGTTAAGGCTTAAAACAACGATTTCTATTAAAAATAAGCGTTTGTAGATAAAATATGTTTATCCTCGTCTTGTTAAATTTTAAAACTATTAGAATTATGATTTTATACAAAATCGTTAAAACTTCGTTATCGTCTAATGTCCCACGTTCCCTACGAGAAGTTAAGGCTAAAAACAACGATTTCTAGTCACAATAAGCTTTGTGACATCTTAATGATTATACTCGGCTTGTTTAAATTTTAAAACTATTAGAACTATGATTTTATATAAAATCGTTAAAACTTCATTATCACCCTATGTCCCACGTTTCCTACGTGAAGTTAAGATAGAAAACAACGATTTCTAGTCACAATAAGCTTTGTGAGATCTTAATGATTTTACTCGGGTTGTTTACTTTCAAAACTCTTAGTTTGATTATTTATGTCAAAATGGGTAAAACTTCATTATAGTTCGATTTCCCACGTTTTCAATGTGGAGTTAAGGCTTAAAACAACTATTTCTAGTCACAATAAGCTTTGTGAAGTCTTTAATGATTATACACGGCTTTTTTTCCTGGAAAACTCTTAGTTTCATTATTTGTATCAAAATGGGTAAAACTTCATTATAGTTCGATTTGCAACGTTTCCAATGTGAAGTTAAGGCTTAAAACAACGATTTCTATTAAAAATAAGCGTTTGTAGATAAAATATGTATATACTCGTCATGTTAAATTTTAAGACTATTAGAATTATGATTTTATACATAATAGTTAAAACTTCGATATCGTCCTATGTCCCACGTTCCCTACGTGAAGTTATGGCTAAAAAGAACGATTTTTAGTCACTATAAGCTTTGTGACATCTTAATGATTATACTCGGCTTGTTTACTTTCAAAACTCTTAGTTTGATTATTTATGTCAAAATGGGTAAAACTTCATTATAGTTCGATTTCCCACGTTTCCAATGTGAAGTTAGGGCTTAAAACAACGATTTCTATTAAAAATAAGCGTTTGTAGATAAAATATGCTTATGCTCGTCTTGTTAAATTTTAAAACTATTAGAATTATGATTTTATACAAAATCATTGAAACTTCGTTATCGTCCAATGTCCCACGTTCCTATGTGAAGTAAAGGCTAAAAACAACGATTTCTAGTCATAATATGCATTGTGACATCTTAATGATTATACTCGACTTGTTTACTTTCAAAACTCTTAGTTTGATTATTTATGTCAAAATGGGTAAAACTTCATTATAGTTCGATTTCCCACGTTTTCAATGTGAAGTTAAGGCTTAAAACAACTATTCTAGTCACAATAAGCTTTATGAAAGCTTTAATGATTATACTCGGCTTGTTTACTAGCAAAACTCTTAGTTTGATTATTTATTTCAAAATGGGTAAAACTTCATTATAGTTCGATTTCCCACGTTTTCAATGTGAAGTTGAGGCTTAAAACAACTATTTCAAGTCACAATAAGCTTTGTGAATGCTTTAATGATTATACTCGGCTTGTATACTTTCAAAACTCTTAGTTTGATTTTTTATGTCAAAATGGGTAAAAACTTCATTATAGTTCGATTTCCCACGTTTCCAATGTGAAGTTAAGGCTTAAAACAACGATTTCTAATAAAAATAAGCGTTTGTAGATAAAATATGTTTATGCTCGTCTTGTTAAATTTTAAAACTATTAGAATTATGATTTTATACAAAATCGTTAAAACCTCGTTATCGTCCAATGTCCCACGTTCCCTACGAGAAGTTAAGGCTAAAAACAACGATTTCTAGTCACAATAAGCTTTGTGACATCTTAATGATTATACTCGGCTTGTTTAAATTTTAAAACCATTAGAACTATGATTTTATACAAAATCGTTAAAACTTCATTATCGCCCTATGTCCCACGTTCCCTACGTGAAGTTAAGATTGAAAACAACGATTTCTAGTCACAATAAGCTTTGTGACATCTTAATGATTTTACTCGGGTTGTTTACTTTCAAAACTTTTAGTTTGATTATTTATGTCAAAATGGGTAAAACTTCATTATAGTTCGATTTCCCACGTTTTCAATGTGAAGTAAGGGCTTAAAACAACTATTTCTAGTCACAATAAACTTTGTGAAGTCTTTAATGATTATACTCGGCTTTTTTTCTTGGAAAACTCTTAGTTTCATTATTTGTATCAAAATGGGTAAAACTTCATTATAGTTCGATTTCCAACGTTTCCAATGTGAAGTTAAGGCTTAAAACAACGATTTCTATTAAAAATAAGCGTTTGTAGTTAAAATATGTTTATGCTCGTCTTGTTAAATTTTAAAACTATTAAAATTATGATTTTATACAAAATCGTTAAAACTTTGTTATCGTCCAATGTCCCACGTTCCCTACGAGAAGTTAAGGCTAAAAACAACGATTTCTAGTCACAATATGCTTTGTGACATCTTAATGTTTATACTCGGCTTGTTTACTTTCAAAACTCTTAGTTTGATTATTTATGTCAAAATGGGTAAAACTTCATTATAGTTCGATTTCCCACGTTTTCAATGTGAAGTTAAGGCTTAAAACAACTATTTCTAGTCACAATAAGCTTTGTGAAAGCTTTAATGATTATACTCGGCTTGTTTACTTTTAAAACTCTTAGTTTGATTATTTATGTTAAAATGCGTAAAACTTCATTATAGTTCGATTTCCCACGTTTTCAATGTGAAGTTAAGGCTTAAAACAACTATTTCTAGTCACAATAAGCTTTGTGAAAGCTTTAATGATTATACTCGGCTTGTTTATTTTCAAAACTCTTAGTTTGATTATTTATGTCAAAATGGGTTAAACTTCATTATAGTTCGATTTCTCACGTTTCCAATGTGAAGTTAGGTTTAAAACAACGATTTCTATTAAAAATAAGCGTTTGTAGATAAAATACGCTTATGCACGTCTTGTTAAATTTTAAAACTATTAGAATTATGATTTTATACAAAATCGTTAAAACTTCGTTATCGTCCAATGTCCCACGTTCCCTACGAGAAGTAAAGGCTAAAAACAACGATTTCTAGTCATAATATGCATTGTGACATCTTAATGATTATACTCGGCTTGTTTACTTTCAAAACTCTTAGTTTGATTATTTATATCAAAATGGATAAAACTTCATTATAGTTCGATTTCCCACGTTTTCAATGTGAAGTTAAGGCTTAAAACAACTATTTCTAGTCACAATAAGCTTTATGAATGCTTTAATGATTATACTCGGCTTGTTTACTAGCAAAACTCTTAGTTTGATTATTTATTTCAAAATGGGTAAAACTTCATTATAGTTCGATTTCCACGTTTTCAATGTGAAGTTGAGGCTTAAAACAACTATTTCTAGTCACAATAAGCTTTGTGAATGCTTTAATGATTATACTCGGCTTGTATACTTTCATAACTCTTAATTTGATTATTTATGTCAAAATGGGCAAAACTTCATTATAGTTCGATTTCCCACGTTTCCAATGTGAAGTTAAGGCTTAAAACAACGATTTCTATTAAAAATAAGCGTTTGTAGATAAAATATGTTTATGCTCGTCTTGTTAAATTTTAAAACTATTAGAATTATGATTTTATACAAAATCGTTAAAACTTCGTTATCGTCCAATGTCCCACGTTCCCTACGAGAAGTTAAGGCTAAAAACAACGATTTCTAGTCACAATAAGCTTTGTGACATCTTAATGATTATACTCGGCTTGTTTACTTTCAAAACTCTTAGTTTAATTATTTATGTCAAAATGGGTAAAACTTCATTATAGTTCGATTTCCCACGTTTTCAATGTGAAGTTAAGGCTTAAAACAACTATTTCTAGTCACAATAAGCTTTGTGAAGGCTTTAATGATTATACTCGGCATGTTTACTTTCAAAACTCATAGTTTCATTATTTATGTCAAAATGGGCAAAACTTTCTTATAGTTCGATTTCCCACGTTTCCAATGGGAAGTTAAGGCTTAAAACATCGATTTCTATTAAAAATAAGCGTTTGTAGTTAAAATATGTTTATGCTCTTCTTGTTAAATTTTAAAACTATTAGAATTATGATTTTATACAAAATCGTTAAATCCTCGTTATCGTCCAATGTCCCACGTTCCCTACGAGAATTAAGGCTAAAAACAACGATTTCTAGTCACAATAAGCTTTGTGACATCTTAATGATTATACTCGGCTTGTTTAAATTTTAAAACTATTAGAACTATGATTTTATACAAAATCGTTAAAACTTCATTATCGCCCTATGTCCCACGTTCCCTACGTGAAGTTAAGATTGAAAACAACGATTTCTAGTCACAATAAGCTTTGTGACATCTTAATGATTTTACTCGGGTTGTTTACTTTCAAAACTCTTAGTTTGATTATTTATTTCAAAATGGGTAAAACTTCATTATAGTTCGATTTCCCACGTTTTCAATGTGAAGTAAGGGCTTAAAACAACTATTTCTAGTCACAAAAAACTTTGTGAAGTCTTTAATGATTATACTCGGCTTTTTTCTTGGAAAACTCTTAGTTTCATTATTTGTATCAAAATGGGTAAAACTTCATTATAGTTCGATTTCCAACGTTTCCAATGTGAAGTTAAGGCTTAAAACAACGATTTCTATTAAAAATAAGCGTTTGTAGATAAAATATGTTTATGCGCTTCTTGTTAAATTTTAAAACTATTAGAATTATGATTTCATACAAAATCGTTAAAACTTCGTTATCGTCCAATGTCCCACGTTTCCTACGAGAAGTTAAGGCTAAAAACAACGATTTCTAGTCACAATAAGCTTTGTGACATCTTAATGACTATACTCGGCTTGTTTACTAGCAAAACTCTTAATTTGACTATTTAATTCAAAATGGGTAAAACTTCATTATAGTTCGATTTCCCACGTTTTCAATGTGAAGTTGAGGCTTAAAACAACTATTTCTAGTCACAATAAGCTTTGTGAATGCTTTAATGATTATAATCGGCTTGTATACTTTCAAAACTCTTAGTTTGATTTTTTATGTCAAAATGGGTAAAAACTTCATTATAGTTCGATTTCCCACGTTTCCAATGTGAAGTTAAGGCTTAAAACAACGATTTCTAATAAAAATAAGCGTTTGTAGATAAAATATGTTTATGCTCGTCTTGTTAAATTTTAAAACTATTAGAATTATGATTTTATACAAAATCGTTAAAACCTCGTTATCGTCCAATGTTCCACGTTCCCTACGAGAAGTTAAGGCTAAAAACAACGATTTCTAGTCACAATAAGCTTTGTGACATCTTAATGATTATACTCGGCTTGTTTAAATTTTAAAACCATTAGAACTATGATTTTATACAAAATCGTTAAAACTTCATTATCGCCCTATGTCCCACGTTCCCTACGTGAAGTTAAGATTGAAAACAACGATTTCTAGTCACAATAAGCTTTGTGACATCTTAATGATTTTACTCGGGTTGTTTACTTTCAAAACTTTTAGTTTGATTATTTATGTCAAAATGGGTAAAACCTCATTATAGTTCGATTTCCCACGTTTTCAATGTGAAGTAAGGGCTTAAAACAACTATTTCTAGTCACAATAAACTTTGTGAAGTCTTTAATGATTATACTCGGCTTTTTACTTGGAAAACTCTTAGTTTCATTATTTGTATCAAAATGGGTAAAACTTCATTATAGTTCGATTTCCAACGTTTCCAATGTGAAGTTAAGGCTTAAAACAACGATTTCTATTAAAAATAATCGTTTGTAGATAAAATATGTTTATGCTCGTCTTGTTAAATTTTAAAACTATTAAAATTATGATTTTATACAAAATCGTTAAAACTTTGTTATCGTCCAATGTCCCACGTTCCCTACGAGAAGTTAAGGCTAAAAACAACGATTTCTAGTCACAATAAGCTTTGTGACATCTTAATGATTATACTCGGCTTGTTTACTTTCAAAACTCTTAGTTTGATTATTTATGTCAAAATGGGTAAAACTTCATTATAGTTCGATTTCCCACGTTTTCAATGTGAAGTTAAGGCTTAAAACAACTATTTCTAGTCACAATAAGCTTTGTGAAAGCTTTAATGATTATACTCGGCTTGTTTACTTTCAAAACTCTTAGTTTGATTATTTATGTCAAAATGCGTAAAACTTCATTATAGTTCGATTTCCCACGTTTTCAATGTGAAGTTAAGGCTTAAAACAACTATTTCTAGTCACAATAAGCTTTGTGAAAGCTTTAATGATTATACTCGGCTTGTTTATTTTCAAAACTCTTAGTTTGATTATTTATGTCAAAATGGGTTAAACTTCATTATAGTTCGATTTCTCACGTTTCCAATGTGAAGTTAGGGTTTAAAACAACGATTTCTATTTAAAATAAGCGTTTGTAGATAAAATACGCTTATGCACGTCTTGTTAAATTTTAAAACTATTAGAATTATGATTTTATACAAAATCGTTAAAACTTCGTTATCGTCCAATGTCCCACGTTCCTACTAGAAGTAAAGGCTAAAAACAACGATTTCTAGTCATAATATGCATTGTGACATCTTAATGATTATACTCGGCTTGTTTACTTTCAAAACTCTTAGTTTGATTATTTATATCAAAATGGGTAAAACTTCATTATAGTTCGATTTCCCACGTTTTCAATGTGAAGTTAAGGCTTAAAACAACTATTTCTAGTCACAATAAGCTTTATGAAAGCTTTAATGATTATACTCGGCTTGTTTACTAGCAAAACTCTTAGTTTGATTATTTATTTCAAAATGGGTAAAACTTCATTATAGTTCGATTTCCCACGTTTTCAATGTGAAGTTGAGGCTTAAAACAACTATTTCTAGTCACAATAAGCTTTGTGAATGCTTTAATGATTATACTCGGCTTGTATACTTTCAAAACTCTTAATTTGATTATTTATGTCAAAATGGGCAAAACTTCATTATAGTTCGATTTCCCACGTTTCCAATGTGAAGTTAAGGCTTAAAACAACGATTTCTATTAAAAATAAGCGTTTGTAGATAAAATATGTTTATGCTCGTCTTGTTAAATTTTAAAACTATTAGAATTATGATTTTATACAAAATCGTTAAAACTTCGTTATCGTCCAATGTCCCACGTTCCCTACGAGAAGTTAAGGCTAAAAACAACGATTTCTAGTCACAATAAGCTTTGTGACATCTTAATGATTATACTCGGCTTGTTTACTTTCAAAACTCTTAGTTTAATTATTTATGTCAAAATGGGTAAAACTTCATTATAGTTCGATTTCCCACGTTTTCAATGTGAAGTTAAGGCTTAAAACAACTATTTCTAGTCACAATAAGCTTTGTGAAGGCTTTAATGATTATACTCGGCATGTTTACTTTCAAAACTCATAGTTTCATTATTTATGTCAAAATGGGCAAAACTTTCTTATAGTTCGATTTCCCACGTTTCCAATGTGAAGTTAAGGCTTAAAACATCGATTTCTATTAAAAATAAGCGTTTGTAGATAAAATATGTTTATGCTCGTCTTGTTAAATTTTAAAACTATTAGAATTATGATTTTATACAAAATCGTTAAAACTTCGTTATCGTCCAATGTCCCACGTTCCCTACGAAGTTAAAGGCTAAAAACAACGATTTCTAGTCATAATATGCATTGTGACATCTTAATGATTATACTCGGCTTGTTTACTTTCAAATCTCTTAGTTTGATTATTTATATCAAAATGGGTAAAACTTCATTATAGTTCGATTTCCCACGTTTTCAATGTGAAGTTAAGGCTTAAAACAACTATTTCTAGTCACAATAAGCTTTATGAAAGCTTTAATGATTATACTCGGCTTGTTTACTAGCAAAACTCTTAGTTTGATTATTTATTTCAAAATGGGTAAAACTTCATTATAGTTCGATTTCCACGTTTTCAATGTGAAGTTGAGGCTTAAAACAACTATTTCTAGTCACAATAAGCTTTGTGAATGCTTTAATGATTATACTCGGCTTGTATACTTTCAAAACTCTTAGTTTGATTTTTTATGTCAAAATGGGTAAAAACTTCATTATAGTTCGATTTCCCACGTTTCCAATGTGAAGTTAAGGCTTAAAACAACGATTTCTAATAAAAATAAGCGTTTGTAGATAAAATATGTTTATGCTCGTCTTGTTAAATTTTAAAACTATTAGAATTATGATTTTATACAAAATCGTTAAAACCTCGTTATCGTCCAATGTTACACGTTCCCTACGAGAAGTTAAGGCTAAAAACAACGATTTCTAGTCACAATAAGCTTTGTGACATCTTAATGATTATACTCGGCTTGTTTAAATTTTAAAACCATTAGAACTATGATTTTATACAAAATCGTTAAAACTTCATTATCGCCCTATGTCCCACGTTCCCTACGTGAAGTTAAGATTGAAAACAACGATTTCTAGTCACAATAAGCTTTGTGACATCTTAATGATTTTACTCGGGTTGTTTACTTTCAAAACTTTTAGTTTGATTATTTATGTCAAAATGGGTAAAACTTCATTATAGTTCGATTTCCCACGTTTTCAATGTGAAGTAAGGGCTTAAAACAACTATTTCTAGTCACAATAAACTTTGTGAAGTCTTTAATGATTATACTCGGCTTTTTTCTTGGAAAACTCTTAGTTTCATTATTTGTATCAAATGGGTAAAACTTCATTATAGTTCGATTTCCAACGTTTCCAATGTGAAGTTAAGGCTTAAAACAACGATTTCTATTAAAAATAAGCGTTTGTAGATAAAATATGTTTATGCTCGTCTTGTTAAATTTTAAAACTATTAAAATTATGATTTTATACAAAATCGTTAAAACTTTGTTATCGTCCAATGTCCCACGTTCCCTACGAGAAGTTAAGGCTAAAAACAACGATTTCTAGTCACAATATGCTTTGTGACATCTTAATGATTATACTCGGCTTGTTTACTTTCAAAACTCTTAGTTTGATTATTTATGTCAAAATGGGTAAAACTTCATTATAGTTCGATTTCCCACGTTTTCAATGTGAAGTTAAGGCTTAAAACAACTATTTCTAGTCACAATAAGCTTTGTGAAAGCTTTAATGATTATACTCGGCTTGTTTACTTTCAAAACTCTTAGTTTGATTATTTATGTCAAAATGCGTAAAACTTCATTATAGTTCGATTTCCCACGTTTTCAATGTGAAGTTAAGGCTTAAAACAACTATTTCTAGTCACAATAAGCTTTGTGAAAGCTTTAATGATTATACTCGGCTTGTTTATTTTCAAAACTCTTAGTTTGATTATTTATGTCAAAATGGGTTAAACTTCATTATAGTTCGATTTCTCACGTTTCCAATGTGAAGTTAGGGTTTAAAACAACGATTTCTATTAAAAATAAGCGTTTGTAGATAAAATACGCTTATGCACGTCTTGTTAAATTTTAAAACTATTAGAATTATGATTTTATACAAAATCGTTAAAACTTCGTTATCGTCCAATGTCTCACGTTCCCTACGAGAAGTAAAGGCTAAAAACAACGATTTCTAGTCATAATATGCATTGTGACATCTTAATGATTATACTCGGCTTGTTTACTTTCAAAACTCTTAGTTTGATTATTTATATCAAAATGGGTAAAACTTCATTATAGTTCGATTTCCCACGTTTTCAATGTGAAGTTAAGGCTTAAAACAACTATTTCTAGTCACAATAAGCTTTATGAAAGCTTTAATGATTATACTCGGCTTGTTTACTAGCAAAACTCTTAGTTTGATTATTTATTTCAAAATGGGTAAAACTTCATTATAGTTCGATTTCCCACGTTTTCAATGTGAAGTTGAGGCTTAAAACAACTATTTCTAGTCACAATAAGCTTTGTGAATGCTTTAATGATTATACTCGGCTTGTATACTTTCAAAACTCTTAATTTGATTATTTATGTCAAAATGGGCAAAACTTCATTATAGTTCGATTTCCCACGTTTCCAATGTGAAGTTAAGGCTTAAAACAACGATTTCTATTAAAAATAAGCGTTTGTAGATAAAATATGTTTATGCTCGTCTTGTTAAATTTTAAAACTATTAGAATTATGATTTTATACAAAATCGTTAAAACTTCGTTATCGTCCAATGTCCCACGTTCCCTACGAGAAGTTAAGGCTAAAAACAACGATTTCTAGTCACAATAAGCTTTGTGACATCTTAATGATTATACTCGGCTTGTTTACTTTCAAAACTCTTAGTTTAATTATTTATGTAAAAATGGGTAAAACTTCATTATAGTTCGATTTCCCACGTTTTCAATGTGAAGTTAAGGCTTAAAACAACTATTTCTAGTCACAATAAGCTTTGTGAAGGCTTTAATGATTATACTCGGCATGTTTACATTCAAAACTCATAGTTTCATTATTTATGTCAAAATGGGCAAAACTTTCTTATAGTTCGATTTCCCACGTTTCCAATGGGAAGTTAAGGCTTAAAACATCGATTTCTATTAAAAATAAGCGTTTGTAGATAAAATATGTTTATGCTCTTCTTGTTAAATTTTAAAACTATTAGAATTATGATTTTATACAAAATTGTTAAAACTCGTTATCGTCCAATGTCCCACGTTCCCTACGAGAAGTTAAGGCTAAAAACACGATTTCTAGTCACAATAAGCTTTGTGACATCTTAATGATTATACTCGGCTTGTTTAAATTTTAAAACTATTAGAACTATGATTTTTATACAAAATCGTTAAAACTTCATTATCGTTCTATGTCCCACGTTCCCTACGTGAAGTTAAGATTGAAAACAACGATTTCTAGTCACAATAAGCTTTGTGACATCTTAATGATTTTACTCGGGTTGTTTACTTTCAAAACTCTTAGTTTGATTATTTATTTCAAAATGTGTAAAACTTCATTATAGTTCGATTTCCCACGTTTTCAATGTGAAGTAAGGCTTAAAACAACTATTTCTAGTCACAAAAACTTTGTGAAGTCTTTAATGATTATACTCGGCTTTTTCTTGGAAAACTCTTAGTTTCATTATTTGTATCAAAATGGGTAAAACTTCATTATAGTTCGATTTCCAACGTTTCCAATGTGAAGTTAAGTCTTAAAACAACGATTTCTATTAAAAATAAGCCTTTGTAGATAAAATATGTTTATGCGCTTTTTGTTAAATTTTAAAACTATTAGAATTATGATTTCATACAAAATCGTTAAAACTTCGTTATCGTCCAATGTCCCACGTTTCCTACGAGAAGTTAAGGCTAAAAACAACGATTTCTAGTCACAATAAGCTTTGTGACATCTTAATGATTATACTCGGCTTGTTTACTTTCAAAACACTTAGTTTGATTATTTATGTCAAAATGGGTAAAACTTCATTATAGTTCGATTTCCCACGTTTTCAATGTAAAGTTAAGGCTTAAAACAACTATTTCTATTCACAATAAGCTTTGTGAAAGCTTTAATGATTATACTCGGCTTGTTTACTTTCAAAACTCTTAGTTTGATTATTTATGTCAAAATGGGTAAAACTTCATTATAGTTCGATTTCCCACGTTTCTAATGTCAAGTTAAGGCTTAAAACAACGATTTCTATTAAAAATAAGCGTTTGTAGATAAAATATGTTTATGCTCGTCTTGTTAAATTTTAAAACTATTAGAATTATGATTTTATACAAAATCGTTAAAACCTCGTTATCGTCCAATGTCCCACGTTCCCTACGAGAAGTTAAGGCTAAAAACAACGATTTCTAGTCACAATAAGCTTTGTGACATCTTAATGATTATACTCGGCTTGTTTAAATTTTAAAACCATTAGAACTATGATTTTATACAAAATCGTTAAAACTTCATTATCGTTCTATGTCCCACGTTCCCTACGTGAAGTTAAGATTGAAAACAACGATTTCTAGTCACAATAAGCTTTGTGACATCTTAATGATTTTACTCGGGTTGTTTACTTTCAAAACTTTTAGTTTGATTATTTATGTCAAAATGGGTAAAACTTCATTATAGTTCGATTTCCCACGTTTTCAATGTGAAGTAAGGGCTTAAAACAACTATTTCTAGTCACAATAAACTTTGTGAAGTCTTTAATGATTATACTCGGCTTTTTACTTGGAAAACTCTTAGTTTCATTATTTGTATCAAAATGGGTAAAACTTCATTATAGTTCGATTTCCAACGTTTCCAATGTGAAGTTAAGGCTTAAAACAACGATTTCTATTAAAAATAAGCGTTTGTAGATAAAATATGTTTATGCTCGTCTTGTTAAATTTTAAAACTATTAAAATTATGATTTTATACAAAATCGTTAAAACTTTGTTATCGTCCAATGTCCCACGTTCCCTACGAGAAGTTAAGGCTAAAAACAACGATTTCTAGTCACAATATGCTTTGTGACATCTTAATGATTATACTCGGCTTGTTTACTTTCAAAACTCTTAGTTTGATTATTTATGTCAAAATGGGTAAAACTTCATTATAGTTCGATTTCCCACGTTTTCAATGTGAAGTTAAGGCTTAAAACAACTATTTATAGTCACAATAAGCTTTGTGAAGGCTTTAATGATTATACTCGGCTTGTTTACTTTCAAAACTCTTAGTTTGATTATTTATGTCAAAATGCGTAAAACTTCATTATAGTTCGATTTCCCACGTTTTCAATGTGAAGTTAAGGCTTAAAACAACTATTTCTAGTCACAATAAGCTTTGTGAAAGCTTTAATGATTATACTCGGCTTGTTTATTTTCAAAACTCTTAGTTTGATTATTTATGTCAAAATGTGTTAAACTTCATTATAGTTCGATTTTTCACGTTTCCAATGTGAAGTTAGGGTTTAAAACAACGATTTCTATTAAAAATAAGCGTTTGTAGATAAAATACGCTTATGCACGTCTTGTTAAATTTTAAAACTATTAGAATTATGATTTTATACAAAATCGTTAAAACTTCGTTATCGTCCAATGTCCCACGTTCCTTACGAGAAGTAAAGGCTAAAAACAACGATTTCTAGTCATAATATGCATTGTGACATCTTAATGATTATACTCGGCTTGTTTACTTTCAAAACTCTTAGTTTGATTATTTATATCAAAATGGGTAAAATTTCATTATAGTTCGATTTCCCATGTTTTCAATGTGAAGTTAAGGCTTAAAACAACTATTTCTAGTCACAATAAGCTTTATGAAAGCTTTAATGATTATACTCTGCTTGTTTACTAGCAAAACTCTTAGTTTGATTATTTATTTCAAAATGGGTAAAACTTCATTATAGTTCGATTTCCCACGTTTTCAATGTGAAGTTGAGGCTTAAAACAACTATTTCTAGTCACAATAAGCTTTGTGAATGCTTTAATGATTATACTCGGCTTGTATACTTTCAAAACTCTTAATTTGATTATTTATGTCAAAATGGGCAAAACTTCATTATAGTTCGATTTCCCACGTTTCCAATGTGAAGTTAAGGCTTAAAACAACGATTTCTATTAAAAATAAGCGTTTGTAGATAAAATATGTTTATGCTCGTCTTGTTAAATTTTAAAACTATTAGAATTATGATTTTATACAAAATCGTTAAAACTTCGTTATCGTCCAATGTCCCACGTTCCCTACGAGAAGTTAAGGCTAAAAACAACGATTTTAGTCACAATAAGCTTTGTGACATCTTAATGATTATACTCGGCTTGTTTACTTTCAAAACTCTTAGTTTAATTATTTATGTCAAAATGGGTAAAACTTCATTATAGTTCGATTTCCCACGTTTTCAATGTGAAGTTAAGGCTTAAAACAACTATTTCTAGTCACAATAAGCTTTGTGAAGGCTTTAATGATTATACTCGGCATGTTTACATTCAAAACTCATAGTTTCATTATTTATGTCAAAATGGGCAAAACTTTCTTATAGTTCGATTTCCCACGTTTCCAATGGGAAGTTAAGGCTTAAAACATCGATTTCTATTAAAAATAAGCGTTTGTAGATAAAATATGTTTATGCTCTTCTTGTTAAATTTTAAAACTATTAGAATTATGATTTTATACAAAATCGTTAAAACCTCGTTATCGTCCAATGTCCCACGTTCCCTACGAGAAGTTAAGGCTAAAAACAACGATTTCTAGTCACAATAAGCTTTGTGACATCTTAATGATTATACTCGGCTTGTTTAAATTTTAAAACTATTAGAACTATGATTTTATACAAAATCGTTAAAACTTCATTATCGCCCTATGTCCCACGTTCCCTACGTGAAGTTAAGATTGAAAACAACGATTTCTAGTCACAATAAGCTTTGTGACATCTTAATGATTTTACTCGGGTTGTTTACTTTCAAAACTCTTAGTTTGATTATTTATTTCAAAATGGGTAAAACTTCATTATAGTTCGATTTCCCACGTTTTCAATGTGAAGTAAGGGCTTAAAACAACTATTTCTAGTCACAAAAAACTTTGTGAAGTCTTTAATGATTATACTCGGCTTTTTTCTTGGAAAACTCTTAGTTTCATTATTTGTATCAAAATGGGTAAAACTTCATTATAGTTCGATTTCCAACGTTTCCAATGTGAAGTTAAGGCTTAAAACAACGATTTCTATTAAAAATAAGCGTTTGTAGATAAAATATGTTTATGCGCTTCTTGTTAAATTTTAAAACTATTAGAATTATGATTTCATACAAAATCGTTAAAACTTCGTTATCGTCCAATGTCCCACATTTCCTACGAGAAGTTAAGGCTAAAAACAACGATTTCTAGTCACAATAAGCTTTGTGACATCTTAATGACTATACTCGGCTTGTTTACTTTCAAAACACTTAGTTTGATTATTTATGTCAAAATGGGTAAAACTTCATTATAGTTCGATTTCCCACGTTTTCAATGTAAAGTTAAGGCTTAAAACAACTATTTCTATTCACAATAAGCTTTGTGAAAGCTTTAATGATTATACTCGGCTTGTTTACTTTCAAAACTCTTAGTTTGATTATTTATGTCAAAATGGGTAAAACTTCATTATAGTTCGATTTCCCACGTTTCTAATGTCAAGTTAAGGCTTAAAACAACGATTTCTATTAAAAATAAGCGTTTGTAAATAAAATATGTTTATGCTCGTCTTGTTAAATTTTAAAACTATTAGAATTATGATTTTATACGAAATCGTTAAAACCTCGTTATCGTCCAATGTCCCACGTTCCCTACGAGAAGTTAAGGCTAAAAACAACGATTTCTAGTCACAATAAGCTTTGTGACATGTTAATGATTATACTCGGCTTGTTTAAATTTTAAAACTATTAGAACTATGATTTTATACAAAATTGTTAAAACTTCATTATCGCCCTATGTTCCACGTTCCCTACGTGAAGTTAAGATAGAAAAAAACGATTTCTAGTCACAATAAGCTTTGTGAGATCTTAATGATTTTACTCGGGTTGTTTACTTTCAAAACTCTTAGTTTGATTATTTATGTCAAAAAGGGTAAAACTTCATTATAGTTCGATTTCCCACGTTTTCAATGTGAAGTTAGGGCTTAAAACAACTATTTCTAGTCACAATAAGCTTTGTGAAGTCTATAATGATTATACACGGCTTTTTTTCCTGGAAAACTCTTAGTTTCATTATTTGTATCAAAATGGGTAAAACTTCATTATAGTTCGATTTCCAACGTTTCCAATGTGAAGTTAAGGCTTAAAACAACGATTTCTATTAAAAATAAGCGTTTGTAGATAAAATATGTATATACTCGTCTTGTTAAATTTTAAGACTATTAGAATTATGATTTTATACATAATAGTTAAAACTTCGATATCGTCCTATGTCCCACGTTCCCTACGTGAAGTTAAGGCTAAAAAGAACGATTTCTAGTCACTATAAGCTTTGTGACATCTTAATGATTATATTCGGCTTGTTTACTTTCAAAACTCTTAGTTTGATTATTTATGTCAAAATGGGTAAAACTTCATTATAGTTCGATTTCCCACGTTTCCAATGTGAAGTTAAGGCTTAAAACAACGATTTCTATTAAAAATAAGCGTTTGTAGATAAAATATGTTTATGCTCGTCTTGTTAAATTTTAAAACTATTAGAATTATGATTTTATACAAAATCGTTAAAACTTCGTTATCGTCCAATGTCCCACGTTCCCTACGAGAAGTTAAGGCTAAAAACAACGATTTCTAGTCACAATAAGCTTTGTGACATCTTAATGATTATACTCGGCTTGTTTACTTTCAAAACTCTTAGTTTAATTATTTATGTCAAAATGGGTAAAACTTCATTATAGTTCGATTTCCCACGTTTTCAATGTGAAGTTAAGGCTTAAAACAACTATTTCTAGTCACAATAAGCTTTGTGAAGGCTTTAATGATTATACTCGGCATGTTTACTTTCAAAACTCATAGTTTCATTATTTATGTCAAAATGGGCAAAACTTTCTTATAGTTCGATTTCCCACGTTTCCAATGGGAAGTTAAGGCTTAAAACATCGATTTCTATTAAAAATAAGCGTTTGTAGATAAAATATGTTTATGCTCTTCTTGTTAAATTTTAAAACTATTAGAATTATGATTTTATACAAAATCCTTAAAACCTCGTTATCGTCCAATGTCCCACGTTCCCTACGAGAAGTTAAGGCTAAAAACAACGATTTCTAGTCACAATAAGCTTTGTGACATCTTAATGATTATACTCGGCTTGTTTAAATTTTAAAACTATTAGAACTATGATTTTATACAAAATCGTTAAAACTTCATTATCGCCCTATGTCCCACGTTCCCTACGTGAAGTTAAGATTGAAAACAACGATTTCTAGTCACAATAAGCTTTGTGACATCTTAATGATTTTACTCGGGTTGTTTACTTTCAAAACTCTTAGTTTGATTATTTATTTCAAAATGGGTAAAACTTCATTATAGTTCGATTTCCCACGTTTTCAATGTGAAGTAAGGGCTTAAAACAACTATTTCTAGTCACAAAAACTTTGTGAAGTCTTTAATGATTATACTCGGCTTTTTTTCTTGGAAAACTCTTAGTTTCATTATTTGTATCAAAATGGGTAAAACTTCATTATAGTTCGATTTCCAACGTTTCCAATGTGAAGTTAAGGCTTAAAACAACGATTTCTATTAAAAATAAGCGTTTGTAGATAAAATATGTTTATGCGCTTCTTGTTAAATTTTAAAACTATTAGAATTATGATTTCATACAAAATCGTTAAAACTTCGTTATCGTCCAATGTCCCACATTTCCTACGAGAAGTTAAGGCTAAAAACAACGATTTCTAGTCACAATAAGCTTTGTGACATCTTAATGACTATACTCGGCTTGTTTACTTTCAAAACACTTAGTTTGATTATTTATGTCAAAATGGGTAAAACTTCATTATAGTTCGATTTCCCACGTTTTCAATGTAAAGTTAAGGCTTAAAACAACTATTTCTATTCACAATAAGCTTTGTGAAAGCTTTAATGATTATACTCGGCTTGTTTACTTTCAAAACTCTTAGTTTGATTATTTATGTCAAAATGGGTAAAACTTCATTATAGTTCGATTTCCCACGTTTCTAATGTCAAGTTAAGGCTTAAAACAACGATTTCTATTAAAAATAAGCGTTTGTAGATAAAATATGTTTATGCTCGTCTTGTTAAATTTTAAAACTATTAGAATTATGATTTTATACGAAATCGTTAAAACCTCGTTATCGTCCAATGTCCCACGTTCCCTACGAGAAGTTAAGGCTAAAAACAACGATTTCTAGTCACAATAAGCTTTGTGACATGTTAATGATTATACTCGGCTTGTTTAAATTTTAAAACTATTAGAACTATGATTTTATACAAAATTGTTAAAACTTCATTATCGCCCTATGTTCCACGTTCCCTACGTGAAGTTAAGATAGAAAAAAACGATTTCTAGTCATAATAAGCTTTGTGACATTTTAATGATTATACTCGGCTTGTTTACTTTCAAAACTCTTAGTTTGATTATTTATGTCAAAATGGGTAAAACTTCAATATAGTTCGATTTCCCACGTTTTCATTGTGAAGTTAAGGCTTAAAACAACTATTTCTAGTTACAATAAGCTTTGTGAAAGCTTTAATGATTATACTCGGCTTGTTTACTTTCAAAACTCTTAGTTTGATTATTTATGTCAAAATGTTTAAAACTTCATTATAATTCGATTTCCCACGTTTCCAATGTGAAGGTAGGGCTTAAAACAACGATTTCTTTTAAAAATAAGCGTTGGTAGAAAAAATATGTTTATGCTCATCTTGTTAAATTTTAAAACTTTTAGAATTATGATTTTATACAAAATCGTTAAAACTTCGTTATCGTCCAATGTCCCACGTTCCCTACGAGAAGTTAAGGCAAAAAATAACGATTTCTAGTCACAATATGCTTTGTGACATCTTAATGATTATACTCGGCTTGTTTACTTTCAAAACTCTTAGTTTGATTATTTATGTCAAAATGGGTAAAACTTCATTATAGTTCGATTTCCCACGTTTTCAATGTGAAGTTAAGGCTTAAAACAACTATTTCTAGTCACAATAAGCTTTATGAAAGCTTTAATGATTATACTCGGCTTGTTTACTATCAAAACTCTTAGTTTGATTATTTATTTTAAAATGGGTAAAACTTCATTATAGTTCGATTTCCCACGTTTTCAATGCGAAGTTAAGGCTTAAAACAACTATTTCTAGTCACAATAAGCTTTGTGAATGCTTTAATGATTATACTCGGCTTGTATACTTTCAAAACTCTTAGTTTGATTATTTATGTCAAAATGGGTAAAACTTCATTATAGTTCGATTTCCCACGTTTCCAATGTGTAGTTAAGGCTTAAAACAACGATTTCTATTAAAAATAAGCGTTTGTAGATAAAATATGTTTATGCTCGTCTTGTTAAATTTTAAAACTATTAGAATTATGATTTTATACAAAATCGTTAAAACTTCGTTATCGTCCAATGTCCCACGTTCCCTACGTGAAGTTAAGGCTAAAAACAACGATTTCTAGTCACAATAAGCTTTGTGACATCTTAATGATTATACTCGGCTTGTTTACTTTCAAAACTCTTAGTTTAATTATTTATGTATAAATGGGTAAAACTTCATTATAGTTCGATTTCCCACGTTTTCAATGTAAAGTTAAGGCTTAAAACAACTATTTCTAGTCACAACAAGCTTTGTGAATGCTTTAATGATCATACTCGGCTTGTATACTTTCAAAACTCTTAGTTTGATTATTTATGTCAAAATGGGTAAAACTTCATTATAGTTCGATTTTCCACGTTTCCAATGTGAAGTTAAGGCTTAAAACAACGATTTCTATTAAAAATAAGCGTTTGTAGATAAAATATGTTTATGCTCGTCTTGTTAAATTTTAAAACTATTAGAATTATGATTTTATACAAAATCGTTAAAACTTCGTTATCGTCCAATGTCCCACGTTCCCAACGAGAAGTTAAGGCTAAAAACAACGATTTCTAGTCACAATATGCTTTGTGACATCTTAATGATTATACTCGGCTTGTTTACTTTCAAAACTCTTAGTTTGATTATTTATGTCAAAATGGGTAAAACTTCATTATAGTTCGATTTCCCACGTTTTCAATGTGAAGTTAAGGCTTAAAACAACTATTTCTAGTCACAATAAGCTTTATGAAAGCTTTAATGATTATACTCGGCTTGTTTACTAGCAAAACTCTTAGTTTGATTACTTATTTCAAAATGGGTAAAACTTCATTATAGTTCGATTTCCCACGTTTTCAATGTGAAGTTATGGCTTAAAACAACTATTTCTAGTCACAATAAGCTTTGTGAATGATTTAATGATTTTACTCGGCTTGTATACTTTCAAAACTCTTAGTTTGATTATTTATGTCAAAATGGGTAAAACTTCATTATAGTTCGATTTCCCACGTTTCCAATGTGAAGTTATGGCTTAAAACAACGATTTCTATTAAAAATAAGCGTTTGTAGATAAAATATGTTTATGCTCGTGTTGTTAAATTTTAAAACTATTAGAATTATGATTTTATACAAAATCGTTAAAACTTCGTTATCGTCCAATGTCCCACGTTCCCTACGAGAAGTTAAGGCTAAAAACAACGATTTCTAGTCACAATAAGCTTTGTGACATCTTAATGATTATACTCGGCTTGTTTGCTTTCAAAACTCTTAGTTTCATTATTTATGTCAAAATGGGTAATACTTCATTATAGTTCGATTTCCCACGTTTTCAATGTGAAGTTAAGGCTTAAAACAACTATTTCTAGTCACAATAAGCTTTGTGAAGGCTTTAATGATTATACTCGGCTTGTTTACTTTCAAAACTCTTAGTTTGATTATTTATGTCAAAATGGGTAAAACTTCATTATAGTTCGATTTCCCACGTTTTCAATGTGAAGTTAAGGCTTAAAACAACTATTTCTAGTCACAATAAGCTTTGTGAAAGCTTTAATGATTATACTCGGCTTGTTTACTTTCAAAACTCTTAGTTTGATTATTTATGTCAAAATGCGTAAAACTTCATTATAGTTCGATTTCCCACGTTTTCAATGTGAAGTTAAGGCTTAAAACAACTATTTCTAGTCACAATAAGCTTTGTGAAAGCTTTAATGATTATACTCGGCTTGCTTATTTTCAAAACTCTTAGTTTGATTATTTATGTCAAAATGGGTTAAACTTCATTATAGTTCGATTTCTCACGTTTCCAATGTGAAGTTAGGGCTTAAAACAATGATTTCTATTAAAAATAAGCATTTGTAGATAAAATATGCTTATGCTCGTCTTGCTAAATTTTAAAACTATTAGAATTATGATTTTATACAAAATCGTTAAAACTTCGATATCGTCCTATGTCCCACGTTCGTTACGTGAAGTTAAGGCTAAAAACAACGATTTCTAGTCACAATAAGCTTTGTGACATCTTAATGATTATACTTGGCTTGTTTACTTTCAAAACTCTTAGTTTGATTATTTATGTCAAAATGGGTAAAACTTCATTATAGTTCGATTTCCCACGTTTTCAATGTGAAGTTAAGGTTTAAAACAACTATTTCTAGTCACAATAAGCTTTATGAAAGTTTTAATGATTATACTCGGCTTGTTTACTAGCAAAACTCTTAGTTTGATTACTTATTTCAAAATGGGTAAAACTTCATTATAGTTCGATTTCCCACGTTTTCAATGTGAAGTTAAGGATTAAAACAACTATTTCTAGTCACAATAAGCTTTGTGAATGATTTAATGATTATACTCGGCTTGTATACTTTCAAAACTCTTAGTTTGCTTATTTACGTCAAAATGGGTAAAACTTCATTATAGTTCGATTTCCCACGTTTCCAATGTGAAGTTAAGGCTTAAAACAACGATTTCTATTAAAAATAAGCGTTTGTAGATAAAATATGATTATGCTCGTCTTGTTAAATTTTAAAACTATTAGAATTATGATTTTATACAAAATCGTTAAAACTTCGTTATCGTCCAATGTCCCACGTTCCCTACGAGAAGTTAAGGCTAAAAACAACGATTTTTAGTCACAATAAGCTTTGTGACATCTTAATGATTATACTTGGCTTGTTTACTTTCAAAACTCTTAGTTTAATTTTTTATGTCAAAATGGGTAAAACTTCATTATAGTTCGATTTCCCACGTTTTCAATGTGAAGTTAAGACTTAAAACAACTATTTCTTGTCACAATAAGCTTTGTGAATGCTTTAATGATCATACTCGGCTTGTATACTTTCAAAACTCTTAGTTTGATTATTTATGTCAAAATGGGTAAAACTTCATTATAGTTCGATTTCCCACGTTTCCAATGTGAAGTTAAGGCTTAAAACAACGATTTCTATTAAAAATAAGCGTTTGTAGATAAAATATGTTTATGCTCGTCTTGTTAAATTTTAAAACTATTAGAATTATGATTTTATACAAAATCGTTAAAACTTCGTTATCGTCCAATGTCCCACGTTCCCTACGAGAAGTTAAGGCTAAAAACAACGATTTCTAGTCACAAAAAGCTTTGTGACTTCTTAATGATTATACTCGGCTTGTTTACTTTCAAAACTCTTAGTTTAATTATTTATGTCAAAATGGGTAAAACTTCATTATAGTTCGATTTCCCACGTTTTCAATGTGAAGTTAACGCTTAAAACAACTATTTCTAGTCACAATAAGCTTTGTGAAAGGCTTTAATGATTAAACTCGACATGTTTACTTTCAAAACTCTTAGTTTCATTATTTATGTCAAAATGGGCAAAACTTTCTTATAGTTCGATTTCCCACGTTTCCAATGTGAAGTTAAGGCTTAAAACAATCGATTTCTATTAAAAATAAGCGTTTGTAGATAAAATATGTTTATGCTCTTCTTGTTAAATTTTAAAACTATTAGAATTATGATTTTATACAAAATCGTTAAAACTCGTTATCGTCCAATGTCCCACGTTCCCTACGAGAAGTTAAGGCTAAAAACAACGATTTCTAGTCACAATAAGCTTTGTGACATCTTAATGATTATACTCGGCTTGTTTATATTTTAAAACTATTAGAACTATGATTTTATACAAAATCGTTAAAACTTCATTATAGTTCTATGTCCCACGTTCCCAATGTGAAGTTAAGATTGAAAACAACTATTTCTAGTCACAATAAGCTTTGTGACATCTTAATGATTTTACTCGGGTTGTTTACTTTCAAAACTCTTAGTTTGATTATTTATATCAAAATGGGTAAAACTTCATTATAGTTCGATTTCCCACGTTTTCAATGTGAAGTTAAGGCTTAAAACAACTATTTCTAGTCACAATAAGCTTTGTGAAGTCTTTAATGATTATACACGGCTTTTTTTCTGGAAAACTCTTAGTTTCATTATTTGTATCAAAATGGGTAAAACTTCATTATAGTTCGATTTCCAACGTTTCCAATGTGAAGTTAAGGCTTAAAAAACGATTTCTATTAAAAATAAGCGTTTGTAGATAAAATATGTATTTACTCGTCTTGTTAAATTTTAAGACTATTAGAATTATGATTTTATACATAATAGTTAAAACTTCGTTATCGTCCTATGTCCCACGTTCCCTACGAGAAGTGAAGGCTAAAAACAACGATTTCTAGTCACTATAAGCTTTGTGACATCTTAATGATTATACTCGGCTTGTTTACTTTCAAAACTCTTAGTTTGATTATTTATGTCAAAATGGGTAAAACTTCATTATAGTTCGATTTCCCACGTTTCCAATGTGAAGTTAAGGCTTAAAACAACGATTTCTATTAAAAATAAGCGTTTGTAGATAAAATATGTTTATGCTCGTCTTGTTAAATTTTAAAACTATTAGAATTATGATTTTATACAAAATCGTTAAAACTTCGTTATCGTCCAATGTCCCACGTTCCCTACGAGAAGTTAAGGCTAAAAACAACGATTTCTAGTCACAAAAAGCTTTGTGACTTCTTAATGATTATACTCGGCTTGTTTACTTTCAAAACTCTTAGTTTAATTATTTATGTCAAAATGGGTAAAACTTCATTATAGTTCGATTTCCCACGTTTTCAATGTGAAGTTAACGCTTAAAACAACTATTTCTAGTCACAATAAGCTTTGTGAAGGCTTTAATGATTAAACTCGACATGTTTACTTTCAAAACTCTTAGTTTCATTATTTATGTCAAAATGGGCAAAACTTTCTTATAGTTCGATTTCCCACGTTTCCAATGTGAAGTTAAGGCTTAAAACATCGATTTCTATTAAAAATAAGCGTTTGTAGATAAAATATGTTTATGCTCTTCTTGTTAAATTTTAAAACTATTAGAATTATGATTTTATACAAAATCGTTAAAACCTCGTTATCGTCCAATGTCCCACGTTCCCTACGAGAAGTTAAGGCTAAAAACAACGATTTCTAGTCACAATAAGCTTTGTGACATCTTAATGATTATACTCGGCTTGTTTATATTTTAAAACTATTAGAACTATGATTTTATACAAAATCGTTAAAACTTCATTATCGCCCTATGTCCCACGTTCCCTACGTGAAGTTAAGATTGAAAACAACGATTTCTAGTCACAATAAGCTTTGTGACATCTTAATGATTTTACTCGGGTTGTTTACTTTCAAAACTCTTAGTTTGATTATTTATATCAAAATGGGTAAAACTTCATTATAGTTCGATTTCCCACGTTTTCAATGTGAAGTTAGGGCTTAAAACAACTATTTCTAGTCACAATAAGCTTTGTGAAGTCTTTAATGATTATACACGGCTTTTTTTCCTGGAAAACTCTTAGTTTCATTATTTGTATCAAAATGGGTAAAACTTCATTATAGTTCGATTTCCAACGTTTCCAATGTGAAGTTAAGGCTTAAAAAAACGATTTCTATTAAAAATAAGCGTTTGTAGATAAAATATGTATTTACTCGTCTTGTTAAATTTTAAGACTATTAGAATTATGATTTTATACATAATAGTTAAAACTTCGCTATCGTCCTATGTCCCACGTTCCCTACGTGAAGTTAAGGCTAAAAAGAACGATTTCTAGTCACTATAAGCTTTGTGACATCTTAATGATTATACTCGGCTTGTTTACTTTCAAAACTCTTAGTTTGATTATTTATGTCAAAATGGGTAAAACTTCATTATAGTTCGATTTCCCACGTTTCCAATGTGAAGTTAAGGCTTAAAACAACGATTTCTATTAAAAATAAGCGTTTGTAGATAAAATATGTTTATGTTCTTCTTGTTAAATTTTAAAACTATTAGAATTATGATTTCATACAAAATCGTTAAAACTTCGTTATCGTCCAATGTCCCACATTTCCTACGAGAAGTTAAGGCTAAAAACAACGATTTCTAGTCACAATAAGCTTTGTGACATCTTAATGATTATACTCGGCTTGTTTACTTTCAAAACTCTTAGTTTGATTATTTATGTCAAAATGGGTAAAACTTCATTATAGTTCGATTTCCCACGTTTTCAATGTAAAGTTATGGCTTAAAACAACTATTTCTATTCACAATAAGCTTTGTGAAAGCTTTAATGATTATACTCGGCCTTTTTACTTTCAAAACTCTTAGTTTGATTATTTATGTCAAAATGGGTAAAACTTCATTATAGTTCGATTTCCCACGTTTCTAATGTGAAGTTAAGGCTTAAAACAACGATTTCTATTAAAAATAAGCGTTTGTAGATAAAATATGTTTATGCTCGTCTTGTTAAATTTTAAAACTATTAGATTATGATTTTATACAAAATCGTTAAAACCTCGTTATCGTCCAATGTCCCACGTTCCCTACGAGATGTTAAGGTTAAAAACAACGATTTCTAGTCACAATAAGCTTTGTGACATTTTAATGATTATACTCGGCTTGTTTACTTTCAAAACTCTTAGTTTGATTATTTATGTCAAAATGGGTAAAACTTCAATATAGTTCGATTTCCCACGTTTTCATTGTGAAGTTAAGGCTTAAAACAACTATTTCTAGTTACAATAAGCTTTGTGAAAGCTTTAATGATTATACTCGGCTTGTTTACTTTCAAAACTCTTAGTTTGATTATTTATGTCAAAATGTTTAAAACTTCATTATAATTCGATTTCCCACGTTTCCAATGTGAAGGTAGGGCTTAAAACAACGATTTCTTTTTAAAATAAGCGTTGGTAGAAAAAATATGTTTATGCTCATCTTGTTAAATTTTAAAACTTTTAGAATTATGATTTTATACAAAATCGTTAAAACTTCGTTATCATCCAATGTCCCACGTTCCCTACGAGAAGTTAAGGCAAAAAATAACGATTTCTAGTCATAATATGCTTTGTGACATCTTAATGATTATACTGAGCTTATTTACTTTCAAAACTCTTAGTTTGATTATTTATGTCAAAATGGGTAAAACTTCATTATAGTTCGATTTCCCACGTTTTCAATGTGAAGTTAAGGCTTAAAACAACTATTTCTAGTCACAATAAGCTTTATGAAAGCTTTAATGATTATACTCGGCTTGTTTACTATCAAAACTCTTAGTTTGATTATTTATTTTAAAATGGGTAAAACTTCATTATAGTTCGATTTCCCACGTTTTCAATGCGAAGTTAAGGCTTAAAACAACTATTTCTAGTCACAATAAGCTTTGTGAATGCTTTAATGATTATACTCGGCTTTTATACTTTCAAAACTCTTAGTTTGATTATTTTTGTCAAAATGGGTAAAACTTCATTATAGTTCGATTTCCCACGTTTCCAATGTGAAGTTACGGCTTAAAACAACGATTTCTATTAAAAATAAGCGTTTGTAGATAAAATATGTTTATGCTCGTCTTGTTAAATTTTAAAACTATTAGAATTATTATTTTATACAAAATCGTTAAAACTTCGTTATCGTCCAATGTCCCACGTTCCCTACGAGAAGTTAAGGCTAAAAACAACGATTTCTAGTCACAATAAGCTTTGTGACATCTTAATGATTATACTCGGCTTGTTTACTTTCAAAACTCTTAGTTTAATTATTTATGTATAAATGGGTAAAACTTCATTATAGTTCGATTTCCCACGTTTTCAATGTGAAGTTAAGGCTTAAAACAACTATTTCTAGTCACAATAAGCTTTGTGAATGCTTTAATGATTATACTCGGCTTGTATACTTTCAAAACTCTTAGTTTGATTATTTATGTCAAAATGGGTAAACCTTCATTATAGTTCGATTTCCCACGTTTCCAATGTGAAGTTAAGGCTTAAAACAACGATTTCTATTAAAAATTAGCGTTTGTAGATAAAATATGTTTATGCTCGTCTTGTTAAATTTTAACACTATTAGAATTATGATTTTATACAAAATCGTTAAAACTTCGTTATCGTCCAATGTCCCACGTTCCCAACGAGAAGTTAAGGCTAAAAATAACGATTTCTAGTCACAATATGCTTTGTGACATCTTAATGATTATACTCGGCTTGTTTACTTTCAAAACTCTTAGTTTGATTATTTATGTCAAAATGGGTAAAACTTCATTATAGTTCGATTTCCCACGTTTTCAATGTGAAGTTAAGGCTTAAAACAACTATATCTAGTCACAATAAGCTTTATGAAAGCTTTAATGATTATACTCGGCTTGTTTACTAGCAAAACTCTTAGTTTGATTACTTATTTCAAAATGGGTAAAACTTCATTATAGTTCGATTTCCCACGTTTTCAATGTGAAGTTAAGGCTTAAAACAACTATTTCTAGTCACAATAAGCTTTGTGAATGATTTAATGATTTTACTCGGCTTGTATACTTTCAAAACTCTTAGTTTGATTATTTATGTCAAAATGGGTAAAACTTCATTATAGTTCGATTTCCCACGTTTCCAATGTGAAGTTAAGGCTTAAAACAACGATTTCTATTAAAAATAAGCGTTTGTAGATAAAATATTTTTATGCTCGTCTTGTTAAATTTTAAAACTATTAGAATTATGATTTTATACAAAATTGTTAAAACTTCGTTATCGTCCAATGTCCCACGTTCCCTACGAGAAGTTAAGGCTAAAAACAACGATTTCTAGTCACAATAAGCTTTGTGACATCTTAATGATTATACTAGGCTTGTTTACTTTCAAAACTCTTAGTTTAATTATTTATATCAAAATGGGTAAAACTTCATTATAGTTCGATTTCCCACGTTTTCAATGTGAAGTTAACGCATAAAACAACTATTTCTAGTCACAATAAGCTTTGTGAAGGCTTTAATGATTAAACTCGACATGTTTACTTTCAAAACTCTTAGTTTCATTATTTATGTCAAAATGGGCAAAACTTTCTTAATGATTATACTCGGCTTGTTTATATTTTAAAACTATTAGAACTATGATTTTATACAAAATCGTTAAAACTTCATTATCGCCCTATGTCCCACGTTCCCTACGTGAAGTTAAGATTGAAAACAACGATTTCTAGTCACAATAAGCTTTGTGACATCTTAATGATTTTACTCGGGTTGTTTACTTTCAAAACTCTTAGTTTGATTATTTATGTCAAAATGGGTAAAACTTCATTATAGTTCGATTTCCCACGTTTTCAATGTGAAGTTAGGGCTTAAAACAACTATTTCTAGTCACAATAAGCTTTGTGAAGTCTTTAATGATTATACACGGCTTTTTTTCCTGGAAAACTCTTAGTTTCATTATTTGTATCAAAATGGGTAAAACTTCATTATAGTTCGATTTCCAACATTTCCAATGTGAAGTTAAGGCTTAAAACAACGATTTCTATTAAAAATAAGCGTTTGTAGATAAAATATGTTTATGCTCGTCTTGTTAAATTTTAAAACTATTAGAATTATTATTTTATACAAAATCGTTAAAACTTCGTTATCGTCCAATGTCCCACGTTCCCTACGAGAAGTTAAGGCTAAAAACAACGATTTCTAGTCACAATATGCTTTGTTACATCTTAATGATTATACTCGGCTTGTTTACTTTCAAAACTCTTAGTTTGAATATTTATGTCAAAATGGGTAAAACTTCATTATAGTTCGATTTCCCACGTTTTTAATGTGAAGTTAAGGCTTAAAACAACTATTTCTAGTCACAATAAGCTTTGTGAAAGCTTTAATGATTATACTCGACTTGTTTACTTTCAAAACTCTTAGTTTGATTATTTATGTCAAAATGCGTAAAACTTCATTATAGTTCGATTTCCCACGTTTTCAATGTGAAGTTAAGGCTTAAAACAACTATTTCTAGTCACAATAAGCTTTGTGAAAGCTTTAATGATTATACTCGGCTTGTTTATTTTCAAAACTCTTAGTTTGATTATTTATGTCAAAATGGGTTAAACTTCATTATAGTTCGATTTCTCACGTTTCCAATGTGAAGTTAGGGTTTAAAACAACGATTTCTATTAAAAATAAGCGTTTGTAGATAAAATATGCTTATGCTCGTCTTGTTAAATTTTAAAACTATTAGAATTATGATTTTATACAAAATCGTTAAAACTTCGTTATCGTCCAATGTCCCACGTTCCCTACGAGAAGTAAAGGCTAAAAACAACGATTTCTAGTCATAATATGCATTGTGACATCTTAATTATTATACTCGGCTTGTTTACTTTGAAAACTCTTAGTTTGATTATTTATGTCAAAATGGGTAAAACTTCATTATTGTTCGATTTCCCACGTTTTCAATGTGAAGTTAAGGCTTAAAACAACTATTTCTAGTCATACTAAGCTTTATGAAAGCTTTAATGATTATACTCGACTTGTTTACTAGCAAAACTCTTAGTTTGATTATTTATTTCAAAATGGGTAAAACTTCATTATAGTTCGATTTCCCACGTTTTCAATGTGATGTTGAGGCTTAAAACAACTATTTCTAGTCACAATAAGCTTTGTGAATGCTTTAATAATTATACTCGGCTTGTATACTTTCAAAACTCTTAGTTTGATTATTTATGTCAAAATGGGTAAAACTTCATTATAGTTCGATTTCCCACGTTTCCAATGTGAAGTTAAGGCTTAAAACAACGATTTCTATTAAAAATAAGCGTTTGTAGATAAAATATGTTTATGCTCGTCTTGTTAAATTTTAAAACTATTAGAATTATGATTTTATACAAAATCGTTAAAACTTCGTTATCGTCCAATGTCCCACGTTCCCTACGAGAAGTAAAGGCTAAAAACAACGATTTGTAGTCATAATATGCATTGTGACATCTTAATGATTATACTCGGCTTGTTTACTTTCAAAACTCTTAGTTTGATTATTTATGTCAAAATGGGTAAAAATTCATTATAGTTCGATTTCCCACGTTTTCAATGTGAAGTTAAGGCTTAAAGCAACTATTTCTAGTTACAATAAGCTTTATGAAAGCTTTAATGATTATACTCGGCTTGTTTACTAGCAAAACTCTTAGTTTGATTATTTATTTCAAAATGGGTAAAACTTCATTATAGTTCGATTTCCCACGTTTTCAATGTGAAGTTGAGGCTTAAAACAACTATTTCTAGTCACAATAAGCTTTGTGAATGCTTTAATGATTATACTCAGCTTGTATACTTTCAAAACTCTTAGTTTGATTATTTATGTCAAAATGGGTAAAACTTCATTATAGTTCGATTTCCCATGTTTCCAATGTGAAGTTAAGGCTTAAAACAACGATTTCTATTAAAAATAAGCGTTTGTAGATAAAATATGTTTATGCTCGTCTTGTTAAATTTTAAAACTATTAGAATTATGATTTTATACAAAATCGTTAAAACTTCGTTATCGTCCAATGTCCCACGTTCCCTACGAGAAGTTAAGGCTAAAAACAACGATTTCTAGTCACAATAAGCTTTGTGACATCTTAATGATTATACTCGGCTTGTTTACTTTCAAAACTCTTAGTTTAATTATTTATGTCAAAATGGGTAAAACTTCATTATAGTTCGATTTTCAACGTTTTCAATGTGAAGTTAAGGCTTAAAACAACTATTTCTAGTCACAATAAGCTTTGTGAAGGCTTTAATGATTATACTCGGCATTTTTACTTTCAAAACTCATAGTTTCATTATTTATGTCAAAATGGGCAAAACTTTCTTATAGTTCGATTTCTCACGTTTCCAATGTGAAGTTAAGGCTTAAAACATCGATTTCTATTAAAAATAAGCGTTTGTAGATAAAATATGTTTATGCTCTTCTTGTTAAATTTTAAAACTATTAGAATTATGATTTTATACAAAATCGTTAAAACCTCGTTATCGTCCAATGTCCCACGTTCCCTACGAGAAGTTAAGGCTGAAAACAACGATTTCTAGTCACAATAAGCTTTGTGACATCTTAATGATTATACTCGGCTTCTTTAAATTTTAAAACTATTAGAACTATGATTTTATACAAAATCGTTAAAACTTCATTATCGCCCTATGTCCCACGTTCCCTACGTGAAGTTAAGATTGAAAACAACGATTTCTAGTCACAATAAGCTTTGTGACATCTTAATGATTTTACTCGGGTTGTTTACTTTCAAAACTCTTAGTTTGATTATTTATGTCAAAATGGGTAAAACTTCATTATAGTTCGATTTCCCACGTTTTCAATGTGAAGTAAGGGCTTAAAACAACTATTTATAGTCACAATAAACTTTGTGAAGTCTTCAATGATTATACTCGGCTTTTTTCTTGGAAAACTCTTAGTTTCATTATTTGTATCAAAATGGGTAAAACTTCATTATAGTTCGATTTCCAACGTTTCCAATGTGAAGTTAAGGCTTAAAACAACGATTTCTATTAAAAATAAGCGTTTGTAGATAAAATATGTTTATGCGCTTCTTGTTAAATTTTAAAACTATTAGAATTATGATTTCATACAAAATCGTTAAAACTTCGTTATCATCCAATGTCCCATGTTTCCTACGAGAAGTTAAGGCTAAAAACAACGATTTCTAGTCACAATAAGCTTTGTGACATCTTAATGACTATACTCGGCTTGTTTACTTTCAAAACACTTAGTTTGATTATTTATGTCAAAATGGGTAAAACTTCATTATAGTTCGATTTCCCACGTTTTCAATGTAAAGTTAAGGCTTAAAACAACTATTTCTATTCACAATAAGCTTTGTGAAAGCTTTAATGATTATACTCAGCTTGTTTACTTTCAAAACTCTTAGTTTGATTATTTATGTCAAAATGGGTAAAACTTCATTATAGTTCGATTTCCCACGTTTCTAATGTCAAGTTAAGGCTTAAAACAACGATTTCTATTAAAAATAAGCGTTTGTAGATAAAATATGTTTATGCTCGTCTTGTTAAATTTTAAAACTATTAGAATTATGATTTTATACAAAATCGTTAAAACCTCGTTATCGTCTAATGTCCCACGTTCCCTACGAGAAGTTAAGGCTAAAAACAACGATTTCTAGTCACAATAAGCTTTGTGATATCTTAATGATTATACTCGGCTTGTTTAAATTTTAAAACTATTAGAACTATGATTTTATACAAAATCGTTAAAACTTCATTATCGCCCTATGTCCCACGTTCCCTACGTGAAGTTAAGATAGAAAACAACGATTTCTAGTCACAATAAGCTTTGTGAGATCTTAATGATTTTACTCGGGTTGTTTACTTTCAAAACTCTTAGTTTGATTATTTATGTCAAAATGGGTAAAACTTCATTATAGTTCGATTTTCCACGTTTTCAATGTGAAGTTAGGGCTTAAAACAACTATTTCTAGTCACAATAAGCTTTGTGAAGTCTTTAATGATTATACACGGCTTTTTTTCCTGGAAAACTCTTAGTTTCATTATTTGTATCAAAATGGGTAAAACTTCATTATAGTTCGATTTCCAACGTTTCCAATGTGAAGTTAAGGCTTAAAACAACGATTTCTATTAAAAATAAGCGTTTGTAGATAAAATATGTATATACTCGTCTTGTTAAATTTTAAGACTATTAGAATTATGATTTTATACATAATAGTTAAAACTTCGATATCGTCCTATGTCCCACATTCCCTACGTGAAGTTAAGGCTAAAAAGAACAATTTCTAGTCACTATAAGCTTTGTGACATCTTAATGATTATACTCGGCTTGTTTACTTTCAAAACTCTTAGTTTGATTATTTATGTCAAAATGGGTAAAACTTCATTATAGTTCGATTTCCCACGTTTCCAATGTGAAGTTAAGGCTTAAAACAACGATTTCTATTAAAAATAAGCGTTTGTAGATAAAATATGTTTATGTTCTTCTTGTTAAATTTTAAAACTATTAGAATTATGATTTCATACAAAATCGTTAAAACTTCGTTATCGTCCAATGTCCCACGTTTCCTACGAGAAGTTAAGGCTAAAAACAACGATTTCTAGTCACAATAAGCTTTGTGACATCTTAATGATTATACTCGGCTTGTTTACTTTCAAAACTCTTAGTTTGATTATTTATGTCAAAATGGGTAAAACTTCATTGTAGTTCGATTTCCCACGTTTTCAATGTAAAGTTATGGCTTAAAACAACTATTTCTATTCACAATAAGCTTTGTGAAAGCTTTAAAGATTATACTCGGCTTGTTTACTTTCAAAACTCTTAGTTTGATTATTTATGTCAAAATGGGTAAAACTTCATTATAGTTCGATTTCCGACATTTCTAATGTGAAGTTAAGGCTGAAAATAACGATTTCTATTAAAAATAAGCGTTTGTAGATAAAATATGTTTATGCTCGTCTTGTTAAATTTTAAAACTATTAGATTATGATTTTATACAAAATCGTTAAAACCTCGTTATCGTCCAATGTCCCACGTTCCCTACGAGAAGTTAAGGTTAAAAACAACGATTTCTAGTCACAATAAGCTTTGTGACATCTTAATGATTATACTCGGCTTGTTTACTTTCAAAACTTTTAGTTTGATTATTTATGTCAAAATGGGTAAAACTTCAATATAGTTCGATTTCCCACGTTTTCATTGTGAAGTTAAGGCTTAAAACAACTATTTCTAGTTACAATAAGCTTTGTGAAAGCTTTAATGATTATACTCGGCTTGTTTACTTTCAAAACTCTTAGTTTGATTATTTATGTTAAAATGTTTAAAACTTCATTATAATTCGATTTCCCACGTTTCCAATGTGAAGGTAGGGCTTAAAACAACGATTTCTATTAAAAATAAGCGTTTGTAGAAAAAATATGTTTATGCTCGTCTTGTTAAATTTTAAAACTATTAGAATTATGATTTTATACAAAATCGTTAAAACTTCGTTATCATCCAATGTCCCACGTTCCCTACGAGAAGTTAAGGCAAAAAATAACGATTTCTAGTCACAATATGCTTTGTGACATCTTAATGATTATACTCGGCTTGTTTACTTTCAAAACTCTTAGTTTGATTATTTATGTCAAAATGGGTAAAACTTCATTATAGTTCGATTTCCCATGTTTTCAATGTGAAGTTAAGGCTTAAAACAACTATTTCTAGTCACAATAAGCTTTATGAAAGCTTTAATGATTATACTCGGCTTGTTTACTATCAAAACTCTTAGTTTGATTATTTATTTCAAAATGGGTAAAACTTCATTATAGTTCGATTTCCCACGTTTTCAATGCGAAGTTAAGGCTTAAAACAACTATTTCTAGTCACAATAAGCTTTGTGAATGCTTTAATGATTATACTCGGCTTGTATACTTTCAAAACTCTTAGTTTGATTATTTATGTCAAAATGGATAAAACTTCATTATAGTTCGATTTCCCACGTTTCCAATGTGAAGTTAAGGCTTAAAACAACGATTTCTATTAAAAATAAGCGTTTGTAGATAAAATATGTTTATGCTCGTCTTGTTAAATTTTAAAACTATTAGAATTATGATTTTATACAAAATCGTTAAAACTCCGTTATCGTCCAATGTCCCACGTTCCCTACTTGAAGTTAAGGCTAAAAACAACGATTTCTAGTCACAATAAGCTTTGTGACATCTTAATGATTATACTCGGCTTGTTTACTTTCAAAACTCTTAGTTTAATTATTTATGTATAAATGGGTAAAACTTCATTATAGTTCGATTTCCCACGTTTTCAATGTGAAGTTAAGGCTTAAAACAACTATTTCTAGTCACAATAAGCTTTGTGAATGCTTTAATGATCATACTCGGCTTGTATACTTTCAAAACTCTTAGTTTGATTATTTATGTCAAAATGGGTAAAACTTCATTATAGTTCGATTTCCCACGTTTCCAATGTGAAGTTAAGGCTTAAAACAACGATTTCTATTAAAAATAAGCGTTTGTAGATAAAATATGTTTATGCTCGTCTTGTTAATCAATTGTGTGAGACAAAAGTAAAAGTGTGCATGTGATGGGAAATACAGGCCGAGGAGGCAAGATGGATCGGGAAACCCTTGGGTTCAACCTTGAGATGTGTGGGTTAGTAAAAAATGGGTGGACACAACTAGGACACATACCCCACTATTCCTACTATACCTATTCAAATTTTAAACACTCACCCACTTCCATCACTCACATCTCATGCCCCAACCACTCCCATCACTCACATCACTCTCTCACACCCCCCACTCATCTCACGTCACTCACCTCACCCTCTCCCATCTCATTTAAGCCATCACTCACGTCACTCTCATTTCCCACTCTCATTTCACTCATCTCCCACTCTCACGGCTCCTCCCTCTCTTCACTCTTCACGGCCTCCCTCACTCTTCCTTTTCTCACCAACCTCTCCTCACTGCTGACCGGAGCTGAGACGCCGGAGATACACCATCGACCATAGGTGAGCTTTCTCTCCGTTCTCTCTCCCTTTCAGTTGTTCTTCTCGGCCTCCCTCCCTCTCGGCTCACTCGTCTCTCGGCTTGGCCAAGTCCTTGCCAATCGTCTGAGATCCAGTAGTGGCTGGGAAACTCGCCGAAGGTGGGTTTATTTCTCTCTCTCTCTCTCGTACACTCTCGTGCTCACTCTCTCCGTCTCTCTCCTCTCGTTTTTCTCTCTCTCTCTCTCTCTCTCTCTCACCTCGGCTTCTCTCTTCCTCTCGCTCTCTCATACCACCACCTCTCTCACCAGAGATGGTGGTGGTCGAGCCACCTCCCTCACCGGAGCTTTCTCTCTATCTCTCTATTTCTTTCTCTCTCTCTCTCTCTATTTTTCATGGTTTTTGTTATGTTTTGTGTCCATGTGGGCTGCTGGGGTGGATGTCGTGATGAGGACCGGTTGTGGGCGACCTCTGGTGACTCACCGGAGTCCAGACCGTCCCGGAGCACCCCCATCATGGCCCATGCAAAGTCCCTACCAAGTTGTACACATTGTATTGAGTTGTATGGGTTTTATCCTCTCACCGGAGTGCCACTATAATTGGCGGCGATACCGCCGAACCACGATGACTGGGATGATGTTAGGGACCCCACCAATCTCCTACGTGGGTCCCACAGTCATCGGAGTGGCCAAAACAGCCCTATTTGACGTTGAAAAGTTGTCATTTCATGTGATAGAGGTGGTGGAGCCTCGCCGAAAACTGCCACTACCGGCGGTGCTACCGCCAAACCACCACCAGTGAAGGTTGTCGGGATCTCACCTAATCTTTGTTGAGGTCTCGCAACCCTTAGTTGTGTTCAAAATATTAATATGTTAGAGAAATTTGTTATGTTTTTATGTAAATATTAAGTTTGAGTATTGTTTAGTCAATGTGTTTGACACCGATGTTCGAGGGTATTTCCCAGCCATTCCATGCTAAGGAAACCCTTCACTAACATCGGACAACACCAGCGAGGTCCCATGTTCTTTTGTACATATCAGTTCGATTCTCATGAGGAGTTATGGTTAAGTGTTGGTTTGTATCGAAACATCGTGTGGTGATGAATGGTTATGACATCGTGGTCATGTCACCGATCCTCGAGACCATGACATGACCCACATACGACTGAGCCGAGCCTATGATTCACGATGAGACTTATACATATTGTGTTTTCAAAACCCGAGAGAGAGAGAGTTCGTTTTTCAATTAAATTGTCGTGTCGTTCTAATCATTTAAAATATTGGGGATAATGATAAGTTTAAACCCAGGTTTAGTGAATGACTTGACCTATTAATACGAGTTTCTGACCTTGTCAGGTAGCGAAAAATTTGGGGATACGCGTTAGGATTCGCGGGAGCGTTGTATGCGGGTTAAGATAGTTCAGGTAAGTACACTTACCCTAAAGCTTGTGTACGTTAGTAAGCCAGTAAGAACATTGCATGTGATTTATTATCATTTATTCAGTCTTGTTATGCTCTATTATTGAAAATTTCATTCTGTATTCCTTGTATGTGTGTTCTTGGCATAAGTGTGTGTCTCGAAGGTACATGCAGCCTGCACTAGAAGGGATAAAACGCGGGCACTCGTGTGCACGAGTTTGACCACCCCTAGTGATTGTGTGATACCATGTACTGGATTGTTATGGATATTGCTGTGGATTTCGATATTGCGACATCGCTGTTGTAGAATTGTTGCGGAATTTAGACCACTTACTGCCTCTTTTGACTCGTAGAGCATGCATGTTTCGATTGCTATCGTTTCCAGTCTGTCTATAATGCATTCTTGTTTATTTAAATTCCTATCTTTCAGTACCCGCATGATATTTAGACTGCCTTGTTTGTTATTTCATGAATTACTGTTATATTCTTCTTGCTTTACTTTCAATTTTTCTCAGTTAATCACCGTCTAGTTTGTGACGGTGGGTGCAGATAGAGTGGAGTGGTGGCCGTGGTTCGCTCCTCACCGGAGATCTCTCTCTCCATCCCTCACTCGGCTGTCGGCTTGTTTACTTTCAAAACTCTTAGTTTGATTATTTATGTCAATATGGGTAAAACTTTATTATAGTTCGATAATGAAGATGTCATTATCAATAATCATTAAAGCTTTCACAAAGCTTATTATGACTAGAAATCGTTGTTTTAAGCCTTAACTTCGTATTGGAAAGGTTGGAAATCGAACTATAATGAAGTTTTACCCATTTTGATACAAATAATCAAACTAAGAGTTTTGAAAGTAAACAAGATGAGCATAATCATTAAAGCTTTCACAAAGCTTATTGTGACTAGAAATAATTGTTTTAAGCCTTAACTTCACATTGGAAACGTTGAAAATCGAACTATAATGATGTTTTACCCATTTTGATACAAATAATGAAACTAAGAGTTTTGAAAGCAAACAAGATGAGCATAATCATTAAAACTTTCACAAAGCTTATTTTGACTAGAAATAGTTGTTTTAAGCCTTAACTTCACGTTGAAAACGTAGGAAATCGAACTATAATGAAGTTGTACCCATTTTGACTTAAATAATCAAACTAAGAGTTTTGAAAGTAAACAAGCCGAGTATAATCATTAAAGCTTTCACAAAGCTTATTGTGACTAGAAATAGTTGTTTTAAGCCTTAACTTCACATTGGAAAGGTTGGAAATCGAACTATAATGAAGTTTTACCTATTTTGATACAAATAATCAAACTAAGAGTTTTCAAAGTAAAAAAGCCGAGCTTAATCATTAAAGCTTTGACAAAGCTTACTGTGACTAGAAATCGTTGCTTTAAGCCTTAACTTCACATTGGAAAGGTTGGAAATCGAACTATAATGAAGTTTTACCCATTTTGATACAAGTAATCAAACTAAGAGTTTTGAAAGTAAACAAGTCGAGTATAATCATTAAAGCTTTCACAAAGCTTATTGTGACTAGAAAAAATTGTTTTAAGCCTTAACTCCACATTGGAAAGGTTGGAAATCGAACTATAATGATGACTTACCCATTTTGATACAAATAATCAAACTAAGAGTTTTGAAAGTAAACAAGCCGAGTATAATCATTAAAGCTTTCACAAAGCTTATTGTGACTAGAAATAGTTGTTTTAAGCCTTAACTTCACATTGGAAAGGTTGGAAATCGAACTATAATGAAGTCTTACCCATTTTGATACAAATAATCAAACTAAGAGTTTTCAAAGTAAACAAGCCGAGCTTAATCATTAAAGCTTTGACAAAGCTTATTGTGACTAGAAATCGTTGTTTTAAGACTTAACTTCGTATTGGAAAGGTTGGAAATCGAACTATAATGAAGTTTTACCCATTTTGATACAAATAATCAAACTAAGAGTTTTGAAAGTAAACAAGATGAGCATAATCATTAAAGCTTTCACAAAGCTTATTGTGACTAGAAATAATTGTTTTAAGCCTTAACTACACATTGGAAACGTTGAAAATCGAACTATAACGATGTTTTACCCATTTTGATACAAATAATGAAACTAAGAGTTATGAAAGCAAACAAGATGAGCATAATCATTAAAACTTTCACAAAGCTTATTTTGACTAGAAATTGTTGTTTTAAGCCTTAACTTCACGTCGAAAACGTAGGAAATCGAACTATAATGAAGTTGTACCCATTTTGACATAAATAATCAAACTAAGTGTCTTGAAAGTAAACAAACCGGGTATTATCATTAAAGCTTTCACAAAGCTTATTGTGACTAGAAATAGTTGTTTTAAGCCTTAACTTCACATTGGAAAAGTTGGAAATCGAACTATAATGAAGTTTTACCCATTTTGATACAAATAATCAAACTAAGAATTTTGAAAGTAAACAAGATGAGCATAATCATTAAAGCTTTCACAAAGCTTATTGTGACTAGAAATAGTTGTTTTAAGCCTTAACTTCACATTGGAAACGTGGGAAATCGAACTATAATGAAGTTTTACCCATTTTGACATAAATAATCAAACTAAGAGTTTTGAAAGTAAACAAGCCGAGTATAATCATTAAAGCTTTCACAAAGCTTATTGTGACTAGAAATAGTTGTTTTAAGCCTTAACTTCACATTGGAAAGGTTGGAAATCGAACTATAATGAAGTTTTACCCATTTTGATACAAATAATCAAACTAAGAGTTTTGAAAGTAAACAAGCCGAGTATAATTATTAAAGCTTTCACGAAGCATATTGTGACTAGAAATAGTTGTTTTAAGCCTTAACTTCACATTGAAAACGTGGGAAATCGAACTATAATAAAGTTTTACCCATTTTGACATAAATAATCAAACTAAGAGTTTTGAAAGTAAACAAGCCGAGTATAATCATTAAAGCTTTCACAAAGCTTATTGTGACAAGAAATAGTTGTTTTAAGCCTTAACTTCACATTGAAAACGTGGGAAATCGAACTATAATAAAGTTTTACCCATATTGACATAAATAATCAAACTAAGAGTTTTGAAAGTAAACAAGCCTAGTATAATCATTAAAGCTTTCACAAAGCTTATTGTGACTAGAAATAATTATTTTAAGCGTTAACTTCACCTTGAAAATGTGGGAAATCGAACTATAATGAAGTTTTACCCATTTTGACTTAAATAATCAAACTATGAGTTTTGAAAGTAAACAAGATGAGCATAATCATTAAAGCTTTCACAAAGCTTATTGTGACTAGAAATAGTTGTTTTAAGCCTTAACTTCACATTGAAAACGTAGGAAATCGAACTATAATGAAGTTTTACCCATTTTGACATAAATAATCAAACTAAGAGTTTTGAAAGTAAAAAAGCCGAGTATAATTATTAAAGCTTTCACAAAGCTTATTGTGACTAGAAATAGTTGTTTTAAGCATTAACTTCACATTGGAAAGGTTGGAAATCGAACTATAATGAAGTTTTACCCATTTTGATACAAATAATCAAACTAAGAATTTTGAAAGTAAACAAGATGAGCATAATCATTAAAGCTTTCACAAAGCTTATTGTGACTAGAAATAGTTGTTTTGAGCCTTAACTTCACATTGGAAACGTGGGAAATCGAACTATAATGAAGTTTTACCCATTTTGACATAAATAATCAAACTAAGAGTTTTGAAAGTAAACAAGCCGAGTATAATCATTAAAGCTTTCACAAAGCTTATTGTGACTAGAAATAGTTGTTTTCAACCTGAACTTCACATTGGAAAGGTTGGAAATCTAACTATAATGAAGTCTTACCCATTCTGATACAAATAATCAAACTAAGAGTTTTGAAAGTAAACAAGTCGAGTATAATCATTAAAGCTTTCACAAAGCTTATTGTGACTACAAATAGTTGTTTTAAGCCTTAACTTCACATTGGAAAGGCTGAAAATCGAACTATAATGAAGTTTTACCCATTTTGATACAAATAATCAAACTAAGAGTTTTAAAAGTAAACAAGCCGAGTATAATTATTAAAGCTTTCACGAAGCATATTGTGACTAGAAATAGTTGTTTTAAGCCTTAACATCACATTGAAAACATGGGAAATCGAACTATAATAAAGTTTTACCCATATTGACATAAATAATCAAACTAGGAGTTTTGAAAGTAAACAAGCCGAGTATAATCATTAAAGCTTTCACAAGGCTTATTGTGACTAGAAATAGTTGTTTTAAGCCTTAACTTCACATTGGAAAGGTTGGAAATCGAACTATAATGAAGTTTTACCCATTTTGATACAAATAATCAAACTAAGAGTTTTGAAATTAAACAAGATGAGCATAATCATTAAAGCTTTCACAAAGCTTATTGTGACTAGAAATAGTTGTTTTAAGCCTTAACTTCACATTGGAAAGGTTGGAAATCGAACTATAATGAAGTTTTACCCATTTTGATACAAATAATCAAACTAAGAGTTTTGAAAGTAAACAAGCCGAGTATAATTATTAAAGCTTTCACGAAGCATATTGTGACTAGAAATAGTTGTTTTAAGCCTTAACTTCACATTGAAAACGTGGGAAATCGAACTATAATAAAGTTTTAACAATTTTGACATAAATAATCAAACTAGGAGTTTTGAAAGTAAACAAGCCGAGTATAATCATTAAAGCTTTCACAAGGCTTATTGTGACTAGAAATAGTTGTTTTAAGTAGTAACTTCACATTGGAAAGGTTGGAAATCAAACTATAATGAAGTTTTACCCATTTTGATACAAATAATCGAACTAAGAGTTTTGAAATTAAACAAGATGAGCATAATCATTAAAGCTTTCACAAAGCTTATTGCGACTAGAAATAGTTGTTTTAAGCCTTAACTTCACATTGGAAAGGTTGGAAATCGAACTCTAATGAAGTTTTACCCATTTTGATACAAATAATGAAACTAAGAGTTTTGAAAGCAAACAAGATGAGCATAATCATTAAAACTTTCACAAAGCTTATTTTGACTAGAAATTGTTGTTTTAAGCCTTAACTTCACGTTGACAACGTAGGAAATCGAACTATAATGAAGTTGTACCCATTTTGACATAAATAATCAAACTAAGAGTTTTGAAAGTAAACAAGCCGAGTATAATCATTAAAGCTTTCACAAAGCTTATTGTGACTAGAAATAGTTGTTTTAAGCCTTAACTTCACATTGGAAAGGTTGGAAATGGAACTATAATGAAGTTTTACCTATTTTGATACAAATAATCAAACTAAGAGTTTTCAAAGTAAAAAAGCCGAGCTTAATCATTAAAGCTTTGACAAAGCTACTTTGTGACTAGAAATCGTTGCTTTAAGCCTTAACTTCACATTGGAAAGGTTGGAAATCGAACTATAATGAAGTTTTACCCATTTTGATACAAGTAATCAAACTAAGAGTTTTGAAAGTAAACAAGCCGAATATAATCATTAAAGCTTTCACAATGCTTATTGTGACTAGAAAAAATTGTTTTAAGCCTTAACTCCACATTGGAAAGGTTGGAAATCGAACTATAATGATGACTTACCCATTTTGATACAAATAATCAAACTAAGAGTTTTGAAAGTAAACAAGCCGAGTATAATCATTAAAGCTTTCACAAAGCTTATTGTGACTAGAAATAGTTGTTTTAAGCCTTAACTTCACATTGGAAAGGTTGGAAATCGAACTATAATGAAGTCTTACCCATTTTGATACAAATAATCAAACTAAGAGTTTTCAAAGTAAACAAGCCGAGCTTAATCATTAAAGCTTTGACAAAGCTTATTGTGACTAGAAATCGTTGTTTTAAGCCTTAACTTCGTATTGGAAAGGTTGGAAATCGAACTATAATGAAGTTTTACCCATTTTGATACAAATAATCAAACTAAGAGTTTTGGAAGTAAACAAGATGAGCATAATCATTAAAGCTTTCACAAAGCTTATTGTGACTAGAAATAATAGTTTTAAGCCTTAACTTCACATTGGAAACGTTGAAAATCGAACTATAATGATGTTTTACCCATTTTGATACAAATAATGAAACTAAGAGTTATGAAAGCAAACAAGATGAGCATAATCATTAAAACTTTCACAAAGCTTATTTTGACTAGAAATAGTTGTTTTAAGCCATAACTTCACGTCGAAAACGTAGGAAATCGAACTATAATGAAGTTGTACTTATTTTGACGTAAATAATCAAACTAAGAGTCTTAAAAGTAAACAAGCCGAGTATAATTATTAAAGCTTTCACAAAGCTTATTGTGACTAGAAATAGTTGTTTTATGCCTTAACTTCACATTGAAAACGTGGGAAATCGAACTATAATGAAGTTTTAACCATTTTGACATAAATTATCAAACTAAGAGTTTTGAAAGTAAACAAGCCGAGTATAATCATTAAAGCTTTCACAAAGCTTATTGTGACTAGAAATAGTTGTTTTAAGCCTTAACTTCACATTGGAAAGGTTGGAAATCGAACTATAATGAAGTTTTACCCATTTTGATACAAATAATCAAACTAAGAGTTTTGAAATTAAACAAGATGAGCATAATCATTAAAGCTTTCACAAAGCTTATTGTGACTAGAAATAGTTGTTTTAAGCCTTAACTTCACATTGGAAAGGTTGGAAATCGAACTCTAATGAAGTCTTACCTATTTTGATACAAATAATCAAACTAAGAGTTTTGAAAGTAAACAAGTCGAGTATAATCATTAAAGCTTTCACAAAGCTTATTGTGACTAGAAATAGTTGTTTTATGCCTTAACTTCACATTGAAAAGGTTGGAAATCGAACTATAATGAAGTTTTACCCATTTTGATACAAATAATCAAACTAAGAGTTTTGAAAGTAAACAAGATGAGCATAATCATTAAAGCTTTCACAAAGCTTATTGTGACTAGAAATAGTTGTTTTAAGCCTTAACTTCACATCTCGAAAGGTTGGAAATCGAACTATAATGAAGTTTTACCCATTTTGATACAAATAATCAAACTAAGAGTTTTGAAAGTTAACAAGATTAGCGTAATCATTAAAGCTTTCACAAAGCTTATTGTGACTAGAAATAGTTGTTTTAAGCCTTAACTTCACATTGGAAACGTGGGAAATCGAACTATAATGAAGTTTTACCCATTTTGATACAAATAATTAAACTAAGAGTTTTGAAAGTAAACAAGCCGAGTATAATTATTAAAGCTTTCACGAAGCATATTGTGACTAGAAATAGTTGTTTTAAGCCTTAACTTCACATTGAAAACGTGGGAAATCGAACTATAATAAAGTTTTAACAATTTTGACATAAATAATCAAACTAGGAGTTCTGAAAGTAAACAAGCCGAGTATAATCATTAAAGCTTTCACAAGGCTTATTGTGACTAGAAATAGTTGTTTTAAGCCTTAACTTCACATTGGAAAGGTTGGAAATCGAACTATAATGAAGTTTTACCCATTTTGATACAAATAATCAAACTAAGAGTTTTGAAATTAAACAAGATGAGCATAATCATTAAAGCTTTCACAATGCTTATTGTGACTAGAAAAAATTGTTTTAAGCCTTAACTCCACATTGGAAAGGTTGGAAATCGAACTATAATGATGACTTACCCATTTTGATACAAATAATCAAACTAAGAGTTTTGAAAGTAAACAAGCCGAGTATAATCATTAAAGCTTTCACAAAGCTTATTGTGACTAGAAATAGTTGTTTTAAGCCTTAACTTCACATTGAAAAGGTTGGAAATCGAACTATAATGAAGTTTTACCCATTTTGATACAAATAATCAAACTAGGAGTTTTGAAAGAAAACAAGATGAGCATAATCATTAAAGCTTTCACAAAGCTTATTGTGACTAGAAATAGTTGTTTTAAGCCTTAACTTCACATTGGAAAGGTTGGAAATCGAACTATAATGAAGTTTTACCCATTTTGATACAAATAATCAAACTAAGAGTTTCGAAAGTAAACAAGATGGGCATAATCATTAAAGCTTTCACAAAGCTTATTGTGACTAGAAATAGTTGTTTTAAGCCTTAACTTCATATTGGAAACGTGGGAAATCGAACTATAATGAAGTTTTACCCATTTTGATATAAATAATCAAACTAAGAGTTTTGAAAGTAAAAAAGGCTAGTATAATCATTAAAGCTTTCACAAAGCTTATTGTGACTAGAAATCGTTGTTTTAAGCCTTAACTTCACATTGAAAACGTGGGAAATCGAACTATAATGAAGTTTTACCCATTTTGACAGAAATAATCAAACTAAGAGTTTTGAAAGTAAACCAGCCGAGTATAATCATTAAAGCTTTCACAATGCTTATTGTGACTAGAAATAGTTGTTTTAAGCCTTAACTTCACAATGGAAAGGTTGGAAATCGAACTATAATAAAGTTTTGCCTATTTTGATACAAATAATCAAACTAAGAGTTTTCAAAGTAAAAAAGCCGAGCTTAATCATTAAAGCTTTGACAAAGCTTACTGTGACTAGAAATCGTTGTTTTAAGCCTAAACTTCACATTGGAAAGGTTGGAAATAGAACTATAATGAAGTTTTACGCATTTTGATACAAATAATCAAACTAAGAGTTTTGAAAGTAAACAAGCCGAGTATAATCATTAAAGCTTTCACAAAGCTTATTGTGACTAGAAATAATTGTTTTAAGCCTTAACTCCACATTGGAAAGGTTCGAAATCGAACTAAAATTATGACTTACCCATTTTGATACAAATAATCAAACTAAGAGTTTTGAAAGTAAACAAGCCGAGTATAATCATTAAAGCTTTCACAAAGCTTATTGTGACTAGAAATAGTTGTTTTAAGCCTTAACTTCATATTGGAAAGGTTGGAAATCGAACTATAATGAAGTCTTACTCATTTTGATACAAATAATCAAACTAAGAGTTTTCAAAGTAAACAAGCCGAGCTTAATCATTAAAGATTTGACAAAGCTAATTGTGACTAGAAATCGTTGTTTTAAGCCTTAACTTCGTATTGGAAAGGTTGGAAATCGAACTATAATGAAGTTTTTCCCATTTTGATATAAATAATCAAACTAAGAGTTTTGAAAGTAAACAAGATGAGCATAATCATTAAAGCTTTCACAAAGCTTATTGTGACTAGAAATAATTGTTTTAAGCCTTAACTTCACATTGGAAACGTTGAAAATCGAACTATAATGATGTTTTACCCATTTTGATACAAATAATGAAACTAAGAGTTTTGAAAGTAAACAAGATGAGCATAATCATTAAAGCTTTCACTAAGCTTATTTTGACTAGAAATAGTTGTTTCAAGCCTTAACTTCACGTTGAAAACGTAGGAAATCGAACTATAATGAAGTTGTACCCATTTTGACATAAATAATCAAACTAAGAGTTTTGAAAGTAAACAAGCCGAGTATAATCATTAAAGCATTCACAATGCTTATGGTGACTAGAAATAGTTGTTTTAAGCCTTAACTTCACATTGAAAACGTGGGAAATCGAACTATAATGAAGTTTTAACTATTTTGACATAAATAATCAAACTAAGAGTTTTGAAAGTAAACAAGCCGAGTATAATCATTAAAGCTTTCACAAAACTTATTGTGACTAGAAATAGTTGTTTTAAGCCTTAACTTCACATTGGAAAGGTTGGAAATCGAACTATAATGAAGTTTTACCCATTTTTATACAAATAATCAAACTAAGAGTTTTGAAAGTAAACAAGCCGAGCATAATCATTAAAGCTTTCACAAAGCTTATTGTGACTAGAAATAGTTGTTTTAAGCCTTAACTTCACATTGGAAAGGTTGGAAATCGAACTCTAATGAAGTCTTACCCATTTTGATACAAATAATCAAACTAAGGGTTTTGAAAGTAAACAAGTCGAGTATAATCATTAAAGCTTTCACAAAGCTTATTGTGACTAGAAATAGTTGTTTTAAGCCATAACTTCACATTGGAAAGGTTGGAAATCAAACTATAATGAAGTTTCACCCATTTTGATACAAATAATCAAACTAAGAGTTTTGAAAGTAAACAAGATGAGCATAATCATTAAAGCTTTCACAAAGCTTATTGTGACTAGAAATAGTTGTTTTAAGCCTTAACTTCACATTGGAAAGGTTGGAAATCGAACTATAATGAAGTTTTACCTATTTTGATACAAATAATCAAACTAAGAGTTTTGAAATTAAACAAGATGAGCATAATCATTAAAGCTTTCACAAAGCTTATTGTGACTAGAAATAGTTTTTTTAAGCCTTAACTTCACATTGAAAAGGTTGGAAATCGAACTATAATGAAGTCTTACCCATTTTGATACAAATAATCAAACTAAGAGTTTTCAAAGTAAACAAGCCGTGCTTAATCATTAAAGCTTTGACAAAGCTTATTGTGACTAGAAATCGTTGTTTTAAGCCTTAACTTCGTATTGGAAAGGTTGGAAATCGAACTATAATGAAGTTTTACCCATTTTGATACAAATAATCAAACTAAGAGTTTTGAAAGTAAAAAAGATGAGCATAATCATTAAAGCTTTCACAATGCTTATTGTGACTAGAAATAATTGTTTTAAGCCTTAACTTCACATTGGAAACGTTGAAAATCGAACTATAATGATGTTTTACCCATTTTGATACAAATAATGATACTAAGAGTTTTGAAAGCAAACAAGATGAGCATAATCATTAAAACTTTCACAAAGCTTATTTTGACTAGAAATAGTTGTTTTAAGCCTTAACTTCTGGTTGAAAACGTAGGAAATCGAACTATAATGAAGTTGTACCCATTTTGACATAAATAATCAAACTAAGAGTTTTGAAAGTAAAAAAGCCGAGTATAATCATTAAAGCTTTCACAAAGCTTATTGTGACTAGAAATAGTTGTTTTAAGCCTTAACTTCACATTGGAAAAGTTGGAAATCGAACTATAATGAAGTTTTACCCATTTTGATACAAATAATCAAACTAAGAATTTTGAAAGTAAACAAGATGAGCATAATCATTAAAGCTTTCACAAAGCTTATTGTGACTAGAAATAGTTGTTTTAAGCCTTAACTTCACATTGGAAACGTGGGAAATCGAACTATAATGAAGTTTTACCCATTTTGACATAAATAATCAAACTAAGAGTTTTGAAAGTAAACAAGCCGAGTATAATCATTAAAGCTTTCACAAAGCTTATTGTGACTAGAAATAGTTGTTTTAAGCCTTAACTTCACATTGGAAAGGTTGGAAATCGAACTATAATGAAGTTTTACCCATTTTGATACAAATAATCAAACTAAGAGTTTTGAAAGTAAACAAGCCGAGTATAATTATTAAAGCTTTCACGAAGCATATTGTGACTAGAAATAGTTGTTTTAAGCCTTAACTTCACATTGAAAACGTGGGAAATCGAACTATAATAAAGTTTTACCCATATTGACATAAATAATCAAACTAAGAGTTTTGAAAGTAAACAAGCCGAGTATAATCATTAAAGCTTTCACAAAGCTTATTGTGACAAGAAATAGTTGTTTTAAGCCTTAACTTCACATTGAAAACGTGGGAAATCGAACTATAATAAAGTTTTACCCATATTGACATAAATAATCAAACTAAGAGTTTTGAAAGTAAACAAGCCTAGTATAATCATTAAAGCTTTCACAAAGCTTATTGTGACTAGAAATAATTATTTTAAGCGTTAACTTCACCTTGAAAATGTGGGAAATCGAACTATAATGAAGTTTTACCCATTTTGACTTAAATAATCAAACTATGAGTTTTGAAAGTAAACAAGATGAGCATAATCATTAAAGCTTTCACAAAGCTTATTGTGACTAGAAATAGTTGTTTTAAGCCTTAACTTCACATTGAAAACGTAGGAAATCGAACTATAATGAAGTTTTACCCATTTTGACATAAATAATCAAACTAAGAGTTTTGAAAGTAAAAAAGCCGAGTATAATTATTAAAGCTTTCACAAAGCTTATTGTGACTAGAAATAGTTGTTTTAAGCATTAACTTCACATTGGAAAGGTTGGAAATCGAACTATAATGAAGTTTTACCCATTTTGATACAAATAATCAAACTAAGAATTTTGAAAGTAAACAAGATGAGCATAATCATTAAAGCTTTCACAAAGCTTATTGTGACTAGAAATAGTTGTTTTGAGCCTTAACTTCACATTGGAAACGTGGGAAATCGAACTATAATGAAGTTTTACCCATTTTGACATAAATAATCAAACTAAGAGTTTTGAAAGTAAACAAGCCGAGTATAATCATTAAAGCTTTCACAAAGCTTATTGTGACTAGAAATAGTTGTTTTCAACCTGAACTTCACATTGGAAAGGTTGGAAATCTAACTATAATGAAGTCTTACCCATTTCGATACAAATAATCAAACTAAGAGTTTTGAAAGTAAACAAGTCGAGTATAATCATTAAAGCTTTCACAAAGCTTATTGTGACTACTACAAATAGTTGTTTTAAGCCTTAACTTCACATTGGAAAGGCTGAAAATCGAACTATAATGAAGTTTTACCCATTTTGATACAAATAATCAAACTAAGAGTTTTAAAAGTAAACAAGCCGAGTATAATTATTAAAGCTTTCACGAAGCATATTGTGACTAGAAATAGTTGTTTTAAGCCTTAACATCACATTGAAAACATGGGAAATCGAACTATAATAAAGTTTTACCCATATTGACATAAATAATCAAACTAGGAGTTTTGAAAGTAAACAAGCCGAGTATAATCATTAAAGCTTTCACAAGGCTTATTGTGACTAGAAATAGTTGTTTTAAGCCTTAACTTCACATTGGAAAGGTTGGAAATCGAACTATAATGAAGTTTTACCCATTTTGATACAAATAATCAAACTAAGAGTTTTGAAATTAAACAAGATGAGCATAATCATTAAAGCTTTCACAAAGCTTATTGTGACTAGAAATAGTTGTTTTAAGCCTTAACTTCACATTGGAAAGGTTGGAAATCGAACTATAATGAAGTTTTACCCATTTTGATACAAATAATCAAACTAAGAGTTTTGAAAGTAAACAAGCCGAGTATAATTATTAAAGCTTTCACGAAGCATATTGTGACTAGAAATAGTTGTTTTAAGCCTTAACTTCACATTGAAAACGTGGGAAATCGAACTATAATAAAGTTTTAACAATTTTGACATAAATAATCAAACTAGGAGTTTTGAAAGTAAACAAGCCGAGTATAATCATTAAAGCTTTCACAAGGCTTATTGTGACTAGAAATAGTTGTTTTAAGCCGTAACTTCACATTGGAAAGGTTGGAAATCAAACTATAATGAAGTTTTACCCATTTTGATACAAATAATCGAACTAAGAGTTTTGAAATTAAACAAGATGAGCATAATCATTAAAGCTTTCACAAAGCTTATTGCGACTAGAAATAGTTGTTTTAAGCCTTAACTTCACATTGGAAAGGTTGGAAATCGAACTCTAATGAAGTTTTACCCATTTTGATACAAATAATGAAACTAAGAGTTTTGAAAGCAAACAAGATGAGCATAATCATTAAAACTTTCACAAAGCTTATTTTGACTAGAAATTGTTGTTTTAAGCCTTAACTTCACGTTGACAACGTAGGAAATCGAACTATAATGAAGTTGTACCCATTTTGACATAAATAATCAAACTAAGAGTTTTGAAAGTAAACAAGCCGAGTATAATCATTAAAGCTTTCACAAAGCTTATTGTGACTAGAAATAGTTGTTTTAAGCCTTAACTTCACATTGGAAAGGTTGGAAATGGAACTATAATGAAGTTTTACCTATTTTGATACAAATAATCAAACTAAGAGTTTTCAAAGTAAAAAAGCCGAGCTTAATCATTAAAGCTTTGACAAAGCTTATTGTGACTAGAAATCGTTGCTTTAAGCCTTAACTTCACATTGGAAAGGTTGGAAATCGAACTATAATGAAGTTTTACCCATTTTGATACAAGTAATCAAACTAAGAGTTTTGAAAGTAAACAAGCCGAATATAATCATTAAAGCTTTCACAATGCTTATTGTGACTAGAAAAAATTGTTTTAAGCCTTAACTCCACATTGGAAAGGTTGGAAATCGAACTATAATGATGACTTACCCATTTTGATACAAATAATCAAACTAAGAGTTTTGAAAGTAAACAAGCCGAGTATAATCATTAAAGCTTTCACAAAGCTTATTGTGACTAGAAATAGTTGTTTTAAGCCTTAACTTCACATTGGAAAGGTTGGAAATCGAACTATAATGAAGTCTTACCCATTTTGATACAAATAATCAAACTAAGAGTTTTCAAAGTAAACAAGCCGAGCTTAATCATTAAAGCTTTGACAAAGCTTATTGTGACTAGAAATCGTTGTTTTAAGCCTTAACTTCGTATTGGAAAGGTTGGAAATCGAACTATAATGAAGTTTTACCCATTTTGATACAAATAATCAAACTAAGAGTTTTGGAAGTAAACAAGATGAGCATAATCATTAAAGCTTTCACAAAGCTTATTGTGACTAGAAATAATAGTTTTAAGCCTTAACTTCACATTGGAAACGTTGAAAATCGAACTATAATGATGTTTTACCCATTTTGATACAAATAATGAAACTAAGAGTTATGAAAGCAAACAAGATGAGCATAATCATTAAAACTTTCACAAAGCTTATTTTGACTAGAAATAGTTGTTTTAAGCCATAACTTCACGTCGAAAACGTAGGAAATCGAACTATAATGAAGTTGTACTTATTTTGACATAAATAATCAAACTAAGAGTCTTAAAAGTAAACAAGCCGAGTATAATTATTAAAGCTTTCACAAAGCTTATTGTGACTAGAAATAGTTGTTTTATGCCTTAACTTCACATTGAAAACGTGGGAAATCGAACTATAATGAAGTTTTAACCATTTTGACATAAATTATCAAACTAAGAGTTTTGAAAGTAAACAAGCCGAGTATAATCATTAAAGCTTTCACAAAGCTTATTGTGACTAGAAATAGTTGTTTTAAGCCTTAACTTCACATTGGAAAGGTTGGAAATCGAACTATAATGAAGTTTTACCCATTTTGATACAAATAATCAAACTAAGAGTTTTGAAATTAAACAAGATGAGCATAATCATTAAAGCTTTCACAAAGCTTATTGTGACTAGAAATAGTTGTTTTAAGCCTTAACTTCACATTGGAAAGGTTGGAAATCGAACTCTAATGAAGTCTTACCTATTTTGATACAAATAATCAAACTAAGAGTTTTGAAAGTAAACAAGTCGAGTATAATCATTAAAGCTTTCACAAAGCTTATTGTGACTAGAAATAGTTGTTTTATGCCTTAACTTCACATTGAAAAGGTTGGAAATCGAACTATAATGAAGTTTTACCCATTTTGATACAAATAATCAAACTAAGAGTTTTGAAAGTAAACAAGATGAGCATAATCATTAAAGCTTTCACAAAGCTTATTGTGACTAGAAATAGTTGTTTTAAGCCTTAACTTCACATCTGAAAGGTTGGAAATCGAACTATAATGAAGTTTTACCCATTTTGATACAAATAATCAAACTAAGAGTTTTGAAAGTTAACAAGATTAGCGTAATCATTAAAGCTTTCACAAAGCTTATTGTGACTAGAAATAGTTGTTTTAAGCCTTAACTTCACATTGGAAACGTGGGAAATCGAACTATAATGAAGTTTTACCCATTTTGATACAAATAATTAAACTAAGAGTTTTGAAAGTAAACAAGCCGAGTATAATTATTAAAGCTTTCACGAAGCATATTGTGACTAGAAATAGTTGTTTTAAGCCTTAACTTCACATTGAAAACGTGGGAAATCGAACTATAATAAAGTTTTAACAATTTTGACATAAATAATCAAACTAGAGAGTTTGAAAGTAAACAAGCCGAGTATAATCATTAAAGCTTTCACAAGGCTTATTGTGACTAGAAATAGTTGTTTTAAGCCTTAACTTCACATTGGAAAGGTTGGAAATCGAACTATAATGAAGTTTTACCCATTTTGATACAAATAATCAAACTAAGAGTTTTGAAATTAAACAAGATGAGCATAATCATTAAAGCTTTCACAATGCTTATTGTGACTAGAAAAAATTGTTTTAAGCCTTAACTCCACATTGGAAAGGTTGGAAATCGAACTATAATGATGACTTACCCATTTTGATACAAATAATCAAACTAAGAGTTTTGAAAGTAAACAAGCCGAGTATAATCATTAAAGCTTTCACAAAGCTTATTGTGACTAGAAATAGTTGTTTTAAGCCTTAACTTCACATTGGAAAGGTTGGAAATCGAACTATAATGAAGTTTTACCCATTTTGATACAAATAATCAAACTAAGAGTTTTGAAAGAAAACAAGATGAGCATAATCATTAAAGCTTTCACAAAGCTTATTGTGACTAGAAATAGTTGTTTTAAGCCTTAACTTCACATTGGAAAGGTTGGAAATCGAACTATAATGAAGTTTTACCCATTTTGATACAAATAATCAAACTAAGAGTTTCGAAAGTAAACAAGATGGGCATAATCATTAAAGCTTTCACAAAGCTTATTGTGACTAGAAATAGTTGTTTTAAGCCTTAACTTCATATTGGAAACGTGGGAAATCGAACTATAATGAAGTTTTACCCATTTTGATATAAATAATCAAACTAAGAGTTTTGAAAGTAAAAAAGGCTAGTATAATCATTAAAGCTTTCACAAAGCTTATTGTGACTAGAAATCGTTGTTTTAAGCCTTAACTTCACATTGAAAACGTGGGAAATCGAACTATAATGAAGTTTTACCCATTTTGACAGATGTAAATAATCAAACTAAGAGTTTTGAAAGTAAACCAGCCGAGTATAATCATTAAAGCTTTCACAATGCTTATTGTGACTAGAAATAGTTGTTTTAAGCCTTAACTTCACAATGGAAAGGTTGGAAATCGAACTATAATAAAGTTTTGCCTATTTTGATACAAATAATCAAACTAAGAGTTTTCAAAGTAAAAAAGCCGAGCTTAATCATTAAAGCTTTGACAAAGCTTACTGTGACTAGAAATCGTTGTTTTAAGCCTAAACTTCACATTGGAAAGGTTGGAAATAGAACTATAATGAAGTTTTACGCATTTTGATACAAATAATCAAACTAAGAGTTTTGAAAGTAAACAAGCCGAGTATAATCATTAAAGCTTTCACAAAGCTTATTGTGACTAGAAATAATTGTTTTAAGCCTTAACTCCACATTGGAAAGGTTCGAAATCGAACTAAAATTATGACTTACCCATTTTGATACAAATAATCAAACTAAGAGTTTTGAAAGTAAACAAGCCGAGTATAATCATTAAAGCTTTCACAAAGCTTATTGTGACTAGAAATAGTTGTTTTAAGCCTTAACTTCATATTGGAAAGGTTGGAAATCGAACTATAATGAAGTCTTACTCATTTTGATACAAATAATCAAACTAAGAGTTTTCAAAGTAAACAAGCCGAGCTTAATCATTAAAGATTTGACAAAGCTAATTGTGACTAGAAATCGTTGTTTTAAGCCTTAACTTCGTATTGGAAAGGTTGGAAATCGAACTATAATGAAGTTTTTCCCATTTTGATATAAATAATCAAACTAAGAGTTTTGAAAGTAAACAAGATGAGCATAATCATTAAAGCTTTCACAAAGCTTATTGTGACTAGAAATAATTGTTTTAAGCCTTAACTTCACATTGGAAACGTTGAAAATCGAACTATAATGATGTTTTACCCATTTTGATACAAATAATGAAACTAAGAGTTTTGAAAGTAAACAAGATGAGCATAATCATTAAAGCTTTCACTAAGCTTATTTTGACTAGAAATAGTTGTTTCAAGCATTAACTTCACGTTGAAAACGTAGGAAATCGAACTATAATGAAGTTGTACCCATTTTGACATAAATAATCAAACTAAGAGTTTTGAAAGTAAACAAGCCGAGTATAATCATTAAAGCATTCACAATGCTTATGGTGACTAGAAATAGTTGTTTTAAGCCTTAACTTCACATTGAAAACGTGGGAAATCGAACTATAATGAAGTTTTAACTATTTTGACATAAATAATCAAACTAAGAGTTTTGAAAGTAAACAAGCCGAGTATAATCATTAAAGCTTTCACAAAACTTATTGTGACTAGAAATAGTTGTTTTAAGCCTTAACTTCACATTGGAAAGGTTGGAAATCGAACTATAATGAAGTTTTACCCATTTTTATACAAATAATCAAACTAAGAGTTTTGAAAGTAAACAAGCCGAGCATAATCATTAAAGCTTTCACAAAGCTTATTGTGACTAGAAATAGTTGTTTTAAGCCTTAACTTCACATTGGAAAGGTTGGAAATCGAACTCTAATGAAGTCTTACCCATTTTGATACAAATAATCAAACTAAGGGTTTTGAAAGTAAACAAGTCGAGTATAATCATTAAAGCTTTCACAAAGCTTATTGTGACTAGAAATAGTTGTTTTAAGCCATAACTTCACATTGGAAAGGTTGGAAATCAAACTATAATGAAGTTTCACCCATTTTGATACAAATAATCAAACTAAGAGTTTTGAAAGTAAACAAGATGAGCATAATCATTAAAGCTTTCACAAAGCTTATTGTGACTAGAAATAGTTGTTTTAAGCCTTAACTTCACATTGGAAAGGTTGGAAATCGAACTATAATGAAGTTTTACCTATTTTGATACAAATAATCAAACTAAGAGTTTTGAAATTAAACAAGATGAGCATAATCATTAAAGCTTTCACAAAGCTTATTGTGACTAGAAATAGTTTTTTTAAGCCTTAACTTCACATTGAAAAGGTTGGAAATCGAACTATAATGAAGTCTTACCCATTTTGATACAAATAATCAAACTAAGAGTTTTCAAAGTAAACAAGCCGTGCTTAATCATTAAAGCTTTGACAAAGCTTATTGTGACTAGAAATCGTTGTTTTAAGCCTTAACTTCGTATTGGAAAGGTTGGAAATCGAACTATAATGAAGTTTTACCCATTTTGATACAAATAATCAAACTAAGAGTTTTGAAAGTAAAAAAGATGAGCATAATCATTAAAGCTTTCACAATGCTTATTGTGACTAGAAATAATTGTTTTAAGCCTTAACTTCACATTGGAAACGTTGAAAATCGAACTATAGTGATGTTTTACCCATTTTGATACAAATAATGATACTAAGAGTTTTGAAAGCAAACAAGATGAGCATAATCATTAAAACTTTCACAAAGCTTATTTTGACTAGAAATAGTTGTTTTAAGCCTTAACTTCTGGTTGAAAACGTAGGAAATCGAACTATAATGAAGTTGTACCCATTTTGACATAAATAATCAAACTAAGAGTTTTGAAAGTAAAAAAGCCGAGTATAATCATTAAAGCTTTCACAAAGCTTATTGTGACTAGAAATAGTTGTTTTAAGCCTTAACTTCACATTGGAAAAGTTGGAAATCGAACTATAATGAAGTTTTACCCATTTTGATACAAATAATCAAACTAAGAATTTTGAAAGTAAACAAGATGAGCATAATCATTAAAGCTTTCACAAAGCTTATTGTGACTAGAAATAGTTGTTTTAAGCCTTAACTTCACATTGGAAACGTGGGAAATCGAACTATAATGAAGTTTTACCCATTTTGACATAAATAATCAAACTAAGAGTTTTGAAAGTAAACAAGCCGAGTATAATCATTAAAGCTTTCACAAAGCTTATTGTGACTAGAAATAGTTGTTTTAAGCCTTAACTTCACATTGGAAAGGTTGGAAATCGAACTATAATGAAGTTTTACCCATTTTGATACAAATAATCAAACTAAGAGTTTTGAAAAGTAAACAAGCCGAGTATAATTATTAAAGCTTTCACGAAGCATATTGTGACTAGAAATAGTTGTTTTAAGCCTTAACTTCACATTGAAAACGTGGGAAATCGAACTATAATAAAGTTTTACCCATATTGACATAAATAATCAAACTAAGAGTTTTGAAAGTAAACAAGCCGAGTATAATCATTAAAGCTTTCACAAAGCTTATTGTGACAAGAAATAGTTGTTTTAAGCCTTAACTTCACATTGAAAACGTGGGAAATCGAACTATAATAAAGTTTTACCCATATTGACATAAATAATCAAACTAAGAGTTTTGAAAGTAAACAAGCCTAGTATAATCATTAAAGCTTTCACAAAGCTTATTGTGACTAGAAATAATTATTTTAAGCGTTAACTTCACCTTGAAAATGTGGGAAATCGAACTATAATGAAGTTTTACCCATTTTGACTTAAATAATCAAACTATGAGTTTTGAAAGTAAACAAGATGAGCATAATCATTAAAGCTTTCACAAAGCTTATTGTGACTAGAAATAGTTGTTTTAAGCCTTAACTTCACATTGAAAACGTAGGAAATCGAACTATAATGAAGTTTTACCCATTTTGACATAAATAATCAAACTAAGAGTTTTGAAAGTAAAAAAGCCGAGTATAATTATTAAAGCTTTCACAAAGCTTATTGTGACTAGAAATAGTTGTTTTAAGCATTAACTTCACATTGGAAAGGTTGGAAATCGAACTATAATGAAGTTTTACCCATTTTGATACAAATAATCAAACTAAGAATTTTGAAAGTAAACAAGATGAGCATAATCATTAAAGCTTTCACAAAGCTTATTGTGACTAGAAATAGTTGTTTTGAGCCTTAACTTCACATTGGAAACGTGGGAAATCGAACTATAATGAAGTTTTACCCATTTTGACATAAATAATCAAACTAAGAGTTTTGAAAGTAAACAAGCCGAGTATAATCATTAAAGCTTTCACAAAGCTTATTGTGACTAGAAATAGTTGTTTTCAACCTGAACTTCACATTGGAAAGGTTGGAAATCTAACTATAATGAAGTCTTACCCATTTCGATACAAATAATCAAACTAAGAGTTTTGAAAGTAAACAAGTCGAGTATAATCATTAAAGCTTTCACAAAGCTTATTGTGACTACAAATAGTTGTTTTAAGCCTTAACTTCACATTGGAAAGGCTGAAAATCGAACTATAATGAAGTTTTACCCATTTTGATACAAATAATCAAACTAAGAGTTTTAAAAGTAAACAAGCCGAGTATAATTATTAAAGCTTTCACGAAGCATATTGTGACTAGAAATAGTTGTTTTAAGCCTTAACATCACATTGAAAACATGGGAAATCGAACTATAATAAAGTTTTACCCATATTGACATAAATAATCAAACTAGGAGTTTTGAAAGTAAACAAGCCGAGTATAATCATTAAAGCTTTCACAAGGCTTATTGTGACTAGAAATAGTTGTTTTAAGCCTTAACTTCACATTGGAAAGGTTGGAAATCGAACTATAATGAAGTTTTACCCATTTTGATACAAATAATCAAACTAAGAGTTTTGAAATTAAACAAGATGAGCATAATCATTAAAGCTTTCACAAAGCTTATTGTGACTAGAAATAGTTGTTTTAAGCCTTAACTTCACATTGGAAAGGTTGGAAATCGAACTCTAATGAAGTCTTACCTATTTTGATACAAATAATCAAACTAAGAGTTTTGAAAGTAAACAAGTCGAGTATAATCATTAAAGCTTTCACAAAGCTTATTGTGACTAGAAATAGTTGTTTTATGCCTTAACTTCACATTGAAAAGGTTGGAAATCGAACTATAATGAAGTTTTACCCATTTTGATACAAATAATCAAACTAAGAGTTTTGAAAGTAAACAAGATGAGCATAATCATTAAAGCTTTCACAAAGCTTATTGTGACTAGAAATAGTTGTTTTAAGCCTTAACTTCACATCTGAAAGGTTGGAAATCGAACTATAATGAAGTTTTACCCATTTTGATACAAATAATCAAACTAAGAGTTTTGAAAGTAAACAAGATTAGCGTAATCATTAAAGCTTTCACAAAGCTTATTGTGACTAGAAATAGTTGTTTTAAGCCTTAACTTCACATTGGAAACGTGGGAAATCGAACTATAATGAAGTTTTACCCATTTTGACATAAATAATCAAACTAAGAGTTTTGAAAGTAAACAAGCCGAGTATAATCATTAAAGCTTTCACAAAGCTTATTGTGACTAGAAATAGTTGTTTTAAGCCTTAACTTCACATTGAAAACGTGGGAAATCGAACTATAATAAAGTTTTACCCATTTTGACATAAATAATCAAACTAAGAGTTTTGAAAGTAAACAAGCCGAGTATAATCATTAAAGCTTTCACAAAGCTTATTGTGACTAGAAATAGTTGTTTTAAGCCTTAACTTCACATTGGAAAGGTTGGAAGTCGAACTATAATGAAGTTTTACCCATTTTGATACAAATAATCAAACTAAGAGTTTTGAAAGTAAACAAGCCGAGTATAATTATTAAAGCTTTCACGAAGCATATTGTGACTAGAAATAGTTGTTTTAAGCCTTAACTTCACATTGAAAACGTGGGAAATCGAACTATAATAAAGTTTTACCCATATTGACATATATAATCAAACTAAGAGTTTTGAAAGTAAACAAGCCGAGTATAATCATTAAAGCTTTCACAAAGCTTATTGTGACTAGAAATAATTATTTTAAGCCTTAACTTCACCTTGAAAATGTGGGAAATCGAACTATAATGAAGTTTTACCCATTTGGACTTAAATAATCAAACTAAGAGTTTTGAAAGTAAACAAGATGAGCATAATCATTAAAGCTTTCACGAAGCTTATTGTGACTAGAAATAGTTGTTTTAAGACTCAACTTCACATTGGAAAGGTTGGAAATCGAACTATAATGAAGTCTTACCCTTTTTGATACAAATAATCAAACTAAGAGTTTTCAAAGTAAACAAGCCGAGCTTAATCATTAAAGCTTTGACAAAGCTTATTGTGACTAGAAATCGTTGTTTTAAGCCTTAACTTCACATTGGAAAGGTTGGAAATCGAACTATAATGAAGTTTTACCCATTTTGATACAAATAATCAAACTAAGAGTTTTGAAAGTAAACAAGCCGAGTATAATCATTAAAGCTTTCACAAAGCTTATTGTGACTAGAAATAGTTGTTTTAAGCCTTAACTTCACATTGGAAAGGTTGGAAATCGAACTATAATGATGTCTTACCCATTTTGATACAAATAATCAAACTAAGAGTGTTGAAAGTAAACAAGCTGAGTATAATCATTAAAGCTTTCACAAAGCTTATTGTGACTAGAAATAATTTTTTTAAGCCTTAACTTCACATTGGAAAGGTTGGAAATCGAACTATAATGAAGTCTTACCCATTTTGATACAAATAATCAAACTAAGAGTTTTCAAAGTAAACAAGCCGAGCTTAATCATTAAAGCTTTGACAAAGCCTATTGTGACTAGAAATCGTTGTTTTAAGCCTTAACTTTACATTGGAAAGGTTGGAAATCGAACTATAATGAAGTTTTACCCATTTTGACACAAATAATCAAACTAAGAGTTTTGAAAGTAAACAAGATGAGCATAATCATTAAAGTTTTCGCAAAGCTTATTGTGACTAGAAATAATTGTTTTAAGCCTTAACTTCACATTGGAAACGTTGAAAATCGAACTATAATGAAGTTTTACCCATTTTGATACAAATAATGAAACTAAAAGTTTTGAAAGTAAACAAGATGGGCATAATCATTAAAGCTTTCACAAAGCTTATTGTGACTAGAAATAGTTGTTTTAAGCCTTAACTTCACGTTGAAAACGTAGGAAATCGAACTATAATGAAGTTTTACCCATTTTGACATAAATAATCAAACTAAGAGTTTTGAAAGTAAACAAGCCGAGTATAATCATTAAAGCTTTCACAAAGCTTATTGTGACAAGAAATAGTTGTTTTAAGCCTTAACTTCACATTAAAAACGTGGGAAATCGAACTATAATGAAGTGTTACCCATTTTGACAAAAATAATCAAACTAAGAGTTTTGAAAGTAATCAAGCCGAGTATAATCATTAAATCTTTCACAAAGCTTATTGTGACTAGAAATAGTTGTTTTAAGCCTTAAATTCACATTGAAAACATGGGAAATCGAACTATAATAAAGTTTTACCCATTTTGACATAAATAATCAAACTAGGAGTTTTGAAAGTAAACAAGCCGAGTATAATCATTAAAGCTTTCACAAGGCTTATTGTGACTAGAAATAGTTGTTTTAAGCCTTAACTTCACATTGAAAATGTTGGAAATCGAACTATAATAAAGTTTTACCCATTTTGACATAAATAATCAAACTAAGAGTTTTGAAAGTAAACAAGCCGAGTATAATCATTAAAGCTTTCACAAAGCTTATTGTGACTAGAAATAGTTGTTTTAAGCCTTAACTTCACATTGGAAAGGCTGGAAATCGAACTATAATGAAGTTTTACCCATTTTGATACAAATAATCAAACTAAGAGTTTTAAAAGTAAACAAGCCGAGTATAATTATTAAAGCTTTCACGAAGCATATTGTGACTAGAAATAGTTGTTTTAAGCCTTAACTTCACATTGAAAACATTGGAAATCGAACTATAATAAAGTTTTACCCATTTTGACATAAATAATCAAACTAGGAGTTTTGAAAGTAAACAAGCCGAGTATAATCATTAAAGCTTTCACAAGGCTTATTGTGACTAGAAATAGTTGTTTTAAGCCTTAACTTCACATTGAAAACGTTGGAAATCGAACTATAATAAAGTTTTACCCATTTTGACATAAATAATCAAACTAAGAGTTTTGAAAGTAAACAAGCCGAGTATAATCATTAAAGCTTTCACAAAGCTTATTGTGACTAGAAATAGTTGTTTTAAGCCTTAACTTCACATTGGAAAGGTTGGAAATCGAACTATAATGAAGTTTTACCCATTTTGATACAAATAATCAAACTAAGAGTTTTGAAAGTAAACAAGCCGAGTATAATTATTAAAGCTTTCACGAAGCATATTGTGACTAGAAATAGTTGTTTTAAGCCTTAACTTCACATTGAAAACGTGGGAAATCGAACTATAATAAAGTTTTACCCATATTGACATAAATAATCAAACTAAGAGTTTTGAAAGTAAACAAGCCGAGTATAATCATTAAAGCTTTCACAAAGCTTATTGTGACTAGAAATAATTATTTTAAGCGTTAACTTCACCTTGAAAATGTGGGAAATCGAACTATAATGAAGTTTTACCCATTTTGACTTAAATAATCAAACTATGAGTTTTGAAAGTAAACAAGATGAGCATAATCATTAAAGCTTTCACAAAGCTTATTGTGACTAGAAATAGTTGTTTAAAGCCTTAACTTCACATTGAAAACGTAGGAAATCGAACTATAATGAAGTTTTACCCATTTTGACATAAATAATCAAACTAAGAGTTTTGAAAGTAAAAAAGCCGAGTATAATCATTAAAGCTTTCACAAAGCTTATTGTGACTAGAAATAATTTTTTTAAGCCTTAACTTCACATTGGAAAGGTTGGAAATCGAACTATAATGAAGTCTTACCCATTTTGAAACAAATAATCAAACTAAGAGTTTTCAAAGTAAACAAGCCGAGCTTAATCATTAAAGCTTTGACAAAGCCTATTGTGACTAGAAATCGTTGTTTTAAGCCTTAACTTTACATTGGAAAGGTTGGAAATCGAACTATAATGAAGTTTTACCCATTTTGACACAAATAATCAAACTAAGAGTTTTGAAAGTAAACAAGATGAGCATAATCATTAAAGTTTTCACAAAGCTTATTGTGACTAGAAATAATTGTTTTAAGCCTTAACTTCACATTGGAAACGTTGAAAATCGAACTATAATGAAGTTTTACCCATTTTGATACAAATAATGAAACTAAGAGTTTTGAAAGTAAACAAGATGGGCATAATCATTAAAGCTTTCACAAAGCTTATTGTGACTAGAAATAGTTGTTTTAAGCCTTAACTTCACGTTGAAAACGTAGGAAATCGAACTATAATGAAGTTTTACCCATTTTGACATAAACAATCAAACTAAGAGTTTTGAAAGTAAACAAGCCGAGTATAATCATTAAAGCTTTCACAAAGCTTATTGTGACAAGAAATAGTTGTTTTAAGCCTTAACTTCACATTAAAAACGTGGGAAATCGAACTATAATGAAGTGTTACCCATTTTGACAAAAATAATCAAACTAAGAGTTTTGAAAGTAATCAAGCCGAGTATAATCATTAAATCTTTCACAAAGCTTATTGTTACTAGAAATAGTTGTTTTAAGCCTTAACTTCACATTGGAAAGGTTGAAAATCGAACTATAATGAAATTTTACCCATTTTGATACAAATATCCAAACTAAGAGTTTTGAAAGTAAACAAGCTGAGTATAATCATTAAAGCTTTCACAAAGCTTATTGTGACTAGAAATAGTTGTTTTAAGCCTTAACTTCACCTTGAAAATGTGGGAAATCGAACTATAATGTAGTTTTACCCATTTTGACATAAATAATCAAACTAAGAGTTTTGAAAGTAAACAAGATGAGCATAATCATTAAAGCTTTTACAAAGCTTATTGTGACTAGAAATAGTTGTTTTAAGCCTTAACTTCACATTGAAAACGTAGGAAATCGAATTATAATGAAGTTTTACCCATTTTGACATAAATAATCAAACTAAGAGTTTTGAAAGTAAACAAGCCGAGTATAATCATTAAAGCTTTCACAAAGCTTATTGTGACTAGAAATAGTTGTTTTAAGCCTTAACTTCACATTGAAAACGTGGAAAATCGAACTATAATAAAGTTTTACCCATTTTGAAATAAATAATCAAACTAGGAGTTTTGAAAGTAAACAAACCGAGTATAATCATTAAAGCTTTCACAAGGCTTATTGTGACTAGAAATAGTTTTTTTAAGCCTTAACTTCACATTGGAAAGGTTGGTAATCGAACTATAATGAAGTTTTACCCATTTTGATACAAATAATCAAACTAAGAGTTTTGAAAGTAAACAAGCCGAGTATAATCATTAAAGCTTTCACAAAGCTTATTGTGACTAGAAATAGTTGTTTTCAACCTGAACTTCACATTGGAAAGGTTGGAAATCTAACTATAATGAAGTCTTACCCATTCTGATACAAATAATCAAACTAAGAGTTTTGAAAGTAAACAAGTCGAGTATAATCATTAAAGCTTTCACAAAGCTTATTGTGACTACAAATAGTTGTTTTAAGCCTTAACTTCACATTGGAAAGGCTGGAAATCGAACTATAATGAAGTTTTACCCATTTTGATACAAATAATCAAACTAAGAGTTTTAAAAGTAAACAAGCCGAGTATAATTATTAAAGCTTTCACGAAGCATATTGTGACTAGAAATAGTTGTTTTAAGCCTTAACATCACATTGAAAACATGGGAAATCGAACTATAATAAAGTTTTACCCATATTGACATAAATAATCAAACTAGGAGTTTTGAAAGTAAACAAGCCGAGTATAATCATTAAAGCTTTCACAAGGCTTATTGTGACTAGAAATAGTTGTTTTAAGCCTTAACTTCACATTGGAAAGGTTGGAAATCGAACTATAATGAAGTTTTACCCATTTTGATACAAATAATCAAACTAAGAGTTTTGAAATTAAACAAGATGAGCATAATCATTAAAGCTTTCACAAAGCTTATTGTGACTAGAAATAGTTGTTTTAAGCCTTAACTTCACATTGGAAAGGTTGGAAATCGAACTCTAATGAAGTCTTACCTATTTTGATACAAATAATCAAACTAAGAGTTTTGAAAGTAAACAAGTCGAGTATAATCATTAAAGCTTTCACAAAGCTTATTGTGACTAGAAATAGTTGTTTTATGCCTTAACTTCACATTGAAAAGGTTGGAAATCGAACTATAATGAAGTTTTACCCATTTTGATACAAATAATCAAACTAAGAGTTTTGAAAGTAAACAAGATGAGCATAATCATTAAAGCTTTCACAAAGCTTATTGTGACTAGAAATAGTTGTTTTAAGCCTTAACTTCACATCTCGAAAGGTTGGAAATCGAACTATAATGAAGTTTTACCCATTTTGATACAAATAATCAAACTAAGAGTTTTGAAAGTTAACAAGATTAGCGTAATCATTAAAGCTTTCACAAAGCTTATTGTGACTAGAAATAGTTGTTTTAAGCCTTAACTTCACATTGGAAACGTGGGAAATCGAACTATAATGAAGTTTTACCCATTTTGACATAAATAATCAAACTAAGAGTTTTGAAAGTAAACAAGCCGAGTATAATCATTAAAGCTTTCACAAAGCTTATTGTGACTAGAAATAGTTGTTTTAAGCCTTAACTTCACATTGAAAACGTTGGAAATCGAACTATAATAAAGTTTTACCCATTTTGACATAAATAATCAAACTAAGAGTTTTGAAAGTAAACAAGCCGAGTATAATCATTAAAGCTTTCACAAAGCTTATTGTGACTAGAAATAGTTGTTTTAAGCCTTAACTTCACATTGGAAAGGTTGGAAGTCGAACTATAATGAAGTTTTACCCATTTTGATACAAATAATCAAACTAAGAGTTTTGAAAGAAAACAAGCCGAGTATAATTATTAAAGCTTTCACGAAGCATATAGTGACTAGAAATAGTTGTTTTAAGCCTTAACTTCACATTGAAAACGTGGGAAATCGAACTATAATAAAGTTTTACCCATATTGACATATATAATCAAACTAAGAGTTTTGAAAGTAAACAAGCCGAGTATAATCATTAAAGCTTTCACAAAGCTTATTGTGACTAGAAATAATTATTTTAAGCCTTAACTTCACCTTGAAAATGTGGGAAATCGAACTATAATGAAGTTTTACCCATTTTGACTTAAATAATCAAACTAAGAGTTTTGAAAGTAAACAAGATGAGCATAATCATTAAAGCTTTCACGAAGCTTATTGTGACTAGAAATAGTTGTTTTAAGACTCAACTTCACATTGGAAAGGTTGGAAATCGAACTATAATGAAGTCTTACCCTTTTTGATACAAATAATCAAACTAAGAGTTTTCAAAGTAAACAAGCCGAGCTTAATCATTAAAGCTTTGACAAAGCTTATTGTGACTAGAAATCGTTGTTTTAAGCCTTAACTTCACATTGGAAAGGTTGGAAATCGAACTATAATGAAGTTTTACCCATTTTGATACAAATAATCAAACTAAGAGTTTTGAAAGTAAACAAGCCGAGTATAATCATTAAAGCTTTCACAAAGCTTATTGTGACTAGAAATAGTTGTTTTAAGCCTTAACTTCACATTGGAAAGGTTGGAAATCGAACTATAATGATGTCTTACCCATTTTGATACAAATAATCAAACTAAGAGTGTTGAAAGTAAACAAGCTGAGTATAATCATTAAAGCTTTCACAAAGCTTATTGTGACTAGAAATAATTTTTTTAAGCCTTAACTTCACATTGGAAAGGTTGGAAATCGAACTATAATGAAGTCTTACCCATTTTGATACAAATAATCAAACTAAGAGTTTTCAAAGTAAACAAGCCGAGCTTAATCATTAAAGCTTTGACAAAGCCTATTGTGACTAGAAATCGTTGTTTTAAGCCTTAACTTTACATTGGAAAGGTTGGAAATCGAACTATAATGAAGTTTTACCCATTTTGACACAAATAATCAAACTAAGAGTTTTGAAAGTAAACAAGATGAGCATAATCATTAAAGTTTTCACAAAGCTTATTGTGACTAGAAATAATTGTTTTAAGCCTTAACTTCACATTGGAAACGTTGAAAATCGAACTATAATGAAGTTTTACCCATTTTGATACAAATAATGAAACTAAGAGTTTTGAAAGTAAACAAGATGGGCATAATCATTAAAGCTTTCACAAAGCTTATTGTGACTAGAAATAGTTGTTTTAAGCCTTAACTTCACGTTGAAAACGTAGGAAATCGAACTATAATGAAGTTTTACCCATTTTGACATAAATAATCAAACTAAGAGTTTTGAAAGTAAACAAGCCGAGTATAATCATTAAAGCTTTCACAAAGCTTATTGTGACAAGAAATAGTTGTTTTAAGCCTTAACTTCACATTAAAAACGTGGGAAATCGAACTATAATGAAGTGTTACCCATTTTGACAAAAATAATCAAACTAAGAGTTTTGAAAGTAATCAAGCCGAGTATAATCATTAAATCTTTCACAAAGCTTATTGTTACTAGAAATAGTTGTTTTAAGCCTAAACTTCACATTGGAAAGGTTGAAAATCGAACTATAATGAAATTTTACCCATTTTGATACAAATATCCAAACTAAGAGTTTTGAAAGTAAACAAGCTGAGTATAATCATTAAAGCTTTCACAAAGCTTATTGTGACTAGAAATAGTTGTTTTAAGCCTTAACTTCACCTTGAAAATGTGGGAAATCGAACTATAATGTAGTTTTACCCATTTTGACATAAATAATCAAACTAAGAGTTTTGAAAGTAAACAAGATGAGCATAATCATTAAAGCTTTTACAAAGCTTATTGTGACTAGAAATAGTTGTTTTAAGCCTTAACTTCACATTGAAAACGTAGGAAATCGAATTATAATGAAGTTTTACCCATTTTGACATAAATAATCAAACTAAGAGTTTTGAAAATAAACAAGCCGAGTATAATCATTAAAGCTTTCACAAAGCTTATTGTGACTAGAAATAGTTGTTTTAAGCCTTAACTTCACATTGAAAACGTGGGAAATCGAACTATAATAAAGTTTTACCCATTTTGAAATAAATAATCAAACTAGGAGTTTTGAAAGTAAACAAACCGAGTATAATCATTAAAGCTTTCACAAGGCTTATTGTGACTAGAAATAGTTTTTTTAAGCCTTAACTTCACATTGGAAAGGTTGGTAATCGAACTATAATGAAGTTTTACCCATTTTGATACAAATAATCAAACTAAGAGTTTTGAAAGTAAACAAGCCGAGTATAATCATTAAAGCTTTCACAAAGCTTATTGTGACTAGAAATAGTTGTTTTAAGCCTTAACTGCACATTGGAGAGGTTAGAAATCGAACTATAATGATGTCTTACCCATTTTGATACAAATAATCAAACTAAGAGTTCTGAAAGTAAACAAGCCGAGTATAATCATTAAAGCTTTCACAAAGCTTATTGTGACTAGAAATAGTTGTTTTAAGCCTTAACTTCACCTTGGAAAGGTTGAAAATCGAACTACAATGAAGTTTTACCCATTTTGATACAAATAATGAAACTAAGAGTTTTCAAAGTAAACAAGATGAGCATAATCATTAAAGCTTTCACAAAGCTTATTGTGACTAGAAATAGTTGTTTTAAGCCTTAACTTTACATTGGAAACGTTGAAAATCGAACTACAACGAAGTTTTACCCATTTTGATAGAAATAATGAAACTAAGAGTTTTGAAAGTAAACAAGATGAGCATAATCATTAAAGCTTTCACAAAGCTTATTGTGACTAGAAATAGTTGTTTTAAGACTTAACTTCACGTTGAAAACGTGGGAAATCGAACTATAATGAAGTTTTACCCATTTTGACATAAATAATCAAACTAAGAGTTTTGAAAGTAAAAAAGCCGAGTATAATCATTAAAGCTTTTACAAAGCTTATTGTGACTAGAAATAGTTGTTTTAAGCCTTAACTTCACATTGGAAACGTTGGAAATCGAACTATAATGAAGTCTTACCCATTTTGATACAAATAATCAAACTAAGAGTTTTGAAAGTAAACAAGATGAGCATAATCATTAAAGCTTTCACAAAGCTTATTGTGACTAGAAATAGTTGTTTTAAGCCTTATCTTAACATTGAAAAGGTAGGAAATCGAACTATAATGAAGTTTTACCCATTTTGACATAAATAATCAAACTAAGAGTTTTCAAAGTAAACAAGCCGAGTCTAATTATTAAAGCTTCACAAAGCTTATTGTGACTATAAATAGTTGTTTTAAGCCTTAACTTCACATTGAAAATGTGGGAAATCGAACTATAATAAAGTTTTACCCATTTTGACATAAATAATCAAACTAAGAGTTTTGAAAGTAAACAAGCCGAGTATAATCATTAAAGCTTTAAGAAAGCTTATTGTGACTTGAAATAGTTGTTTTAAGCCTTAACTTCACCTTGAAAATGTGGTAAATCGAACTATAATGAAGTTTTACCCATTTTGACATAAATAATCAAACTAAGAGTTTTGAAAGTAAACAAGCTGAGTATAATCATTAAAGCTTTCACAAAGCTTATTGTGACTAGAAATAGTTGTTTTAAGCCTTAACTTCACATTGGAAAGGTTGGAAATCAAACTATAATGATGTTTTACCCATTTTGATACAAATAATCAAACTAAGAGTTTTGAAAGTAAACAAGATGAGCATAATCATTAAAGCTTTCACAAAGCTTATTGTGACAAGAAATAGTTGTTTTAAGCCTTAACTTCACATTGGAAACGTTGAAAATCGAACTATAATGAAGTTTTACCCATTTTGATACAAATAATGAAACTAAGAGTTTTGAAAGTAAACAAGATGGGCATAATCATTAAAGTTTTCACAAAGCTTAGTGTGACTAGAAATAGTTGTTTTAAGCCTTAACTTCACATTGGAAACGTTGAAAATCGAACAACAAAGAAGTTTTACCCATTTTGTGAGAAATAATGAAACTAAGAGTTTTGAAAGTAAACAAGATGAGCATAATCATTAAAGCTTTCACAAAGCTTATTGTGACTAGAAATAGTTGTTTTAAGCCTTAACTTCACCTTGAAAATGTGGTAAATCGAACTATAATGAAGTTTTACCCATTTTGACATAAATAATCAAACTAAGAGTTTTGAAAGTAAACAAGCCGAGTATAATCATTAAAGCTTTCACAAAGCTTATTGTGACTTGAAATAGTTGTTTTAAGCCTTAACTTCACCTTGAAAATGTGGGAAATCGAACTATAATGAAGTTTTACCCATTTTGACATAAATAATCAAACTAATTGTTTTGAAAGTAAACAAGGCGAGTATAATCATTAAAGCTTTCACAAAGCTTATTGTGATTAGAAATAGCTGTTTTAAGCCTTAACTTCACCTTGAAAATGTGGGAAATCGAACTATAATGAAGTTTTACCCATTTTGACGTAAATAATCAAACTAAGAGTTTTGAAAGTAAACAAGATGAGCATAATCATTAAAGCTTTCACAAAGCTTATTCTGACTAGAAATAGTTGTTTTAAGCCTTAACTTCACCTTGAAAATGTGGGAAATCGAACTATAATGAAGTTTTACCCATTTTGACATAAATAATCAAACTAAGAGTTTTGAAAGTAAACAAGGCGAGTATTATTATTAAAGCTTTCACAAAGCTTATTGTGACTAGAAATAGTTGTTTTAAGCCTTAACTTCACATTGGAAACGTTGAAAATCGAACTACAACGAAGTTTTACCCATTTTGATACAAATAATGAAACTAAGAATTTTGAAAGTAAACAAGATGAGCATAATCATTAAAGCTTTCACAAAGCTTATTGTGACTAGAAATAGCTGTTTTAAGCCTTAACTTCACGTTGAAAACGTGGGAAATCGAACTATAATAAAGTTTTACCCATTTTGACATAAATAATCAAACTAAGAGTTTTGAAAGTAAACAAGCCGAGTATAATCATTAAAGCTTTCGTAAAGCTTATTGTGACTAGAAATAGTTGTTTTAAGCCTTAACTTCACATTGGAAACGTTGGAAATCGAACTATAATGAAGTCTTACCCATTTTGATACATATAATCAAACTAAGAGTTTTGAAAGTAAACAAGATGAGCATAATCATTAAAGCTTTCACAAAGCTTATTGTGACTAGAAATAGTTGTTTTAAGCCTGAACTTCACATTGAAAACGTAGGAAATCGAACTATAATGAAGTTTTACCCATTTTGACATAAATAATAAAACTAAGAGTTTTGAAAGTAAACAAGCCGAGTATAATCATTAAAGCTTTCACAAAGCTTATTGTGACTAGAAATAGTTGTTTTAAGCCTTAACTTCACATTGGAAACGTTGAAAATCGAACTATAATGAAGTTTTACCCATTTTGATACAAATAATGAAACTAAGAGTTTTGAAAGTAAACAAGATGGGCATAATCATTAAAGTTTTCACAAAGCTTAGTGTGACTAGAAATAGTTGTTTTAAGCCTTAACTTCACATTGGAAACGTTGAAAATCGAACAACAAAGAAGTTTTACCCATTTTGACAGAAATAATGAAACTAAGAGTTTTGAAAGTAAACAAGATGAGCATAATCATTAAAGCTTTCACAAAGCTTATTGTGACTAGAAATAGTTGTTTTAAGCCTTAACTTCACCTTGAAAATGTGGTAAATCGAACTATAATGAAGTTTTACCCATTTTGACATAAATAATCAAACTAAGAGTTTTGAAAGTAAACAAGCCGAGTATAATCATTAAAGCTTTCACAAAGCTTATTGTGACTTGAAATAGTTGTTTTAAGCCTTAACTTCACCTTGAAAATGTGGGAAATCGAACTATAATGAAGTTTTACCCATTTTGACATAAATAATCAAACTAATTGTTTTGAAAGTAAACAAGGCGAGTATAATCATTAAAGCTTTCACAAAGCTTATTGTGATTAGAAATAGCTGTTTTAAGCCTTAACTTCACCTTGAAAATGTGGGAAATCGAACTATAATGAAGTTTTACCCATTTTGACGTAAATAATCAAACTAAGAGTTTTGAAAGTAAACAAGATGAGCATAATCATTAAAGCTTTCACAAAGCTTATTCTGACTAGAAATAGTTGTTTTAAGCCTTAACTTCACCTTGAAAATGTGGGAAATCGAACTATAATGAAGTTTTACCCATTTTGACATAAATAATCAAACTAAGAGTTTTGAAAGTAAACAAGGCAAGTATTATCATTAAAGCTTTCACAAAGCTTATTGTGACTAGAAATAGTTGTTTTAAGCCTTAACTTCACATTGGAAACGTTGAAAATCGAACTACAACGAAGTTTTACCCATTTTGATACAAATAATGAAACTAAGAATTTTGAAAGTAAACAAGATGAGCATAATCATTAAAGCTTTCACAAAGCTTATTGTGACTAGAAATAGTTGTTTTAAGCCTTAACTTCACGTTGAAAACATGGGAAATCGAACTATAATAAAGTTTTACCCATTTTGACATAAATAATCAAACTAAGAGTTTTGAAAGTAAACAAGCCGAGTATAATCATTAAAGCTTTCAGAAAGCTTATTGTGACTAGAAATAGTTGTTTTAAGCCTTAACTTCACATTGGAAACGTTGGAAATCGAACTATAATGAAGTCTTACCCATTTTGATACATATAATCAAACTAAGAGTTTTGAAAGTAAACAAGATGAGCATAATCATTAAAGCTTTCACAAAGCTTATTGTGACTAGAAATAGTTGTTTTAAGCCTGAACTTCACATTGAAAACGTAGGAAATCGAACTATAATGAAGTTTTACCCATTTTGACATAAATAATAAAACTAAGTGTTTTGAAAGTAAACAAGCCGAGTATAATCATTAAAGCTTTCACAAAGCTTATTGTGACTAGAAATAGTTGTTTTAAGCCTTAATTTCACAATGGAAAGGTTGGAAATCGAACTATAATGAAGTCTTACCTATTTTGATACAAATAATCAAACTAAGAGTTTTGAAAGTAAACAAGATGAGCATAATCATTAAAGCTGTCACAAAGCTTATTGTGACTAGAAATAGTTGTTTTAAGCCTTAACTTCACATTGAAAACGTAGGAAATTGAACTGTAATGAAGTTTTACCCATTTTGACATAAATAATCAAACTAAGAGTTTTGAAAGTAAATAAGCCGAGTATAATCAGTAAAGCTTTCACAAAGCTTATTGTGACTAGAAATAGTTGTTTTAAGCCTTAACTTCACCTTGAAAATGTGGTAAATCGAACTATAATGAAGTTTTACCCATTTTGACATAAATAATCAAACTAAGAGTTTTGAAAGTAAACAAGCCGAGTATAATCATTAAAGCTTTCTGAAAGCTTATTGTGACTTGAAATAGTTGTTTTAAGCCTTAACATCACATTGGAAAGGTTGGAAATCGAACTATAATGAAGTCTTACCTATTTTGATACAAATAATCAAACTAAGAGTTTTGAAAGTAAACAAGATGAGCATAATCATTAAAGCTTTCACAAAGCTTATTGTGACTAGAAATAGTTGTTTTAAATCTTAACTTCACCTTGAAAATGTGGTAAATCGAACTATAATGAAGTTTTACCCATTTTGACATAAATAATCAAACTAAGAGTTTTGCAAGTAAACAAGCTGAGTATAATCATTAAAGCTTTCACAAAGCTTATTGTGACTAGAAATAGTTGTTTTAATCCTTAACTTCACATTGGAAAGGTTGAAAATCGAACTACAATGAAGTTTTATCCATTTTGATACAAATAATGAAACTAAGAGTTTTGAAAGTAAACAAGATGAGCATAATCATTAAAGCTTTCACAAAGCTTATTGTGACTAGAAATAGTTGTTTTAAGCCTGAACTTCACATTGAAAACGTAGGAAATCGAACTATAATGAAGTTTTACCCATTTTGACATAAATAATAAAACTAAGAGTTTTGAAAGTAAACAAGCCGAGTATAATCATTAAAGCTTTCACAAAGCTTATTGTGACTAGAAATAGTTGTTTTAAGCCTTAACTTCACATTGGAAACGTTGAAAATCGAACTATAATGAAGTTTTACCCATTTTGATACAAATAATGAAACTAAGAGTTTTGAAAGTAAACAAGATGGGCATAATCATTAAAGTTTTCACAAAGCTTAGTGTGACTAGAAATAGTTGTTTTAAGCCTTAACTTCACATTGGAAACGTTGAAAATCGAACAAAAGAAGTTTTACCCATTTTGTGAGAAATAATGAAACTAAGAGTTTTGAAAGTAAACAAGATGAGCATAATCATTAAAGCTTTCACAAAGCTTATTGTGACTAGAAATAGTTGTTTTAAGCCTTAACTTCACCTTGAAAATGTGGTAAATCGAACTATAATGAAGTTTTACCCATTTTGACATAAATAATCAAACTAAGAGTTTTGAAAGTAAACAAGCCGAGTATAATCATTAAAGCTTTCACAAAGCTTATTGTGACTTGAAATAGTTGTTTTAAGCCTTAACTTCACCTTGAAAATGTGGGAAATCGAACTATAATGAAGTTTTACCCATTTTGACATAAATAATCAAACTAATTGTTTTGAAAGTAAACAAGGCGAGTATAATCATTAAAGCTTTCACAAAGCTTATTGTGATTAGAAATAGCTGTTTTAAGCCTTAACTTCACCTTGAAAATGTGGGAAATCGAACTATAATGAAGTTTTACCCATTTTGACGTAAATAATCAAACTAAGAGTTTTGAAAGTAAACAAGATGAGCATAATCATTAAAGCTTTCACAAAGCTTATTCTGACTAGAAATAGTTGTTTTAAGCCTTAACTTCACCTTGAAAATGTGGGAAATCGAACTATAATGAAGTTTTACCCATTTTGACATAAATAATCAAACTAAGAGTTTTGAAAGTAAACAAGGCAAGTATTATCATTAAAGCTTTCACAAAGCTTATTGTGACTAGAAATAGTTGTTTTAAGCCTTAACTTCACATTGGAAACGTTGAAAATCGAACTACAACGAAGTTTTACCCATTTTGATACAAATAATGAAACTAAGAATTTTGAAAGTAAACAAGATGAGCATAATCATTAAAGCTTTCACAAAGCTTATTGTGACTAGAAATAGTTGTTTTAAGCCTTAACTTCACGTTGAAAACGTGGGAAATCGAACTATAATAAAGTTTTACCCATTTTGACATAAATAATCAAACTAAGAGTTTTGAAAGTAAACAAGCCGAGTATAATCATTAAAGCTTTCAGAAAGCTTATTGTGACTAGAAATAGTTGTTTTAAGCCTTAACTTCACATTGGAAACGTTGGAAATCGAACTATAATGAAGTCTTACCCATTTTGATACATATAATCAAACTAAGAGTTTTGAAAGTAAACAAGATGAGCATAATCATTAAAGCTTTCACAAAGCTTATTGTGACTAGAAATAGTTGTTTTAAGCCTGAACTTCACATTGAAAACGTAGGAAATCGAACTATAATGAAGTTTTACCCATTTTGACATAAATAATAAAACTAAGTGTTTTGAAAGTAAACAAGCCGAGTATAATCATTAAAGCTTTCACAAAGCTTATTGTGACTAGAAATAGTTGTTTTAAGCCTTAATTTCACAATGGAAAGGTTGGAAATCGAACTATAATGAAGTCTTACCTATTTTGATACAAATAATCAAACTAAGAGTTTTGAAAGTAAACAAGATGAGCATAATCATTAAAGCTGTCACAAAGCTTATTGTGACTAGAAATAGTTGTTTTAAGCCTTAACTTCACATTGAAAACGTAGGAAATTGAACCGTAATGAAGTTTTACCCATTTTGACATAAATAATCAAACTAAGAGTTTTGAAAGTAAATAAGCCGAGTATAATCGTAAAGCTTTCACAAAGCTTATTGTGACTAGAAATAGTTGTTTTAAGCCTTAACTTCACCTTGAAAATGTGGTAAATCGAACTATAATGAAGTTTTACCCATTTTGACATAAATAATCAAACTAAGAGTTTTGAAAGTAAACAAGCCGAGTATAATCATTAAAGCTTTCAGAAAGCTTATTGTGACTTGAAATAGTTGTTTTAAGCCTTAACTTCACCTTGAAAATGTGGGAAATCGAACTATAATGAAGTTTTACCCATTTTGACATAAATAATCAAACTAATTGTTTTGAAAGTAAACAAGATGAGCATAATCATTAAAGCTTTCACAAAGCTTATTGTGACTAGAAATAGTTGTTTTAAATCTTAACTTCACCTTGAAAATGTGGTAAATCGAACTATAATGAAGTTTTACCCATTTTGACATAAATAATCAAACTAAGAGTTTTGCAAGTAAACAAGCTGAGTATAATCATTAAAGCTTTCACAAAGCTTATTGTGACTAGAAATAGTTGTTTTAATCCTTAACTTCACATTGGAAAGGTTGAAAATCGAACTACAATGAAGTTTTACCCATTTTGATACAAATAATGAAACTAAGAGTTTTGAAAGTAAACAAGATGAGCATAATCATTAAAGCTTTCACAAAGCTTATTGTGACTAGAAATAGTTGTTTTAAGCCTTAACTTCACATTGGAAACGTTGAAAATCAAACTATAACGAAGTTTTACCCATTTTGAAACAAATAATGAAACTAAGAATTTTGAAAGTAAACAAGATGAGCATAATCATTAAAGCTTTCACAAAGCTTATTGTGACTAGAAATAGTTGTTTTAAGCCTTAACTTCATATTGAAAACGTAGGAAATTGAACTATAATGAAGTTGTACCCATTTTGACATAAATAATAAAACTAAGAGTTTTGAAAGTAAACAAGCCGAGTATAATCATTAAAGCTTTCACAAAGCTTATTGTGACTAGAAATAGTTGTTTTAAGCCTTAACTTCACAATGGAAAGGTTGGAAATTGAACTATAATGAAGTCTTACCTATTTTGATACAAATAATCAAACTAAGAGTTTTGAAAGTAAACAAGATGAGCATAATCACTAAAGCTGTCACAAAGCTTATTGTGACTAGAAATAGATGTTTTAAGCCTTAACTTCACAATGAAAACGTAGGAAATTGAACTGTAATGAAGTTTTACCCATTTTGACATAAATAATCAAACTAAGAGTTTTGAAAGTAAACAAGCCGAGTATAATCAGTAAAGCTTTTACAAAGCTTATTGTGACTAGAAATAGTTGTTTTAAGCCTTAACTTCACCTTGAAAATGTGGTAAATCGAACTATAATGAAGTTTTACCCATTTTGACATAAATAATCAAACTAAGAGTTTTGAAAGTAAACAAGCCGAGTATAATCATTAAAGCTTTCAGAAAGCTTATTGTGACTTGAAATAGTTGTTTTAAGCCTTAACTTCACCTTGAAAATGTGGGAAATCGAACTATAATGAAGTTTTACCCATTTTGACATAAATAATCAAACTAATTGTTTTGAAAGTAAACAAAATGAGCATAATCATTAAAGCTTTCACAAAGCTTATGGTGACTAGAAATAGTTGTTTTAAGCCTTAACTTCACATTGGAAACGTGGGAAATCGAACTATAAAGAAGTTTTACCCATTTTGACATAAATAATCAAACTAAGAGTTTTGAAAGTAAACAAGCCGAGTATAATCATTAAAGCTTTCACAAAGCTTATCACTAGAAATAGTTGTTTTAAGCCTTAACTTCACATTGGAAAGGTTGGAAATCGAACTATAATGAAGTCTTACCCATTTTGATAGAAATAATCAAACTTAGTGTTTTGAAAGTAAACAAGATGAGCATAATCATTAAAGCTTTCACAAAGCTTATTGTGACTAGAAATAGTTGTTTTAAGCCTTAACTTCATATTGAAAATGTTGGAAATCGAACTATAATGAAGTTTTACCCATTTTCACATAAATAATCAAACTAAGAGTTTTGAAAGTAAACATGCCGAGTATAATCATTAAAGCTTTGAGAAAGCTTATTGTGATTAGAAATAGTTGTTTTAAGCCTTAACTTCACATTGGAAACGTTGGAAATCGAACTATAATGAAGTCTTACCCATTTTGATACAAATAATCAAACTAAGAGTTTTGAAAGTAAACAAGATGAGCATAATCATTAAAGCTTTCACAAAGCTTATTGTGACTAGAAATAGTTGTTTTAAGCCTTAACTTCATATTGAAAACGTAGGAAATCGAACTATAATGAAGTTGTACCCATTTTGACATAAATAATAAAACTAAGAGTTTTGAAAGTAAACAAGCCGAGTATAATCATTAAAGCTTTTACAAAGCTTATTGTGACTAGAAATAGTTGTTTTAAGCCTTAACTTCACAATGGAAAGGTTGGAAATTGAACTATAATGAAGTCTTACCTATTTTGATACAAATAATCAAACTAAGAGTTTTGAAAGTAAACAAGATGAGCATAATCACTAAAGCTGTCACAAAGCTTATTGTGACTAGAAATAGTTGTTTTAAGCCTTAACTTCACAATGAAAACGTAGGAAATTGAACTGTAATGAAGTTTTACCCATTTTGACATAAATAATCAAACTAAGAGTTTTGAAAGTAAACAAGCCGAGTATAATCAGTAAAGCTTTTACAAAGCTTATTGTGACTAGAAATAGTTGTTTTAAGCCTTAACTTCACCTTGAAAATGTGGTAAATCGAACTATAATGAAGTTTTACCCATTTTGACATAAATAATCAAACTAAGAGTTTTGAAAGTAAACAAGCCGAGTATAATCATTAAAGCTTTCAGAAAGCTTATTGTGACTTGAAATAGTTGTTTTAAGCCTTAACTTCACCTTGAAAATGTGGGAAATCGAACTATAATGAAGTTTTACCCATTTTGTGAAATAATCAAACTAATTGTTTTGAAAGTAAACAAAATGAGCATAATCATTAAAGCTTTCACAAAGCTTATTGTGACTAGAAATAGTTGTTTTAAGCCTTAACTTCACATTGGAAACGTGGGAAATCGAACTATAAAGAAGTTTTACCCATTTTGACATAAATAATCAAACTAAGAGTTTTGAAAGTAAACAAGCCGAGTATAATCATTAAAGCTTTCACAAAGCTTATCACTAGAAATAGTTGTTTTAAGCCTTAACTTCACATTGGAAAGGTTGGAAATCGAACTATAATGAAGTCTTACCCATTTTGATAGAAATAATCAAACTAAGAGTTTTGAAAGTAAACAAGATGAGCATAATCATTAAAGCTTTCACAAAGCTTATTGTGACTAGAAATAGTTGTTTTAAGCCTTAACTTCATATTGAAAATGTTGGAAATCGAACTATAATGAAGTTTTACCCATTTTCACATAAATAATCAAACTAAGAGTTTTGAAAGTAAACAAGCCGAGTATAATCATTAAAGCTTTCACAAAGCTTATTGTGACTAGAAATAGTTGTTTTAAACCTTAACTTCACCTTGAAAATGTGGGAAATCGAACTATAATGAAGTTTTACCCATTTTGACATAAATAATCAAACTAAGAGTTTTGAAAGTAAACAAGGCGAGTATAATCATTAAAGCTTTCACAAAGCTTATTGTGACTAGAAATAGTTGTTTTAAGCCTTAACTTCACCTTGAAAATGTGGGAAATCGAACTATAATGAAGTTTTACCCATTTTGACGTAAATAATCAAACTAAGAGTTTTGAAAGTAAACAAGATAAACATAATCATTAAAGCTTTCACAAAGCTTATTCTGACTAGAAATAGTTTTTTTAAGCCTTAACTTTACATTGAAAGCGTAGGAAATCGAACTATAATGAAGTTTTACCCATTTTGACATAAATAATCAAACTAAGAGTTTTGAAAGTAAACAAGCTGAGTATAATCATTAAAGCTTTCACAAAGCTTATTGTGACTAGAAATAGTTGTTTTAAGCCTTAACTTCACATTGGAAAGGTTGAAAATCGAACTATAATGAAGTTTTACCCATTTTGATACAAATAATGAAACTAAGAGTTTTGAAAGTAAACAAGATGAGCATAATCATTAAAGCTTTCACAAAGCTTATTGTGACTAGAAATAGTTGTTTTAAGCCTTAACTTCACGTTGAAAACGTGGGAAATCGAACTATAATGAAGTTTTACCCATTTTGACGTAAATAATCAAACTAAGAGTTTTGAAAGTAAACAAGATGAACATATTCATTAAAGCTTTCACAAAGCTTATTCTGACTAGAAATAGTTGTTTTAAGCCTTAACTTTACATTGAAAGCGTAGGAAATCGAACTATAATGAAGTTTTACCCATTTTGACATAAATAATCAAACTAAGAGTTTTGAAAGTAAACAAGCTGAGTATAATCATTAAAGCTTTCACAAAGCTTATTGTGACTAGAAATAGTTGTTTTAAGCATTAACTTCACATTGGAAAAATTGAAAATCGAACTACAACGAAGTTTTGCCCATTTTGATAGATTAATGAAACTAAGAGTTTTGAAAGTAAACAAGATGAGCATAATCATTAAAGCTTTCACAAAGCTTATTGTGACTAGAAATAGTTGTTTTAAGCCTTAACTTCACGTTGAAAACGTGGGAAATCGAACTATAATGAAGTTTTACCCATTTTGACATAAATAGACAAACTAAGAGTTTTGAAAGTAAACAAGCCGAGTATAATCATTAAAGCTTTCACAAAGCTTATTGTGACTAGGAATAGTTGTTTTAAGCCTTAACTTCACATTGGAAACGTTGGAAATCGAACTATAATGAAGTCTTACCCATTTTGATACAAATAATCAAACTAAGAGTTTTGAAAGTAAACAAGATGAGCATAAACATTAAAGCTTTCACAAAGCTTATTGTGACTAGAAATAGTTGTTTTAAGCCTTAACTTCACATTGAAAACGTAGGAAATCGAACTATAATGAAGTTTTACCCATTTTCACATAAATAATAAAACTAAGAGTTTTGAAAGTAAACAAGATGAGCATAATCATTAAAGCTTTCACAAAGCTTATTGTGACTAGAAATAGCTGTTTTAAGCCTTAACTTCACCTTGAAAATGTGGGAAATCGAACTATAATGAAGTTTTATCCATTTTGACGTAAATAATCAAACTAAGAGTTTTGAAAGTAAACAAGATGAGCATAATTATTAAAGCTTTCACAAAGCTTATTCTGACTAGAAATAGTTGTTTTAAGCCTTAACTTCACATTGAAAATGTAGGAAATCGAACTATAATGAAGTTTTACCCATTTTGACATAAATAATCAAATTAAGAGTTTTGAAAGTAAACAAGCCGAGTATAATCATTAAAGCTTTCACAAAGCTTATTGTGACTAGAAATAGTTGTTTTAAGCCTTAACTTCAGATTGAAAAAGTAGGAAATCGAACTATAATGAAGTTTTACCCATTTTGACATAAATAATGAAACTAAGCGTTTTGAAAGTAAACAAGCCGAGTATAATCATTAAAGCTTTCACAAAGCTTATTAAGACTAGAAATAGTTGTTTTAAGCCTTAACTTCTCATTGCAAAGGTTGGAAATCGAACTATAATGAAGTCTTACCCATTTTGATACAAATAATCAAACTAAGAGTTTTGAAAGTAAACAAGATGAGCATAATCATTAAAGCTTTCACAAAGCTTATTGTGACTAGAAATAGTAGTTTTAAGCCTTAACTTCACATTCTAAAGGTTGGAAATCGAACTATAATAAAGTCTTACCCATTTTGATACAAATAATAAAACTAAGAGTTTTGAAAGTAAACAAGCCGAGTATAATCATTAAGGCTTTCACAAAGCTTATTGTGACTAGAAATAGTTGTTTTAAGCCTTAACTTCACAATGGAAAGGTTGAAAATCGAACTATAATGAAGTCTTACCCATTTTGATACAAATAATCAAACTAAGAGTTTTGAAAGTAAACAAGATGAGCATAATCATTAAAGCTGTCACAACGCTTATTGTGACTAGAAATAGTTGTTTTAAGCCTTAACTTCACATTGAAAACGTAGGAAATTGAACTGTAATAAAGTTTTACCCATTTTGACATAAATAATCAAACTAAGAGTTTTGAAAGTAAACATGCCGAGTATAATCAGTAAAGCTTTCACAAAGCTTATTGTGAATAGAAATAGATGTTTTAAGCCTTAACTTCACCTTGAAATTGTGGTAAATCGAACTATAATGAAGTTTTACCCTTTTTGACATAAATAATCAAACTAAGAGTTTCAAAAGTAAACAAGCCGAGTATAATCATTAAAGCTTTCAGCAAGCTTATTGTGACTTGAAATAGTTGTTTTAAGCCTTAACTTCACCTTGAAAATGTGGGAAATCGAACTATAATGAAGTTTTACCCATTTTGACATAAATAATCAAACTAATTGTTTTGAAAGTAAACAAGATGAGCATAATCATTAAAGCTTTCACAAAGCTTATTGTGACTAGAACTAGTTGTTTTAAGCCTTAACTTCACATTGGAAACGTGGGAAATCGAACTATAATGAAGTTTTACCCATTTTGACATAAATAATCAAACTAATAGTTTTGAAAGTAAACAAGCCGAGTCTAATCATTAAAGCTTTCACAAAGCTTATCACTAGAAATAGTTGTTTTAAGCCTTAACTTCACATTGGAAAGGTTGGAAATCGAACTATAATGAAGTCTTACCCATTTTGATACAAATAATCAAACTAAGAGTTTTGAAAGTAAACAAGATGAGCGTAATCATTAAAGCTGTCACAAAGCTTATTGTGACTAGAAATAGTTGTTTTAAGCCTTAACTTCACAATGGAAAGGTTGGAAATCGAACTATAATGAAGTCTTACCCATTTTGATACAAATAATCAAACTAAGAGTTTTGAAAGTAAACAAGATGAGCATAAACATTAAAGCTTTCACAAAGCTTATTGTGACTAGAAATAGTTGTTTTAAGCCTTAACTTCACATTGAAAACGTAGGAAATCGAACTATAATGAAGTTTTACCCATTTTCACAAAAATAATAAAACTAAGAGTTTTGAAACTAAACAAGATGAGCATAATCATTAAAGCTTTCACAAAGCTTATTGTGACTAGAAATAGCTGTTTTAAGCCTTAACTTCACCTTGAAAATGTGGGAAATCGAACTATAATGAAGTTTTACCCATTTTGACGTAAATAATCAAACTAAGAGTTTTGAAAGTAAACAAGATGAGCATAATTATTAAAGCTTTCACAAAGCTTATTCTGACTAGAAATAGTTGTTTTAAGCCTTAACTACACATTGAAAACGTAGGAAATCGAACTATAATGAAGTTTTACCCATTTTGACATAAATAATCAAATTAAGAGTTTTGAAAGTAAACAAGCCGAGTATAATCATTAAAGCTTTCACAAAGCTTATTGTGACTAGAAATAGTTGTTTTAAGCCTTAACTTCACATTGAAAAAGTAGGAAATCGAACTATAATTAAGTTTTACCCATTTTGACATAAATAATGAAACTAAGAGTTTTGAAAGTAAACAAGCCGAGTATAATCATTAAAGCTTTCACAAAGCTTATTAAGACTAGAAATAGTTGTTTTAAGCCTTAACTTCTCATTGCAAAGGTTGGAAATCGAACTATAATGAAGTCTTACCCATTTTGATACAAATAATCAAACTAAGAGTTTTGAAAGTAGACAAGATGAGCATAATCATTAAAGCTTTCACAAAGCTTATTGTGACTAGAAATAGTAGTTTTAAGCCTTAACTTCACATTCTAAAGGTTGGAAATCGAACTATAATAAAGTCTTACCCATTTTGATACAAATAATAAAACTAAGAGTTTTGAAAGTAAACAAGCCGAGTATAATCATTAAAGCTTTCACAAAGCTTATTGTGACTAGAAATAGTTGTTTTAAGACTTAACTTCACAATGGAAAGGTTGAAAATCGAACTATAATGAAGTCTTACCCATTTTGATGCAAATAATCAAACTAAGAGTTTTGAAAGTAAACAAGATGAGCATAATCATTAAAGCTGTCACAACGCTTATTGTGACTAGAAATAGTTGTTTTAAGCCTTAACTTCACATTGAAAACGTAGGAAATTGAACTGTAATGAAGTTTTACCCATTTTGACATAAATAATCAAACTAATAGTTTTGAAAGTAAACATGCCGAGTATAATCAGTAAAGCTTTCACAAAGCTTATTGTGAATAGAAATAGATGTTTTAAGCCTTAACTTCACCTTGAAATTGTGGTAAATCGAACTATAATGAAGTTTTACCCATTTTGACATAAATAATCAAACTAAGAGTTTTGAAAGTAAACAAGCCGAGTATAATCATTAAAGCTTTCAGCAAGCTTATTGTGACTTGAAATAGTTGTTTTAAGCCTTAACTTCACCTTGAAAATGTGGGAAATCGAACTATAATGAAGTTTTACCCATTTTGACATAAATAATCAAACTAATTGTTTTGAAAGTAAACAAGATGAGCATAATCATTAAAGCTTTCATAAAGCTTATTGTGACTAGAACTAGTTGTTTTAAGCCTTAACTTCACAATGGAAACGTGGGAAATCGAACTATAATGAAGTTTTACCCATTTTGACATAAATAATCAAACTAATAGTTTTGAAAGTAAACAAGCCGAGTCTAATCATTAAAGCTTTCACAAAGCTTATCACTAGAAATAGTTGTTTTAAGCCTTAACTTCACATTGGAAAGGTTGGAAATCGAACTATAATGAAGTCTTACCCATTTTGATACAAATAATCAAACTAAGAGTTTTGAAAGTAAACAAGATGAGCGTAATCATTAAAGCTGTCACAAAGCTTATTGTGACTAGAAATAGTTGTTTTAAGCCTTAACTTCACAAAGGAAAGGTTGGAAATCGAACTATAATGAAGTCTTACCCATTTTGATACAAATAATCAAACTAAGAGTTTTGAAAGTAAACAAGATGAGCATAATCATTAAAGCTGTCACAAAGCTTATTGTGACTAGAAATACTTGTTTTAAGCCTTAACTTCACATTGAAAACGTAGGAAATTGAACTGTAATGAAGTTTTACCCATTTTGACATAAATAATCAAACTAAGAGTTTTGAAAGTAAACAATCCGAGTATAATCAATAAAGCTTTCACAAAGCTTATTGTGACTAGAAATAGTTGTTTTAAGCCTTAACTTCACATTGGAAAGGTTGGAAATCGAACTATAATGAAGTTTTACCCATTTTGATACAAATAATCAAACTAAGAGTTTTGAAAGTAAACAAGATAAGCATAATCATTAAAGCTTTCACAAAGCTTATTGTGACTAGAAATAGTTGTTTTAAGCCTTAACTTCACATTGGAAAGGTTGGAAATTGAACTATAATGATGTTTTACCCATTTTGATACAAATAATCAAACTAAGAGTTTTGAAAGTAAACAAGATGAGCATAATCATTAAAGCTTTCACAAAGCTTATTGTGACTAGAAATAGTTGTTTTAAGCCTTAACTTCACATTGGAAACGTTGAAAATCGAACTATAATGAGGTTTTACCCATTTTGATACAAATAATGAAACTAAGAGTTTTGAAAGTAAACAAGATGGGCATAATCATTAAAGATTTCACGAAGCTTATTGTGACTAGAAATAGTTGTTTTAAGCCTTAACTTCACATTGGAAACGTTGAAAATCGAACTATAATGAAGTTTTACCCATTTTGATACAAATAATCAAACTTAGAGTTTTGAAAGTAAACAAGATGAGCATAATCATTAAAGCTTTCACAAAGCTTATTGTGACTAGAAATAGTTGTTTTAAGCCTTAACTTCACATTGAAAAAGTAGGAAATCGAACTATAATGAAGTTTTAACCATTTTGACATAAATAATGAAACTAAGAGTTTTGAAAGTAAACAAGCCGAGTATAATCATTAAAGCTTTCACAAAGCTTATTAAGACTAGAAATAGTTGTTTTAAGCCTTAACTTCTCATTGGAAAGGTTTGAAATCGAACTATAATGAAGTCTTACCCATTTTGATACAAATAATCAAACTAAGAGTTTTGAAAGTAAACAAGATGAGCATAATCATTAAAGCTTTCACAAAGCTTATTGTGACTAGAAATAGAAGTTTTAAGCCTTAACTTCAAATTCTAAAGGTTGGAAATGGAACTATAATGAAGTCTTACCCATTTTGATACAAATAATAAAACTAAGAGTTTTGAAAGTAAACAAGCCGAGTATAATCATTAAAGCTTTCACAAAGCTTATTGTGACTAGAAATAGTTGTTTTAAGCCTTAACTTCACAATGGAAAGGTTGAAAATCGAACTATAATGAAGTCTTACCCATTTTGATACAAATAATCAAACTAAGAGTTTTGAAAGTAAACAAGATGAGCATAATCATTAAAGCTGTCACAACGCTTATTGCGACTAGAAATAGTTGTTTGAAGCCTTAACTTCACATTGAAAACGTAGGAAATTGAACTGTAATGAAGTTTTACCCATTTTGACATAAATAATCAAACTAAGAGTTTTGAAAGTAAACAAGCCGAGTATAATCAGTAAAGCTTTCACAAAGCTTATTGTGAATAGAAATAGTTGTTTTAAGCCTTAACTTCACCTTGAAAATGTGGTAAATCGAACTATAATGAAGTTTTACCCATTTTGACATAAATAATCAAACTAAGAGTTTTGAAAGTAAACAAGCCGAGTATAATCATTAAAGCTTTCAGAAAGCGTATTGTGACTTGAAATAGTTGTTTTAAGCCTTAACATCACCTTGAAAATGTGGGAAATCGAACTATAATGAAGTTTTACCCATTTTGACATAAATAATCAAACTAATTGTTTTAAAAGTAAACAAGATGAGCATAATCATTAAAGCTGTCACAAAGCTTATTGTGACTAGAAATAGTTGTTTTAAGCCTTAACTTCACATTTGAAACGTTGAAAATCGAACTATAATGAAGTTTTACCCATTTTGATACAAATAATCAAACTAAGAGTTTTGAAAGTAAACAAGATGAGCATAATCATTAAAGCTTTCACAAAGCTTATTGTGACTAGAAATAGTTGTTTTAAGCCTTAACTTCACATTGGAAACGTTGAAAATCGAACTATAATGAGGTTTTACCCATTTTGATACAAATAATGAAACTAAGAGTTTTGAAAGTAAACAAGATGGGCATAATCATTAAAGATTTCACGAAGCTTATTGTGACTAGAAATAGTTGTTTTAAGCCTTAACTTCACATTGGAAACGTTGAAAATCGAACTATAATGAAGTTTTACCCATTTTGATACAAATAATCAAACTTAGAGTTTTGAAAGTAAACAAGATGAGCATAATCATTAAAGCTTTTACAAAGCTTATAGTGACTAGAAATAGTTGTTTTAAGCCTTAACTTCACATTGAAAAAGTAGGAAATCGAACTATAATGAAGTTTTAACCATTTTGACATAAATAATGAAACTAAGTGTTTTGAAAGTAAACAAGCCGAGTATAATCATTAAAGCTTTCACAAAGCTTATTAAGACTAGAAATAGTTGTTTTAAGCCTTAACTTCTCATTGGAAAGGTTTGAAATCGAACTATAATGAAGTCTTACCCATTTTGATACAAATAATCAAACTAAGAGTTTTGAAAGTAAACAAGATGAGCATAATCATTAAAGCTTTCACAAAGCTTATTGTGACTAGAAATAGTTGTTTTAAGCCTTAACTTCACATTGAAAACGTAGGAAATTGAACTGTAATGAAGTTTTACCCATTTTGACATAAATAATCAAACTAAGAGTTTTGAAGGTAAACAAGCCGAGTATAATCAGTAAAGCTTTCACAAAGCTTATTGTGAATAGAAATAGTTGTTTTAAGCCTTAACTTCACCTTGAAAATGTGGTAAATCGAACTATAATGAAGTTTTACCCATTTTGACATAAATAATCAAACTAAGAGTTTTGAAAGTAAACAAGCCGAGTATAATCATTAAAGCTTTCAGAAAGCGTATTGTGACTTGAAATAGTTGTTTTAAGCCTTAACATCACCTTGAAAATGTGGGAAATCGAACTATAATGAAGTTTTACCCATTTTGACATAAATAATCAAACTAATTGTTTTAAAAGTAAACAAGATGAGCATAATCATTAAAGCTGTCACAAAGCTTATTGTGACTAGAAATAGTTGTTTTAAGCCTTAACTTCACAATGGAAAGGTTGGAAATCGAACTATAATGAAGTCTTACCCATTTTGATACAAATAATCAAACTAAGAGTTTTGAAAGTAAACAAGATGAGCATAATCATTAAAGCTGTCACAAAGCTTATTGTGACTAGAAATAGTTGTTTTAAGCCTTAACTTCACATTGAAAACGTAGGAAATTGAACTGTAATGAAGTTTTACCCATTTTGACATAAATAATCAAGCTAAGAGTTTTGAAAGTAAACAAGCCGAGTATAATCATTAAAGCTTTCACAAAGCTTATTGTGACTAGAAATAGTTGTTTTAAGCCTTAACTTCACATTGGAAACGTTGAAAATTGAACTATAATGAAGTTTTACCCATTTTGATACAAATAATGAAACTAAGAGTTTAGAAAGTAAACAAGATGGGCATAATCATTAATGATTTCACGAAGCTTATTGTGACTAGAAATAGTTGTTTTAAGCCTTAACTTCACATTGGAAACGTTGAAAATCGAACTATAATGAAGTTTTACCCATTTTGATACAAATAATCAAACTTAGAGTTTTGAAAGTAAACAAGATGAGCATAATCATTAAAGCTTTCACAAAGCTTATTGTGACTAGAAATAGTTGTTTTAAGCCTTAACTTCACATTGAAAAAGTAGGAAATCGAACTATAATGAAGTTTTACCCATTTTGACATAAATAATGAAACTAAGAGTTTTGAAAGTAAACAAGCCGAGTATAATCATTAAAGCTTTCACAAAGCTTATTAAGACTAGAAATAGTTGTTTTAAGCCTTAACTTCACATTGGAAAGGTTGGAAATCGAACTATAATGAAGTCTTACCCATTTTGATACAAATAATCAAACTAAGAGTTTTGAAAGTAAACAAGATGAGCATAATCATTAAAGCTTTCACAAAGCTTATTGTGACTAGAAATAGTAGTTTTAAACCTTAACTTCAAATTCTAAAGGTTGGAAATCGAACTATAATGAAGTCTTACCCATTTTGATACAAATAATAAAACTAAGAGTTTTGAAAGTAAACAAGCCGAGTATAATCATTAAAGCTTTCACAAAGCTTATTGTGACTAGAAATAGTTGTTTTCAGCCTTAACTTCACAATGGAAAGGTTGAAAATCGAACTATAATGAAGTCTTACCCATTTTGATACAAATAATCAAACTAAGAGTTTTGAAAGTAAACAAGATGAGCATAATCATTAAAGCTGTCACAACGCTTATTGTGACTAGAAATAGTTGTTTTAAGCCTTAACTTCACATTGAAAACGTAGGAAATTGAACTATAATGAAGTTTTACCCATTTTGACATAAATAATCAAACTAAGAGTTTTGAAAGTAAACATGCCGAGTATAATCAGTAAAGCTTTCACAAAGCTTATTGTGAATAGAAATAGTTGTTTTAAGCCTTAACTTCACCTTGAAATTGTGGTAAATCGAACTATAATGAAGTTTTACCCATTTTGACATAAATAATCAAACTAAGAGTTTTGAAAGTAAACAAGCCGAGTATAATCATTAAAGCTTTCAGAAAGCTTATTGTGACTTGAAATAGTTGTTTTAAGCCTTAACTTCACCTTGAAAATGTGGGAAATCGAACTATAATTAAGTTTTACCCATTTTGACATAAATAATCAAACTAATTGTTTTGAAAGTAAACAAGATGAGCATAATCATTAAAGCTTTCACAAAGCTTATTGTGACTAGAACTAGTTGTTTTAAGCCTTAACTTCACATTGGAAATGTAGGAAATCGAACTATAATGAAGTTTTACCCATTTTGACATAAATAATCAAACTAATAGTTTTGAAAGTAAACAAGCCGAGTCTAATCATTAAAGCTTTCACAAAGCTTATCACTAGAAATAGTTGTTTTAAGCCTTAACTTCACATTGGAAAGGTTGGAAATCGAACTATAATGAAGTCTTAACCATTTTGATACAAATAATCAAACTAAGAGTTTTGAAAGTAAAGAAGATGAGCGTAATCATTAAAGCTGTCACAAAGCTTATTGTGACTAGAAATAGTTGTTTTAAGCCTTAACTTCGTAATGGAAAGGTTGGAAATCAAACTATAATGAAGTCTTACCCATTTTGATACAAATAATCAAACTAAGAGTTTTGAAAGTAAACAAGATGAGCATAATCATTAAAGCTGTCACAAAGCTTATTGTGACTAGAAATAGTTGTTTTAAGCCTTAACTTCACATTGAAAACGTAGGAAATTGAACTGTAATGAAGTTTTACCCATTTTGACATAAATAATCAAACTAAGAGTTTTGAAAGTAAACAAGCCGAGTATAATCAGTAAAGCTTTCACAAAGCTTATTGTGACTAGAAATAGTTGTTTTAAGCCTTAACTTCACCTTGAAAATGTGGAAATCGAACTATAATGAAGTTTTACCCATTTTGAAATAACTAATCAAACTAAGAGTTTTGAAAGTAAACAAGCCGAGTATAATCATTAAAGCTTTCAGAAAGCTTATTGTGACTTGAAATAGTTGTTTTAAGCCTTAACTTCACCTTGAAAATGTGGGAAATCGAACTATAATGAAGTTTTACCCATTTTGACATAAATAATTAAACTAATTGTTTTGAAAGTAAACAAGATGAGCATAATCATTAAAGCTTTCACAAAGCTTATTGTGACTAAAAATAGTTGTTTTAAGCCTTAACTTCACATTGGAAACGTGAGAAATCAAACTATAATGATGTTTTACCCATTTTGATACAAATAATCAAACTAAGAGTTTTGAAAGTAAACAAGATGAGCATAATCATTAAAGCTTTCACAAAGCTTATTGTGACTAGAAATAGTTGTTTTAAGCCTTAACTTCACATTGGAAACGTTGAAAATCGAACTATAATAAGGTTTTACCCATTTTGATACAAATAATCAAACTAAGAGTTTTGAAAGTAAACAAGATGAGCGTAATCATTAAAGCTGTCACAAAGCTTATTGTGACTAGAAATAGTTGTTTTAAGCCTTAACTTCGCAATGGAAAGGTTGAAAATCAAACTATAATGTAGTCTTACCCATTTTGCTACAAATGATCAAACTAAGAGTTTTGAAAGTAAACAAGATAAGCATAATCATTAAAGCTGTCACAAAGCTTATTGTGACTAGAAATAGTTGTTTTAAGCCTTAACTTCACATTGAAAACGTAGGAAATTGAACTGTAATGAAGTTTTACCCATTTTGACATAAATAATCAAACTAAGAGTTTTGAAAGTAAACAAGCCGAGTATAATCAGTAAAGCTTTCACAAAGCTTATTGTGACTAGAAATAGTTGTTTTAAGCCTTAACTTCACCTTGAAAATGTGGTAAATCGAACTATAATGAAGTTTTACCCATTTTGACATAACTAATCAAACTAAGAGTTTTGAAAGTAAACAAGCAGAGTATAATCATTAAAGCTTTCAGAAAGCTTATTGTGACTTGAAATAGTTGTTTTAAGCCTTAACTTCACCTTGAAAATGTGGGAAATAGAACTATAATGAAGTTTTACCCATTTTGACATAAATAATAAAACTAATTGTTTTGAAAGTAAACAAGATGAGCATAATCATTAAAGCTTTCACAAAGCTTATTGTGACTAGAAATAGTTGTTTTAAGCCTTAACTTCACATTGGAAACGTTGAAAATCGAACTATAATGAGGTTTTACCCATTTTGATACAAATAATGAAACTAAGAGTTTTGAAAGTAAACAAGATGAGCATAATCATTAAAGCTTTCACAAAGCTTATTGTGACTAGAAATAGTTGTTTTAAGCCTTAACTTCACATTGGAAACGTGGGAAATCAAACTATAATGATGCTTTACCCATTTTGATACAAATAATCAAACTAAGAGTTTTGAAAGTAAACAAGATGAGCATAATCATTAAAGCTTTCACAAAGCTTATTGTGACTAGAAATAGTTGTTTTAAGCCTTAACTTCACATTGGAAACGTTGAAAATCGAACTATAATGAGGTTTTACCCATTTTGATACAAATAATGAAACTAAGAGTTTTGAAAGTAAACAAGATGGGCATAATCATTAAAGATTTCACGAAGCTTATTGTGACTAGAAATAGTTGTTTTAAGCTTTAACTTCACATTGGAAACGTTGAAAATCGAACTATAATGAAGTTTTACCCATTTTTATACAAATAATCAAACTTAGAGTTTTGAAAGTAAACAAGATGAGCATAATCATTAAAGCTTTCACAAAGCATATTGTGACTAGAAATAGTTGTTTTAAGCCTTAACTTCACATTGAAAAAGTAGGAAATCGAACTATAATGAAGTTTTACCCATTTTGACATAAATAATGAAACTAAGAGTTTTGAAAGTAAACAAGCCGAGTATAATCATTAAAGCTTTCACAAAGCTTATTAAGACTAGAAATAGTTGTTTTAAGCCTTAACTTCTCATTGGAAAGGTTTGAAATCGAACTATAATGAAGTCTTACCCATTTTGATACAAATAATCAAACTAAGAGTTTTGAAAGTAAACAAGATGAGCATAATCATTAAAGCTTTCACAAAGCTTATTGTGACTAGAAATAGAAGTTTTAAGCCTTAACTTCAAATTCTAAAGGTTGGAAATGGAACTATAATGAAGTCTTACCCATTTTGATACAAATAATAAAACTAAGAGTTTTGAAAGTAAACAAGCCGAGTATAATCATTAAAGCTTTCACAAAGCTTATTGTGACAAGAAATAGTTGTTTTAAGCCTTAACTTCACAATGGAAAGGTTGAAAATCGAACTATAATGAAGTCTTACCCATTTTGATACAAATAATCAAACTAAGAGTTTTGAAAGTAAACAAGATGAGCATAATCATTAAAGCTGTCACAACGCTTATTGTGACTAGAAATAGTTGTTTTAAGCCTTAACTTCACATTGAAAACGTAGGAAATTGAACTGTAATGAAGTTTTACCCATTTTGACATAAATAATCAAACTAAGAGTTTTGAAAGTAAACAAGCCGAGTATAATCAGTAAAGCTTTCACAAAGCTTATTGTGAATAGAAATAGTTGTTTTAAGCCTTAACTTCACCTTGAAAATGTGGTAAATCGAACTATAATGAAGTTTTACCCATTTTGACATAAATAATCAAACTAAGAGTTTTGAAAGTAAACAAGCCGAGTATAATCATTAAAGCTTTCAGAAAGCGTATTGTGACTTGAAATAGTTGTTTTAAGCCTTAACATCACCTTGAAAATGTGGGAAATCGAACTATAATGAAGTTTTACCCATTTTGACATAAATAATCAAACTAATTGTTTTAAAAGTAAACAAGATGAGCATAATCATTAAAGCTTTCACAAAGCTTATTGTGACTAAAAATAGTTGTTTTAAGCCTTAACTTCACATTGGAAACGTGGGAAATCAAACTATAATGATGTTTTACCCATTTTGATACAAATAATCAAACTAAGAGTTTTGAAAGTAAACAAGATGAGCATAATCATTAAAGCTTTCACAAAGCTTATTGTGACTAGAAATAGTTGTTTTAAGCCTTAACTTCACATTGGAAACGTTGAAAATCGAACTATAATAAGGTTTTACCCATTTTGATACAAATAATCAAACTAAGAGTTTTGAAAGTAAACAAGATGAGCGTAATCATTAAAGCTGTCACAAAGCTTATTGTGACTAGAAATAGTTGTTTTAAGCCTTAACTTCGCAATGGAAAGGTTGAAAATCAAACTATAATGTAGTCTTACCCATTTTGCTACAAATGATCAAACTAAGAGTTTTGAAAGTAAACAAGATGAGCATAATCATTAAAGCTGTCACAAAGCTTATTGTGACTAGAAATAGTTGTTTTAAGCCTTAACTTCACATTGAAAACGTAGGAAATTGAACTGTAATGAAGTTTTACCCATTTGACATAAATAATCAAACTAAGAGTTTTGAAAGTAAACAAGCCGAGTATAATCATTAAAGCTTTCACAAAGCTTATTGTGACTAGAAATAGTTGTTTTAAGCCTTAACTTCACCTTGAAAATGTGGTAAATCGAACTATAATGAAGTTTTACCCATTTTGACATAACTAATCAAACTAAGAGTTTTGAAAGTAAACAAGCCGAGTATAATCATTAAAGCTTTCAGAAAGCTTATTGTGACTTGAAATAGTTGTTTTAAGCCTTAACTTCACCTTGAAAATGTGGGAAATAGAACTATAATGAAGTTTTACCCATTTTGACATAAATAATAAAACTAATTGTTTTGAAAGTAAACAAGATGAGCATAATCATTAAAGCTTTCACAAAGCTTATTGTGACAAGAAATAGTTGTTTTAAGCCTTAACTTCACATTGGAAAGGTTGGAAATGGAACTATAATGAAGTTTTACACATTTTGATACAAATAATCAAACTAAGAGTTTTGAAAGTAAACAAGATGAGCATAATCATTAAAGCTTTCACAAAGCTTATTGTGACTAGAAATAGTTGTTTTAAGCCTTAACTTCACATTGGAAACGTGGGAAATCAAACTATAATGATGCTTTACCCATTTTGATACAAATAATCAAACTAAGAGTTTTGAAAGTAAACAAGATGAGCATAATCATTAAAGCTTTCACAAAGCTTATTGTGACTAGAAATAGTTGTTTTAAGCCTTAACTTCACATTGGAAACGTTGAAAATCGAACTATAATGAGGTTTTACCCATTTTGATACAAATAATGAAACTAAGAGTTTTGAAAGTAAACAAGATGGGCATAATCATTAAAGATTTCACGAAGCTTATTGTGACTAGAAATAGTTGTTTTAAGCTTTAACTTCACATTGGAAACGTTGAAAATCGAACTATAATGAAGTTTTACCCATTTTTATACAAATAATCAAACTTAGAGTTTTGAAAGTAAACAAGATGAGCATAATCATTAAAGCTTTCACAAAGCATATTGTGACTAGAAATAGTTGTTTTAAGCCTTAACTTCACATTGAAAAAGTAGGAAATCGAACTATAATGAAGTTTTACCCATTTTGACATAAATAATGAAACTAAGAGTTTTGAAAGTAAACAAGCCGAGTATAATCATTAAAGCTTTCACAAAGCTTATTAAGACTAGAAATAGTTGTTTTAAGCCTTAACTTCTCATTGGAAAGGTTTGAAATCGAACTATAATGAAGTCTTACCCATTTTGATACAAATAATCAAACTAAGAGTTTTGAAAGTAAACAAGATGAGCATAATCATTAAAGCTTTCACAAAGCTTATTGTGACTAGAAATAGAAGTTTTAAGCCTTAACTTCAAATTCTAAAGGTTTGAAATGGAACTATAATGAAGTCTTACCCATTTTGATACAAATAATAAAACTAAGAGTTTTGAAAGTAAACAAGCCGAGTATAATCATTAAAGCTTTCACAAAGCTTATTGTGACAAGAAATAGTTGTTTTAAGCCTTAACTTCACAATGGAAAGGTTGAAAATCGAACTATAATGAAGTCTTACCCATTTTGATACAAATAATCAAACTAAGAGTTTTGAAAGTAAACAAGATGAGCATAATCATTAAAGCTTGTCACAACGCTTATTGTGACTAGAAATAGTTGTTTTAAGCCTTAACTTCACATTGAAAACGTAGGAAATTGAACTGTAATGAAGTTTTACCCATTTTGACATAAATAATCAAACTAAGAGTTTTGAAAGTAAACAAGCCGAGTATAATCAGTAAAGCTTTCACAAAGCTTATTGTGAATAGAAATAGTTGTTTTAAGCCTTAACTTCACCTTGAAAATGTGGTAAATCGAACTATAATGAAGTTTTACCCATTTTGACATAAATAATCAAACTAAGAGTTTTGAAAGTAAACAAGCCGAGTATAATCATTAAAGCTTTCAGAAAGCGTATTGTGACTTGAAATAGTTGTTTTAAGCCTTAACATCACCTTGAAAATGTGGGAAATCGAACTATAATGAAGTTTTACCCATTTTGACATAAATAATCAAACTAATTGTTTTAAAAGTAAACAAGATAAGCATAATCATTAAAGCTGTCACAAAGCTTATTGTGACTAGAAATAGTTGTTTTAAGCCTTAACTTCACAATGGAAAGGTTGGAAATCGAACTATAATGAAGTCTTACCCATTTTGATACAAATAATCAAACTAAGAGTTTTGAAAGTAAACAAGATGAGCATAATCATTAAAGCTGTCACAAAGCTTATTGTGACTAGAAATAGTTGTTTTAAGCCTTAACTTCACATTGAAAATGTAGGAAATTGAAATGTAATGAAGTTTTACCCATTTTGACATAAATAATCAAGCTAAGAGTTTTGAAAGTAAACAAGCCGAGTATAATCATTAAAGCTTTCACAAAGCTTTTGTGACTAGAAATAGTTGTTTTAAGCCTTAACTTCACATTGGAAACGTTAAAAATTGAATTATAATGAAGTTTTACCCATTTTGATACAAATAATGAAACTAAGAGTTTAGAAAGTAAACAAGATGGGCATAATCATTAATGATTTCACGAAGCTTATTGTGACTAGAAATAGTTGTTTTAAGCCTTAACTTCACATTGGAAACGTTGAAAATCGAACTATAATGAAGTTTTACCCATTTTGATACAAATAATCAAACTTAGAGTTTTGAAAGTAAACAAGATGAGCATAATCATTAAAGCTTTCACAAAGCTTATTGTGACTAGAAATAGTTGTTTTAAGCCTTAACTTCACATTGAAAAAGTAGGAAATCGAACTATAATGAAGTTTTACCCATTTTGACATAAATAATGAAACTAAGAGTTTTGAAAGTAAACAAGCCGAGTATAATCATTAAAGCTTTCACAAAGCTTATTAAGACTAGAAATAGTTGTTTTAAGCCTTAACTTCACATTGGAAAGGTTGGAAATCGAACTATAATGAAGTCTTACCCATTTTGATACAAATAATCAAACTAAGAGTTTTGAAAGTAAACAAGATGAGCATAATCATTAAAGCTTTCACAAAGCTTATTGTGACTAGAAATAGTAGTTTTAAACCTTAACTTCACATTCTAAAGGTTGGAAATCGAACTATAATGAAGTCTTACCCATTTTGATACAAATAATAAAACTAAGAGTTTTGAAAGTAAACAAGCCGAGTATAATCATTAAAGCTTTCACAAAGCTTATTGTGACTAGAAATAGTTGTTTTAAGCCTTAACTTCACAATGGAAAGGTTGAAAATCGAACTATAATGAAGTCTTACCCATTTTGATACAAATAATCAAACTAAGAGTTTTGAAAGTAAACAAGATGAGCATAATCATTAAAGCTGTCACACAACGCTTATTGTGACTAGAAATAGTTGTTTTAAGCCTTAACTTCACATTGAAAACGTAGGAAATTGAACGTAATGAAGTTTTACCCATTTTGACATAAATAATCAAACTAAGAGTTTTGAAAGTAAACATGCCGAGTATAATCAGTAAAGCTTTCACAAAGCTTATTGTGAATAGAAATAGTTGTTTTAAGCCTTAACTTCACCTTGAAATTGTGGTAAATCGAACTATAATGAAGTTTTACCCATTTTGACATAAATAATCAAACTAAGAGTTTTGAAAGTAAACAAGCCGAGTATAATCATTAAAGCTTTCAGAAAGCTTATTGTGACTTGAAATAGTTGTTTTAAGCCTTAACTTCACCTTGAAAATGTGGGAAATAGAACTATAATGAAGTTTTACCCATTTTGACATAAATAATAAAACTAATTGTTTTGAAAGTAAACAAGATGAGCATAATCATTAAAGCTTTCACAAAGCTTATTGTGACAAGAAATAGTTGTTTTAAGCCTTAACTTCACATTGGAAAGGTTGGAAATGGAACTATAATGAAGTTTTACACATTTTGATACAAATAATCAAACTAAGAGTTTTGAAAGTAAACAAGATGAGCATAATCATTAAAGCTTTCACAAAGCTTATTGTGACTAGAAATAGTTGTTTTAAGCCTTAACTTCACATTGGAAACGTGGGAAATCAAACTATAATGATGCTTTACCCATTTTGATACAAATAATCAAACTAAGAGTTTTGAAAGTAAACAAGATGAGCATAATCATTAAAGCTTTCACAAAGCTTATTGTGACTAGAAATAGTTGTTTTAAGCCTTAACTTCACATTGGAAACGTTGAAAATCGAACTATAATGAGGTTTTACCCATTTTGATACAAATAATGAAACTAAGAGTTTTGAAAGTAAACAAGATGGGCATAATCATTAAAGATTTCACAAAGCTTATTGTGACTAGAAATAGTTGTTTTAAGCTTTAACTTCACATTGGAAACGTTGAAAATCGAACTATAATGAAGTTTTACCCATTTTTATACAAATAATCAAACTTAGAGTTTTGAAAGTAAACAAGATGAGCATAATCATTAAAGCTTTCACAAAGCATATTGTGACTAGAAATAGTTGTTTTAAGCCTTAACTTCACATTGAAAAAGTAGGAAATCGAACTATAATGAAGTTTTACCCATTTTGACATAAATAATGAAACTAAGAGTTTTGAAAGTAAACAAGCCGAGTATAATCATTAAAGCTTTCACAAAGCTTATTAAGACTAGAAATAGTTGTTTTAAGCCTTAACTTCTCATTGGAAAGGTTTGAAATCGAACTATAATGAAGTCTTACCCATTTTGATACAAATAATCAAACTAAGAGTTTTGAAAGTAAACAAGATGAGCATAATCATTAAAGCTTTCACAAAGCTTATTGTGACTAGAAATAGAAGTTTTAAGCCTTAACTTCAAATTCTAAAGGTTTGAAATGGAACTATAATGAAGTCTTACCCATTTTGATACAAATAATAAAACTAAGAGTTTTGAAAGTAAACAAGCCGAGTATAATCATTAAAGCTTTCACAAAGCTTATTGTGACAAGAAATAGTTGTTTTAAGCCTTAACTTCACAATGGAAAGGTTGAAAATCGAACTATAATGAAGTCTTACCCATTTTGATACAAATAATCAAACTAAGAGTTTTGAAAGTAAACAAGATGAGCATAATCATTAAAGCTTGTCACAACGCTTATTGTGACTAGAAATAGTTGTTTTAAGCCTTAACTTCACATTGAAAACGTAGGAAATTGAACTATAATGAAGTTTTACCCATTTTGACATAAATAATCAAACTAAGAGTTTTGAAAGTAAACAAGCCGAGTATAATCATTAAAGCTTTCACAAAGCTTATTGTGAATAGAAATAGTTGTTTTAAGCCTTAACTTCACCTTGAAAATGTGGTAAATCGAACTATAATGAAGTTTTACCCATTTTGACATAAATAATCAAACTAAGAGTTTTGAAAGTAAACAAGCCGAGTATAATCATTAAAGCTTTCACAAAGCATATTGTGACTTGAAATAGTTGTTTTAAGCCTTAACATCACCTTGAAAATGTGGGAAATCGAACTATAATGAAGTTTTACCCATTTTGACATAAATAATCAAACTAATTGTTTTAAAAGTAAACAAGATAAGCATAATCATTAAAGCTTTCACAAAGCTTATTGTGACTAGAAATAGTTGTTTTAAGCCTTAACTTCACAATGGAAAGGTTGGAAATCGAACTATAATGAAGTCTTACCCATTTTGATACAAATAATCAAACTAAGAGTTTTGAAAGTAAACAAGATGAGCATAATCATTAAAGCTGTCACAAAGCTTATTGTGACTAGAAATAGTTGTTTTAAGCCTTAACTTCACATTGAAAATGTAGGAAATTGAAATGTAATGAAGTTTTACCCATTTTGACATAAATAATCAAGCTAAGAGTTTTGAAAGTAAACAAGCCGAGTATAATCATTAAAGCTTTCACAAAGCTTTTTGTGACTAGAAATAGTTGTTTTAAGCCTTAACTTCACATTGGAAACGTTAAAAATTGAATTATAATGAAGTTTTACCCATTTTGATACAAATAATGAAACTAAGAGTTTAGAAAGTAAACAAGATGGGCATAATCATTAATGATTTCACGAAGCTTATTGTGACTAGAAATAGTTGTTTTAAGCCTTAACTTCACATTGGAAACGTTGAAAATCGAACTATAATGAAGTTTTACCCATTTTGATACAAATAATCAAACTTAGAGTTTTGAAAGTAAACAAGATGAGCATAATCATTAAAGCTTTCACAAAGCTTATTGTGACTAGAAATAGTTGTTTTAAGCCTTAACTTCACATTGAAAAAGTAGGAAATCGAACTATAATGAAGTTTTACCCATTTTGACATAAATAATGAAACTAAGAGTTTTGAAAGTAAACAAGCCGAGTATAATCATTAAAGCTTTCACAAAGCTTATTAAGACTAGAAATAGTTGTTTTAAGCCTTAACTTCACATTGGAAAGGTTGGAAATCGAACTATAATGAAGTCTTACCCATTTTGATACAAATAATCAAACTAAGAGTTTTGAAAGTAAACAAGATGAGCATAATCATTAAAGCTTTCACAAAGCTTATTGTGACTAGAAATAGTAGTTTTAAACCTTAACTTCACATTCTAAAGGTTGGAAATCGAACTATAATGAAGTCTTACCCATTTTGATACAAATAATAAAACTAAGAGTTTTGAAAGTAAACAAGCCGAGTATAATCATTAAAGCTTTCACAAAGCTTATTGTGACTAGAAATAGTTGTTTTAAGCCTTAACTTCACAATGGAAAGGTTGAAAATCGAACTATAATGAAGTCTTACCCATTTTGATACAAATAATCAAACTAAGAGTTTTGAAAGTAAACAAGATGAGCATAATCATTAAAGCTGTCACAAAGCTTATTGTGACTAGAAATAGTTGTTTTAAGCCTTAACTTCACATTGAAAACGTAGGAAATTGAACTATAATGAAGTTTTACCCATTTTGACATAAATAATCAAACTAAGAGTTTTGAAAGTAAACATGCCGAGAGATAATCATTAAAGCTTTCACAAAGCTTATTGTGAATAGAAATAGTTGTTTTAAGCCTTAACTTCACCTTGAAATTGTGGTAAATCGAACTATAATGAAGTTTTACCCATTTTGACATAAATAATCAAACTAAGAGTTTTGAAAGTAAACAAGCCGAGTATAATCATTAAAGCTTTCAGAAAGCTTATTGTGACTTGAAATAGTTGTTTTAAGCCTTAACTTCACCTTGAAAATGTGGGAAATCGAACTATAATGAAGTTTTACCCATTTTGACATAAATAATCAAACTAATTGTTTTGAAAGTAAACAATATGAGCATAATCATTAAAGCTTTCACAAAGCTTATTGTGACTAGAACTAGTTGTTTTAAGCCTTAACTTCACATTGGAAACGTGGGAAATCGAACTATAATGAAGTTTTACCCATTTTGACATAAATAATCAAACTAATAGTTTTGAAAGTAAACAAGCCGAGTCTAATCATTAAAGCTTTCACAAAGCTTATCACTAGAAATAGTTGTTTTAAGCCTTAACTTCACATTGGAAAGGTTGGAAATCGAACTATAATGAAGTCTTACCCATTTTGATACAAATAATCAAACTAAGAGTTTTGAAAGTAAACAAGATGAGCGTAATCATTAAAGCTGTCACAAAGCTTATTGTGACTAGAAATAGTTGTTTTAAGCCTTAACTTCGTAATGGAAAGGTTGGAAATCAAACTATAATGAAGTCTTACCCATTTTGATACAAATAATCAAACTAAGAGTTTTGAAAGTAAACAAGATGAGCATAATCATTAAAGCTGTCACAAAGCTTATTGTGACTAGAAATAGTTGTTTTAAGCCTTAACTTCACATTGAAAACGTAGGAAATTGAACTGTAATGAAGTTTTACCCATTTTGACATAAATAATCAAACTAAGAGTTTTGAAAGTAAACAAGCCGAGTATAATCAGTAAAGCTTTCACAAAGCTTATTGTGACTAGAAATAGTTGTTTTAAGCCTTAACTTCACCTTGAAAATGTGGTAAATCGAACTATAATGAAGTTTTACCCATTTTGAAATAACTAATCAAACTAAGAGTTTTGAAAGTAAACAAGCCGAGTATAATCATTAAAGCTTTCAGAAAGCTTATTGTGACTTGAAATAGTTGTTTTAAGCCTTAACTTCACCTTGAAAATGTGGGAAATCGAACTATAATGAAGTTTTACCCATTTTGACATAAATAATTAAACTAATTGTTTTGAAAGTAAACAAGATGAGCATAATCATTAAAGCTTTCACAAAGCTTATTGTGACTAGAAATAGTTGTTTTAAGCCTTAACTTCACATTGGAAAGGTTGGAAATTGAACTATAATGAAGTTTTACACATTTTGATACAAATAATCAAACTAAGAGTTTTGAAAGTAAACAAGATGAGCATAATCATTAAAGCTTTCACAAAGCTTATTGTGACTAAAAATAGTTGTTTTAAGCCTTAACTTCACATTGGAAACGTGGGAAATCAAACTATAATGATGTTTTACCCATTTTGATACAAATAATCGAACTAAGAGTTTTGAAAGTAAACAAGATGAGCATAATCATTAAAGCTTTCACAAAGCTTATTGTGACTAGAAATAGTTGTTTTAAGCCTTAACTTCACATTGGAAACGTTGAAAATCGAACTATAATAAGGTTTTACCCATTTTGATACAAATAATCAAACTAAGAGTTTTGAAAGTAAACAAGATGAGCGTAATCATTAAAGCTGTCACAAAGCTTATTGTGACTAGAAATAGTTGTTTTAAGCCTTAACTTCGCAATGGAAAGGTTGGAAATCAAACTATAATGTAGTCTTACCCATTTTGATACAAATGATCAAACTAAGAGTTTTGAAAGTAAACAAGATGAGCATAATCATTAAAGCTGTCACAAAGCTTATTGTGACTAGAAATAGTTGTTTTAAGCCTTAACTTCACATTGAAAACGTAGGAAATTGAACTGTAATGAAGTTTTACCCATTTTGACATAAATAATCAAACTAAGAGTTTTGAAAGTAAACAAGCCGAGTATAATCAGTAAAGCTTTCACAAAGCTTATTGTGACTAGAAATAGTTGTTTTAAGCCTTAACTTCACCTTGAAAATGTGGTAAATCGAACTATAATGAAGTTTTACCCATTTTGACATAACTAATCAAACTAAGAGTTTTGAAAGTAAACAAGCCGAGTATAATCATTAAAGCTTTCAGAAAGCTTATTGTGACTTGAAATAGTTGTTTTAAGCCTTAACTTCACCTTGAAAATGTGGGAAATAGAACTATAATGAAGTTTTACCCATTTTGACATAAATAATAAAACTAATTGTTTTGAAAGTAAACAAGATGAGCATAATCATTAAAGCTTTCACAAAGCTTATTGTGACTAGAAATAGTTGTTTTAAGCCTTAACTTCACATTGGAAAGGTTGGAAATTGAACTATAATGAAGTTTTACACATTTTGATACAAATAATCAAACTAAGAGTTTTGAAAGTAAACAAGATGAGCATAATCATTAAAGCTTTCACAAAGCTTATTGTGACTAGAAATAGTTGTTTTAAGCCTTAACTTCACATTGGAAACGTGGGAAATCAAACTATAATGATGCTTTACCCATTTTGATACAAATAATCAAACTAAGAGTTTTGAAAGTAAACAAGATGAGCATAATCATTAAAGCTTTCACAAAGCTTATTGTGACTAGAAATAGTTGTTTTAAGCCTTAACTTCACATTGGAAACGTTGAAAATCGAACTATAATGAGGTTTTACCCATTTTGATACAAATAATGAAACTAAGAGTTTTGAAAGTAAACAAGATGGGCATAATCATTAAAGATTTCACAAAGCTTATTGTGACTAGAAATAGTTGTTTTAAGCTTTAACTTCACATTGGAAACGTTGAAAATCGAACTATAATGAAGTTTTACCCATTTTTATACAAATAATCAAACTTAGAGTTTTGAAAGTAAACAAGATGAGCATAATCATTAAAGCTTTCACAAAGCATATTGTGACTAGAAATAGTTGTTTTAAGCCTTAACTTCACATTGAAAAAGTAGGAAATCGAACTATAATGAAGTTTTACCCATTTTGACATAAATAATGAAACTAAGAGTTTTGAAAGTAAACAAGCCGAGTATAATCATTAAAGCTTTCACAAAGCTTATTAAGACTAGAAATAGTTGTTTTAAGCCTTAACTTCTCATTGGAAAGGTTTGAAATCGAACTATAATGAAGTCTTACCCATTTTGATACAAATAATCAAACTAAGAGTTTTGAAAGTAAACAAGATGAGCATAATCATTAAAGCTTTCACAAAGCTTATTGTGACTAGAAATAGAAGTTTTAAGCCTTAACTTCAAATTCTAAAGGTTGGAAATGGAACTATAATGAAGTCTTACCCATTTTGATACAAATAATAAAACTAAGAGTTTTGAAAGTAAACAAGCCGAGTATAATCATTAAAGCTTTCAAAAAGCTTATTGTGACTAGAAATAGTTGTTTTAAGCCTTAACTTCACAATGGAAAGGTTGAAAATCGAACTATAATGAAGTCTTACCCATTTTGATACAAATAATCAAACTAAGAGTTTTGAAAGTAAACAAGATGAGCATAATCATTAAAGCTGTCACAACGCTTATTGTGACTAGAAATAGTTGTTTTAAGCCTTAACTTCACATTAAAAACGTAGGAAATTGAACTGTAATGAAGTTTTACCCATTTTGACATAAATAATCAAACTAAGAGTTTTGAAAGTAAACAAGCCGAGTATAATCAGTAAAGCTTTCACAAAGCTTATTGTGAATAGAAATAGTTGTTTTAAGCCTTAACTTCACCTTGAAAATGTGGTAAATCGAACTATAATGAAGTTTTACCCATTTTGACATAAATAATCAAACTAAGAGTTTTGAAAGTAAACAAGCCGAGTATAATCATTAAAGCTTTCACAAAGCTTATTGTGACTTGAAATAGTTGTTTTTAAGCCTTAACATCACCTTGAAAATGTGGGAAATCGAACTATAATGAAGTTTTACCCATTTTGACATAAATAATCAAACTAATTGTTTTAAAAGTAAACAAGATGAGCATAATCATTAAAGCTGTCACAAAGCTTATTGTGACTAGAAATAGTTGTTTTAAGCCTTAACTTCACATTTGAAACGTTGAAAATCGAACTATAATGAAGTTTTACCCATTTTGATACAAATAATCAAACTAAGAGTTTTGAAAGTAAACAAGATGAGCATAATCATTAAAGCTTTCACAAAGCTTATTGTGACTAGAAATAGTTGTTTTAAGCCTTAACTTCACATTGGAAACGTGGGAAATCAAACTATAATGATGTTTTACCCATTTTGATACAAATAATCAAACTAAGAGTTTTGAAAGTAAACAAGATGAGCATAATCATTAAAGCTTTCATAAAGCTTATTGTGACTAGAAATAGTTGTTTTAAGCCTTAACTTCACATTGGAAACGTTGAAAATCGAACTATAATGAGGTTTTACCCATTTTGATACAAATAATGAAACTAAGAGTTTTGAAAGTAAACAAGATAGGCATAATCATTAAAGATTTCACGAAGCTTATTGTGACTAGAAATAGTTGTTTTAAGCCTTAACTTCACATTGGAAACGTTGAAAATCGAACTATAATGAAGTTTTACCCATTTTGATACAAATAATCAAACTTAGAGTTTTGAAAGTAAACAAGATGGGCATAATCATTAAAGCTTTCACAAAGCTTATTGTGACTAGAAATAGTTGTTTTAAGCCTTAACTTCACCTTGAAAAAGTAGGAAATCGAACTATAATGAAGTTTTAACCATTTTGACATAAATAATGAAACTAAGAGTTTTGAAAGTAAACAAGCCGAGTATAATCATTAAAGCTTTCACAAAGCTTATTAAGACTAGAAATAGTTGTTTTAAGCCTTAACTTCTCATTGGTAAGGTTTGAAATCGAACTATAATGAAGTCTTACCCATTTTGATACAAATAATCAAACTAAGAGTTTTGAAAGTAAACAAGATGAGCATAATCATTAAAGCTTTCACAAAGCTTATTGTGACTAGAAATAGAAGTTTTAAGCCTTAACTTCAAATTCTAAAGGTTGGAAATGGAACTATAATGAAGTCTTACACATTTTGATACAAATAATAAAACTAAGAGTTTTGAAAGTAAACAAGCCGAGTATAATCATTAAAGCTTTCACAAAGCTTATTGTGACTAGAAATAGTTGTTTTAAGCCTTAACTTCACAATGGAAAGGTTGAAAATCGAACTATAATGAAGTCTTACCCATTTTGATACAAATATTCAAACTAAGAGTTTTGAAAGTAAACAAGATGAGCATAATCATTAAAGCTTTGTCACAAAGCTTATTGTGACTAGAAATAGTTGTTTTAAGCCTTAACTTCACATTGAAAACGTAGGAAATTGAACTGTAATGAAGTTTTACCCATTTTGACATAAATAATCAAACTAAGAGTTTTGAAAGTAAACAAGCCGAGTATAATCAGTAAAGCTTTCACAAAGCTTATTGTGAATAGAAATAGTTGTTTTAAGCCTTAACTTCACCTTGAAAATGTGGTAAATCAAACTATAATGAAGTTTTACCCATTTTGACATAAATAATCAAACTAAGAGTTTTGAAAGTAAACAAGCCGAGTATAATCATTAAAGCTTTCAGAAAGCGTATTGTGACTTGAAATAGTTGTTTTAAGCCTTAACATCACCTTGAAAATGTGGGAAATCGAACTATAATGAAGTTTTACCCATTTTGACATAAATAATCAAACTAATTGTTTTAAAAGTAAACAAGATGAGCATAATCATTAAAGCTTGTCACAAAGCTTATTGTGACTAGAAATAGTTGTTTTAAGCCTTAACTTCACAATGGAAAGGTTGGAAATCGAACTATAATGAAGTCTTACCCATTTTGATACAAATAATCAAACTAAGAGTTTTGAAAGTAAACAAGATGAGCATAATCATTAAAGCTGTCACAAAGCTTATTGTGACTAGAAATAGTTGTTTTAAGCCTTAACTTCACATTGAAAACGTAGGAAATTGAACTATAATGAAGTTTTACCCATTTTGACATAAATAATCAAGCTAAGAGTTTTGAAAGTAAAACAAGCCGAGTATAATCATTAAAGCTTTCACAAAGCTTATTGTGACTAGAAATAGTTGTTTTAAGCCTTAACTTCACATTGGAAACGTTGAAAATCAAACTATAATGAAGTTTTACCCATTTTGATACAAATAATCAAACTTAGAGTTTTGAAAGTAAACAAGATGGGCATAATCATTAAAGCTTTCACAAAGCTTATTGTGACTAGAAATAGTTGTTTTAAGCCTTAACTTCACATTGAAAAAGTAGGAAATCGAACGTAATGAAGTTTTACCCATTTTGACATAAATAATGAAACTAAGAGTTTTGAAAGTAAACAAGCCGAGTATAATCATTAAAGCTTTCACAAACTTATTAAGACTAGAAATAGTTGTTTTAAGCCTTAACTTCTCATTGGAAAGGTTTGAAATCGAACTATAATGAAGTCTTACCCATTTTGATACAAATAATCAAACTAAGAGTTTTGAAAGTAAACAAGATGAGCATAATCATTAAAGCTTTCACAAAGCTTATTGTGACTAGAAATAGAAGTTTTAAGCCTTAACTTCAAATTCTAAAGGTTGGAAATGGAACTATAATGAAGTCTTACCCATTTTGATACAAATAATAAAACTAAGAGTTTTGAAAGTAAACAAGCCGAGTATAATCATTAAAGCTTTCACAAAGCTTATTGTGGCTAGAAATAGTTGTTTTAAGCCTTAACTTCACAATGGAAAGGTTGAAAATCGAACTATAATGAAGTCTTACCCATTTTGATACAAATAATCAAACTAAGAGTTTTGAAAGTAAACAAGATGAGCATAATCATTAAAGCTTTCACAAAGCTTATTGTGACTAGAAATAGTTGTTTTAAGCCTTAACTTCACATTGAAAACGTAGGAAATTGAACTATAATGAAGTTTTACCCATTTTGACATAAATAATCAAACTAAAAGTTTTGAAAGTAAACAAGCCGAGTATAATCAGTAAAGCTTTCACAAAGCTTATTGTGAATAGAAATAGTTGTTTTAAGCCTTAACTTCACCTTGAAAATGTGGTAAATCGAACTATAATGAAGTTTTACCCATTTTGACATAAATAATCAAACTAAGAGTTTTGAAAGTAAACAAGCCGAGTATAATCATTAAAGCTTTCACAAAGCTTATTGTGACTTGAAATAGTTGTTTTAAGCCTTAACATCACCTTGAAAATGTGGGAAATCGAACTATAATGAAGTTTTACCCATTTTGACATAAATAATCAAACTAATTGTTTTAAAAGTAAACAAGATGAGCATAATCATTAAAGCTGTCACAAAGCTTATTGTGACTAGAAATAGTTGTTTTAAGCCTTAACTTCACATTTGAAACGTTGAAAATCGAACTATAATGAAGTTTTACCCATTTTGATACAAATAATCAAACTAAGAGTTTTGAAAGTAAACAAGATGAGCATAATCATTAAAGCTTTCACAAAGCTTATTGTGACTAGAAATAGTTGTTTTAAGCCTTAACTTCACATTGGAAACGTGGGAAATCAAACTATAATGATGTTTTACCCATTTTGATACAAATAATCAAACTAAGAGTTTTGAAAGTAAACAAGATGAGCATAATCATTAAAGCTTTCACAAAGCTTATTGTGACTAGAAATAGTTGTTTTAAGCCTTAACTTCACATTGGAAACGTTGAAAATCGAACTATAATGAGGTTTTACCCATTTTGATACAAATAATGAAACTAAGAGTTTTGAAAGTAAACAAGATGGGCATAATCATTAAAGTTTTCACAAAGCTTATTGTGACTAGAAATAGTTGTTTTAAGCCTTAACTTCACATTGGAAACGTTGAAAATCGAACTATAATGAAGTTTTACCCATTTTGATACAAATAATCAAACTTAGAGTTTTGAAAGTAAACAAGATGAGCATAATCATTAAAGCTTTCACAAAGCTTATTGTGACTAGAAATAGTTGTTTTAAGCCTTAACTTCACATTGAAAAAGTAGGAAATCGAACTATAATGAAGTTTTAACCATTTTGACATAAATAATGAAACTAAGAGTTTTGAAAGTAAACAAGCCGAGTATAATCATTAAAGCTTTCACAAAGCTTATTAAGACTAGAAATAGTTGTTTTAAGCCTTAACTTCTCATTGGAAAGGTTTGAAATCGAACTATAATGAAGTCTTACCCATTTTGATACAAATAATCAAACTAAGAGTTTTGAAAGTAAACAAGATGAGCATAATCATTAAAGCTTTCACAAAGCTTATTGTGACTAGAAATAGAAGTTTTAAGCCTTAACTTCAAATTCTAAAGGTTGGAAATGGAACTATAATGAAGTCTTACCCATTTTGATACAAATAATAAAACTAAGAGTTTTGAAAGTAAACAAGCCGAGTATAATCATTAAAGCTTTCACAAAGCTTATTGTGACTAGAAATAGTTGTTTTAAGCCTTAACTTCACAATGGAAAGGTTGAAAATCGAACTATAATGAAGTCTTACCCATTTTGATACAAATAATCAAACTAAGAGTTTTGAAAGTAAACAAGATGAGCATAATCATTAAAGCTGTCACAACGCTTATTGTGACTAGAAATAGTTGTTTTAAGCCTTAACTTCACATTGAAAACGTAGGAAATTGAACTGTAATGAAGTTTTACCCATTTTGACATAAATAATCAAACTAAGAGTTTTAAAAGTAAACAAGCCGAGTATAATCAGTAAAGCTTTCACAAAGCTTATTGTGAATAGAAATAGTTGTTTTAAGCCTTAACTTCACCTTGAAAATGTGGTAAATCGAACTATAATGAAGTTTTACCCATTTTGACATAAATAATCAAACTAAGAGTTTTGAAAGTAAACAACCGAGTATAATCATTAAAGCTTTCACAAAGCTTATTGTGACTTGAAATAGTTGTTTTAAGCCTTAACATCACCTTGAAAATGTGGGAAATCGAACTATAATGAAGTTTTACCCATTTTGACATAAATAATCAAACTAATTGTTTTAAAAGTAAACAAGATGAGCATAATCATTAAAGCTTTCACAAAGCTTATTGTGACTAGAAATAGTTGTTTTAAGCCTTAACTTCACAATGGAAAGGTTGGAAATCGAACTATAATGAAGTCTTACCCATTTTGATACAAATAATCAAACTAAGAGTTTTGAAAGTAAACAAGATGAGCATAATCATTAAAGCTTGTCACAAAGCTTATTGTGACTAGAAATAGTTGTTTTAAGCCTTAACTTCACATTGAAAATGTAGGAAATTGAACTATAATGAAGTTTTACCCATTTTGACATAAATAATCAAGCTAAGAGTTTTGAAAGTAAACAAGCCGAGTATAATCATTAAGGCTTTCACAAAGCTTATTGTGACTAGAAATAGTTGTTTTAAGCCTTAACTTCACATTGGAAACGTTGAAAATTGAACTATAATGAAGTTTTACCCATTTTGATACAAATAATGAAACTAAGAGTTTAGAAAGTAAACAAGATGGGCATAATCATTAATGATTTCACAAAGCTTATTGTGACTAGAAATAGTTATTTTAAGCCTTAACTTCACATTGGAAACGTTGAAAATCGAACTATAATGAAGTTTTACCCATTTTGGTACAAATAATCAAACTTAGAGTTTTGAAAGTAAACAAGATGAGCATAATCATCAAAGCTTTCACAAAGCTTATTGTTACTAGAAATAGTTGTTTTAAGCCTTAACTTCACATTGAAAAAGTAGGAAATCGAACTATAATGAAGTTTTACCCATTTTGACATAAATAATGAAACTAAGAGTTTTGAAAGTAAACAAGCCGAGTATAATCATTAAAGCTTTCACAAAGCTTATTAAGACTAGAAATAGTTGTTTTAAGCCTTAACTTCTCATTGGAAAGGTTTGAAATCGAACTATAATGAAGTCTTACCCATTTTGATACAAATAATCAAACTAAGAGTTTTGAAAGTAAACAAGATGAGCATAATCATTAAAGCTTTCACAAAGCTTATTGTGACTAGAAATAGAAGTTTTAAGCCTTAACTTCAAATTCTAAAGGTTGGAAATGGAACTATAATGAAGTCTTACCCATTTTGATACAAATAATAAAACTAAGAGTTTTGAAAGTAAACAAGCCGAGTATAATCATTAAAGCTTTCACAAAGCTTATTGTGACTAGAAATAGTTGTTTTAAGCCTTAACTTCACAATGGAAAGGTTGAAAATCGAACTATAATGAAGTCTTACCCATTTTGATACAAATAATCAAACTAAGAGTTTTGAAAGTAAACAAGATGAGCATAATCATTAAAGCTGTCACAACGCTTATTGTGACTAGAAATAGTTGTTTTAAGCCTTAACTTCACATTGAAAACGTAGGAAATTGAACTGTAATGAAGTTTTACCCATTTTGACATAAATAATCAAACTAAGAGTTTTGAAAGTAAACAAGCCGAGTATAATCAGTAAAGCTTTCACAAAGCTTATTGTGAATAGAAATAGTTGTTTTAAGCCTTAACTTCACCTTGAAAATGTGGTAAATCGAACTATAATGAAGTTTTACCCATTTTGACATAAATAATCAAACTAAGAGTTTTGAAAGTAAACAAGCCGAGTATAATCATTAAAGCTTTCACAAAGCTTATTGTGACTTGAAATAGTTGTTTTAAGCCTTAACATCACCTTGAAAATGTGGGAAATCGAACTATAATGAAGTTTTACCCATTTTGACATAAATAATCAAACTAATTGTTTTAAAAGTAAACAAGATGAGCATAATCATTAAAGCTTTCACAAAGCTTATTGTGACTAGAAATAGTTGTTTTAAGCCTTAACTTCACAATGGAAAGGTTGGAAATCGAACTATAATGAAGTCTTACCCATTTTGATACAAATAATCAAACTAAGAGTTTTGAAAGTAAACAAGATGAGCATAATCATTAAAGCTTTCACAAAGCTTATTGTAACTAGAAATAGTTGTTTTAAGCCTTAACTTCACATTGAAAATGTAGGAAATTGAAATGTAATGAAGTTTTACCCATTTTGACATAAATAATCAAGCTAAGAGTTTTGAAAGTAAACAAGCCGAGTATAATCATTAAAGCTTTCACAAAGCATATTGTGACTAGAAATAGTTGTTTTAAGCCTTAACTTCACATTGGAAACGTTGAAAATTGAACTATAATGAAGTTTTACCCATTTTGATACAAATAATGAAACTAAGAGTTTAGAAAGTAAACAAGATGGGCATAATCATTAATGATTTCACGAAGCTTATTGTGACTAGAAATAGTTGTTTTAAGCCTTAACTTCACATTGGAAACGTTGAAAATCGAACTATAATGAAGTTTTACCCATTTTGATACAAATAATCAAACTTAGAGTTTTGAAAGTAAACAAGATGAGCATAATCATTAAAGCTTTCACAAAGCTTATTGTGACTAGAAATAGTTGTTTTAAGCCTTAACTTCACATTGAAAAAGTAGGAAATCGAACTATAATGAAGTTTTACCCATTTTGACATAAATAATGAAACTAAGAGTTTTGAAAGTAAACAAGCCGAGTATAATCATTAAAGCTTTCACAAAGCTTATTAAGACTAAAAATAGTTGTTTTAAGCCTTAACTTCACATTGGAAAGGTTGGAAATCAAACTATAATGAAGTCTTACCCATTTTGATACAAATAATCAAACTAAGAGTTTTGAAAGTAAACAAGATGAGCATAATCATTAAAGCTTTCACAAAGCTTATTGTGACTAGAAATAGTAGTTTTAAACCTTAACTTCACATTCTAAAGGTTGGAAATCGAACTATAATGAAGTCTTACCCATTTTGATACAAATAATAAAACTAAGAGTTTTGAAAGTAAACAAGCCGAGTATAATCATTAAAGCTTTCACAAAGCTTATTGTGACTAGAAATAGTTGTTTTAAGCCTTAACTTCACATTGAAAACGTAGGAAATTGAACTGTAATGAAGTTTTACCAATTTTGACATAAATAATCAAGCTAAGAGTTTTGAAAGTAAACAAGCCGAGTATAATCATTAAAGCTTTCACAAAGCTTATTGTGACTAGAAATAGTTGTTTTAAGCCTTAACTTCACATTGGAAACGTTGAAAATCAAACTATAATGAAGTTTTACCCATTTTGATACAAATAATCAAACTTAGAGTTTTGAAAGTAAACAAGATGGGCATAATCATTAAAGCTTTCACAAAGCTTATTGTGACTAGAAATAGTTGTTTTAAGCCTTAACTTCACATTGAAAAAGTAGGAAATCGAACTGTAATGAAGTTTTACCCATTTTGACATAAATAATGAAACTAAGAGTTTTGAAAGTAAACAAGCCAAGTATAATCATTAAAGCTTTCACAAAGCTTATTAAGACTAGAAATAGTTGTTTTAAGCTTTAACTTCTCATTGGAAAGGTTTGAAATCGAACTATAATGAAGTCTTACCCATTTTGATACAAATAATCAAACTAAGAGTTTTGAAAGTAAACAAGATGAGCATAATCATTAAAGCTTTCACAAAGCTTATTGTGACTAGAAATAGAAGTTTTAAGCCTTAACTTCAAATTTAAAGGTTGGAAATGGAACTATAATGAAGTCTTACCCATTTTGATACAAATAATAAAACTAAGAGTTTTGAAAGTAAACAAGCCGAGTATAATCATTAAAGCTTTCACAAAGCTTATTGTGACTAGAAATAGTTGTTTTAAGCCTTAACTTCACAATGGAAAGGTTGAAAATCGAACTATAATGAAGTCTTACCCATTTTGATACAAATAATCAAACTAAGAGTTTTGAAAGTAAACAAGATGAGCATAATCATTAAAGCTGTCACAAAGCTTATTGTGACTAGAAATAGTTGTTTTTTAAGCCTTAACTTCACAAAGGAAAGGTTGGAAATCGAACTATAATGAAGTCTTACCCATTTTGATACAAATAATCAAACTAAGAGTTTTGAAAGTAAACAAGATGAGCATAATCATTAAAGCTGTCACAAAGCTTATTGTGACTAGAAATACTTGTTTTAAGCCTTAACTTCACATTGAAAACGTAGGAAATTGAACTGTAATGAAGTTTTACCCATTTTGACATAAATAATCAAACTAAGAGTTTTGAAAGTAAACAAGCCGAGTATAATCAATAAAGCTTTCACAAAGCTTATTGTGACTAGAAATAGTTGTTTTAAGCCTTAACTTCACATTGGAAAGGTTGAAAATCGAACTATAATGAAGTTTTACCCATTTTGATACAAATAATCAAACTAAGAGTTTTGAAAGTAAACAAGATAAGCATAATCATTAAAGCTTTCACAAAGCTTATTGTGACTAGAAATAGTTGTTTTAAGCCTTAACTTCACCTTGAAAATGTGGTAAATCGAACTATAATGAAGTTTTACCCATTTTGACATAAATAATCAAACTAAGAGTTTTGAAAGTAAACAAGCCGAGTATAATCATTAAAGCTTTCAGAAAGCTTATTGTGACTTGAAATAGTTGTTTTAAGCCTTAACTTCACCTTGAAAATGTGGGAAATCGAACTATAATGAAGTTTTACCCATTTTGACATAAATAATCAAACTAATTGTTTTGAAAGTAAACAAGATGAGCATAATCATTAACGCTTTCACAAAGCTTATTGTGACTAGAAATAGTTGTTTTAAGCCTTAACTTCACATTGGAAAGGTTGGAAATTGAACTATAATGAAGTTTTACACATTTTGATACAAATAATCAAACTAAGAGTTTTGAAAGTAAACAAGATGAGCATAATCATTAAAGCTTTCACAAAGCTTATTGTGACTAGAAATAGTTGTTTTAAGCCTTAACTTCACATTGGAAACGTGGGAAATCAAACTATAATGATGTTTTACCCATTTTGATACAAATAATCAAACTAAGAGTTTTGAAAGTAAACAAGATGAGCATTATCATTAAAGCTTTCACAAAGCTTATTGTGACTAGAAATAGTTGTTTTAAGCCTTAACTTCACATTGGAAACGTTGAAAATCGAACTATAATGAGGTTTTACCCATTTTGATACAAATAATGAAACTAAGAGTTTTGAAAGTAAACAAGATGGGCATAATCATTAAAGAATTCACAAAGCTTATTGTGACTAGAAATAGTTGTTTTAAGCCTTAACTTCACATTGGAAACGTTGAAAATCGAACTATAATGAAGTTTTACCCATTTTGATACAAATAATCAAACTTAGAGTTTTGAAAGTAAACAAGATGAGCATAATCATTAAAGCTTTCACAAAGCTTATAGTGACTAGAAATAGTTGTTTTAAGCCTTAACTTCACATTGAAAAAGTAGGAAATCGAACTATAATGAAGTTTTAACCATTTTGACATAAATAATGAAACTAAGAGTTTTGAAAGTAAACAAGCCGAGTATAATCATTAAAGCTTTCACAAAGCTTATTAAGACTAGAAATAGTTGTTTTAAGCCTTAACTTCTCATTGGAAAGGTTTGAAATCGAACTATAATGAAGTCTTACCCATTTTGATACAAATAATCAAACTAAGAGTTTTGAAAGTAAACAAGATGAGCATAATCATTAAAGCTTTCACAAAGCTTATTGTGACTAGAAATAGAAGTTTTAAGCCTTAACTTCAAATTCTAAAGGTTGGAAATGGAACTATAATGAAGTCTTACCCATTTTGATACAAATAATAAAACTAAGAGTTTTGAAAGTAAACAAGCCGAGTATAATCATTAAAGCTTTCACAAAGCTTATTGTGACTAGAAATAGTTGTTTTAAGCGTTAACTTCACAATGGAAAGGTTGAAAATCGAACTATAATGAAGTCTTACCCATTTTGATACAAATAATCAAACTAAGAGTTTTGAAAGTAAACAAGATGAGCATAATCATTAAAGCTGTCACAACGCTTATTGTGACTAGAAATAGTTGTTTTAAGCCTTAACTTCACATTGAAAACGTAGGAAATTGAACTGTAATGAAGTTTTACCCATTTTGACATAAATAATCAAACTAACAGTTTTGAAAGTAAACAAGCCGAGTATAATCAGTAAAGCTTTCACAAAGCTTATTGTGAATAGAAATAGTTGTTTTAAGCCTTAACTTCACCTTGAAAATGTGGTAAATCGAACTATAATGAAGTTTTACCCATTTTGACATAAATAATCAAACTAAGAGTTTTGAAAGTAAACAAGCCGAGTATAATCATTAAAGCTTTCACAAAGCTTATTGTGACTTGAAATAGTTGTTTTAAGCCTTAACATCACCTTGAAAATGTGGGAAATCGAACTATAATGAAGTTTTACCCATTTTGACATAAATAATCAAACTAATTGTTTTAAAAGTAAACAAGATGAGCATAATCATTAAAGCTGTCACAAAGCTTATTGTGACTAGAAATAGTTGTTTTAAGCCTTAACTTCACAATGGAAAGGTTGGAAATCGAACTATAATGAAGTCTTACCCATTTTGATACAAATAATCAAACTAAGAGTTTTGAAAGTAAACAAGATGAGCATAATCATTAAAGCTTGTCACAAAGCTTATTGTGACTAGAAATAGTTGTTTTAAGCCTTAACTTCACATTGAAAACGTAGGAAATTGAACTGTAATGAAGTTTTACCCATTTTGACATAAATAATCAAGCTAAGAGTTTTGAAAGTAAACAAGCCGAGTATAATCATTAAAGCTTTCACAAAGCTTATTGTGACTAGAAATAGTTGTTTTAAGCCTTAACTTCACATTGGAAACGTTGAAAATTGAACTATAATGAAGTTTTACCCATTTTGATACAAATAATGAAACTAAGAGTTTAGAAAGTAAACAAGATGGACATAATCATTAATGATTTCACAAAGCTTATTGTGACTAGAAATAGTTATTTTAAGCCTTAACTTCACATTGGAAACGTTGAAAATCGAACTATAATGAAGTTTTACCCATTTTGATACAAATAATCAAACTTAGAGTTTTGAAAGTAAACAAGATGAGCATAATCATTAAAGCTTTCACAAAGCTTATTGTTACTAGAAATAGTTGTTTTAAGCCTTAACTTCACATTGAAAAAGTAGGAAATCGAACTATAATGAAGTTTTACCCATTTTGACATAAATAATGAAACTAAGAGTTTTGAAAGTAAACAAGCCGAGTATAATCATTAAAGCTTTCACAAAGCTTATTAAGACTAGAAATAGTTGTTTTAAGCCTTAACTTCACATTGGAAAGTTTGGAAATCGAACTATAATGAAGTCTTACCCATTTTGATACAAATAATCAAACTAAGAGTTTTGAAAGTAAACAAGATGAGCATAATCATTAAAGCTTTCACAAAGCTTATTGTGACTAGAAATAGTAGTTTTAAACCTTAACTTCACTTTCTAAAGGTTGGAAATCGAACTATAATGAAGTCTTACCCATTTTGATACAAATAATAAAACTAAGAGTTTTGAAAGTAAACAAGCCGAGTATAATCATTAAAGCTTTCACAAAGCTTATTGTGACTAGAAATAGTTGTTTTCAGCCTTAACTTCACAATGGAAAGGATGAAAATCGAACTATAATGAAGTCTTACCCATTTTGATACAAATAATCAAACTAAGAGTTTTGAAAGTAAACAAGATGAGCATAATCATTAAAGCTGTCACAACGCTTATTGTGACTAGAAATAGTTGTTTTAAGCCTTAACTTCACATTGAAAACGTAGGAAATTGAACTATAATGAAGTTTTACCCATTTTGACATAAATAATCAAACTAAGAGTTTTGAAAGTAAACATGCCGAGTATAATCAGTAAAGCTTTCACAAAGCTTATTGTGAATAGAAATAGTTGTTTTAAGCCTTAACTTCACCTTGAAATTGTGGTAAATCGAACTATAATGAAGTTTTACCCATTTTGACATAAATAATCAAACTAAGAGTTTTGAAAGTAAACAAGCCGAGTATAATCATTAAAGCTTTCAGAAAGCTTATTGTGACTTGAAATAGTTGTTTTAAGCCTTAACTTCACCTTGAAAATGTGGGAAATCGAACTATAATTAAGTTTTACCCATTTTGAAATAACTAATCAAACTAAGAGTTTTGAAAGTAAACAAGCCGAGTATAATCATTAAAGCTTTCACAAAGCTTATTGTGACTTAGAAATAGTTGTTTTAAGCCTTAACTTCACATTGAAAATGTGGAAATCGAACTATAATGAAGTTTTACCCATTTTGCATAAATAATCAAACTTAGAGTTTTGAAAGTAAACAAGCCGAGTATAATCATTAAAGCTTTAAGAAAGCTTATTGTGACTTGAAATAGTTGTTTTAAGCCTTAACTTGACATTAGAAACGTGGGAAATCGAACTATAATGAAGTTTTACCCATTTTGACATAAATAATCAAACTTAGAGTTTTGAAAGTAAACAAGCCGAGTATAATCATTAAAGCTTTAAGAAAGCTTATTGTGACTTGAAATAGTTGTTTTAAGCCTTAACTTCACCTTGAAAATGTGGGAAATCGAACTATAATGAAGTTTTACCCATTTTGACATAAATAATCAAACTAATTGTTTTGAAAGTAAACAAGATGAGCATAATCATTAAAGCTTTCATAAAGCTTATTGTGACTAGAACTAGTTGTTTTAAGGCTTAACTTCACATTGGAAACGTGGGAAATCGAACTATAATGAAGTTTTACCCATTTTGACATAAATAATCAAACTAATAGTTTTGAAAGTAAACAAGCCGAGTCTAATCATTAAAGCTTTCACAAAGCTTATCACTAGAAATAGTTGTTTTAAGCCTTAACTTCACATTGGAAAGGTTGGAAATCGAACTATAATGAAGTCTTACCCATTTTGATACAAATAATCAAACTAAGAGTTTTGAAAGTAAACAAGATGAGCGTAATCATTAAAGCTGTCACAAAGCTTATTGTGACTAGAAATAGTTGTTTTAAGCCTTAACTTCGTAATGGAAAGGTTGGAAATCAAACTATAATGAAGTTTTACCCATTTTGATACAAATAATCAAACTAAGAGTTTGAAAGTAAACAAGATGAGCATAATCATTAAAGCTGTCACAAAGCTTATTGTGACTAGAAATAGTTGTTTTAAGCCTTAACTTCACATTGAAAACGTAGGAAATTGAACTGTAATGAAGTTTTACCCATTTTGACATAAATAATCAAACTAAAAGTTTTGAAAGTAAACAAGCCGAGTATAATCAGTAAAGCTTTCACAAAGCTTATTGTGACTAGAAATAGTTGTTTTAAGCCTTAACTTCACCTTGAAAATGTGGTAAATCGAACTATAATGAAGTTTTACCCATTTTGAAATAACTAATCAAACTAAGAGTTTTGAAAGTAAACAAGCCGAGTATAATCATTAAAGCTTTCAGAAAGCTTATTGTGACTTGAAATAGTTGTTTTAAGCCTTAACTTCACCTTGAAAATGTGGGAAATCGAACTATAATGAAGTTTTACCCATTTTGGCATAAATAATCAAACTAATTGTTTTGAAAGTAAACAAGATGAGCATAATCATTAAAGCTTTCACAAAGCTTATTGTGACTAGAAATAGTTGTTTTAAGCCTTAACTTCACATTGGAAAGGTTGGAAATTGAACTATAATGTAGTTTTACACATTTTGATACAAATAATCAAACTAAGAGTTTTGAAAGTAAACAAGATGAGCATAATCATTAAAGCTTTCACAAAGCTTATTGTGACTAAAAATAGTTGTTTTAAGCCTTAACTTCACATTGGAAACGTGGGAAATCAAACTATAATGATGTTTTACCCATTTTGATACAAATAATCAAACTAAAAGTTTTGAAAGTAAACAAGATGAGCATAATCATTAAAGCTTTCACAAAGCTTATTGTGACTAGAAATAGTTGTTTTAAGCCTTAACTTCACATTGGAAACGTTGAAAATCGAACTATAATGAGGTTTTACCCATTTTGATACAAATAATCAAACTAAGAGTTTTGAAAGTAAACAAGATGAGCGTAATCATTAAAGCTGTCACAAAGCTTATTGTGACTAGAAATAGTTGTTTTAAGCCTTAACTTCGCAATGGAAAGGTTGGAAATCAAACTATAATGAAGTCTTACACATTTTGATACAAATGATCAAACTAAGAGTTTTGAAAGTAAACAAGATGAGCATAATCATTAAAGCTGTCACAAAGCTTATTGTGACTAGAAATAGTTGTTTTAAGCCTTAACTTCACATTGAAAACGTAGGAAATTGAACGTAATGAAGTTTTACCCATTTTGACATAAATAATCAAACTAAGAGTTTTGAAAGTAAACAAGCCGAGTATAATCAGTAAAGCTTTCACAAAGCTTATTGTGACTAGAAATAGTTGTTTTAAGCCTTAACTTCACCTTGAAAATGTGGTAAATCGAACTATAATGAAGTTTTACCCATTTTGACATAACTAATCAAACTAAGAGTTTTGAAAGTAAACAAGCCGAGTATAATCATTAAAGCTTTCAGAAAGCGTATTGTGACTTGAAATAGTTGTTTTAAGCCTTAACATCACCTTGAAAATGTGGGAAATCGAACTATAATGAAGTTTTACCCATTTTGACATAAATAATCAAACTAATTGTTTTAAAAGTAAACAAGATGAGCATAATCATTAAAGCTTTTCACAAAGCTTATTGTGACTAGAAATAGTTGTTTTAAGCCTTAACTTCACAATGGAAAGGTTGGAAATCGAACTATAATGAAGTCTTACCCATTTTGATACAAATAATCAAACTAAGAGTTTTGAAAGTAAACAAGATGAGCATAATCATTAAAGCTGTCACAAAGCTTATTGTGACTAGAAATAGTTGTTTTAAGCCTTAACTTCACATTGAAAATGTAGGAAATTGAACTGTAATGAAGTTTTACCCATTTTGACATAAATAGTCAAGCTAAGAGTTTTGAAAGTAAACAAGCCGAGTATAATCATTAAGGCTTTCACAAAGCTTATTGTGACTAGAAATAGTTGTTTTAAGCCTTAACTTCACATTGGAAACGTTGAAAATTGAACTATAATGAAGTTTTACCCATTTTGATACAAATAATGAAACTAAGAGTTTAGAAAGTAAACAAGATGGGCATAATCATTAATGATTTCACAAAGCTTATTGTGACTAGAAATAGTTATTTTAAGCCTTAACTTCACATTGGAAACGTTGAAAATCGAACTATAATGAAGTTTTACCCATTTTGGTACAAATAATCAAACTTAGAGTTTTGAAAGTAAACAAGATGAGCATAATCATTAAAGCTTTCACAAAGCTTATTGTTACTAGAAATAGTTGTTTTAAGCCTTAACTTCACATTGAAAAAGTAGGAAATCGAACTATAATGAAGTTTTACCCATTTTGAAAATAATGAAACTAAGAGTTTTGAAAGTAAACAAGCCGAGTATAATCATTAAAGCTTTCACAAAGCTTATTAAGACTAGAAATAGTTGTTTTAAGCCTTAACTTCACATTGGAAAGGTTGGAAATCGAACTATAATGAAGTCTTACCCATTTTGATACAAATAATCAAACTAAGAGTTTTGAAAGTAAACAAGATGAGCATAATCATTAAAGCTTTCACAAAGCTTATTGTGACTAGAAATAGTAGTTTTAAACCTTAACTTCACTTTCTAAAGGTTGGAAATCGAACTATAATGAAGTCTTACCCATTTTGATACAAATAATAAAACTAAGAGTTTTGAAAGTAAACAAGCCGAGTATAATCATTAAAGCTTTCACAAAGCTTATTGTGACTAGAAATAGTTGTTTTCAGCCTTAACTTCACAATGGAAAGGATGAAAATCGAACTATAATGAAGTCTTACCCATTTTGATACAAATAATCAAACTAAGAGTTTTGAAAGTAAACAAGATAAGCATAATCATTAAAGCTGTCACAACGCTTATTGTGACTAGAAATAGTTGTTTTAAGCCTTAACTTCACATTGAAAACGTAGGAAATTGAACTGTAATGAAGTTTTACCCATTTTGACATAAATAATCAAACTAAGAGTTTTGAAAGTAAACATGCCGAGTATAATCAGTAAAGCTTTCACAAAGCTTATTGTGAATAGAAATAGTTGTTTTAAGCCTTAACTTCACCTTGAAAATGTGGTAAATCGAACTATAATGAAGTTTTACCCATTTTGACATAAATAATCAAACTAAGAGTTTTGAAAGTAAACAAGCCGAGTATAATCATTAAAGCTTTCACAAAGCTTATTAAGACTAGAAATAGTTGTTTTAAGCCTTAACTTCTCATTGGAAAGGTTTGAAATCGAACTATAATGAAGTCTTACCCATTTTGATACAAATAATCAAACTAAGAGTTTTGAAAGTAAACAAGATGAGCATAATCATTAAAGCTTTCACAAAGCTTATTGTGACTAGAAATAGAAGTTTTAAGCCTTAACTTCAAATTCTAAAGGTTGGAAATGGAACTATAATGAAGTCTTACCCATTTTGATACAAATAATAAAACTAAGAGTTTTGAAAGTAAACAAGCCGAGTATAATCATTAAAGCTTTCACAAAGCTTATTGTGACTAGAAATAGTTGTTTTAAGCCTTAACTTCACAATGGAAAGGTTGAAAATCGAACTATAATAAAGTCTTACCCATTTTGATACAAATAATCAAACTAAGAGTTTTGAAAGTAAACAAGATGAGCATAATCATTAAAGCTTTCACAACGCTTATTGTGACTAGAAATAGTTGTTTTAAGCCTTAACTTCACATTGAAAACGTAGGAAATTGAACCGTAATGAAGTTTTACCCATTTTGACATAAATAATCAAACTAAGAGTTTTGAAAGTAAACAAGCCGAGTATAATCAGTAAAGCTTTCACAAAGCTTATTGTGAATAGAAATAGTTGTTTTAAGCCTTAACTTCACCTTGAAAATGTGGTAAATCGAACTATAATGAAGTTTTACCCATTTTGACATAAATAATAAAACTAAGAGTTTTGAAAGTAAACAAGCCGAGTATAATCATTAAAGCTTTCACAAAGCTTATTGTGACTTGAAATAGTTGTTTTAAGCCTTAACATCACCTTGAAAATGTGGGAAATCGAACTATAATGAAGTTTTACCCATTTTGACATAAATAATCAAACTAATTGTTTTAAAAGTAAACAAGATGAGCATAATCATTAAAGCTGTCACAAAGCTTATTGTGACTAGAAATAGTTGTTTTAAGCCTTAACTTCACAATGGAAAGGTTGGAAATCGAACTATAATGAAGTCTTACCCATTTTGATACAAATAATCAAACTAAGAGTTTTGAAAGTAAACAAGATGAGCATAATCATTAAAGCTGTCACAAAGCTTATTGTAACTAGAAATAGTTGTTTTAAGCCTTAACTTCACATTGAAAATGTAGGAAATTGAAATGTAATGAAGCTTTACCCATTTTGACATAAATAATCAAGCTAAGAGTTTTGAAAGTAAACAAGCCGAGTATAATCATTAAAGCTTTCACAAAGCTTATTGTGACTAGAAATAGTTGTTTTAAGCCTTAACTTCACATTGGAAACGTTGAAAATTGAACTATAATGAAGTTTTACCCATTTTGATACAAATAATGAAACTAAGAGTTTAGAAAGTAAACAAGATGGGCATAATCATTAATGATTTTACGAAGCTTATTGTGACTAGAAATAGTTGTTTTAAGCTTTAACTTCACATTGGAAACGTTGAAAATCGAACTATAATGAAGTTTTACCCATTTTGATACAAATAATCAAACTTAGAGTTTTGAAAGTAAACAAGATGAGCATAATCATTAAAGCTTTCACAAAGCTTATTGTGACTAGAAATAGTTGTTTTAAGCCTTAACTTCACATTGAAAAAGTAGGAAATCGAACTATAATGAAGTTTTACCCATTTTGACATAAATAATGAAACTAAGAGTTTTGAAAGTAAACAAGCCGAGTATAATCATTAAAGCTTTCACAAAGCTTATTAAGACTAGAAATAGTTGTTTTAAGCCTTAACTTCACATTGGAAAGGTTGGAAATCGAACTATAATGAAGTCTTACCCATTTTGATACAAATAATCAAACTAAGAGTTTTGAAAGTAAACAAGATGAGCATAATCATTAAAGCTTTCACAAAGCTTATTGTGACTAGAAATAGTAGTTTTAAACCTTAACTTCACATTCTAAAGGTTGGAAATCGAACTATAATGAAGTCTTACCCATTTTGATACAAATAATAAAACTAAGAGTTTTGAAAGTAAACAAGCCGAGTATAATCATTAAAGCTTTCACAAAGCTTATTGTGACTAGAAATAGTTGTTTTAAGCCTTAACTTCACATTGAAAACGTAGGAAATTGAACTGTAATGAAGTTTTACCCATTTTGACATAAATAATCAAGCTAAGAGTTTTGAAAGTAAACAAGCCGAGTATAATCATTAAAGCTTTCACAAAGCTTATTGTGACTAGAAATAGTTGTTTTAAGCCTTAACTTCACATTGGAAACGTTGAAAATCAAACTATAATGAAGTTTTACCCATTTTGATACAAATAATCAAACTTAGAGTTTTGAAAGTAAACAAGATGGGCATAATCATTAAAGCTTTCACAAAGCTTATTGTGACTAGAAATAGTTGTTTTAAGCCTTAACTTCACATTGAAAAAGTAGGAAATCGAACTGTAATGAAGTTTTACCCATTTTGACATAAATAATGAAACTAAGAGTTTTGAAAGTAAACAAGCCGAGTATAATCATTAAAGCTTTCACAAAGCTTATTAAGACTAGAAATAGTAGTTTTAAGCTTTAACTTCTCATTGGAAAGGTTTGAAATTGAACTATAATGAAGTCTTACCCATTTTGATACAAATAATCAAACTAAAAGTTTTGAAAGTAAACAAGATGATCATAATCATTAAAGCTTTCACAAAGCTTATTGTGACTAGAAATAGAAGTTTTAAGCCTTAACTTCAAATTCTAAAGGTTGGAAATGGAACTATAATGAAGTCTTACCCATTTTGATACAAATAATAAAACTAAGAGTTTTAAAAGTAAACAAGCCGAGTATAATCATTAAAGCTTTCACAAAGCTTATTGTGACTAGAAATAGTTGTTTTAAGCCTTCACTTCACAATGGAAAGGTTGAAAATCGAACTATAATGAAGTCTTACCCATTTTGATACAAATAATCAAACTAAGAGTTTTGAAAGTAAACAAGATGAGCATAATCATTAAAGCTTCACAAAGCTTATTGTGACTAGAAATAGTTGTTTTAAGCCTTAACTTCACAAAGGAAAGGTTGGAAATCGAACTATAATGAAGTCTTACCCATTTTGATACAAATAATCAAACTAAGAGTTTTGAAAGTAAACAAGATAAGCATAATCATTAAAGCTGTCACAAAGCTTATTGTGACTAGAAATACTTGTTTTAAGCCTCAACTTCACATTGAAAACGTAGGAAATTGAACTGTAATGAAGTTTTACCCATTTTGACATAAATAATCAAACTAAGAGTTTTGAAAGTAAACAAGCCGAGTATAATCAATAAAGCTTTCACAAAGCTTATTGTGACTAGAAATAGTTGTTTTAAGCCTTAACTTCACATTGGAAAGGTTGAAAATCGAACTATAATGAAGTTTTACCCATTTTGATACAAATAATCAAACTAAGAGTTTTGAAAGTAAACAAGATAAGCATAATCATTAAAGCTTTCACAAAGCTTATTGTGACTAGAAATAGTTGTTTTAAGCCTTAACTTCACCTTGAAAATGTGGTAAATCGAACTATAATGAAGTTTTACCCATTTTGACATAAATAATCAAACTAAGAGTTTTGAAAGTAAACAAGCCGAGTATAATCATTAAAGCTTTCACAAAGCTTATTGTGACTTGAAATAGTTGTTTTAAGCCTTAACTTCACCTTGAAAATGTGGGAAATCGAACTATAATGAAGTTTTACCCATTTTGACATAAATAATCAAACTAATTGTTTTGAAAGTAAACAAGATGAGCATAATCATTAAGCTTTCACAAAGCTTATTGTGACTAGAAATAGTTGTTTTAAGCCTTAACTTCACATTGGAAAGGTTGGAAATTGAACTATAATGAAGTTTTACACATTTTGATACAAATAATCAAACTAAGAGTTTTGAAAGTAAACAAGATGAGCATAATCATTAAAGCTTTCACAAAGCTTATTGTGACTAGAAATAGTTGTTTTAAGCCTTAACTTCACATTGGAAACGTGGGAAATCAAACTATAATGATGTTTTACCCATTTTGATACAAATAATCAAACTAAGAGTTTTGAAAGTAAACAAGATGAGCATAATCATTAAAGCTTTCACAAAGCTTATTGTGACTAGAAATAGTTGTTTTAAGCCTTAACTTCACATTGGAAACGTTGAAAATCGAACTATAATGAGGTTTTACCCATTTTGATACAAATAATGAAACTAAGAGTTTTGAAAGTAAACAAGATGGGCATAATCATTAAAGAATTCACGAAGCTTATTGTGACTAGAAATAGTTGTTTTAAGCCTTAACTTCACATTGGAAACGTTGAAAATCGAACTATAATGAAGTTTTACCCATTTTGATACAAATAATCAAACTTAGAGTTTTGAAAGTAAACAAGATGAGCATAATCATTAAAGCTTTCACAAAGCTTATAGTGACTAGAAATAGTTGTTTTAAGCCTTAACTTCACATTGAAAAAGTAGGAAATCGAACTATAATGAAGTTTTAACCATTTTGACATAAATAATGAAACTAAGAGTTTTGAAAGTAAACAAGCCGAGTATAATCATTAAAGCTTTCACAAAGCTTATTAAGACTAGAAATAGTTGTTTTAAGCCTTAACTTCTCATTGGAAAGGTTTGAAATCGAACTATAATGAAGTCTTACCCATTTTGATACAAATAATCAAACTAAGAGTTTTGAAAGTAAACAAGATGAGCATAATCATTAAAGCTTTCACAAAGCTTATTGTGACTAGAAATAGAAGTTTTAAGCCTTAACTTCAAATTCTAAAGGTTGGAAATGGAACTATAATGAAGTCTTACCCATTTTGATACAAATAATAAAACTAAGAGTTTTGAAAGTAAACAAGCCGAGTATAATCATTAAAGCTTTCACAAAGCTTATTGTGACTAGAAATAGTTGTTTTAAGCCTTAACTTCACAATGGAAAGGTTGAAAATCGAACTATAATGAAGTCTTACCCATTTTGATACAAATAATCAAACTAAGAGTTTTGAAAGTAAACAAGATGAGCATAATCATTAAAGCTGTCACAAAGCTTATTGTGACTAGAAATAGTTGTTTTAAGCCTTAACTTCACATTGAAAACGTAGGAAATTGAACTATAATGAAGTTTTACCCATTTTGACATAAATAATCAAACTAAGAGTTTTGAAAGTAAACAAGCCGAGTATAATCATTAAAGCTTTCACAAAGCTTATTGTGAATAGAAATAGTTGTTTTAAGCCTTAACTTCACCTTGAAAATGTGGTAAATCGAACTATAATGAAGTTTTACCCATTTTGACATAAATAATCAAACTAAGAGTTTTGAAAGTAAACAAGCCGAGTATAATCATTAAAGCTTTCACAAAGCTTATTGTGACTTGAAATAGTTGTTTTAAGCCTTAACATCACCTTGAAAATGTGGGAAATCGAACTATAATGAAGTTTTACCCATTTTGACATAAATAATCAAACTAATTGTTTTAAAAGTAAACAAGATGAGCATAATCATTAAAGCTGTCACAAAGCTTATTGTGACTAGAAATAGTTGTTTTAAGCCTTAACTTCACAATGGAAAGGTTGGAAATCGAACTATAATGAAGTCTTACCCATTTTGATACAAATAATCAAACTAAGAGTTTTGAAAGTAAACAAGATGAGCATAATCATTAAAGCTTGTCACAAAGCTTATTGTGACTAGAAATAGTTGTTTTAAGCCTTAACTTCACATTGAAAACGTAGGAAATTGAACTATAATGAAGTTTTACCCATTTTGACATAAATAATCAAGCTAAGAGTTTTGAAAGTAAACAAGCCGAGTATAATCATTAAAGCTTTCACAAAGCTTATTGTGACTAGAAATAGTTGTTTTAAGCCTTAACTTCACATTGGAAACGTTGAAAATTGAACTATAATGAAGTTTTACCCATTTTGATACAAATAATGAAACTAAGAGTTTAGAAAGTAAACAAGATGGGCATAATCATTAATGATTTCACAAAGCTTATTGTGACTAGAAATAGTTATTTTAATCCTTAACTTCACATTGGAAACGTTGAAAATCGAACTATAAAGAAGTTTTACCCATTTTGATACAAATAATCAAACTTAGAGTTTTGAAAGTAAACAAGATGAGCATAATCATTAAAGCTTTCACAAAGCTTATTGTTACTAGAAATAGTTGTTTTAAGCCTTAACTTCACATTGGAAACGTTGAAAATCAAACTATAATGAAGTTTTACCCATTTTGATACAAATAATCAAACTTAGAGTTTTGAAAGTAAACAAGATGGGCATAATCATTAAAGCTTTCACAAAGCTTATTGTGACTAGAAATAGTTGTTTTAAGCCTTAACTTCACATTGAAAAAGTAGGAAATCGAACTGTAATGAAGTTTTACCCATTTTGACATAAATAATGAAACTAAGAGTTTTGAAAGTAAACAAGCCGAGTATAATCATTAAAGCTTTCACAAAGCTTATTAAGACTAGAAATAGTTGTTTTAAGCCTTAACTTCTCATTGGAAAGGTTTGAAATCGAACTATAATGAAGTCTTACCCATTTTGATACAAATAATCAAACTAAGAGTTTTGAAAGTAAACAAGATGAGCATAATCATTAAAGCTTTCACAAAGCTTATTGTGACTAGAAATAGAAGTTTTAAGCCTTAACTTCAAATTCTAAAGGTTGGAAATGGAACTATAATGAAGTCTTACCCATTTTGATACAAATAATAAAACTAAGAGTTTTGAAAGTAAACAAGCCGAGTATAATCATTAAAGCTTTCACAAAGCTTATTGTGACTAGAAATAGTTGTTTTAAGCCTTCACTTCACAATGGAAAGGTTGAAAATCGAACTATAATGAAGTCTTACCCATTTTGATACAAATAATCAAACTAAGAGTTTTGAAAGTAAACAAGATGAGCATAATCATTAAAGCTGTCACAAAGCTTATTGTGACTAGAAATAGTTGTTTTAAGCCTTAACTTCACAAAGGAAAGGTTGGAAATCGAACTATAATGAAGTCTTACCCATTTTGATACAAATAATCAAACTAAGAGTTTTGAAAGTAAACAAGATGAGCATAATCATTAAAGCTGTCACAAAGCTTATTGTGACTAGAAATACTTGTTTTAAGCCTTAACTTCACATTGAAAACGTAGGAAATTGAACTGTAATGAAGTTTTACCCATTTTGACATAAATAATCAAACCAAGAGTTTTGAAAGTAAACAAGCCGAGTATAATCAATAAAGCTTTCACAAAGCTTATTGTGACTAGAAATAGTTGTTTTAAGCCTTAACTTCACATTGGAAAGGTTGAAAATCGAACTATAATGAAGTTTTACCCATTTTGATACAAATAATCAAACTAAGAGTTTTGAAAGTAAACAAGATAAGCATAATCATTAAAGCTTTCACAAAGCTTATTGTGAATAGAAATAGTTGTTTTAAGCCTTAACTTCACCTTGAAAATGTGGTAAATCGAACTATAATGAAGTTTTACCCATTTTGACATAAATAATCAAACTAAGAGTTTTGAAAGTAAACAAGCCGAGTATAATCATTAAAGCTTTCAGAAAGCGTATTGTGACTTGAAATAGTTGTTTTAAGCCTTAACATCACCTTGAAAATGTGGGAAATCGAACTATAATGAAGTTTTACCCATTTTGACATAAATAATCAAACTAATTGTTTTAAAAGTAAACAAGATGAGCATAATCATTAAAGCTTGTCACAAAGCTTATTGTGACTAGAAATAGTTGTTTTAAGCCTTAACTTCACAATGGAAAGGTTGGAAATCGAACTATAATGAAGTCTTACCCATTTTGATACAAATAATCAAACTAAGAGTTTTGAAAGTAAACAAGATGAGCATAATCATTAAAGCTGTCACAAAGCTTATTGTGACTAGAAATAGTTGTTTTAAGCCTTAACTTCACATTGAAAACGTAGGAAATTGAACTGTAATGAAGTTTTACCCATTTTGACATAAATAATCAAGCTAAGAGTTTTGAAAGTAAACAAGCCGAGTATAATCATTAAAGCTTTCACAAAGCTTATTGTGACTAGAAATAGTTGTTTTAAGCCTTAACTTCACATTGGAAACGTTGAAAATTGAACTATAATGAAGTTTTACCCATTTTGATACAAATAATGAAACTAAGAGTTTAGAAAGTAAACAAGATGGGCATAATCATTAATGATTTCACAAAGCTTATTGTGACTAGAAATAGTTATTTTAAGCCTTAACTTCACATTGGAAACGTTGAAAATCGAACTATAATGAAGTTTTACCCATTTTGATACAAATAATCAAACTTAGAGTTTTGAAAGTAAACAAGATGAGCATAATCATTAAAGCTTTCACAAAGCTTATTGTTACTAGAAATAGTTGTTTTAAGCCTTAACTTCACATTGAAAAAGTAGGAAATCGAACTATAATGAAGTTTTACCCATTTTGACATAAATAATGAAACTAAGAGTTTTGAAAGTAAACAAGCCGAGTATAATCATTAAAGCTTTCACAAAGCTTATTAAGACTAGAAATAGTTGTTTTAAGCCTTAACTTCACATTGGAAAGGTTGGAAATCGAACTATAATGAAGTCTTACCCATTTTGATACAAATAATCAAACTAAGAGTTTTGAAAGTAAACAAGATGAGCATAATCATTAAAGCTTTCACAAAGCTTATTGTGACTAGAAATAGTAGTTTTAAACCTTAACTTCACTTTCTAAAGGTTGGAAATCGAACTATAATGAAGTCTTACCCATTTTGATACAAATAATAAAACTAAGAGTTTTGAAAGTAAACAAGCCGAGTATAATCATTAAAGCTTTCACAAAGCTTATTGTGACTAGAAATAGTTGTTTTCAGCCTTAACTTCACAATGGAAAGGATGAAAATCGAACTATAATGAAGTCTTACCCATTTTGATACAAATAATCAAACTAAGAGTTTTGAAAGTAAACAAGATGAGCATAATCATTAAAGCTGTCACAACGCTTATTGTGACTAGAAATAGTTGTTTTAAGCCTTAACTTAACATTGAAAACGTAGGAAATTGAACTGTAATGAAGTTTTACCCATTTTGACATAAATAATCAAACTAAGAGTTTTGAAAGTAAACATGCCGAGTATAATCAGTAAAGCTTTCACAAAGCTTATTGTGAATAGAAATAGTTGTTTTAAGCCTTAACTTCACCTTGAAATTGTGGTAAATCGAATTATAATGAAGTTTTACCCATTTTGACATAAATAATCAAACTAAGAGTTTTGAAAGTAAACAAGCCGAGTATAATCATTAAAGCTTTCAGAAAGCTTATTGTGACTTGAAATAGTTGTTTTAAGCCTTAACTTCACCTTGAAAATGTGGGAAATCGAACTATAATGAAGTTTTACCCATTTTGACATAAATAATCAAACTAATTGTTTTGAAAGTAAACAAGATGAGCATAATCATTAAAGCTTTCACAAAGCTTATTGTGACTAGAACTAGTTGTTTTAAGGCTTAACTTCACATTGGAAACGTGGGAAATCGAACTATAATGAAGTTTTACCCATTTTGACATAAATAATCAAACTAATAGTTTTGAAAGTAAACAAGTCGAGTCTAATCATTAAAGCTTTCACAAAGCTTATCACTAGAAATAGTTGTTTTAAGCCTTAACTTCACATTGGAAAGGTTGGAAATCGAACTATAATGAAGTCTTACCCATTTTGATACAAATAATCAAACTAAGAGTTTTGAAAGTAAACAAGATGAGCGTAATCATTAAAGCTTGTCACAAAGCTTATTGTGACTAGAAATAGTTGTTTTAAGCCTTAACTTCGTAATGGAAAGGTTGGAAATCAAACTATAATGAAGTCTTACCCATTTTGATACAAATAATCAAACTAAGAGTTTTGAAAGTAAACAAGATGAGCATAATCATTAAAGCTGTCACAAAGCTTATTGTGACTAGAAATAGTTGTTTTAAGCCTTAACTTCACATTGAAAACGTAGGAAATTGAACTATAATGAAGTTTTACCCATTTTGACATAAATAATCAAACTAAAAGTTTTGAAAGTAAACAAGCCGAGTATAATCAGTAAAGCTTTCACAAAGCTTATTGTGACTAGAAATAGTTGTTTTAAGCCTTAACTTCACCTTGAAAATGTGGTAAATCGAACTATAATGAAGTTTTACCCATTTTGAAATAACTAATCAAACTAAGAGTTTTGAAAGTAAACAAGCCGAGTATAATCATTAAAGCTTTCAGAAAGCTTATTGTGACTTGAAATAGTTGTTTTAAGCCTTAACTTCACCTTGAAAATGTGGGAAATCGAACTATAATGAAGTTTTACCCATTTTGGCATAAATAATCAAACTAATTGTTTTGAAAGTAAACAAGATGAGCATAATCATTAAAGCTTTCACAAAGCTTATTGTGACTAGAAATAGTTGTTTTAAGCCTTAACTTCACATTGGAAAGGTTGGAAATTGAACTATAATGTAGTTTTACACATTTTGATACAAATAATCAAACTAAGAGTTTTGAAAGTAAACAAGATGAGCATAATCATTAAAGCTTTCACAAAGCTTATTGTGACTAAAAATAGTTGTTTTAAGCCTTAACTTCACATTGGAAACGTGGGAAATCAAACTATAATGATGTTTTACCCATTTTGATACAAATAATCAAACTAAGAGTTTTGAAAGTAAACAAGATGAGCATAATCATTAAAGCTTTCACAAAGCTTATTGTGACTAGAAATAGTTGTTTTAAGCCTTAACTTCACATTGGAAACGTTGAAAATCGAACTATAATGAGGTTTTACCCATTTTGATACAAATAATCAAACTAAGAGTTTTGAAAGTAAACAAGATGAGCGTAATCATTAAAGCTGTCACAAAGCTTATTGTGACTAGAAATAGTTGTTTTAAGCCTTAACTTCGCAATGGAAAGGTTGGAAATCAAACTATAATGAAGCCTTACACATTTTGATACAAATGATCAAACTAAGAGTTTTGAAAGTAAACAAGATGAGCATAATCATTAAAGCTGTCACAAAGCTTATTGTGACTAGAAATAGTTGTTTTGAGCCTTAACTTCACATTGAAAACGTAGGAAATTGAACTGTAATGAAGTTTTACCCATTTTGACATAAATAATCAAACTAAGAGTTTTGAAAGTAAACAAGCCGAGTATAATCAGTAAAGCTTTCACAAAGCTTATTGTGACTAGAAATAGTTGTTTTAAGCCTTAACTTCACCTTGAAAATGTGGTAAATCGAACTATAATGAAGTTTTACCCATTTTGACATAACTAATCAAACTAAGAGTTTTGAAAAAAACAAGCCGAGTATAATCATTAAAGCTTTCAGAAAGCTTATTGTGACTTGAAATAGTTGTTTTAAGCCTTAACTTCACCTTGAAAATGTGGGAAATAGAACTATAATGAAGTTTTACCCATTTTGACATAAATAATCAAACTAATTGTTTTGAAAGTAAACAAGATGAGCATAATCATTAAAGCTTTCACAAAGCTTATTGTGACTAGAAATAGTTGTTTTAAGCCTTAACTTCACATTGGAAAGGTTGGAAATTGAACTATAATGAAGTTTTTCACATTTTGATACACATAATCAAACTAAGAGTTTTGAAAGTAAACAAGATGAGCATAATCATTAAAGCTTTCACAAAGCTTATTGTGACTAGAAATAGTTGTTTTAGCCTTAACTTCACATTGGAAACGTGGGAAATCAAACTATAATGATGCTTTACCCATTTTGATACAAATAATCAAACTAAGAGTTTTGAAAGTAAACAAGATGAGCATAATCATTAAAGCTTTCACAAAGCTTATTGTGACTAGAAATAGTTGTTTTAAGCCTTAACTTCACATTGGAAACGTTGAAAATCGAACTATAATGAGGTTTTACCCATTTTGATACAAATAATGAAACTAAGAGTTTTGAAAGTAAACAAGATGGGCATAATCATTAAAGATTTCACGAAGCTTATTGTGACTAGAAATAGTTGTTTTAAGCCTTAACTTCACATTGGAAACGTTGAAAATCGAACTATAATGAAGTTTTACCCATTAATATACAAATAATCAAACTTAGAGTTTTGAAAGTAAACAAGATGAGCATAATCATTAAAGCTTTCACAAAGGATATTGTGACTAGAAATAGTTGTTTTAAGCCTTAACTTCACATTGAAAAAGTAGGAAATCGAACTATAATGAAGTTTTACCCATTTTGACATAAATAATGAAACTAAGAGTTTTGAAAGTAAACAAGCCGAGTATAATCATTAAAGCTTTCACAAAGCTTATTAAGACTAGAAATAGTTGTTTTAAGCCTTAACTTCTTATTGGAAAGGTTTGAAATCGAACTATAATGAAGTCTTACCCATTTTGATACAAATAATCAAACTAAGAGTTTTGAAAGTAAACAAGATGAGCATAATCATTAAAGCTTTCACAAAGCTTATTGTGACTAGAAATAGAAGTTTTAAGCCTTAACTTCACATTCTAAAGGTTGGAAATGGAACTATAATGAAGTCTTACCCATTTTGATACAAATAATAAAACTAAGAGTTTTGAAAGTAAACAAGCCGAGTATAATCATTAAAGCTTTCACAAAGCTTATTGTGACTAGAAATAGTTGTTTTAAGCCTTAACTTCACAATGGAAAGGTTGAAAATCGAACTATAATGAAGTCTTACCCATTTAGATACAAATAATCAAACTAAGAGTTTTGAAAGTAAACAAGATGAGCATAATCATTAAAGCTGTCACAACGCTTATTGTGACTAGAAATAGTTGTTTTAAGCCTTAACTTCACATTGAAAACGTAGGAAATTGAACTGTAATGAAGTTTTACCAATTTTGACATAAATAATCAAACTAAGAGTTTTGAAAGTAGACAAGCCGAGTATAATCAGTAAAGCTTTCACAAAGCTTATTGTGAATAGAAATAGTTGTTTTAAGCCTTAACTTCACCTTGACAATGTGGTAAATCGAACTATAATGAAGTTTTACCCATTTTGACATAAATAATCAAACTAAGAGTTTTGAAAGTAAACAAGCCGAGTATAATCATTAAAGCTTTCAGAAAGCGTATTGTGACTTGAAATAGTTGTTTTAAGCCTTAACTTCACCTTGAAAATGTGGGAAATCGAACTATAATGAAGTTTTACCCATTTTGACATAAATAATCAAACTAATTGTTTTAAAAGTAAACAAGATGAGCATAATCATTAAAGCTTTCACAAAGCTTATTGTGACTAGAACTAGTTGTTTTAAGCCTTAACTTCACATTGGAAACGTGGGAAATCGAACTATAATGAAGTCTTACCCATTTTGACATAAATAATCAAACTAATAGTTTTGAAAGTAAACAAGCCGAGTATAATCATTAAAGCTTTCACAAAGCTTATCACTAGAAATAGTTGTTTTAAGCCTTAACTTCACATTGGAAAGGTTGGAAATCGAACTATAATGAAGTCTTACCCATTTTGATACAAATAATCAAACAAAGAGTTTTGAAAGTAAACAAGATGAGCGTAATCATTAAAGCTGTCACAAAGCTTATTGTGACTAGAAATAGTTGTTTTAAGCCTTAACTTCACAATGGAAAGGTTGAAAATCGAACTATAATGAAGTCTTACCCATTTTGATACAAATAATCAAACTAAGAGTTTTGAAAGTAAACAAGATGAGCATAATCATTAAAGCTGTCACAAAGCTTATTGTGACTAGAAATAGTTGTTTTAAGCCTTAACTTCACATTGAAAACGTAGGAAATTGAACTGTAATGAAGTTTTACCCATTTTGACATAAATAATCAAACTAAGAGTTTTGAAAGTAAACAAGCCGAGTATAATCAGTAAAGCTTTCACAAAGCTTATTGTGACTAGAAATAGTTGTTTTAAGCCTTAACTTCACCTTGAAAATGTGGTAAATCGAACTATAATGAAGTTTTACCCATTTTGACATAAATAATCAAACTAAGAGTTTTGAAAGTAAACAAACCGAGTATAATCATTAAAGCTTTCAGAAAGCTTATTGTGACTTGAAATAGTTGTTTTAAGCCTTAACTTCACCTTGAAAATGTGAGAAATCGAACTATAATGAAGTTTTACCCATTTTGACATAAATAATCAAACTAATTGTTTTGAAAGTAAACAAGATGAGCATAATCATTAAAGCTTTCACAAAGCTTATTGTGACTAGAAATAGTTGTTTTAAGCCTTAACTTCACATTGGAAAGGTTGGAAATTGAACTATAATGAAGTTTTACACATTTTGATACAAATAATCGAACTAAGAGTTTTGAAAGTAAACAAGATGAGCATAATCATTAAAGCTTTCACAAAGCTTATTGTGACTAGAAATAGTTGTTTTAAGCCTTAACTTCACATTGGAAACGTGGGAAATCAAACTATAATGATGTTTTACCCATTTTAATACAAATAATCAAACTAAGAGTTTTGAAAGTAAACAAGATGAGCATAATCATTAAAGCTTTCACAAAGCTTATTGTGACTAGAAATAGTTGTTTTAAGCCTTAACTTCACATTGGAAACGTTGAAAATCGAACTACAAAGAAGTTTTACATTGGGCGTAATCATTAAAGTTTTCACAAAGCTTATTGTGACTAGAAATAGTTGTTTTAAGCCTTAACTTCATATTGGAAACGTTGAAAATCGAACTACAAAGAAGTTTTACCCATTTTGATACAAATAATGAAACTAAGATTTTTGAAAGTAAACAAGATGGGCATAATCATTAAAGTTTTCACAGAGCTTATTGTGACTAGAAATAGTTGTTTTAAGCCTTAACTTCACATTGGAAACGTTGAAAATCGAACTACAAAGAAGTTTTACCCATTTTGATACAAATAATCAAACTAAGAGTTTTGAAAGTAAACAAGATGAGCATAATCATTAAAGCTTTCACAAAGCTTATTGTGACTAGAAATAGTTGTTTTAAGCCTTAACTTCACATTGGAAACGTGGGAAATCAAACTATAATGATGTTTTACCCATTTTGATACAAATAATCAAACTAAGAGTTTTGAAAGTAAACAAGATGAGCATAATCATTAAAGCTTTCACAAAGCTTATTGTGACTAGAAATAGTTGTTTTAAGCCTTAACTTCACATTGGAAACGTTGAAAATCGAACTATAATAAAGTTTTACCCATTTTGATACAAATAATGAAACTAAGATTTTTGAAAGTAAACAAGATGGGCATAATCATTAAAGTTTTCACAGAGCTTATTGTGACTAGAAATAGTTGTTTTAAGCCTTAACTTCACAATGGAAAGGTTGGAAATCGAACTATAATGAAGTCTTACCCATTTTGATACAAATAATCAAACTAAGAGTTTTGAAAGTAAACAAGATGAGCATAATCATTAAAGCTGTCACAAAGCTTATTGTGACTAGAAATAGTTGTTTTAAGCCTTAACTTCACATTGAAAACGTGGGAAATCGAACTATAATAAAGTTTTAGCCATTTTGACATAAATAATTAAACTAAGAGTTTTGAAAGTAAACAAGCTGAGTATAATCATTAAAGCTTTCACAAAGCTTATTGTGACTAGAAATAGTTGTTTTAAGCCTAAACTTCACATTGGAAAGGTTGGAAATCAAACTATAATGATGTTTTACCCATTTTGATACAAATAATCAAACTAAGAGTTTTGAAATTAACAAGATGAGCATAATCATTAAAGCTTTCACAAAGCTTATTGTGACTAGAAATAGTTTTTTTAAGCCTTAAATTCACATTGGAAACGTTGAAAATCGAACTATAATGAAGTTTTACCCATTTTGATACAAATAATGAAACTAAGAGTTTTGAAAGTAAACAAGATGGGCGTAATCATTAAAGTTTTCACAAAGCTTATTGTGACTAGAAATAGTTGTTTTAAGCCTTAACTTCATATTGGAAACGTTGAAAATCGAACTACAAAGAAGTTTTACCCATTTTGACATAAATAATCAAACTAAGAGTTTTGAAAGTAAACAAGCTGAGTATATTTAGTAAAGCTTTCACAAAGCTTATTGTGACTAGAAATAGTTGTTTTAAACCTTAACTTCACCTTGAAAATGTGGTAAATCGAACTATAATGAAGTTTTACCCATTTTGACATAAATAATCAAACTTAGAGTTTTGAAAGTAAACAAGCCGAGTATAATCATTAAAGCTTTAAGAAAGCTTATTGTGACTTGAAATAGTTGTTTTAAGCCTTAACTTCACCTTGAAAATGTGGGAAATCGAACTATAATGAAGTTTTACCCATTTTGACATAAATAATCAAACTAATTGTTTTGAAAGTAAACAAGATGAGCATAATCATTAAAGCTTTCACAAAGCTTATTGTGACTAGAAATAGTTGTTTTAAGCCTTAACTTCACATTGGGAACGTGGGAAATCGAACTATAACGAAGTTTTACCCATTTTGACATAAATAATCAAACTAAGAGATTTGAAAGTAAACAAGCCGAGTATAATCATTAAAGCTTTCACAAAGCTTATCACTAGAAATAGTTGTTTTAAGCCTTAACTTCACATTGGAAAAGTTGGAAATCGAACTATAATGAAGTCTTACCCATTTTGATACAAATAATCAAACTAAGAGTCTTGAAAGTAAACAAGATGAGCATAATCATTAAAGCTTTCACAAAGCTTATTGTGACTAGAAATAGTAGTTTTAAGCCTTAACTTCACATTCTAAAGGTTGGAAATCGAACTATAATGAAGTCTTACCCATTTTGATACAAATAATCAAACTAAGAGTTTTGAAAGTAAACAAGATGAGCATAATCATTAAAGCTTTCACAAAGCTTATTGTGACTAGAAATAGTTGTTTTAAGCCTTAACTTCACATTGAAAACGTAGGAAATCGAACTATAATGAAGTTTTACCCATTTTCACATAAATAATCAAACTAAGAGTTTTGAAAGTAAACAAGCCGAGTATAATCATTAAAGCTTTCACAAAGCTTATTGTGACTAGAAATAGTTGTTTTAAGCCTTAACTTCACATTGAAAACATAGGAAATCGAACTATAATGAAGTTTTACCCATTTTGACATAAATAATAAAACTAAGAGTTTTGAAAGTAAACAAGCCGAGTATAATCATTAAAGCTTTCACAAAGCTTATTGTGACTAGAAATAGTTGTTTTAAGCCTTAACTTCAAAATGGAAAGGTTGGAAATCGAACTATAATGAAGTCTTACCCATTTTGATACAAATAATCAAACTAAGAGTTTTGAAAGTAAACAAGATGAGCATAATCATTAAAGCTGTCACAAAGCTTATTGTGACTAGAAATAGTTGTTTTAAGCCTTAACTTCACATTGAAAACGTAGGAAATTGAACTGTAATGAAGTTTTACCCATTTTGACATGAATAATCAAACTAAGAGTTTTGAAAGTAAACAAGCCGAGTATAATCAATAAAGCTTTCACAAAGCTTATTGTGACTAGAAATAGTTGTTTTAAGCCTTAACTTCACATTGGAAAGGTTGGAAATCGAACTATAATGAAGTCTTACCCATTTTGATACAAATAATCAAACTAAGAGTTTTGAAAGTAAACGAGCCGAGTATAATCATTAAAGCTTTCACAAAGCTTATTGTGACTAGAAATAGTTGTTTTAAGCCTTAACTTCACATTGGAAAGGTTGGAAATTGAACTATAATGAAGTTTTTACATTTTGATACAAATAATCAAACTAAGAGTTTTGAAAGTAAACAAGATGAGCATAATCATTAAAGCTTTCACAAAGCTTATTGTGACAAGAAATAGTTGTTTTAAGCCTTAACTTCACATTGGAAACGTGGGAAATCAAACTATAATGATGTTTTACCCATTTTGATACAAATAATCAAACTAAGAGTTTTGAAAGTAAACAAGATGAGCATAATCATTAAAGCTTTCACAAAGCTTATTGTGACTAGAAATAGTTGTTTTAAGCCTTAACTTCACATTGGAAACGTTGAAAATCGAACTATAATGAAGTTTTACCCATTTTGATACAAATAATGAAACTAAGAGTTTTGAAAGTAAACAAGATGGGCATAATCATTAAAGTTTTCACAGAGCTTATTGTGACTAGAAATAGTTGTTTTAAGCCTTAACTTCACATTGAAAACGTTGAAAATCAAACTACAAAGAAGTTTTACCCATTTTGATACAAATAACGAAACTAAGAGTTTTGAAAGTAAACAAGATGAGCATAATCATTAAAGCTTTCACAAAGGTTATTGTGACTAGAAATAGTATTTTTAAGCCTTAACTTCACATTGAAAACGTGGGAAATCGAACTATAATAAAGTTTTTCCTCATTTTGATACAAATAATCAAACTAAGAGTTTTGAAAGTAAACAAGATGAGCATAGTAATTAAAGCTTTCACAAAGCTTATTGTGACTAGAAATAGTTGTTTTAAGCCTTAACTTCACATTGAAAACGTAGGAAATCGAACAATAATGAAGTTTTACCCATTTTGACATAAATAATAAAACTAAGAGTTTTGAAAGTAAACAAGCCGAGTATAATCATTAAAGCTTTCACAAAGCTTATTGTGACTAGAAATAGTTGTTTTAAGCCTTAACTTCACATTGGAAACGTTGAAAATCGAACTACAAAGAAGTTTTACCCATTTTGATACAAATAATGAAACTAAGAGTTTTGAAAGTAAACAAGATGAGCATAATCATTAAAGCTTTCACAAAGCTTATTGTGACTAGAAATAGTTGTTTTAAGCCTTAACTTCACATTGAAAACGTGGGAAATCGAACTATAATAAAGTTTTACCCATTTTGATACAAATAATCAAACTAAGAGTTTTGAAAGTAAACAAGATGAGCATAATCATTAAAGCTTTCACAAAGCTTATTGTGACTAGAAATAGTTGTTTTAAGCCTTAACTTCATATTGAAAGTGTTGGAAATCGAACTATAATGAAGTTTTACCCATTTTCACATAAATAATCAAACTAAGAGTTTTGAAAGTAAATAAGCCGAGTATAATCATTAAAGCTTTCACAAAGCTTATTGTGACTAGAAATAGTTGTTTTAAGCCTTAACATCACATTGAAAACGTAGGAAATCGAACTATAATGAAGTTTTACCCATTTTGATACAAATAATCAAACTAAGAGTTTTTAAATTAAACAAGATCAGCATAATCATTAAAGCTTTCACAAAGCTTATTGTGACTAGAAATAGTTGTTTTAAGCCTTAACTTCACATTGGAAAGGTTGAAAATCGAACTACAACGAAGTCTTACCCATTTTGATACAAATAATGAAACTAAGAGTTTTGAAAGTAAACAAGATGAGCATAATCATTAAAGCTTTCACAAAGCTTATTGTGACTAGAAATAGTTGTTTTAAGCCTTAACTTCACGTTGAAAACGTGGGAAATCGAACTATAATGAAGTTTTACCCATTTTGACGTAAATAATCAAACTAAGAGTTTTGAAAGTAAACAAGATGAACATAATCATTAAAGCTTTCACAAAGCTTATTCTGACTAGAAATAGTTGTTTTAGGCCTTAACTTTACATTGAAAGCGTAGGAAATCAATCTATAATGAAGTTTTACCCATTTTGAAATAAATAATCAAACTAAGAGTTTTGAAAGTAAACAAGCTGAGTATAATCATTAAAGCTTTCACAAAGCTTATTGTGACTAGAAATAGTTGTTTTAAGCCTTAACTTCACATTAGAAAAATTGAAAATCGAACTACAACGAAGTTTTACCCATTTTGATAGATTAATGAAACTAAGAGTTTTGAAAGTAAACAAGATGAGCAGAATCATTAAAGCTTTCACAAAGCTTATTGTGAGTAGAAATAGTTGTTTTAAGCCTTAACTTCACGTTGAAAACGTGGGAAATCGAACTATAATGAAGTTTTACCCATTTTGACATAAATAGACAAACTAAGAGTTTTGAAAGTAAACAAGCCGAGTATAATCATTAAAGCTTTAACAAAGCTTATTGTGACTAGAAATAGTTTTTTTAAGCCTTAACTTCACATTGGAGACGTTGGAAATCGAACTATAATGAAGTCTTACCCATTTTGATACAAATAATCAAACTAAGGGTTTTGAAAGTAAACAAGATGAGCATAAACATTAAAGCTTTCACAAAGCTTATTGTGACTAGAAATAGTTGTTTTAAGCCTTAACTTCACATTGAAAACGTAGGAAATCGAACTATAATGAAGTTTTACCCATTTTCGGATAAATAATAAAACTAAGAGTTTTGAAAGTAAACAACATGAGCATAATCATTAAATCTTTCACAAAGCTTATTGTGACTAGAAATAGTTGTTTTAAGCCTTAACTTCTCATTGGAAAGGTTGGAAATCGAACTATAATGAAGTCTTACCCATTTTGATAAAAATAATCAAACTAAGAGTTTTGAAAGTAAACAAGCCGAGTATAATCATTAAAGCTTTCACAAAGCTTATTGTGACTAGAAATAGAAGTTTAAGCCTTAACTTCACATTGAAAACGTAGGAAATCGAACTATAATGAAGTCTTACCCATTTTGACATAAATAATAAAACTAAGAGTTTTGAAAGTAAACAAGCCGAGTATAATCATTAAAGCTTTCACAAAGCTTATTGTGACTAGAAATAGTTGTTTTAAGCCTTAACTTCACATTGGAAAGGTTGGAAATCGAACTATAATGAAGTCTTACCCATTTTGATACAAATAATCAAACTAAAAGTTTTGAAAGTAAACAAGATGAGCATAATCATTAAAGCTGTCACAAAGTTTATTGTGACTAGAAATAGTTTTTTTAGGCCTTAACTTCACTTTGAAAACGTAGGAAATGGAACTGTAATGAAGTTTTACCCATTTTGACATAAATAATCAAACTAAGAGTTTTGAAAGTAAACAAGCCGAGTATAATCAGTAAAGCTTTCACAAAGCTTATTGTGACTAGAAATAGTTGTTTTAAGCCTTAACTTCACATTGGAAAGGTTGGAAATCGAACTATAATGAAGTCTTACCCTTTTTGATACAAATAATCAAACTAAGAGTTTTGAAAGTAAACGAGCCGAGTATAATCATTAAAGCTTTCACAAAGCTTATTGTGACTAGAAATAGTTGTTTTAAGCCTTAACTTCACATTGGAAAGGTTGGAAATTGAACTATAATGAAGTTTACACATTTTGATACAAATAATCAAACTAAGAGTTTTGAAAGTAAACAAGATGAGCATAATCATTAAAGCTTTCACAAAGCTTATTGTGACTAGAAATAGTTGTTTTAAGCCTTAACTTCACAATGGAAAGGTTGGAAATCGAACTATAATGAAGTCTTACCCATTTTGATACAAATAATCGAACTAAGAGTTTTGAAAGTAAACGAGATGAGCATAATCATTAAAGCTGTCACAAAGCTTATTGTGACTAGAAATAGTTGTTTTAAGCCTTAACTTCACATTGAAAACGTAGGAAATTGAACTGTAATGAAGTTTTACCCATTTTGACATAAATAATCAAACTAAGAGTTTTGAAAGTAAACAAGCCGAGTATAATCAATAAAGCTTTCACAAAGCTTATTGTGACTAGAAATAGTTGTTTTAAGCCTTAACTTCACATTGGAAAGGTTGGAAATCGAACTATAATGAAGTCATACCCATTTTGATACAAATAATCAAACTAAGAGTTTTGAAAGTAAACGAGCCGAGTATAATCATTAAAGCTTTCACAAAGCTTATTGTGACTAGAAATAGTTGTTTTAAGCCATAACTTCACATTGGAAAGGTTGGAAATTGAACTATAATGTAGTTTACACATTTTGATACAAATAATCAAACAAAGAGTTTTGAAAGTAAACAAGATTAGCATAATCATTAAAGCTTTCACAAATCTTATTGTGACTAGAAATAGTTGTTTTAAGCCTTAACTTCACATTGGAAACGTGGGAAATCAAACTATAATGATGTTTTACCCATTTTGATACAAATAATCAAACTAAGAGTTTTGAAAGTAAACAAGATGAGCATAATCATTAAAGCTTTCACAAAGCTTATTGTGACTAGAAATACTTGTTTTAAGCCTTAACTTCACATTGGAAACGTTGAAAATCGAACTATAATGAAGTTTTACCCATTATGATACAAATAATGAAACTAAGAGTTTTGAAAGTAAACAAGATGGGCATAATCATTAAAGTTTTCACAGAGCTTATTGTGACTAGAAATAGTTGTTTTAAGCCTTAACTTCAAATTGAAAACGTTGAAAATCAAACTACAAAGAAGTTTTACCCATTTTGATACAAATAATGAAACTAAGAGTTTTGAAAGTAAACAAGATGAGCATAATCATTAAAGCTTTCACAAAGCTTATTGTGACTAGAAATAGTTGTTTTAAGCCTTAACTTCACATTGAAAACGTAGGAAATCGAACTATTATGAAGTTTTACCCATTTTGACATAAATAATAAAACTAAGAGTTTTGAAAGTAAACAAGCCGAGTATAATCATTAAAGCTTTCACAAAGCTTATTGTGACTAGAAATAGTTGTTTTAAGCCTTAACTTCACATTGGAAAGGTTGGAAATCGAACTATAATGAAGTCTTACCCATTTTGATACAAATAATCAAACTAAGAGTTTTGAAAGTAAACAAGATGAGCATAATCATTAAAGCTGTCACAAAGTTTATTGTGACTAGAAATAGTTGTTTTAAGCCTTAACTTCACATTGAAAACGTAGGAAATTGAACTGTAATGAAGTTTTACCCATTTTGACATAAATAATCAAACTAAGAGTTTTGAAAGTAAACAAGCCGAGTATAATCAGTAAAGCTTTCACAAAGCTTATTGTGACTAGAAATAGTTGTTTTAAGCCTTAACTTCACATTGGAAAGGTTGGAAATCGAACTATAATGAAGTCTTACCTTTTTGATACAAATAATCAAACTAAAAGTTTTGAAAGTAAACGAGCCGAGTATAATCATTAAAGGTTTCACAAAGCTTATTGTGACTAGAAATAGTTGTTTTAAGCCTTAACTTCACATTGGAAAGGTTGGAAATTGAACTAAAATGAAGTTTACACATTTTGATACAAATAATCAAACTAAGAGTTTTGAAAGTAAACAAGATGAGCATAATCATTAAAGCTTTCACAAAGCTTATTGTGACTAGAAATAGTTGTTTTAAGCCTTAACTTCACAATGGAAAGGTTGGAAATCGAACTATAATGAAGTCTTACCCATTTTGATACAAATAATCGAACTAAGAGTTTTGAAAGTAAACAAGATGAGCATAATCATTAAAGCTGTCACAAAGCTTATTGTGACTAGAAATAGTTGTTTTAAGCCTTAACTTCACATTGAAAACGTAGGAAATTGAACTGTAATGAAGTTTTACCCATTTTGACATAAATAATCAAACTAAGAGTTTTAAAAGTAAACAAGCCGAGTATAATCAATAAAGCTTTCACAAAGCTTATTGTGACTAGAAATAGTTGTTTTAAGCCTTAACTTCACATTGGAAAGGTTGGAAATCGAACTATAATGAAGTCTTACCCATTTTGATACAAATAATCAAACTAAGAGTTTTGAAAGTAAACGAGCCGAGTATAATCATTAAAGCTTTCACAAAGCTTATTGTGACTAGAAATAGTTGTTTTAAGCCTTAACTTCACATTGGAAAGGTTGGAAATTGAACTATAATGTAGTTTACACATTTTGATACAAATAATCAAACTAAGAGTTTTGAAAGTAAACAAGATGAGCATAATCATTAAAGCTTTCACAAATCTTATTGTGACTAGAAATAGTTGTTTTAAGCCTTAACTTCACATTGGAAACGTGGGAAATCAAACTATAATGATGTTTTACCCATTATGATACAAATAATGAAACTAAGAGTTTTGAAAGTAAACAAGATGGGCATAATCATTAAAGTTTTCACAGAGCTTATTGTGACTAGAAATAGTTGTTTTAAGCCTTAACTTCACATTGAAAACGTTGAAAATCAAACTACAAAGAAGTTTTACCCATTTTGATACAAATAATGAAACTAAGAGTTTTGAAAGTAAACAAGATGAGCATAATCATTAAAGCTTTCACAAAGCTTATTGTGACTAGAAATAGTTGTTTTAAGCCTTAACTTCACATTGAAAACGTGGGAAATCGAACTATAATAAAGTTTTACCCATTTTGATACAAATAATCAAACTAAGAGTTTTGAAAGTAAACAAGATGAGCATAATCATTAAAGCTTTCACAAAGCTTATTGTGACTAGAAATAGTTGTTTTAAGCCTTAACTTCACATTGAAAACGTAGGAAATCGAACAATAATGAAGTTTTACCCATTTTGACATAAATAATAAAACTAAGAGTTTTGAAAGTAAACAAGCCGAGTATAATCATTAAAGCTTTCACAAAGCTTATTGTGACTAGAAATAGTTGTTTTAAGCCTTAACTTCACATTGGAAACGTTGAAAATCGAACTACAAAGAAGTTTTACCCATTTTGATACAAATAATGAAACTAAGAGTTTTGAAAGTAAACAAGATGAGCATAATCATTAAAGCTTTCACAAAGCTTACTGTGACTAGAAATAGTTGTTTTAAGCCTTAACTTCGCATTGAAAACGTGGGAAATCGAACTATAATAAAGTTTTACCCATTTTGATACAAATAATTAAACTAAGAGTTTTGAAAGTAAACAAGATGAGCATAATCATTAAAGCTTTCACAAAGCTTATTGTGACTAGAAATAGTTGTTTTAAGCCTTAACTTCACATTGGAAACGTTGAAAATCGAACTATAATGAAGTTTTACCCATTTTGATACAAATAATGAAACTAAGAGTTTTGAAAGTAAATAAGATGGGCATAATCATTAAAGTTTTTATAAAGCTTATTGTGACTAGAAATAGTTGTTTTAAGCCTTAACTTCACATTGGAAACGTTGAAGATGGAACTACTAAGAAGTTTTACCCATTTTGATACAAATAATGAAACTAAGAGTTTTGAAAGTAAACAAGATGAGCATAATCATTAAAGCTTTCACAAAGCTTATTGTGACTAGAAATAGTTGTTTTAAGCCTTAACTTCACATTGAAAACGTGGGAAATCAAACTATAATAACGTTTTACCAATTTTGATACAAATAATCAAACTAAGAGTTTTGAAAGTAAACAAGATGAGCATAATTATTAAAGCTTTCACAAAGCTTATTGTGACTAGAAATAGTTGTTTTAAGCCTTAACTTCATATTGAAAGTGTAGGAAATCGAACTATAATGAAGTTTTAACCATTTTCACATAAATAATCAAATTAAGAGTTTTGAAAGTAAACAAGCCGAGTATAATCATTAATGCTTTCACAAAGCTTATTGTGACTAGAAATAGTTGTTTTTAGCCTTAACTTCACATTGAAAACGTAGGAAATCGAACTATACTGAAGTTTTACCCATTTTGACATAAATAATAAAACTAAGAGTTTTGAAAGTAAACAAGCCGAGTATAATCATTAAAGTTTTCACAAAGCTTATTGTGACTAGAAATAGTTGTTTTAAGCCTTAACTTCACAATGGAAAGGTTGGAAATCGAACTATAATGAAGTCTTACCCATTTTGATACAAATAATCAAACTAAGAGTTTTGAAAGTAAACAAGATGAGCATAATCATTAAAGCTGTCACAAAGCTTATTGTGACTAGAAATAGTTGTTTTAAGCCTTAACTTCACATTGAAAACGTAGGAAATTGAACTGTAATGAAGTTTTACCATTTTGACATAAATAATCAAACTAAGAGTTTTGAAAGTAAACAAGCCTAGTATAATAAGTAAAGCTTTCACAAAGCTTATTGTGACTAGAAATAGTTGTTTTAAGCCTTAACTTCACATTGGAAAGGTTGGAAATCGAACTATAATGAAGTCTTACCCATTTTGATACAAATAATCAAACTAAGAGTTTTGAAAGTAAACAAGATGAGCATAATCATTAAAGCTGTCACAAAGTTTATTGTGACTAGAAATAGTTGTTTTAAGCCTTAACTTCACATTGAAAACGTAGGAAATCGAACTATAATGAAGTTTTACCCATTTTGACATAAATAATAAAACTAAGAGTTTTGAAAGTAAACAAGCCGAGTATAATCATTAAAGCTTTCACAAAGCTTATTGTGACTAGAAATAGTTGTTTTAAGCCTTAACTTCACATTGGAAAGGTTGAAAATCGAACTATAATGAAGTCTTACCCATTTTGATACAAATAATCAAACTAAGAGTTTTGAAAGTAAACAAGATGAGCATAATCATTAAAGCTGTCACAAAGTTTATTGTGACTAGAAATAGTTGTTTTAAGCCTTAACTTCACATTGTAAACGTAGGAAATTGAACGTAATGAAGTTTTACCCATTTTGACATAAATAATCAAACTAAGAGTTTTGAAAGTAAACAAGCCGAGTATAATCATTAAAGCTTTCACAAAGCTTATTGTGACTAGAAATAGTTGTTTTAAGCCTTAACTTCACATTGGAAAGGTTGGAAATCGAACTATAATGAAGTCTTACCCATTTTGATACAAATAATCAAACTAAGAGTTTTGAAAGTAAACAAGCCGAGTATAATCATTAAAGCTTTCACAAAGCTTATTGTGGCTAGAAATAGTTGTTTTAAGCCTTAACTTCACATTGGAAAGGTTGGAAATTGAACTATAATGAAGTTTTACCCATTTTGATACAAATAATAAAACTAAGAGTTTTGAAAGTAAACAAGATGAGCATAATCATTAAAGCTTTCACAAAGCTTATTGTGACTAGAAATAGTTGTTTTAAGCCTTAACTTCACATTGGAAACGTTGAAAATCGAACTATAATGATGTTTTACCCATTATGATACAAATAATGAAACTAAGAGTTTTGAAAGTAAACAAGATGGGCATAATCATTAAAGTTTTCACAGAGCTTATTGTGACTAGAAATAGTTGTTTTAAGCCTTAACTTCACATTGAAAACGTTGAAAATCAAACTACAAAGAAGTTTTACCCATTTTGATACAAATAATGAAACTAAGAGTTTTGAAAGTAAACAAGATGAGCATAATCATTAAAGCTTTCACAAAGCTTATTGTGACTAGAAATAGTTGTTTTAAGCCTTAACTTCACATTGAAAACGTGGGAAATCGAACTATAATAAAGTTTTACCCATTTTGATACAAATAATCAAACTAAGAGTTTTGAAAGTAAACAAGATGAGCATAATCATTAAAGCTTTCACAAAGCTTATTGTGACTAGAAATAGTTGTTTTAAGCCTTAACTTCACATTGAAAACGTAGGAAATCGAACAATAATGAAGTTTTACCCATTTTGACATAAATAATAAAACTAAGAGTTTTGAAAGTAAACAAGCCGAGTATAATCATTAAAGCTTTCACAAAGCTTATTGTGACTAGAAATAGTTGTTTTAAGCCTTAACTTCACATTGGAAACGTTGAAAATCGAACTACAAAGAAGTTTTACCCATTTTGATACAAATAATGAAACTAAGAGTTTTGAAAGTAAACAAGATGAGCATAATCATTAAAGCTTTCACAAAGCTTACTTGTGACTAGAAATAGTTGTTTTAAGCCTTAACTTCACATTGAAAACGTGGGAAATCGAACTATAATAAAGTTTTACCCATTTTGATACAAATAATTAAACTAAGAGTTTTGAAAGTAAACAAGATGAGCATAATCATTAAAGCTTTCACAAAGCTTATTGTGACTAGAAATAGTTGTTTTAAGCCTTAACTTCACATTGGAAACGTTGAAAATCGAACTATAATGAAGTTTTACCCATTTTGATACAAATAATGAAACTAAGAGTTTTGAAAGTAAATAAGATGGGCATAATCATTAAAGTTTTCATAAAGCTTATTGTGACTAGAAATAGTTGTTTTAAGCCTTAACTTCACATTGGAAACGTTGAAAATGGAACTACTAAGAAGTTTTACCCATTTTGATACAAATAATGAAACTAAGAGTTTTGAAAGTAAACAAGATGAGCATAATCATTAAAGCTTTCACAAAGCTTATTGTGACTAGAAATAGTTGTTTTAAGCCTTAACTTCACATTGAAAACGTGGGAAATCAAACTATAATAACGTTTTACCAATTTTGATACAAATAATCAAACTAAGAGTTTTGAAAGTAAACAAGATGAGCATAATTATTAAAGCTTTCACAAAGCTTATTGTGACTAGAAATAGTTGTTTTAAGCCTTAACTTCACATTGGAAAGGTTGGAAATCGAACTATAATGAAGTCTTACCCATTTTGATACAAATAATCAAACTAAGAGTTTTGAAAGTAAACAAGATGAGCATAATCATTAAAGCTGTCACAAAGTTTATTGTGACTAGAAATAGTTGTTTTAAGCCTTAACTTCACATTGTAAACGTAGGAAATTGAACTGTAATGAAGTTTTACCCATTTTGACATAAATAATCAAACTAAGAGTTTTGAAAGTAAACAAGCCGAGTATAATCAGTAAAGCTTTCACAAAGCTTATTGTGACTAGAAATAGTTGTTTTAAGCCTTAACTTCACATTGGAAAGGTTGGAAATCGAACTATAATGAAGTCTTACCCATTTTGATACAAATAATCAAACTAAGAGTTTTGAAAGTAAACGAGCCGAGTATAATCATTAAAGCTTTCACAAAGCTTATTGTGGCTAGAAATAGTTGTTTTAAGCCTTAACTTCACATTGGAAAGGTTGGAAATTGAACTATAATGAAGTTTTACCCATTTTGATACAAATAATAAAACTAAGAGTTTTGAAAGTAAACAAGATGAGCATAATCATTAAAGCTTTCACAAAGCTTATTGTGACTAGAAATAGTTGTTTTAAGCCTTAACTTCACATTGGAAACGTTGAAAATCGAACTATAATGATGTTTTACCCATTATGATACAAATAATGAAACTAAGAGTTTTGAAAGTAAACAAGATGGGCATAATCATTAAAGTTTTCACAGAGCTTATTGTGACTAGAAATAGTTGTTTTAAGCCTTAACTTCACATTGAAAACGTTGAAAATCAAACTACAAAGAAGTTTTACCCATTTTGATACAAATAATGAAACTAAGAGTTTTGAAAGTAAACAAGATGAGCATAATCATTAAAGCTTTCACAAAGCTTATTGTGACTAGAAATAGTTGTTTTAAGCCTTAACTTCACATTGAAAACGTGGGAAATCGAACTATAATAAAGTTTTACCCATTTTGATACAAATAATCAAACTAAGAGTTTTGAAAGTAAACAAGATGAGCATAATCATTAAAGCTTTCACAAAGCTTATTGTGACTAGAAATAGTTGTTTTAAGCCTTAACTTCACATTGAAAACGTAGGAAATCGAACAATAATGAAGTTTTACCCATTTTGACATAAATAATAAAACTAAGAGTTTTGAAAGTAAACAAGCCGAGTATAATCATTAAAGCTTTCACAAAGCTTATTGTGACTAGAAATAGTTGTTTTAAGCCTTAACTTCACATTGGAAAGGTTGGAAATCGAACTATAATGAAGTCTTACCCATTTTGATACAAATAATCAAACTAAGAGTTTTGAAAGTAAACAAGATGAGCATAATCATTAAAGCTGTCACAAAGTTTATTGTGACTAGAAATAGTTGTTTTAAGCCTTAACTTCACATTGTAAACGTAGGAAATTGAACTGTAATGAAGTTTTACCCATTTTGACATAAATAATCAAACTAAGAGTTTTGAAAGTAAACAAGCGAGTATAATCAGTAAAGCTTTCACAAAGCTTATTGTGACTAGAAATAGTTGTTTTAAGCCTTAACTTCACATTGGAAAGGTTGGAAATCGAACTATAATGAAGTCTTACCCATTTTGATACAAATAATCAAACTAAGAGTTTTGAAAGTAAACGAGCCGAGTATAATCATTAAAGCTTTCACAAAGCTTATTGTGGCTAGAAATAGTTGTTTTAAGCCTTAACTTCACATTGGAAAGGTTGAAAATTGAACTATAATGAAGTTTTACCCATTTTGATACAAATAATAAAACTAAGAGTTTTGAAAGTAAACAAGATGAGCATAATCATTAAAGCTTTCACAAAGCTTATTGTGACTAGAAATAGTTGTTTTAAGCCTTAACTTCACATTGGAAACGTTGAAAATCGAACTATAATGAAGTTTTACCCATTTTGATACAAATAATGAAACTAAGAGTTTTGAAAGTAAATAAGATGGGCATAATCATTAAAGTTTTCATAAAGCTTATTGTGACTAGAAATAGTTGTTTTAAGCCTTAACTTCACATTGGAAACGTTGAAAATGGAACTACTAAGAAGTTTTACCCATTTTGATACAAATAATGAAACTAAGAGTTTTGAAAGTAAACAAGATGAGCATAATCATTAAAGCTTTCACAAAGCTTATTGTGACTAGAAATAGTTGTTTTAAGCCTTAACTTCACATTGAAAACGTGGGAAATCAAACTATAATAACGTTTTACCAATTTTGATACAAATAATCAAACTAAGAGTTTTGAAAGTAAACAAGATGAGCATAATTATTAAAGCTTTCACAAAGCTTATTGTGACTAGAAATAGTTGTTTTAAGCCTTAACTTCATATTGAAAGTGTAGGAAATCGAACTATAATGAAGTTTTACCCATTTTCACATAAATAATCAAATTAAGAGTTTTGAAAGTAAACAAGCCGAGTATAATCATTAATGCTTTCACAAAGCTTATTGTGACTAGAAATAGTTGTTTTAAGCCTTAACTTCACATTGAAAACGTAGGAAATCGAACTATAATGAAGTTTTACCCATTTTGACATAAATAATAAAACTAAAAGTTTTGAAAGTAAACAAGCCGAGTATAATCATTAAAGTTTTCACAAAGCTTATTGTGACTAGAAATAGTTGTTTTAAGCCTTAACTTCACAATGGAAAGGTTGGAAATCGAACTATAATGAAGTCTTACCCATTTTGATACAAATAATCTAACTAAGAGTTTTGAAAGTAAACAAGATGAGCATAATCATTAAAGCTGTCACAAAGCTTATTGTGACTAGAAATAGTTGTTTTAAGCCTTAACTTCACATTGAAAACGTAGGAAATTGAACTGTAATGAAGTTTTACCATTTTGACATAAATAATCAAACTAAGAGTTTTGAAAGTAAACAAGCCTAGTATAATCAGTAAAGCTTTCACAAAGCTTATTGTGACTAGAAATAGTTGTTTTAAGCCTTAACTTCACATTGGAAAGGTTGGAAATCGAACTATAATGAAGTCTTACCCATTTTGATACAAATAATCAAACTAAGAGTTTTGAAAGTAAACAAGATGAGCATAACCATTAAAGCTGTCACAAAGTTTATTGTGACTAGAAATAGTTGTTTTAAGCCTTAACTTCACATTGAAAACGTAGGAAATCGAACTATAATGAAGTTTTACCCATTTTGATATAAATAATAAAACTAAGAGTTTTGAAAGTAAACAAGCCGAGTATAATCATTAAAGCTTTCACAAAGCTTATTGTGACTAGAAATAGTTGTTTTAAGCCTTAACTTCACATTGGAAAGGTTGGAAATCGAACTATAATGAAGTCTTACCCATTTTGATACAAATAATCAAACTAAGAGTTTTGAAAGTAAACAAGATGAGCATAATCATTAAAGCTGTCACAAAGTTTATTGTGACTAGAAATAGTTGTTTTAAGCCTTAACTTCACATTGTAAACGTAGGAAATTGAACTGTAATGAAGTTTTACCCATTTTGACATAAATAATCAAACTAAGAGTTTTGAAAGTAAACAAGCCGAGTATAATCAGTAAATCTTTCACAAAGCTTATTGTTACTAGAAATAGTTGTTTTAAGCCTTAACTTCACATTGGAAAGGTTGGAAATCGAACTATAATGAAGTCTTACCCATTTTGATACAAATAATCAAACTAAGAGTTTTGAAAGTAAACGAGCCGAGTATAATCATTAAAGCTTTCACAAAGCTTATTGTGGCTAGAAATAGTTGTTTTAAGCCTTAACTTCACATTGGAAAGGTTGGAAATTGAACTATAATGAAGTTTTACCCATTTTGATACAAATAATAAAACTAAGAGTTTTGAAAGTAAACAAGATGAGCATAATCATTAAAGCTTTCACAAAGCTTATTGTGACTAGAAATAGTTGTTTTAAGCCTTAACTTCACATTGGAAACGTTGAAAATCGAACTATAATGATGTTTTACCCATTATGATACAAATAATGAAACTAAGAGTTTTGAAAGTAAACAAGATGGGCATAATCATTAAAGTTTTCACAGAGCTTATTGTGACTAGAAATAGTTGTTTTAAGCCTTAACTTCACATTGAAAACGTTGAAAATCAAACTACAAAGAAGTTTTACCCATTTTGATACAAATAATGAAACTAAGAGTTTTGAAAGTAAACAAGATGAGCATAATCATTAAAGCTTTCACAAAGCTTATTGTGACTAGAAATAGTTGTTTTAAGCCTTAACTTCACATTGAAAACGTGGGAAATCGAACTATAATAAAGTTTTACCCATTTTGATACAAATAATCAAACTAAGAGTTTTGAAAGTAAACAAGATGAGCATAATCATTAAAGCTTTCACAAAGCTTATTGTGACTAGAAATAGTTGTTTTAAGCCTTAACTTCACATTGAAAACGTAGGAAATCGAACAATAATGAAGTTTTACCCATTTTGACATAAATAATAAAACTAAGAGTTTTGAAAGTAAACAAGCCGAGTATAATCATTAAAGCTTTCACAAAGCTTATTGTGACTAGAAATAGTTGTTTTAAGCCTTAACTTCACATTGGAAACGTTGAAAATCGAACTACAAAGAAGTTTTACCCATTTTGATACAAATAATGAAACTAAGAGTTTTGAAAGTAAACAAGATGAGCATAATCATTAAAGCTTTCACAAAGCTTATTGTGACTAGAAATAGTTGTTTTAAGCCTTAACTTCACATTGAAAACGTGGGAAATCGAACTATAATAAAGTTTTACCCATTTTGATACAAATAATTAAACTAAGAGTTTTGAAAGTAAACAAGATGAGCATAATCATTAAAGCTTTCACAAAGCTTATTGTGACTAGAAATAGTTGTTTTAAGCCTTAACTTCACATTGGAAACGTTGAAAATCGAACTATAATGAAGTTTTACCCATTTTGATACAAATAATTAAACTAAGAGTTTTGAAAGTAAATAAGATGGGCATAATCATTAAAGTTTTCATAAAGCTTATTGTGACTAGAAATAGTTGTTTTAAGCCTTAACTTCACATTGGAAACGTTGAAAATGGAACTACTAAGAAGTTTTACCCATTTTGATACAAATAATGAAACTAAGAGTTTTGAAAGTAAACAAGATGAGCATAATCATTAAAGCTTTCACAAAGCTTATTGTGACTAGAAATAGTTGTTTTAAGCCTTAACTTCACATTGAAAACGTGGGAAATCAAACTATAATAACGTTTTACCAATTTTGATACAAATAATCAAACTAAGAGTTTTGAAAGTAAACAAGATGAGCATAATTATTAAAGCTTTCACAAAGCTTATTGTGACTAGAAATAGTTGTTTTAAGCCTTAACTTCATATTGAAAGTGTAGGAAATCGAACTATAATGAAGTTTTACCCATTTTCACATAAATAATAAATTAAGAGTTTTGAAAGTAAACAAGCCGAGTATAATCATTAATGCTTTCACAAAGCTTATTGTCACTAGAAATAGTTGTTTTAAGCCTTAACTTCACATTGAAAACGTAGGAAATCGAACTATAATGAAGTTTTACCCATTTTGACATAAATAATAAAACTAAGAGTTTTGAAAGTAAACAAGCCGAGTATAATATTTAAAGTTTTCACAAAGCTTATTGTGACTAGAAATAGTTGTTTTAAGCCTTAACTTCACAATGGAAAGGTTGGAAATCGAACTATAATGAAGTCTTACCCATTTTGATACAAATAATCAAACTAAGAGTTTTGAAAGTAAACAAGATGAGCATAATCATTAAAGCTGTCACAAAGCTTATTGTGACTAGAAATAGTTGTTTTAAGCCTTAACTTCACATTGAAAACGTAGGAAATTGAACTGTAATGAAGTTTTACCATTTTGACATAAATAATCAAACTAAGAGTTTTGAAAGTAAACAAGCCTAGTATAATCAGTAAAGCTTTCACAAAGCTTATTGTGACTAGAAATAGTTGTTTTAAGCCTTAACTTCACATTGGAAAGGTTGGAAATCGAACTATAATGAAGTCTTACCCATTTTGATACAAATAATCAAACTAAGAGTTTTGAAAGTAAACAAGATGAGCATAATCATTAAAGCTGTCACAAAGTTTATTGTGACTAGAAATAGTTGTTTTAAGCCTTAACTTCACATTGAAAACGTAGGAAATCGAACTATAACGAAGTTTTACCCATTTTGACATAAATAATAAAACTAAGAGTTTTGAAAGTAAACAAGCCGAGTATAATCATTAAAGCTTTCACAAAGCTTATTGTGACTAGAAATAGTTGTTTTAAGCCTTAACTTCACATTGGAAAGGTTGGAAATCGAACTATAATGAAGTCTTACCCATTTTGATACAAATAATCAAACTAAGAGTTTTGAAAGTAAACAAGATGAGCATAATCATTAAAGCTTTCACAAAGTTTATTGTGACTAGAAATAGTTGTTTTAAGCCTTAACTTCACATTGTAAACGTAGGAAATTGAACTGTAATGAAGTTTTACCCATTTTGACATAAATAATCAAACTAAGAGTTTTGAAAGTAAACAAGCCGAGTATAATCAGTAAAGCTTTCACAAAGCTTATTGTGACTAGAAATAGTTGTTTTAAGCCTTAACTTCACATTGGAAAGGTTGGAAATCGAACTATAATGAAGTCTTACCCATTTTGATACAAATAATCAAACTAAGAGTTTTGAAAGTAAACGAGCCGAGTATAATCATTAAAGCTTTCACAAAGCTTATTGTGGCTAGAAATAGTTGTTTTAAGCCTTAACTTCACATTGGAAAGGTTGGAAATTGAACTATAATGAAGTTTTACCCATTTTGATACAAATAATAAAACTAAGAGTTTTGAAAGTAAACAAGATGAGCATAATCATTAAAGCTTTCACAAAGCTTATTGTGACTAGAAATAGTTGTTTTAAGCATTAACTTCACATTGGAAACGTGGGAAATCAAACTATAACGATGTTTTACCCATTTTGATACAAATAATCAAACTAAGAGTTTTGAAAGTAAAAAGATAAGCATAATCATTAAAGCTTTCACAAAGCTTATTGTGACTAGAAATAGTTGTTTTAAGCCTTAACTTCACATTGGAAACGTTGAAAATCGAACTATAATGAAGTTTTACCCATTTTGATACAAATAATGAAACTAGGAGTTTTGAAAGTAAACAAGATGGGCATAATCATTAAAGTTTTCACAAAGCTTATTGTGACTAGAAATAGTTGTTTTAAGCCTTAACTTCACGTTGGAAACGTTGAAAATCGAACTACAAAGAAGTTTTACCCATTTTGATACAAATAATGAAACTAAGAGTTTTGAAAGTAAACAAGATGAGCATAATCATTAAAGCTTTCACGAAGCTTATTGTGATTAGAAATAGTTGTTTTAAGCCTTAACTTCACATTGAAAACGTGGGAAATCGAACTATAATAGAGTTTTACCCATTTGATACAAATAATCAAACTAAGAGTTTTGAAAGTAAACAAGATGAGCATAATCATTAAAGCTTTCACAAAGCTTATTGTGACTAGAAATAGTTGTTTAAGCCTTAACTTCACATTGAAAACGTAGGAAATCGAACTATAATGAAGTCTTACCCATTTTGACATAAATAATCAAACTAAGAGTTTTGAAAGTAAACAAGCCGAGTCTAATTATTAAAGCTTTCACAAAGCTTATTGTGACTAGAAATAGTTGTTTTAAGCCATAACTTCACATTGAAAACGTGGGAAATCGAACTATAATAAAGTTTTAGCCATTTTGAAATAAATAATCAAACTAAGAGTTTTGAAAGTAAACACGCTAAGTATAATCATTAAAGCTTTTACAAAGCTTATTGTGACTAGAAATAGTTGTTTTAAGCCTTAACTTCACATTGGAAAGGTTGGAAATTGAACTATAATGAAGTTTTACACATTTTGATACAAATAATCAAACTAAGAGTTTTGAAAGTAAACATGATGAGCATAATCATTAAAGCTTTCACAAAGCTTATTGTGACTAGAAATAGTTGTTTTAAGCCTTAACTTCACATTGAAAACATAGGAAATCGAACTATAATGAAGTTTTACCCATTTTGACATAAATAATCAAACTAAGAGTTTTGAAAGTAAACAAGCCGAGTCTTATTATTAAAGCTTTCACAAAGCTTATTGTGACTAGAAATAGTTGTTTTAAGCCTTAACTTCACATTGAAAACGTGGGAAATCGAACTATAATAAAGTTTTACCCATTTTGACATAAATAATCAAACTAAGAGTTTTGAAAGTAAACAAGCTAAGTATAATCATTAAAGCTTTCACAAAGCTTATTGTGACTAGAAATAGTTGTTTTAAGCCTTAACTTCACATTGGAAAGGTTGGAAATTGAACTATAATGAAGTTTTACACATTTTGATACAAATAATCAAACTAAGAGTTTTGAAAGTAAACAAGATGAGCATAATCATTAAAGCTTTCACAAAGCTTATTGTGACTAGAAATAGTTGTTTTAAGCCTTAACTTCACATTGGAAACGTTGAAAATCGAACTATAATGAAGTTTTACCCATTTTGATACAAATAATGAAACTAAGAGTTTTGAAAGTAAATAAGATGGGCATAATCATTAAAGTTTTCATAAAGCTTATTGTGACTAGAAATAGTTGTTTTAAGCCTTAACTTCACATTGGAAACGTTGAAAATGGAACTACTAAGAAGTTTTACCCATTTTGATACAAATAATGAAACTAAGAGTTTTGAAAGTAAACAAGATGAGCATAATCATTAAAGCTTTCACAAAGCTTATTGTGACTAGAAATAGTTGTTTTAAGCCTTAACTTCACATTGAAAACGTGGAAATCAAACTATAATAAAGTTTTACCATTTTGATACAAATAATCAAACTAAGAGTTTTGAAAGTAAACAAGATGAGCATAATTATTAAAGCTTTCACAAAGCTTATTGTGACTAGAAATAGTTGTTTTAAGCCTTAACTTCATATTGAAAGTGTAGGAAATCGAACTATAATGAAGTTTTACCCATTTTGACATAAATAATCAAATTAAGAGTTTTGAAAGTAAACAAGCCGAGTATAATCATTAAAGCTTTCACAAAGCTTATTGTGACTAGAAATAGTTGTTTTAAGCCTTAACTTCACATTGAAAACGTTGAAATCGAACTATAATGAAGTTTTACCCATTTTGATATAAATAATCAAACTAAGAGTTTTGAAAGTAAACAAGATGAGCATAATCATTAAAGCTTTCACAAAGCTTATTGTGACTAGAAATAGTTGTTTTAAGCCTTAACTTCACATTGAAAACGTGGGAAATCGAACTATAATAAAGTTTTACCCATTTTGATACAAATAATCAAACTAGGAGTTTTGAAAGTAAACAAGATGAGCATAATCATTAAAGCTTTCAGAAAGCTTATTGTGACTAGAAATAGTTGTTTTAAGCCTTATCTTCACATTGGAAACGTTGAAAATCGAACTACAATGAAGTTTTACCCATTTTGATACAAATAATTAAACTAAGAGTTTTGAAAGTAAATAAGATGGGCATAATCATTAAAGTTTTCATAAAGCTTATTGTGACTAGAAATAGTTGTTTTAAGCCTTAACTTCACATTGGAAACGTTGAAAATGGAACTACTAAGAAGTTTTACCCATTTTGATACAAATAATGAAACTAAGAGTTTTGAAAGTAAACAAGATGAGCATAATCATTAAAGCTTTCACAAAGCTTATTGTGACTAGAAATAGTTGTTTTAAGCCTTAACTTCACATTGAAAACGTGGGAAATCAAACTATAATAACGTTTTACCAATTTTGATACAAATAATCAAACTAAGAGTTTTGAAAGTAAACAAGATGAGCATAATTATTAAAGCTTTCACAAAGCTTATTGTGACTAGAAATAGTTGTTTTAAGCCTTAACTTCATATTGAAAGTGTAGGAAATCGAACTATAATGAAGTTTTACCCATTTTCACATAAATAATCAAATTAAGAGTTTTGAAAGTAAACAAGCCGAGTATAATCATTAATGCTTTCACAAAGCTTATTGTGACTAGAAATAGTTGTTTTAAGCCTTAACTTCACATTGAAAACGTAGGAAATCGAACTATAATGAAGTTTTACCCATTTTGACATAAATAATCAAACTAAGAGTTTTGAAAGTAAACAAGCCGAGTATAATCATTAAAGTTTTCACAAAGCTTATTGTGACTAGAAATAGTTGTTTTAAGCCTTAACTTCACAATGGAAAGGTTGGAAATCGAACTATAATGAAGTCTTACCCATTTTGATACAAATAATCAAACTAAGAGTTTTGAAAGTAAACAAGATGAGCATAATCATTAAAGCTTTCACAAAGCTTATTGTGACTAGAAATAGTTGTTTTAAGCCTTAACTTCACATTGAAAACGTAGGAAATCGAACTATAATGAAGTTTTACCATTTTGACATAAATAATCAAACTAAGAGTTTTGAAAGTAAACAAGCCTAGTATAATCATTAAAGCTTTCACAAAGCTTATTGTGACTAGAAATAGTTGTTTTAAGCCTTAACTTCACATTGGAAAGGTTGGAAATCGAACTATAATGAAGTTTTACCCATTTTGATACAAATAATCAAACTAAGAGTTTTGAAAGTAAACAAGATGAGCATAATCATTAAAGCTTTCACAAAGTTTATTGTGACTAGAAATAGTTGTTTTAAGCCTTAACTTCACATTGAAAACGTAGGAAATCGAACTATAATGAAGTTTTACCCATTTTGACATAAATAATCAAACTAAGAGTTTTGAAAGTAAACAAGATGAGTATAATCATTAAAGCTTTCACAAAGCTTATTGTGACTAGAAATAGTTGTTTTAAGCCTTAACTTCACATTGGAAAGGTTGGAAATCGAACTATAATGAAGTTTTACCCATTTTGATACAAATAATCAAACTAAGAGTTTTGAAAGTAAACAAGATGAGCATAATCATTAAAGCTTTCACAAAGCTTATTGTGACTAGAAATAGTTGTTTTAAGCCTTAACTTCACATTGAAAACGTAGGAAATTGAACTATAATGAAGTTTTACCCATTTTGACATAAATAATCAAACTAAGAGTTTTGAAAGTAAACAAGATGAGTATAATCATTAAAGCTTTCACAAAGCTTATTGTGACTAGAAATAGTTGTTTTAAGCCTTAACTTCACATTGGAAAGGTTGGAAATCGAACTATAATGAAGTTTTACCCATTTTGATACAAATAATCAAACTAAGAGTTTTGAAAGTAAACAAGCCGAGTATAATCATTAAAGCTTTCACAAAGCTTATTGTGACTAGAAATAGTTGTTTTAAGCCTTAACTTCACATTGGAAAGGTTGGAAATTGAACTATAATGAAGTTTTACCCATTTTGATACAAATAATCAAACTAAGAGTTTTGAAAGTAAACAAGATGAGCATAATCATTAAAGCTTTCACAAAGCTTATTGTGACTAGAAATAGTTGTTTTAAGCCTTAACTTCACATTGGAAACGTTGGAAATCAAACTATAATGAAGTTTTACCCATTTTGATACAAATAATCAAACTAAGAGTTTTGAAAGTAAAAAAGATAAGCATAATCATTAAAGCTTTCACAAAGCTTATTGTGACTAGAAATAGTTGTTTTAAGCCTTAACTTCACATTGGAAACGTTGAAAATCGAACTATAATGAAGTTTTACCCATTTTGATACAAATAATGAAACTAAGAGTTTTGAAAGTAAACAAGAAGGGCATAATCATTAAAGTTTTCACATAGCTTATTGTGACTAGAAATAGTTGTTTTAAGCCTTAACTTCACATTGGAAACGTTGAAAATCGAACTATAAAGAAGTTTTACCCATTTTGATACAAATAATGAAACTAAGAGTTTTGAAAGTAAACAAGATGAGCATAATCATTAAAGCTTTCACAAAGCTTATTGTGATTAGAAATAGTTGTTTTAAGCCTTAACTTCACATTGAAACGTGGGAAATCGAACTATAATGAAGTTTTACCCATTTTGATACAAATAATCAAACTAAGAGTTTTGAAAGTAAACAAGATGAGCATAATCATTAAAGCTTTCACAAAGCTTATTGTGACTAGAAATAGTTGTTTAAGCCTTAACTTCACATTGAAAACGTAGGAAATCGAACTATAATGAAGTCTTACCCATTTTGACATAAATAATCAAACTAAGAGTTTTGAAAGTAAACAAGCCGAGTATAATCATTAAAGCTTTCACAAAGCTTATTGTGACTAGAAATAGTTGTTTTAAGCCTTAACTTCACATTGAAAACGTGGGAAATCGAACTATAATGAAGTTTTACCCATTTTGAAATAAATAATCAAACTAAGAGTTTTGAAAGTAAACAAGCTAAGTATAATCATTAAAGCTTTCACAAAGCTTATTGTGACTAGAAATAGTTGTTTTAAGCCTTAACTTCACATTGGAAAGGTTGGAAATTGAACTATAATGAAGTTTTACCCATTTTGATACAAATAATCAAACTAAGAGTTTTGAAAGTAAACATGATGAGCATAATCATTAAAGCTTTCACAAAGCTTATTGTGACTAGAAATAGTTGTTTTAAGCCTTAACTTCACATTGAAAACGTAGGAAATCGAACTATTATGAAGTTTTACCCATTTTGACATAAATAATCAAACTAAGAGTTTTGAAAGTAAACAAGATGAGCATAATCATTAAAGCTTTCACAAAGCTTATTGTGACTAGAAATAGTTGTTTTAAGCCTTAACTTCACATTGAAAACGTGGGAAATCGAACTATAATAAAGTTTTACCCATTTTGACATAAATAATCAAACTAAGAGTTTTGAAAGTAAACAAGCTGAGTATAATCATTAAAGCTTTCACAAAGCTTATTGTGACTAGAAATAGTTGTTTTAAGCCTTAACTTCACATTGGAAAGGTTGGAAATCGAACTATAATGAAGTTTTACCCATTTTGATACAAATAATCAAACTAAGAGTTTTGAAAGTAAACAAGATGAGCATAATCATTAAAGCTTTCACAAAGCTTATTGTGACTCGAAATAGTTGTTTTAAGCCTTAACTTCACATTGGAAACGTTGAAAATCGAACTATAATGAAGTTTTACCCATTTTGATACAAATAATGAAACTAAGAGTTTTGAAAGTAAACAAGATGGGCATAATCATTAAAGTTTTCACAAAGCTTATTGTGACTAGAAATAGTTGTTTTAAGCCTTAACTTCACATTGGAAACGTTGAAAATGGAACTATAAGAAGTTTTACCCATTTTGATACAAATAATGAAACTAAGAGTTTTGAAAGTAAACAAGATGAGCATAATCATTAAAGCTTTCACAAAGCTTATTGACTAGAAATAGTTGTTTTAAGCCTTAACTTCACATTGAAAACGTGGGAAATCGAACTATAATAAGTTTTACCCATTTTGATACAAATAATCAAACTAAGAGTTTTGAAAGTAAACAAGATGAGCATAATTATTAAAGCTTTCACAAAGCTTATTGTGACTAGAAATAGTTGTTTTAAGCCTTAACTTCACATTGAAAGTGTAGGAAATCGAACTATAATGAAGTTTTACCCATTTTCACATAAATAATCAAACTAAGAGTTTTGAAAGTAAACAAGCCGAGTATAATCATTAAAGCTTTCACAAAGCTTATTGTGACTAGAAATAGTTGTTTTAAGCCTTAACTTCACATTGAAAACGTGGAAATCGAACTATAATGAAGTTTTACCCATTTTGACATAAATAATAAAACTAAGAGTTTTGAAAGTAAACAAGCCGAGTATAATCATTAAAGTTTTCACAAAGCTTATTGTGACTAGAAATAGTTGTTTTAAGCCTTAACTTCACATTGGAAAGGTTGGAAATCGAACTATAATGAAGTTTTACCCATTTTGATACAAATAATCAAACTAAGAGTTTTGAAAGTAAACAAGATGAGCATAATCATTAAAGCTTTCACAAAGCTTATTGTGACTAGAAATAGTTGTTTTTAGCCTTAACTTCACATTGGAAACGTTGAAAATCGAACTATAATGAAGTTTTACCCATTTTGATACAAATAATGAAACTAAGAGTTTTGAAAGTAAACAAGATGAGCATAATCATTAAAGTTTTCACAAAGCTTATTGTGACTAGAAATAGTTGTTTTAAGCCTTAACTTCACATTGGAAACGTTGAAAATGGAACTATAAGAAGTTTTACCCATTTTGATACAAATAATGAAACTAAGAGTTTTGAAAGTAAACAAGATGAGCATAATCATTAAAGCTTTCACAAAGCTTATTGTGACTAGAAATAGTTGTTTTAAGCCTTAACTTCACATTGAAAACGTGGAAATCAAACTATAATAAGTTTTACCCATTTTGATACAAATAATCAAACTAAGAGTTTTGAAAGTAAACAAGATGAGCATAATCATTAAAGCTTTCACAAAGCTTATTGTGACTAGAAATAGTTGTTTTAAGCCTTAACTTCACATTGAAAGTGTAGGAAATCGAACTATAATGAAGTTTTACCCATTTTGACATAAATAATCAAACTAAGAGTTTTGAAAGTAAACAAGCCGAGTATAATCATTAAAGCTTTCACAAAGCTTATTGTGACTAGAAATAGTTGTTTTAAGCCTTAACTTCACATTGAAAACGTTGGAAATCGAACTATAATGAAGTTTTACCCATTTTGACATAAATAATCAAACTAAGAGTTTTGAAAGTAAACAAGCCTAGTATAATCATTAAAGCTTTCACAAAGCTTATTGTGACTAGAAATAGTTGTTTTAAGCCTTAACTTCACATTGGAAAGGTTGGAAATCGAACTATAATGAAGTTTTACCATTTTGATACAAATAATCAAACTAAGAGTTTTGAAAGTAAACAAGATGAGTATAATCATTAAAGCTTTCACAAAGCTTATTGTGACTAGAAATAGTTGTTTTAAGCCTTAACTTCACATTGAAACGTTGAAAATCGAACTATAATGAAGTTTTACCCATTTTGATACAAATAATGAAACTAAGAGTTTTGAAAGTAAACAAGATGGGCATAATTATTAAAGTTTTCACAAAGCTTATTGTGACTAGAAATAGTTGTTTTAAGCCTTAACTTCATATTGAAAGTGTAGGAAATCGAACTATAATGAAGTTTTACCCATTTTGACATAAATAATCAAACTAAGAGTTTTGAAAGTAAACAAGCCGAGTATAATCATTAAAGCTTTCACAAAGCTTATTAAGACTAGAAATAGTTGTTTTAAGCCTTAACTTCACATTGGAAAGGTTGGAAATCGAACTATAATGAAGTTTTACCCATTTTGATACAAATAATCAAACTAAGAGTTTTGAAAGTAAACAAGATGAGCATAATCATTAAAGCTTTCACAAAGCTTATTGTGACTAGAAATAGTTGTTTTAAGCCTTAACTTCACATTGAAAACGTAGGAAATCGAACTATAATGAAGTTTTACCCATTTTGACATAAATAATCAAACTAAGAGTTTTGAAAGTAAACAAGCCGAGTATAATCATTAAAGCTTTCACAAAGCTTATTGTGACTAGAAATAGTTGTTTTAAGCCTTAACTTCACATTGGAAAGGTTGGAAATCGAACTATAATGAAGTTTTACCCATTTTGATACAAATAATCAAACTAAGAGTTTTGAAAGTAAACAAGATGGGCATAATCATTAAAGTTTTCACAAAGCTTATTGTGACTAGAAATAGTTGTTTTAAGCCTTAACTTCACATTGGAAACGTTGAAAATCGAACTATAATGAAGTTTTACCCATTTTGATACAAATAATGAAACTAAGAGTTTTGAAAGTAAACAAGATGAGCATAATCATTAAAGCTTTCACAAAGCTTATTGTGACTAGAAATAGTTGTTTTAAGCCTCAACTTCACATTGAAAACGTGGGAAATCGAACTATAATAAAGTTTTACCCATTTTGATACAAATAATCAAACTAGGAGTTTCGAAAGTAAACAAGATGAGCATAATCATTAAAGCTTTCACAAAGTTTATTGTGACTAGAAATAGTTGTTTTAAGCCTTAACTTCACATTGAAAACGTAGGAAATCGAACTATAATGAAGTTTTACCCATTTTGACATAAATAATCAAACTAAGAGTTTTGAAAGTAAACAAGCCGAGTCTAAATATTAAAGCTTTCACAAAGCTTATTGTGACTAGAAATAGTTGTTTTAAGCCTTAACTTCACATTGAAAACGTGGGAAATCGAACTATAATAAAGTTTTACCCATTTTGATACAAATAATCAAACTAAGAGTTTTGAAAGTAAACAAGCCGAGTATAATCATTAAAGCTTTCACAAAGCTTATTGTGACTAGAAATAGTTGTTTTAAGCCTTAACTTCACATTGGAAAGGTTGGAAATCGAACTATAATGAAGTTTTACCCATTTTGATACAAATAATCAAACTAAGAGTTTTGAAAGTAAACAAGATGAGCATAATCATTAAAGCTTTCACAAAGCTTATTGTGACTAGAAATAGTTGTTTTAAGCCTTAACTTCACATTGGAAACGTGGGAAATCAAACTATAATGATGTTTTACCCATTTTGATACAAATAATCAAACTAAGAGTTTTGAAAGTAAACAAGATAAGCATAATCATTAAAGCTTTCACAAAGCTTATTGTGACTAGAAATAGTAGTTTTAAGCCTTAACTTCACATTCTAAAGGTTGGAAATCGAACTATAATGAAGTCTTACCCATTTTGATACAAATAATCAAACTAAGAGTTTTGAAAGTAAACAAGATGAGCATAATCATTAAAGCTTTCACAAAGCTTATTGTGACTAGAAATAGTTGTTTTAAGCCTTAACTTCATATTGAAAGTGTAGGAAATCGAACTATAATGAAGTTTTACCCATTTTCACATAAATAATCAAACTAAGAGTTTTGAAAGTAAACAAGCCGAGTATAATCATTAAAGCTTTCACAAAGCTTATTGTGACTAGAAATAGTTGTTTTAAGCCTTAACTTCACATTGGAAAGGTTGGAAATCGAACTATAATGAAGTTTTACCCATTTTGATATAAATAATCAAACTAAGAGTTTTGAAAGTAAACAAGCCGAGTATAATCATTAAAGCTTTCACAAAGCTTATTGTGACTAGAAATAGTTGTTTTAAGCCTTAACTTCACAATGGAAAGGTTGGAAATCGAACTATAATGAAGTCTTACCCATTTTGATACAAATAATCAAACTAAGAGTTTTGAAAGTAAACAAGATGAGCATAATCATTAAAGCTGTCACAAAGCTTATTGTGACTAGAAATAGTTGTTTTAAGCCTTAACTTCACATTGAAAACGTAGGAAAATGAGCGTAATGAAGTTTTACCCATTTGACATAAATAATCAAACTAAGAGTTTTGAAAGTAAACAAGCCTAGTATAATCAGTAAAGCTTTCACAAAGCTTATTGTGACTAGAAATAGTTGTTTTAAGCCTTAACTTCACATTGGAATGGTTGGAAATCGAACTATAATGAAGTCTTACCAATTTTGATACAAATAATCAAACTAAGAGTTTTGAAAGTAAACGAGCCGAGTATAATCATTAAAGCTTTCACAAAGCTTATTGTGACTAGAAATAGTTGTTTTAAGCCTTAACTTCACATTGGAAACGTTGAAAATCGAACTATAATGAAGTTTTACCCATTTTGATACAAATAATGAAACTAAGAGTTTTGAAAGTAAACAAGATGGGCATAATCATTAAAGTTTTCACAAAGCTTATTGTGACTAGAAATAGTTGTTTTAAGCCTTAACTTCACATTGGAAACGTTGAAAATCGAACTACAAAGAAGTTTTACCCATTTTGATACAAATAATGAAACTAAGAGTTTTGAAAGTAAACAAGATGAGCATAATTATTAAAGCTTTCACAAAGCTTATTGTGACTAGAAATAGTTGTTTTAAGCCTTAACTTCACATTGTAAACGTGGGAATTCGAACTATAATAAAGTTTTACCCATTTTGATACAAATAATCAAACTAAGAGTTTTGAAAGTAAACAAGATGAGCATAATCATTAAAGCTTTCACAAAGCTTATTGTGACTAGAAATAGTTGTTTTAAGCCTTAACTTCACATTGAAAACGTAGGAAATCGAACTATAATGAAGTTTTACCCATTTTGACATAAATAATCAAACTAAGAGTTTTGAAAGTAAACAAGCCGAGTCTAATTATTAAAGCTTTCACAAAGCTTATTGTGACTAGAAATAGTTGTTTTAAGCCTTAACTTCACATTGAAAACGTGGGAAATCGAACTATAATGAAGTTTTACCCATTTTGACATAAATAATCAAACTAAGAGTTTTGAAAGTAAACAAGCCGAGTATAATCATTAAAGCCTTTCACAAAGCTTATTTGACTAGAAATAGTTGTTTTAAGCCTTAACTTCACATTGAAAACGTGGGAAATCGAACTATAATGATGTTTTACCCATTTTGACATAAATAATCAAACTAAGAGTTTTGAAAGTAAACAAGATGAGTATAATCATTAAAGTTTTCACAAAGCTTATTGTGACTAGAAATAGTTGTTTTAAGCCTTAACTTCACATTGAAAACGTTGGAAATCGAACTATAATGAAGTTTTACCCATTTTGACATAAATAATCAAACTAAGAGTTTTGAAAGTAAACAAGCCGAGTATAATCATTAAAGATTTCACAAAGCTTATTGTGACTAGAAATAGTTGTTTTAAGCCTTAACTTCACATTAGGGAAACGTGGGAATTGGAACTATAATGAAGTTTTACCCATTTTGTATAAAAATAATCAAACTAAGAGTTTTAAAGTAAACAAAACCAGCATAAATCATTAAATTTTTCTACAAAGCTTATTTTAATAGAAATAGTTGTTTTAAGCCTTAACTTCACATTGGAAACGTGGGAAATCGAATTATAATGAAGTTTTACCCATTTTGACATAAATAATCAAACTAAGAGTTTTGAAAGTAAACAAGCCGAGTATAATCATTAAAGCTTTCACAAAGCTTATTGTGACTAGAAATAGTTGTTTTAAGCCTTAACTTCACATTGAAAACGTGGGAAATCGAACTATAATCAAGTTTTACCCATTTTGACATAAATAATCAAACTAAGAGTTTTGAAAGTAAACAAGCCGAGTATAATCATTAAAGCTTTCACAAAGCTTATTGTGACTAGAAATAGTAGTTTTAAGCCTTAACTTCACATTCTAAAGGTTGGAAATCGAACTATAATGAAGTCTTACCCATTTTCATACAAATAATCAAACTAAGAGTTTTGAAAGTAAACAAGATGAGCATAATCATTAAAGCTTTCACAAAGCTTATTGTGACTAGAAATAGTTGTTTTAAGCCTTAACTTCACATTGAAAACGTAGGAAATCGAACTATAATGAAGTTTTACCCATTTTGACATAAATAATCAAACTAAGAGTTTTGAAAGTAAACAAGCCGAGTATAATTATTAAAGCTTTCACAAAGCTTATTGTGACTAGAAATAGTTGTTTTAAGCCTTAACTTAACATTGGAAACGTTGAAAATCGAACTATAATAAAGTTTTACCCATTTTGACATAAATAATCAAACTAAGAGTTTTGAAAGTAAACAAGATGAGTATAATCATTAAAGCTTTCACAAAGCTTATTGTGACTTGAAATAGTTGTTTTAAGCCTTAACTTCACATTGGAAAGGTTGGAAATCAAACTATAATGATGTTTTACCCATTTTGATACAAATAATCAAACTAAGAGTTTTGAAAGTAAACAAGATGAGCATAATCATTAAAGCTGTCACAAAGCTTATTGTGACTAGAAATAGTTGTTTTAAGCCTTACTTCACATTGAAAACGTAGGAAATTGAACTGTAATGAAGTTTTACCCATTTGACATAAATAATCAAACTAAGAGTTTTGAAAGTAAACAAGCCTAGTATAATCAGTAAAGCTTTCACAAAGCTTATTGTGACTAGAAATAGTTGTTTTAAGCCTTAACTTCACATTGGAATGGTTGGAAATCGAACTATAATGAAGTCTTACCAATTTTGATACAAATAATCAAACTAAGAGTTTTGAAAGTAAACGAGCCGAGTATAATCATTAAAGCTTTCACAAAGCTTATTGTGACTAGAAATAGTTGTTTTAAGCCTTAACTTCACATTGGAAACGTTGAAAATCGAACTATAATGAAGTTTTACCCATTTTGATACAAATAATGAAACTAAGAGTTTTGAAAGTAAACAAGATGAGCATAATTATTAAAGCTTTCACAAAGCTTATTGTGACTAGAAATAGTTGTTTTAAGCCTTAACTTCACATTGTAAACGTTGGGAAATCGAACTATAATAAAGTTTTACCCATTTTGATACAAATAATCAAACTAAGAGTTTTGAAAGTAAACAAGATGAGCATAATCATTAAAGCTTTCACAAAGCTTATTGTGACTAGAAATAGTTGTTTTAAGCCTTAACTTCACATTGAAAACGTAGGAAATCGAACTATAATGAAGTTTTACCCATTTTGACATAAATAATCAAACTAAGAGTTTTGAAAGTAAACAAGCCGAGTATAATTATTAAAGCTTTCACAAAGCTTATTGTGACTAGAAATAGTTGTTTTAAGCCTTAACTTCACATTGAAAACGTGGGAAATCGAACTATAATAAAGTTTTACCCATTTTGACATAAATAATCAAACTAAGAGTTTTGAAAGTAAACAAGCCGAGTATAATCATTAAAGCTTCACAAAGCTTATTGTGACTAGAAATAGTTGTTTTAAGCCTTAACTTCACATTGAAAACGTGGGAAATCGAACTATAATGAAGTTTTACCCATTTTGACATAAATAATGAAACTAAGAGTTTTGAAAGTAAACAAGATGAGTATAATCATTAAAGCTTTCACAAAGCTTATTGTGACTAGAAATAGTTGTTTTAAGCCTTAACTTCACATTGAAAACGTGGAAATCGAACTATAATGAAGTTTTACCCATTTTGACATAAATAATCAAACTAAGAGTTTTGAAAGTAAACAAGCCGAGTATAATCATTAAAGCTTTCACAAAGCTTATTGTGACTAGAAATAGTTGTTTTAAGCCTTAACTTCACATTGAAAACGTTGGAAATCGAACTATAATGAAGTTTTACCCATTTTGACATAAATAATCAAACTAAGAGTTTTGAAAGTAAACAAGCCGAGTATAATCATTAAAGCCTTCACAAAGCTTATTGTGACTAGAAATAGTTGTTTTAAGCCTTAACTTCACATTGAAAACGTGGGAAATCGAACTATAATGAAGTTTTACCCATTTTGACATAAATAATCAAACTAAGAGTTTTGAAAGTAAACAAGCCGAGTATAATCATTAAAGCTTTCACAAAGCTTATTGTGACTAGAAATAGTTGTTTTAAGCCTTAACTTCACATTGAAAACGTGGAAATCGAACTATAATGAAGTTTTACCCATTTTGACATAAATAATCAAACTAAGAGTTTTGAAAGTAAACAAGCCGAGTATAATCATTAAAGCCTTCACAAAGCTTATTGTGACTAGAAATAGTTGTTTTAAGCCTTAACTTCACATTGAAAACGTGGGAAATCGAACTATAATGAAGTTTTACCCATTTTGACATAAATAATCAAACTAAGAGTTTTGAAAGTAAACAAGCCGAGTATAATCATTAAAGCTTTCACAAAGCTTATTGTGACTAGAAATAGTTGTTTTAAGCATTAACTTCACATTGAAAACGTGGGAAATCGAACTATAATGAAGTTTTACCCATTTTGACATAAATAATGAAACTAAGAGTTTTGAAAGTAAACAAGCCGAGCATAATTATTAAAGCTTTCACAAAGCTTATTGTGACTAGAAATAGTTGTTTTAAGCCTTAACTTCACATTGTAAACGTGGGAATTCGAACTATAATAAAGTTTTACCCATTTTGATACAAAGAATGAAACTAAGAGTTTTGAAAGTAAACAAGAAGGGCATAATCATTAAAGTTTTCATAAAGCTTATTGTGACTAGAAATAGTTGTTTTAAGCCTTAACTTCACATAGGAAACGTTGAAAATCGAACTATAATGAAGTTTTACCCATTTTAACATAAATAATCAAACTAAGAGTTTTGAAAGTAAACAAGCCGAGTATAATCATTAAAGCTTTCACAAAGCTTATTGTGACTAGAAATAGTTGTTTTAAGCCTTAACTTCACATTGAAAACGTGGGAAATCGAACTATAATGAAGTTTTACCCATTTTGATACAAATAATCAAACTAAGAGTTTTGAAAGTAAACAAGCCGAGTATAATCATTAAAGCCTTCACAAAGCTTATTGTGACTAGAAATAGTTGTTTTAAGCCTTAACTTCACATTGAAAACGTGGGAAATCGAACTATAATGAAGTTTTACCCATTTTAACATAAATAATCAAACTAAGAGTTTTGAAAGTAAACAAGCCGAGTATAATCATTAAAGCCTTCACAAAGCTTATTGTGACTAGAAATAGTTGTTTTAAGCCTTAACTTCACATTGAAAACGTGGGAAATCGAACTATAATGAAGTTTTACCCATTTTGAGATAAATAATCAAACTAAGAGTTTTGAAAGTAAACAAGCCGAGTATAATCATTAAAGCCTTCACAAAGCTTATTGTGACTAGAAATAGTTGTTTTAAGCCTTAACTTCACATTGAAAACGTGGGAAATCGAACTATAATGAAGTTTTACCCATTTTGACTTAAATAATCAAACTAAGAGTTTTGAAAGTAAACAAGCTGAGTATAATCATTAAAGCCTTCACAAAGCTTATTGTGACTAGAAATAGTTGTTTTAAGCCTTAACTTTACATTGAAAACGTGGGAAATCGAACTATAATGAAGTTTTACCCATTTTGACATAAATAATCAAACTAAGAGTTTTGAAAGTAAACAAGCCGAGTATAATCATTAAAGCCTTCACAAAGCTTATTGTGACTAGAAATAGTTGTTTTAAGCCTTAACTTCACATTCTAAAGGTTGGAAATCGAACTATAATGAAGTCTTACCCATTTTCATACAAATAATCAAACTAAGAGTTTTGAAAGTAAACAAGATGAGCATAATCATTAAAGCTTTCACAAAGCTTATTGTGACTAGAAATAGTTGTTTTAAGCCTTAACTTCACATTGAAAACGTAGGAAATCGAACTATAATGAAGTTTTACCCATTTTGACATAAATAATCAAACTAAGAGTTTTGAAAGTAAACAAGCCGAGTCTAATTATTAAAGCTTTCACAAAGCTTATTGTGACTAGAAATAGTTGTTTTAAGCCTTAACTTCACATTGAAAACGTGGGAAATCGAACTATAATAAAGTTTTACCCATTTTGACATAAATAATCAAACTAAGAGTTTTGAAAGTAAACAAGCCGAGTATAATCATTAAAGCTTTCACAAAGCTTATTGTGACTTGAAATAGTTGTTTTAAGCCTTAACTTCACATTGGAAAGGTTGGAAATCAAACTATAATGATGTTTTACCCATTTTGATACAAATAATCAAACTAAGAGTTTTAAAAGTAAACAAGATGAGCATAATCATTAAAGCTGTCACAAAGCTTATTGTGACTAGAAATAGTTGTTTTAAGCATTAACTTCACATTGAAAACGTAGGAAATTGAACTGTAATGAAGTTTTACCCATTTGACATAAATAATCAAACTAAGAGTTTTGAAAGTAAACAAGCCTAGTATAATCAGTAAAGCTTTCACAAAGCTTATTGTGACTAGAAATAGTTGTTTTAAGCCATAACTTCACATTGGAATGGTTGGAAATCGAACTATAATGAAGTCTTACCAATTTTGATACAAATAATCAAACTAAGAGTTTTGAAAGTAAACGAGTCGAGTATAATCATTAAAGCTTTCACAAAGCTTATTGTGACTAGAAATAGTTGTTTTAAGCCTTAACTTCACATTGGAAACGTTGAAAATCGAACTATAATGAAGTTTTACCCATTTTGATACAAATAATGAAACTAAGAGTTTTGAAAGTAAACAAGATGAGCATAATTATTAAAGCTTTCACAAAGCTTATTGTGACTAGAAATAGTTGTTTTAAGCCTTAACTTCACATTGTAAACGTGGGAATTCGAACTATAATAAAGTTTTACCCATTTTGATACAAATAATCAAACTAAGAGTTTTGAAAGTAAACAAGATGAGCATAATCATTAAAGCTTTCACAAAGCTTATTGTGACTAGAAATAGTTGTTTTAAGCCTTAACTTCACATTGAAAACGTAGGAAATCGAACTATAATGAAGTTTTACCCATTTTGACATAAATAATCAAACTAAGAGTTTTGAAAGTAAACAAGCCGAGTCTAATTATTAAAGCTTTCACAAAGCTTATTGTGACTAGAAATAGTTGTTTTAAGCCTTAACTTCACATTGAAAACGTGAGAAATCGAACTATAATAAAGTTTTACCCATTTTGACATAAATAATCAAACTAAGAGTTTTGAAAGTAAACAAGCCGAGTATAATCATTAAAGCCTTCACAAAGCTTATTGTGACTAGAAATAGTTGTTTTAGGCATTAACTTCACATTGAAAACGTGGGAAATCGAACTATAATGAAGTTTTACCCATTTTGACATAAATAATGAAACTAAGAGTTTTGAAAGTAAACAAGCCGAGTATAATCATTAAAGCCTTCACAAAGCTTATTGTGACTAGAAATAGTTGTTTTAAGCCTTAACTTTACATTGAAAACGTGGGAAATCGAACTATAATGAAGTTTTACCCATTTTAACATAAATAATCAAACTAAGAGTTTTGAAAGTAAACAAGCCGAGTATAATCATTAAAGCCTTCACAAAGCTTATTGTGACTAGAAATAGTTGTTTTAAGCCTTAACTTCACATTGAAAACGTGGGAAATCGAACTATAATGAAGTTTTACCCATTTTGACATAAATAATCAAACTAAGAGTTTTGAAAGTAAACAAGCCGAGTATAATCATTAAAGCCTTCACAAAGCTTATTGTGACTAGAAATAGTTGTTTTTAGCCTTAACTTCACATTGAAAACGTGGGAAAACGAACTATAATGAAGTTTTACCCATTTTGACATAAATAATCAAACTAAGAGTTTTGAAAGTAAACAAGCCGAGTATAATCATTAAAGCCTTCACAAAGCTTATTGTGACTAGAAATAGTTTTTTTAAGCCTTCACTTTACATTGAAAACGTGGGAAATCGAACTATAATGAAGTTTTACCCATTTTGACATAAATAATCAAACTAAGAGTTTTGAAAGTAAACAAGCCGAGTATAATCATTAAAGCCTTCACAAAGCTTATTGTGACTAGAAATAGTTGTTTTAAGCCTTAACTTCACATTGAAAACGTGGGAAATCAAACTATAATGAAGTTTTACCCATTTTGACATAAATAATCAAACTAAGAGTTTTGAAAGTAAACAAGCCGAGTATAATCATTAAAGCCTTCACAAAGCTTATTGTGACTAGAAATAGTTTTTTTAAGCCTTAACTTCACATTGGAAAGGTTGGAAATCGAACTATAATGAAGTTTTACCCATTTTGACATAAATAATGAAACTAAGAGTTTTGAAAGTAAACAAGCCGAGCATAATTATTAAAGCTTTCACAAAGCTTATTGTGACTAGAAATAGTTGTTTTAAGCCTTAACTTCACATTGTAAACGTGGGAATTCGAACTATAATAAAGTTTTACCCATTTTGATACAAAGAATGAAACTAAGAGTTTTGAAAGTAAACAAGAAGGGCATAATCATTAAAGTTTTCATAAAGCTTATTGTGACTAGAAATAGTTGTTTTAAGCCTTAACTTCACATAGGAAACGTTGAAAATCGAACTATAATGAAGTTTTACCCATTTTAACATAAATAATCAAACTAAGAGTTTTGAAAGTAAACAAGCCGAGTATAATCATTAAAGCCTTCACAAAGCTTATTGTGACTAGAAATAGTTGTTTTAAGCCTTAACTTCACATTGAAAACGTGGGAAATCGAACTATAATGAAGTCTTACCCATTTTGATACAAATAATCAAACTAAGAGTTTTGAAAGTAAACAAGCCGAGTATAATCATTAAAGCCTTCACAAAGCTTATTGTGACTAGAAATAGTTGTTTTAAGCCTTAACTTCACATTGAAAACGTGGGAAATCGAACTATAATGAAGTTTTACCCATTTTAACATAAATAATCAAACTAAGAGTTTTGAAAGTAAACAAGCCGAGTATAATCATTAAAGCCTTCACAAAGCTTATTGTGACTAGAAATAGTTGTTTTAAGCCTTAACTTCACATTGAAAACGTGGGAAATCGAACTATAATGAAGTTTTACCCATTTTGACATAAATAATCAAACTAAGAGTTTTGAAAGTAAACAAGCCGAGTATAATCATTAAAGCCTTTCACAAAGCTTATTGTGACTAGAAATAGTTGTTTTAGCCTTAACTTCACATTGAAAACGTGGGAAATCGAACTATAATGAAGTTTTACCCATTTTGACATAAATAATCAAACTAAGAGTTTTGAAAGTAAACAAGCCGAGTATAATCATTAAAGCCTTCACAAAGCTTATTGTGACTAGAAATAGTTGTTTTAAGCCTTCACTTTACATTGAAAACGTGGGAAATCGAACTATAATGAAGTTTTACCCATTTTGACATAAATAATCAAACTAAGAGTTTTGAAAGTAAACAAGCCGAGTATAATCATTAAAGCCTTCACAAAGCTTATTGTGACTAGAAATAGTTGTTTTAAGCCTTAACTTCACATTGAAAACGTGGGAAATCGAACTATAATGAAGTTTTACCCATTTTGACATAAATAATCAAACTAAGAGTTTTGAAAGTAAACAAGCCGAGTATAATCATTAAAGCTTTCACAAAGCTTATTGTGACTAGAAATAGTTGTTTTAAGCATTAACTTCACATTGAAAACGTGGGAAATCGAACTATAATGAAGTTTTACCCATTTTGACATAAATAATGAAACTAAGAGTTTTGAAAGTAAACAAGCCGAGTATAATCATTAAAGCCTTCACAAAGCTTATTGGGACTAGAAATAGTTGTTTTAAGCCTTAACTTCACATTGGAAACGTGGGAAATCGAACTATAATGAAGTTTTACCCATTTTGACATAAATAATCAAACTAAGAGTTTTGAAAGTAAACAAGCCGAGTATAATCATTAAAGCTTTCACAAAGCTTATTGTGAATAGAAATAGTTGTTTTAAACCTTAACTTCACATTGAAAACGTGGGAAATCGAACTATAATGAAGTTTTACCCATTTTGACATAAATAATCAAACTAAGAGTTTTGAAAGTAAACAAGCCGAGTATAATCATTAAAGCCTTCACAAAGCTTATTGTCACTAGAAATAGTTGTTTTAAGCCTTAACTTTACATTGAAAACGTGGGAAATCGAACTATAATGAAGTTTTACCCATTTTGACATAAATAATCAAACTAAGAGTTTTGAAAGTAAACAAGCCGAGTATAATCATTAAAGCTTTCACAAAGCTTATTGTGACTAGAAATAGTTGTTTTAAGCCTTAACTTCACATTGAAAACGTGGGAAATCGAACTATAATGAAGTTTTACCCATTTTGACATAAATAATCAAACTAAGAGTTTTGAAAGTAAACAAGCCGAGTATAATTATTAAAGCTTTCACAAAGCTTATTGTGACTAGAAATAGTTGTTTTTAAGCCTTCACTTTACATTGAAAACGTGGGAAATCGAACTATAATGAAGTTTTATCCATTTTGACATAAATAATCAAACTAAGAGTTTTGAAAGTAAACAAGCCGAGTATAATCATTAAAGCTTTCACAAAGCTTATTGTGACTAGAAATAGTTGTTTTAAGCCTTAACTTCACATTGAAAACGTGGGAAATCGAACTATAATGAAGTTTTACCCATTTTGACATAAATAATCAAACTAAGAGTTTTGAAAGTAAACAAGCCGAGTATAATCATTAAAGCCTTCACAAAGCTTATTGTGACTAGAAATAGTAGTTTTAAGCATTAACTTCACATTGAAAACGTGGGAAATCGAACTATAATGAAGTTTTACCCATTTTGACATAAATAATGAAACTAAGAGTTTTGAAAGTAAACAAGCCGAGTATAATCATTAAAGCCTTCACAAAAGCTTATGGGGACTAGAAATAGTTGTTTTAAGCCTTAACTTCACATTGGAAACGTGGGAAATCGAACTATAATGAAGTTTTACCCATTTTGACATAAATAATCAAACTAAGAGTTTTGAAAGTAAACAAGCCGAGTATAATCATTAAAGCTTTCACAAAGCTTATTGTGAATAGAAATAGTTGTTTTAAACCTTAACTTCACATTGAAAACGTGGGAAATCGAACTATAATTAAGTTTTACCCATTTTGACATAAATAATCAAACTAAGAGTTTTGAAAGTAAACAAGCCGAGTATAATCATTAAAGCCTTCACAAAGCTTATTGTGACTAGAAATAGTTGTTTTAAGCCTTAACTTACATTGAAAACGTGGGAAATCGAACTATAATGAAGTTTTACCCATTTTGACATAAATAATCAAACTAAGAGTTTTGAAAGTAAACAAGCCGAGTATAATCATTAAAGCTTTCACAAAGCTTATTGTGACTAGAAATAGTTGTTTTAAGCCTTAACTTCACATTGAAAACGTGGAAATCGAACTATAATGAAGTTTTACCCATTTTGACATAAATAATCAAACTAAGAGTTTTGAAAGTAAACAAGCCGAGTATAATCATTAAAGCTTTCACAAAGCTTATTGTGACTAGAAATAGTTGTTTTAAGCCTTAACTTCACATTGAAAACGTGGGAAATCGAACTATAATGAAGTTTTACCCATTTTGACATAAATAATCAAACTAAGAGTTTTGAAAGTAAACAAGCCGAGTATAATCATTAAAGCCTTCACAAAGCTTATTGTGACTAGAAATAGTTGTTTTAAGCCTTAACTTTACATTGAAAACGTGGGAAATCGAACTATAATGAAGTTTTACCCATTTTGACATAAATAATCAAACTAAGAGTTTTGAAAGTAAACAAGCCGAGTATAATCATTAAAGCTTTCACAAAGCTTATTGTGACTAGAAATAGTTGTTTTAAGCCTTAACTTCACATTGAAAACGTGGGAAATCGAACTATAATGAAGTTTTACCCATTTTGACATAAATAATCAAACTAAGAGTTTTGAAAGTAAACAAGCCGAGTATAATCATTAAAGCCTTCACAAAGCTTATTGTGACTAGAAATAGTTGTTTTAAGCCTTAACTTCACATTGAAAACGTGGGAAATCGAACTATAATGAAGTTTTACCCATTTTGACATAAATAATCAAACTAAGAGTTTTGAAAGTAAACAAGCCGAGTATAATCATTAAAGCCTTCACAAAGCTTATTGGGACTAGAAATAGTTGTTTTAAGCCTTAACTTCACATTGGAAACGTGGGAAATCGAACTATAATGAAGTTTTACCCATTTTGACATAAATAATCAAACTAAGAGTTTTGAAAGTAAACAAGCCGAGTATAATCATTAAAGCTTTCACAAAGCTTATTGTGAATAGAAATAGTTGTTTTAAACCTTAACTTCACATTGAAAACGTGGGAAATCGAACTATAATGAAGTTTTACCCATTTTGACATAAATAATCAAACTAAGAGTTTTGAAAGTAAACAAGCCGAGTATAATCATTAAAGCCTTCACAAAGCTTATTGTGACTAGAAATAGTTGTTTTAAGCCTTCACTTTACATTGAAAACGTGGGAAATCGAACTATAATGAAGTTTTACCCTTTTTGACATAAATAATCAAACTAAGAGTTTTGAAAGTAAACAAGCCGAGTATAATCATTAAAGCTTTCACAAAGCTTATTGTGACTAGAAATAGTTGTTTTAAGCCTTAACTTCACATTGAAAACGTGGGAAATCGAACTATAATGAAGATTTACCCATTTTGACATAAATAATCAAACTAAGAGTTTTGAAAGTAAACAAGCCGAGTATAATTATTAAAGCCTTCACAAAGCTTATTGTGACTAGAAATAGTTGTTTTTAAGCCTTCACTTTACATTGAAAACGTGGGAAATCGAACTATAATGAAGTTTTATCCATTTTGACATAAATAATCAAACTAAGAGTTTTGAAAGTAAACAAGCCGAGTATAATCATTAAAGCTTTCACAAAGCTTATTGTGACTAGAAATAGTTGTTTTAAGCCTTAACTTCACATTGAAAACGTGGGAAATCGAACTATAATGAAGTTTTACCCATTTTGACATAAATAATCAAACTAAGAGTTTTGAAAGTAAACAAGCCGAGTATAATCATTAAAGCCTTTCACAAAGCTTATTGTGACTAGAAATAGTAGTTTTAAGCATTAACTTCACATTGAAAACGTGGGAAATCGAACTATAATGAAGTTTTACCCATTTTGACATAAATAATGAAACTAAGAGTTTTGAAAGTAAACAAGCCGAGTATAATCATTAAAGCCTTCACAAAAGCTTATGGGGACTAGAAATAGTTGTTTTAAGCCTTAACTTCACATTGGAAACGTGGGAAATCGAACTATAATGAAGTTTTACCCATTTTGACATAAATAATCAAACTAAGAGTTTTGAAAGTAAACAAGCCGAGTATAATCATTAAAGCTTTCACAAAGCTTATTGTGAATAGAAATAGTTGTTTTAAACCTTAACTTCACATTGAAAACGTGGGAAATCGAACTATAATGAAGTTTTACCCATTTTGACATAAATAATCAAACTAAGAGTTTTGAAAGTAAACAAGCCGAGTATAATCATTAAAGCCTTCACAAAGCTTATTGTCACTAGAAATAGTTGTTTTAAGCCTTCACTTTACATTGAAAACGTGGGAAATCGAACTATAATGAAGTTTTACCCTTTTTGACATAAATAATCAAACTAAGAGTTTTGAAAGTAAACAAGCCGAGTATAATCATTAAAGCTTTCACAAAGCTTATTGTGACTAGAAATAGTTGTTTTAAGCCTTAACTTCACATTGAAAACGTGGGAAATCGAACTATAATGAAGTTTTACCCATTTTGACATAAATAATCAAACTAAGAGTTTTGAAAGTAAACAAGCCGAGTATAATCATTAAAGCCTTCACAAAGCTTATTGTAACTAGAAATAGTTGTTTTAAGCCTTCACTTTACATTGAAAACGTGGGAAATCGAATTATAATGTAGTTTTACCCATTTTGACATAAATAATCAAACTAAGAGTTTTGAAAGTAAACAAGCCGAGTATAATCATTAAAGCCTTCACAAAGCTTATTGTGACTAGAAATAGTTGTTTTAAGCCTTCACTTTACATTGAAAACGTTGGAAATCGAACTATAATGAAGTTTTACCCATTTTGACATAAATAATCAAACTAAGAGTTTTGAAAGTAAACAAGCCGAGTATAATCATTAAAGCTTTCACAAAGCTTATTGTGACTAGAAATAGTTGTTTTAAGCCTTAACTTCACATTGAAAACGTGGGAAATCGAACTATAATGAAGTTTTACCCATTTTGACATAAATAATCAAACTAAGAGTTATGAAAGTAAACAAGCCGAGTATAATCATTAAAGCCTTCACAAAGCTTATTGTGACTAGAAATAGTTGTTTTAAGCCTTAACTTCACATTGAAAACGTGGGAAATCGAACTATAATGAAGTTTTACCCATTTTGACATAAATAATCAAACTAAGAGTTTTGAAAGTAAACAAGCCGAGTATAATCATTAAAGCCTTCACAAAAGCTTATGGGGACTAGAAATAGTTGTTTTAAGCCTTAACTTCACATTGGAAACGTGGGAAATCGAACTATAATGAAGTTTTACCCATTTTGACATAAATAATCAAACTAAGAGTTTTGAAAGTAAACAAGCCGAGTATAATCATTAAAGCTTTCACAAAGCTTATTGTGACTAGAAATAGTTGTTTTAAACCTTAACTTCACATTGAAAACGTGGGAAATCGAACTATAATGAAGTTTTACCCATTTTGACATAAATAATCAAACTAAGAGTTTTGAAAGTAAACAAGCCGAGTATAGTCATTAAAGCCTTCACAAAGCTTATTGTGACTAGAAATAGTTGTTTTAAGCCTTAACTTCACATTGAAAACGTTGGAAATCAAACTATAATGAAGTTTTACCCATTTTGACATAAATAATCAAACTAAGAGTTTTGAAAGTAAACAAGCCGAGTATAATCATTAAAGCCTTCACAAAGCTTATTGTGACTAGAAATAGTTGTTTTAAGCCTTCACTTTACATTGAAAACGTGGGAAATCGAACTATAATAAAGTTTTACCCATTTTGACATAAATAATCAAACTAAGAGTTTTGAAAGTAAACAAGCCGAGTATAATCATTAAAGCTTTCACAAAGCTTATTGTGACTAGAAATAGTTGTTTTAAGCCTTAACTTCACATTGAAAACGTGGGAAATCGAACTGTAATGAAGTTTCACCCATTTTGACATAAATAATCAAACTAAGAGTTTTGAAAGTAAACAAGCCGAGTATAATCATTAAGATGTCACAAAGTTTATTGTGACTAGAAATCGTTGTTTTTAGCCTTAACTTCTCGTAGGGAACGTGGGACATTGGACGATAACGAAGTTTTAACGATTTTGTATAAAATCATAATTCTAATAGTTTTAAAATTTAACAAGACGAGCATAAACATATTTTATCTACAAACGCTTATTTTTAATAGAAATCGTTGTTTTAACCCTTAACTTCACATTGGAAATGTGGGAAATCGAACTATAATGAAGTTTTACCCATTTTGACATAAATAATCAAACTAAGAGTTTTGAAAGTAAACAAGCCGAGTATAATCATTAAGATGTCACAAAGCTTATTGTGACTAGAAATCGTTGTTTTTAACCTTAACTTCTCGTAGGGAACGTGGGACATTGGACGATAACGAAGTTTTAACGATTTTGTATAAAATCATAATTCTAATAGCTTTAAAATTTAACAAGATGAGCATAAACATATTTTATCTACAAACGCTTATTTTTAATAGAAATCGTTGTTTTAAGCCTTAACTTCACATTGGAAACGTGGGAAATCGAACTATAATGAAGTTTTACCCATTTTCACATAAATAATCAAACTAAGAGTTTTGAAAGTAAACAAGCCGAGTATAATCATTAAGATGTTACAAATCTTATTGTAACTAGAAATCGTTGTTTTTAGCCTTAACTTCTCGTAGGGAACGTGGGACATTGGACGATAACGAAGTTTTAACGATTTTGTATAAAATCATAATTCTAATAGTTTTAAAATTTAACAAAACCAGCATAAACATATTTTATCTACAAACACTTATTTTTAATAGAAATCGTTATTTTAAGCCCTACCTTCACATTGGAAACGTGGGAAATCGAATTATAATGAAGTTTTACCCATTTTGACATAAATAATCAAACTAAGAGTTTTGAAAGTAAACAAGCCGAGTATAATCATTAAAGCTTTCACAAAGCTTATTGTGACTAGAAATAGTTGTTTTAAACCTTAACTTCACATTGAAAACGTGGGAAATCGAACTATAATAAAGTTTTACCCATTTTGACATAAATAATCAAACTAAGAGTTTTGAAAGTAAACAAGATAAGCATAATAATTAAAGCTTTCACAAAGCTTATTGTGACTAGAAATAGTAGTTTTAAGCATTAACTTCACATTCTAAAGGTTGGAAATCGAACTATAATGAAGTCTTACCCATTTTCATACAAATAATCAAACTAAGAGTTTTGAAAGTAAACAAGATGAGCATAATCATTAAAGCTTTCACAAAGCTTATTGTGACTAGAAATAGTTGTTTTAAGCCTTAACTTCACATTGAAAACGTAGGAAATCGAACTATAATGAAGTTTTACCCATTTTGACATAAATAATCAAACTAAGAGTTTTGAAAGTAAACAAGCCGAGTCTAATTATTAAAGCTTTCACAAAGCTTATTGTGACTAGAAATAGTTGTTTTAAGCCTTAACTTCACATTGAAAACGTGGGAAATCGAACTATAATAAAGTTTTACCCATTTTGACATAAATAATCAAACTAAGAGTTTTGAAAGTAAACAAGCTGAGTATAATCATTAAAGCTTTCACAAAGCTTATTGTGACTTGAAATAGTTGTTTTAAGCCTTAACTTCACATTGGAAAGGTTGGAAATCAAACTATAATGATGTTTTACCCATTTTGATACAAATAATCAAACTAAGAGTTTTGAAAGTAAACAAGATGAGCATAATCATTAAAGCTGTCACAAAGCTTATTGTGACTAGAAATAGTTGTTTTAAGCCTTAACTTCACATTGAAAACGTAGGAAATTGAACTGTAATGAAGTTTTACCCATTTGACATAAATAATCAAACTAAGAGTTTTGAAAGTAAACAAGCCTAGTATAATCAGTAAAGCTTTCACAAAGCTTATTGTGACTAGAAATAGTTGTTTTAAGCCTTAACTTCACATTGGAATGGTTGGAAATCGAACTATAATGTAGTCTTACCAATTTTGATACAAATAATCAAACTAAGAGTTTTGAAAGTAAACGAGCCGAGTATAATCATTAAAGCTTTCACAAAGCTTATTGTGACTAGAAATAGTTGTTTTAAGCCTTAACTTCACATTGGAAACGTTGAAAATCGAACTACAAAAAATTTTACCCATTTTGATACAAATAATGAAACTAAGAGTTTTGAAAGTAAACAAGATGAGCATAATTATTAAAGCTTTCACAAAGCTTATTGTGACTAGAAATAGTTGTTTTAAGCCTTAACTTCACATTGTAAACGTGGGAATTCGAACTATAATAAAGTTTTACCCATTTTGATACAAATAATCAAACTAAGAGTTTTGAAAGTAAACAAGATGAGCATAATCATTAAAGCTTTCACAAAGCTTATTGTGACTAGAAATAGTTGTTTTAAGCCTTAACTTCACATTGAAAACGTAGGAAATCGAACTATTATGAAGTTTTACCCATTTTGACATAAATAATCAAACTAAGAGTTTTGAAAGTAAACAAGCCGAGTCTAATTATTAAAGCTTTCACAAAGCTTATTGTGACTAGAAATAGTTGTTTTAAGCCTTAACTTCACATTGAAAACGTGGGAAATCGAACTATAATAAAGTTTTACCCATTTTGACAAAAATAATCAAACTAAGAGTTTTGAAAGTAAACAAGTGAGTATAATCATTAAAGCTTTCACAAAGCTTATTGTGACTTGAAATAGTTGTTTTAAGCCTTAACTTCACATTGGAAAGGTTGGAAATCAAACTATAATGATGTTTTACCCATTTTGATACAAATAATCAAACTAAGAGTTTTGAAAGTAAACAAGATGAGCATAATCATTAAAGCTTTCACAAAGCTTATTGTGACTCGAAATAGTTGTTTTAAGCCTTAACTTCACATTGAAAACGTTGAAAATCGAACTATAATGAAGTTTTACCCATTTTGATACAAAGAATGAAACTAAGAGTTTTGAAAGTAAACAAGAAGGGCATAATCATTAAAGTTTTCATAAAGCTTATTGTGACTAGAAATAGTTGTTTTAAGCCTTAACTTCACATAGGAAACGTTGAAAATTGAACTATAATGAAGTTTTACCCATTTTGATACAAATAATCAAACTAAGAGTTTTGAAAGTAAACAAGATGAGCATAATCATTAAAGCTTTCACAAAGCTTATTGTGACTAGAAATAGTTGTTTTAAGCCTTAACTTCACATTAAAAACGTAGGAAATCGAACTATAATGAAGTTTTACCCATTTTGACATAAATAATCAAACTAAGAGTTTTGAAAGTAAACAAGCCGAGTATAATCATTAAAGCTTTCACAAAGCTTATTAAGACTAGAAATAGTTGTTTTAAGCCTTAACTTCACATTGGAAAGGTTGGAAATCGAACTATAATGAAGTTTTACCCATTTTGATACAAATAATCAAACTAAGAGTTTTGAAAGTAAACAAGCCGAGTATAATCATTAAAGCTTTCACAAAGCTTATTGTGACTAGAAATAGTTGTTTTAAGCCTTAACTTCACATTGGAAAGGTTGGAAATTGAACTATAATGAAGTTTTACACATTTTGATACAAATAATCAAACTAAGAGTTTTGAAAGTAAACAAGATGAGCATAATCATTAAAGCTTTCACAAAGCTTATTGTGACTAGAAATAGTTGTTTTAAGCCTTAACTTCACATTGGAAACGTGGGAAATCAAACTATAATGATGGTTTACCCATTTTGATACAAATAATCAAACTAAGAGTTTTGAAAGTAAACAAGATAAGCATAATCATTAAAGCTTTCACAAAGCTTATTGTGACTAGAAATAGTAGTTTTAAGCCTTAACTTCACATTCTAAAGGTTGGAAATCGAACTATAATGAAGTCTTACCCATTTTGATACAAATAATCAAACTAAGAGTTTTGAAAGTAAACAAGATGAGCATAATCATTAAAGCTTTCACAAAGCTTATTGTGACTAGAAATAGTTGTTTTAAGCCTTAACTTCACATTGAAAACGTGGGAAATCGAACTATAATGAAGTTTTACCCATTTTGACATAAATAATCAAACTAAGAGTTTTGAAAGTAAACAAGCCGAGTATAATCATTAAAGCTTTCACAAAGCTTATTGTGACTAGAAATAGTTGTTTTAAGCCTTAACTTCACATTGAAAACGTGGGAAATCGAACTATAATGAAGTTTTACCCATTTTGACATAAATAATCAAACTAAGAGTTTTGAAAGTAAACAAGCCGAGTATAATCATTAAAGCTTTCACAAAGCTTATTGTGACTAGAAATAGTTGTTTTAAGCCTTAACTTCACATTGAAAACGTTGGAAATCGAACTATAATGAAGTTTTACCCATTTTGATATAAATAATCAAACTAAGAGTTTTGAAAGTAAACAAGATGAGTATAATCATTAAAGCTTTCACAAAGCTTATTGTGACTAGAAATAGTTGTTTTAAGCCTTAACTTCACATTGAAAACGTGGGAAATCGAACTATAATGAAGTTTTACCCATTTTGACATAAATAATCAAACTAAGAGTTTTGAAAGTAAACAAGAGTATAATCATTAAAGCTTTCACAAAGCTTATTGTGACTAGAAATAGTTGTTTTAAGCCTTAACTTCACATTGAAACGTTGGAAATCGAACTATAATGAAGTTTTACCCATTTTGACATAAATAATCAAACTAAGAGTTTTGAAAGTAAACAAGATGAGTATAATCATTAAAGCCTTCACAAAGCTTATTGTGACTAGAAATAGTTGTTTTAAGCCTTAACTTCACATTGAAAACGTTGGAAATCGAACTATAATGAAGTTTTACCCATTTTGACTTAAATAATCAAACTAAGAGTTTTGAAAGTAAACAAAGCCGAGTATAATCATTAAAGCTTTCACAAAGCTTATTGTGACTAGAAATAGTTGTTTTAAGCCTTAACTTCACATTGAAAACGTGGGAAATCGAACTATAATGAAGTTTTACCCATTTTGACATAAATAATCAAACTAAGAGTTTTGAAAGTAAACAAGCCGAGTATAATCATTAAAGCCTTCACAAAGCTTATTGTGACTAGAAATAGTTGTTTTAAGCCTTAACTTCACATTGAAAACGTGGGAAATCGAACTATAATGAAGTTTTACCCATTTTGACATAAATAATCAAACTAAGAGTTTTGAAAGTAAACAAGCCGAGTATAATCATTAAAGCCTTCACAAAGCTTATTGTGACTAGAAATAGTTGTTTTAAGCCTTAACTTCACATTGGAAACGTTGGAAATCGAACTATAATGAAGTTTTACCCATTTTGACATAAATAATCAAACTAAGAGTTTTGAAAGTAAACAAGATGAGTATAATCATTAAAGCTTTCACAAAGCTTATTGTGACTAGAAATAGTTGTTTTAAGCCTTAACTTCACATTGAAAACGTTGGAAATCGAACTATAATGAAGTTTTACCCATTTTGACATAAATAATCAAACTAAGAGTTTTGAAAGTAAACAAGCCGAGTATAATCATTAAAGCTTTCACAAAGCTTATTGTGACTAGAAATAGTTGTTTTAAGCCTTAACTTCACATTGAAAACGTTGGGAAATCGAACTATAATGAAGTTTTACCCATTTTGACATAAATAATCAAACTAAGAGTTTTGAAAGTAAACAAGATGAGTATAATCATTAAAGCTTTCACAAAGCTTATTGTGACTAGAAATAGTTGTTTTAAGCCTTAACTTCACATTGAAAACGTGGGAAATCGAACTATAATGAAGTTTTACCCATTTTGACATAAATAATCAAACTAAGAGTTTTGAAAGTAAACAAGCCGAGTATAATCATTAAAGCTTTCACAAAGCTTATTGTGACTAGAAATAGTTGTTTTAAGCCTTAACTTCACATTGAAAACGTGGGAAATCGAACTATAATGAAGTTTTACCCATTTTGACATAAATAATCAAACTAAGAGTTTTGAAAGTAAACAAGATGAGTATAATCATTAAAGCTTTCACAAAGCTTATTGTGACTAGAAATAGTTGTTTTAAGCCTTAACTTCACATTGAAAACGTTGGAAATCGAACTATAATGAAGTTTTACCCATTTTGATATAAATAATCAAACTAAGAGTTTTGAAAGTAAACAAGATGAGTATAATCATTAAAGCTTTCACAAAGCTTATTGTGACTAGAAATAGTTGTTTTAAGCCTTAACTTCACATTGAAAACGTTGGGAAATCGAACTATAATGAAGTTTTACCCATTTTGACATAAATAATCAAACTAAGAGTTTTGAAAGTAAACAAGCCGAGCATAATCATTAAAGCTTTCACAAAGCTTATTGTGACTAGAAATAGTTGTTTTAAGCCTTAACTTCACATTGAAAACGTGGGAAATCGAACTATAATGAAGTTTTACCCATTTTGACATAAATAATCAAACTAAGAGTTTTGAAAGTAAACAAGATGAGTATAATCATTAAAGCTTTCACAAAGCTTATTGTGACTAGAAATAGTTGTTTTAAGCCTTAACTTCACATTGGAAACGTGGGAAATCGAACTATAATGAAGTTTTACCCATTTTGACATAAATAATCAAACTAAGAGTTTTGAAAGTAAACAAGCCGAGTATAATCATTAAAGCTTTCACAAAGCTTATTAAGACTAGAAATAGTTGTTTTAAGCCTTAACTTCACATTGGAAAGGTTGGAAATCGAACTATAATGAAGTTTTACCCATTTTGATACAAATAATCAAACTAAGAGTTTTGAAAGTAAACAAGATGAGCATAATCATTAAAGCTTTCACAAAGCTTATTGTGACTAGAAATAGTTGTTTTAAGCCTTAACTTCACATTGGAAAGGTTGGAAATTGAACTATAATGAAGTTTTACACATTTTGATACAAATAATCAAACTAAGAGTTTTGAAAGTAAACAAGATGAGCATAATCATTAAAGCTTTCACAAAGCTTATTGTGACTAGAAATAGTTGTTTTAAGCCTTAACTTCACATTGGAAACGTGGGAAATCAAACTATAATGATGTTTTACCCATTTTGATACAAATAATCAAACTAAGAGTTTTGAAAGTAAACAAGATAAGCATAATCATTAAAGCTTTCACAAAGCTTATTGTGACTAGAAATAGTTGTTTTAAGCCTTAACTTCACATTCTAAAGGTTGGAAATCGAACTATAATGAAGTCTTACCCATTTTGATACAAATAATCAAACTAAGAGTTTTGAAAGTAAACAAGATGAGCATAATTTAAAGCTTTCACAAAGCTTATTGTGACTAGAAATAGTTGTTTTAAGCCTTAACTTCACATTGAAAACGTGGGAAATCGAACTATAATGAAGTTTTACCCATTTTGACATAAATAATCAAACTAAGAGTTTTGAAAGTAAACAAGCCGAGTATAATCATTAAAGCTTTCACAAAGCTTATTGTGACTAGAAATAGTTGTTTTAAGCCTTAACTTCACATTGAAAACGTTGGGAAATCGAACTATAATGAAGTTTTACCCATTTTGACATAAATAATCAAACTAAGAGTTTTGAAAGTAAACAAGCCGAGTATAATCATTAAAGCTTTCACAAAGCTTATTGTGACTAGAAATAGTTGTTTTAAGCCTTAACTTCACATTGAAAACGTTGGAAATCGAACTATAATGAAGTTTTACCCATTTTGACATAAATAATCAAACTAAGAGTTTTGAAAGTAAACAAGCCGAGTATAATCATTAAAGCCTTCACAAAGCTTATTGTGACTAGAAATAGTTGTTTTAAGCCTTAACTTCACATTGAAAACGTTGGAAATCGAACTATAATGAAGTTTTACCCATTTTGACATAAATAATCAAACTAAGAGTTTTGAAAGTAAACAAGAGCGAGTATAATCATTAAAGCTTTCACAAAGCTTATTGTGACTAGAAATAGTTGTTTTAAGCCTTAACTTCACATTGAAAACGTGGGAAATCGAACTATAATGAAGTTTTACCCATTTTGACATAAATAATCAAACTAAGAGTTTTGAAAGTAAACAAGATGAGTATAATCATTAAAGCTTTCACAAAGCTTATTGTGACTAGAAATAGTTGTTTTAAGCCTTAACTTCACATTGAAAACGTGGGAAATCGAACTATAATGAAGTTTTACCCATTTTGACATAAATAATCAAACTAAGAGTTTTGAAAGTAAACAAGATGAGTATAATCATTAAAGCTTTCACAAAGCTTATTGTGACTAGAAATAGTTGTTTTAAGCCTTAACTTCACATTGAAAACGTGGGAAATCGAACTATAATGAAGTTTTACCCATTTTGACATAAATAATCAAACTAAGAGTTTTGAAAGTAAACAAGATGAGTATAATCATTAAAGCTTTCACAAAGCTTATTGTGACTAGAAATAGTTGTTTTAAGCCTTAACTTCACATTGAAAACGTGGGAAATCGAACTATAATGAAGTTTTACCCATTTTGACATAAATAATCAAACTAAGAGTTTTGAAAGTAAACAAGCCGAGTATAATCATTAAAGCTTTCACAAAGCTTATTGGGACTAGAAATAGTTGTTTTAAGCCTTAACTTCACATTGGAAACGTGGGAAATCGAACTATAATGAAGTTTTACCCATTTTGACATAAATAATCAAACTAAGAGTTTTGAAAGTAAACAAGATGAGTATAATCATTAAAGCTTTCACAAAGCTTATTGTGAATAGAAATAGTTGTTTTAAGCCTTAACTTCACATTGAAAACGTGGGAAATCGAACTATAATGAAGTTTTACCCATTTTGACATAAATAATCAAACTAAGAGTTTTGAAAGTAAACAAGCCGAGTATAATCATTAAAGCCTTCACAAAGCTTATTGTCACTAGAAATAGTTGTTTTAAGCCTTCACTTACATTGAAAACGGGAAATCGAACTATAATGAAGTTTTACCCATTTTGACATAAATAATCAAACTAAGAGTTTTGAAAGTAAACAAGCCGAGTATAATCATTAAAGCTTTCACAAAGCTTATTGTGACTAGAAATAGTTGTTTTAAGCCTTAACTTCACATTGAAAACGTTGGAAATCGAACTATAATGAAGTTTTACCCATTTTGACATAAATAATCAAACTAAGAGTTTTGAAAGTAAACAAGCCGAGTATAATCATTAAAGCCTTCACAAAGCTTATTGTGACTAGAAATAGTTGTTTTAAGCCTTTAACTTTACATTGAAAACGTTGGAAATCGAACTATAATGAAGTTTTACCCATTTTGACATAAATAATCAAACTAAGAGTTTTGAAAGTAAACAAGATGAGTATAATCATTAAAGCCTTCACAAAGCTTATTGTGACTAGAAATAGTTGTTTTAAGCCTTAACTTTACATTGAAAACGTTGGAAATCGAACTATAATGAAGTTTTACCCATTTTGACATAAATAATCAAACTAAGAGTTTTGAAAGTAAACAAGCCGAGTATAATCATTAAAGCCTTCACAAAGCTTATTGTGACTAGAAATAGTTGTTTTAAGCCTTAACTTCACATTGAAAACGTTGGAAATCGAACTATAATGAAGTTTTACCCATTTTGACATAAATAATCAAACTAAGAGTTATGAAAGTAAACAAGCCGAGTATAATCATTAAAGCCTTCACAAAGCTTATTGTGACTAGAAATAGTTGTTTTAAGCCTTAACTTCACATTGAAAACGTGGGAAATCGAACTATAATGAAGTTTTACCCATTTTGACATAAATAATCAAACTAAGAGTTTTGAAAGTAAACAAGCCGAGTATAATCATTAAAGCCTTCACAAAGCTTATTGGGACTAGAAATAGTTGTTTTAAGCCTTAACTTCACATTGGAAACGTGGGAAATCGAACTATAATGAAGTTTTACCCATTTTGACATAAATAATCAAACTAAGAGTTTTGAAAGTAAACAAGATGAGTATAATCATTAAAGCTTTCACAAAGCTTATTGTGACTAGAAATAGTTGTTTTAAACCTTAACTTCACATTGAAACGTTGGAAATCGAACTATAATGAAGTTTTACCCATTTTGACATAAATAATCAAACTAAGAGTTTTGAAAGTAAACAAGCCGAGTATAGTCATTAAAGCCTTCACAAAGCTTATTGTGACTAGAAATAGTTGTTTTAAGCCTTAACTTCACATTGAAAACGTTGGAAATCAAACTATAATGAAGTTTTACCCATTTTGACATAAATAATCAAACTAAGAGTTTTGAAAGTAAACAAGATGAGTATAATCATTAAAGCCTTCACAAAGCTTATTGTGACTAGAAATAGTTGTTTTAAGCCTTCACTTTACATTGAAAACGTGGGAAATCGAACTATAATAAAGTTTTACCCATTTTGACATAAATAATCAAACTAAGAGTTTTGAAAGTAAACAAGCCGAGTATAATCATTAAAGCTTTCACAAAGCTTATTGTGACTAGAAATAGTTGTTTTAAGCCTTAACTTCACATTGAAAACGTGGAAATCGAACTATAATGAAGTTTCACCCATTTTGACATAAATAATCAAACTAAGAGTTTTGAAAGTAAACAAGCGAGTATAATCATTAAGATGTCACAAAGTTTATTGTGACTAGAAATAGTTGTTTTTAGCCTTAACTTCTCATTGGAACGTGGGACATTGGACGATAATGAAGTTTTAACGATTTTGTATAAAATCATAATTCTAATAGTTTTAAAATTTAACAAGACGAGCATAAACATATTTTATCTACAAACGCTTATTTTTAATAGAAGTTGTTTTAAGCCTTAACTTCACATTGGAAATGTGGAAATCGAACTATAATGAAGTTTTACCCATTTTGACATAAATAATCAAACTAAGAGTTTTGAAAGTAAACAAGCCGAGTATAATCATTAAGATGTCACAAAGCTTATTGTGACTAGAAATCGTTGTTTTTAACCTTAACTTCATTAGGGAACGTGGGACATTGGACGATAATGAAGTTTTAACGATTTTGTATAAAATCATAATTCTAATAGCTTTAAAATTTAACAAGATGAGCATAAACATATTTTATCTACAAACGCTTATTTTTAATAGAAATCGTTGTTTTAAGCCTTAACTTCACATTGGAAACGTGGGAAATCGAACTATAATGAAGTTTTACCCATTTTCACATAAATAATCAAACTAAGAGTTTTGAAAGTAAACAAGCCGAGTATAATCATTAAGATGTTACAAATCTTATTGTAACTAGAAATAGTTGTTTTAGCCTTAACTTCTCGTAGGGAACGTGGGACATTGGACTATAATGAAGTTTTAACGATTTTGTATAAAATCATAATTCTAATAGTTTTAAAATTTAACAAACCAGCATAAACATATTTTATCTACAAACACTTATTTTTAATAGAAATCGTTATTTTAAGCCTTACTTCACATTGGAAACGTGGAAATCGAATTATAATGAAGTTTTACCCATTTTGACATAAATAATCAAACTAAGAGTTTTGAAAGTAAACAAGCCGAGTATAATCATTAAAGCTTTCACAAAGCTTATTGTGACTAGAAATAGTTGTTTTAAACCTTAACTTCACATTGAAAACGTGGGAAATCGAACTATAATAAAGTTTTACCCATTTTGACATAAATAATCAAACTAAGAGTTTTGAAAGTAAACAAGATAAGCATAATAATTAAAGCTTTCACAAAGCTTATTGTGACTAGAAATAGTAGTTTTAAGCATTAACTTCACATTCTAAAGGTTGGAAATCGAACTATAATGAAGTCTTACCCATTTTCATACAAATAATCAAACTAAGAGTTTTGAAAGTAAACAAGATGAGCATAATCATTAAAGCTTTCACAAAGCTTATTGTGACTAGAAATAGTTGTTTTAAGCCTTAACTTCACATTGAAAACGTAGGAAATCGAACTATAATGAAGTTTTACCCATTTTGACATAAATAATCAAACTAAGAGTTTTGAAAGTAAACAAGCCGAGTCTAATTATTAAAGCTTTCACAAAGCTTATTGTGACTAGAAATAGTTGTTTTAAGCCTTAACTTCACATTGAAAACGTGGGAAATCGAACTATAATAAAGTTTTACCCATTTTGACATAAATAATCAAACTAAGAGTTTTGAAAGTAAACAAGCTGAGTATAATCATTAAAGCTTTCACGAAGCTTATTGTGACTTGAAATAGTTGTTTTAAGCCTTAACTTCACATTGGAAAGGTTGGAAATCAAACTATAATGATGTTTTACCCATTTTGATACAAATAATCAAACTAAGAGTTTTGAAAGTAAACAAGATGAGCATAATCATTAAAGCTGTCACAAAGCTTATTGTGACTAGAAATAGTTGTTTTAAGCCTTAACTTCACATTGAAAACGTAGGAAATTGAAGCGTAATGAAGTTTTACCCATTTGACATAAATAATCAAACTAAGAGTTTTGAAAGTAAACAAGCCTAGTATAATCAGTAAAGCTTTCACAAAGCTTATTGTGACTAGAAATAGTTGTTTTAAGCCTTAACTTCACATTGGAATGGTTGGAAATCGAACTATAATGTAGTCTTACCAATTTTGATACAAATAATCAAACTAAGAGTTTTGAAAGTAAACGAGCCGAGTATAATCATTAAAGCTTTCACAAAGCTTATTGTGACTAGAAATAGTTGTTTTAAGCCTTAACTTCACATTGGAAACGTTGAAAATCGAACTACAAAAAAATTTTACCCATTTTGATACAAATAATGAAACTAAGAGTTTTGAAAGTAAACAAGATGAGCATAATTATTAAAGCTTTCACAAAGCTTATTGTGACTAGAAATAGTTGTTTTAAGCCTTAACTTCACATTGTAAACGTGGGAATTCGAACTATAATAAAGTTTTACCCATTTTGATACAAATAATCAAACTAAGAGTTTTGAAAGTAAACAAGATGAGCATAATCATTAAAGCTTTCACAAAGCTTATTGTGACTAGAAATAGTTGTTTTAAGCCTTAACTTCACATTGAAAACGTAGGAAATCGAACTATTATGAAGTTTTACCCATTTTGACATAAATAATCAAACTAAGAGTTTTGAAAGTAAACAAGCCGAGTCTAATTATTAAAGCTTTCACAAAGCTTATTGTGACTAGAAATAGTTGTTTTAAGCCTTAACTTCACATTGAAAACGTGGGAAATCGAACTATAATAAAGTTTTACCCATTTTGACAAAAATAATCAAACTAAGAGTTTTGAAAGTAAACAAGCTGAGTATAATCATTAAAGCTTTCACAAAGCTTATTGTGACTTGAAATAGTTGTTTTAAGCCTTAACTTCACATTGGAAAGGTTGGAAATCAAACTATAATGATGTTTTACCCATTTTGATACAAATAATCAAACTAAGAGTTTTGAAAGTAAACAAGATGAGCATAATCATTAAAGCTTTCACAAAGCTTATTGTGACTCGAAATAGTTGTTTTAAGCCTTAACTTCACATTGAAAACGTTGAAAATCGAACTATAATGAAGTTTTACCCATTTTGATACAAAGAATGAAACTAAGAGTTTTGAAAGTAAACAAGAAGGGCATAATCATTAAAGTTTTCATAAAGCTTATTGTGACTAGAAATAGTTGTTTTAAGCCTTAACTTCACATAGGAAACGTTGAAAATTGAACTATAATGAAGTTTTACCCATTTTGATACAAATAATCAAACTAAGAGTTTTGAAAGTAAACAAGATGAGCATAATCATTAAAGCTTTCACAAAGCTTATTGTGACTAGAAATAGTTGTTTTAAGCCTTAACTTCACATTAAAAACGTAGGAAATCGAACTATAATGAAGTTTTACCCATTTTGACATAAATAATCAAACTAAGAGTTTTGAAAGTAAACAAGCCGAGTATAATCATTAAAGCTTTCACATAGCTTATTAAGACTAGAAATAGTTGTTTTAAGCCTTAACTTCACATTGGAAAGGTTGGAAATCGAACTATAATGAAGTTTTACCCATTTTGATACAAATAATCAAACTAAGAGTTTTGAAAGTAAACAAGCCGAGTATAATCATTAAAGCTTTCACAAAGCTTATTGTGACTAGAAATAGTTGTTTTAAGCCTTAACTTCACATTGGAAAGGTTGGAAATTGAACTATAATGAAGTTTTACACATTTTGATACAAATAATCAAACTAAGAGTTTTGAAAGTAAACAAGATGAGCATAATCATTAAAGCTTTCACAAAGCTTATTGTGACTAGAAATAGTTGTTTTAAGCCTTAACTTCACATTGAAAACGTGGGAAATCAAACTATAATGAAGTTTTACCCATTTTGATACAAATAATCAAACTAAGAGTTTTGAAAGTAAACAAGATAAGTATAATCATTAAAGCTTTCACAAAGCTTATTGTGACTAGAAATAGTTGTTTTAAGCCTTAACTTCACATTCTAAAGGTTGGAAATCGAACTATAATGAAGTTTACCCATTTTGATACAAATAATCAAACTAAGAGTTTTGAAAGTAAACAAAGATGAGTATAATCATTAAAGCTTTCACAAAGCTTATTGTGACTAGAAATAGTTGTTTTAAGCCTTAACTTCACATTGAAAGTGGGAAATCGAACTATAATGAAGTTTTACCCATTTTGACATAAATAATCAAACTAAGAGTTTTGAAAGTAAACAAGCCGAGTATAATCATTAAAGCTTTCACAAAGCTTATTGTGACTAGAAATAGTTGTTTTAAGCCTTAACTTCACATTGAAAACGTGGGAAATCGAACTATAATGAAGTTTTACCCATTTTGACATAAATAATCAAACTAAGAGTTTTGAAAGTAAACAAGCCGAGTATAATCATTAAAGCTTTCACAAAGCTTATTGTGACTAGAAATAGTTGTTTTAAGCCTTAACTTCACATTGAAAACGTTGGAAATCGAACTATAATGAAGTTTTACCCATTTTGACATAAATAATCAAACTAAGAGTTTTGAAAGTAAACAAGCCGAGTATAATCATTAAAGCTTTCACAAAGCTTATTGTGACTAGAAATAGTTGTTTTAAGCCTTAACTTCACATTGAAAACGTGGGAAATCGAACTATAATGAAGTTTTACCCATTTTGACATAAATAATCAAACTAAGAGTTTTGAAAGTAAACAAGCCGAGTATAATCATTAAAGCATTCACAAAGCTTATTGTGACTTGAAATAGTTGTTTTAAGCCTTAACTTCACATTGGAAACGTTGGAAATCGAACTATAATGAAGTTTTACCCATTTTGACATAAATAATCAAACTAAGAGTTTTGAAAGTAAACAAGCCGAGTATAATCATTAAAGCTTTCACAAAGCTTATTGTGACTAGAAATAGTTGTTTTAAGCCTTAACTTCACATTGAAAACGTGGGAAATCGAACTATAATGAAGTTTTACCCATTTTGACATAAATAATCAAACTAAGAGTTTTGAAAGTAAACAAGCCGAGTATAATCATTAAAGCTTTCACAAAGCTTATTGTGACTAGAAATAGTTGTTTTAAGCCTTAACTTCACATTGAAAACGTGGGAAATCGAACTATAATGAAGTTTTACCCATTTTGACATAAATAATCAAACTAAGAGTTTTGAAAGTAAACAAGCCGAGTATAATCATTAAAGCTTTCACAAAGCTTATTGTGACTAGAAATAGTTGTTTTAAGCCTTAACTTCACATTGAAAACGTGGAAATCGAACTATAATGAAGTTTTACCCATTTTGACATAAATAATCAAACTAAGAGTTTTGAAAGTAAACAAGCCGAGTATAATCATTAAAGCTTCACAAAGCTTATTGTGACTAGAAATAGTTGTTTTAAGCCTTAACTTCACATTGAAAACGTGGAAATCGAACTATAATGAAGTTTTACCCATTTTGACATAAATAATCAAACTAAGAGTTTTGAAAGTAAACAAGCCGAGTATAATCATTAAAGCTTTCACAAAGCTTATTGTGACTAGAAATAGTTGTTTTAAGCCTTAACTTCACATTGAAAACGTGGGAAATCGAACTATAATGAAGTTTTACCCATTTTGACATAAATAATCAAACTAAGAGTTTTGAAAGTAAACAAGCCGAGTATAATCATTAAAGATTTCGCAAAGCTTATTGTGACTAGAAATAGTTGTTTTAAGCCTTAACTTCACATTGAAAACGTGGGAAATCGAACTATAATGAAGTTTTACCCATTTTGATATAAATAATCAAACTAAGAGTTTTGAAAGTAAACAAGACGAGCATAATCATTAAAGCTTTCACAAAGCTTATTGTGACTAGAAATAGTTGTTTTAAGCCTTAACTTCACATTGGAAAACGTGGGAAATCGAACTATAATGAAGTTTTACCCATTTTGACATAAATAATCAAACTAAGAGTTTTGAAAGTAAACAAGATCGAGTATAATCATTAAAGCTTTCACAAAGCTTATTGTGACTAGAAATAGTTGTTTTAAGCCTTAACTTCACATTGGAAACGTGGGAAATCGAACTATAATGAAGTTTTACCCATTTTGATATAAATAATCAAACTAAGAGTTTTGAAAGTAAACAAGATGAGCATAATCATTAAAGCTTTCACAAAGCTTATTGTGAATAGAAATAGTTGTTTTAAGCCTTAACTTCACATTGAAAACGTGGGAAATCGAACTATAATGAAGTTTTACCCATTTTGACATAAATAATCAAACTAAGAGTTTTGAAAGTAAACAAGCCGAGTATAATCATTAAAGCTTTCACAAAGCTTATTGTGACTAGAAATAGTTGTTTTAAGCCTTAACTTTCATTGAAAACGTGGGAAATCGAACTATAATGAAGTTTTACCCATTTTGTATAAATAATCAAACTAAGAGTTTTGAAAGTAAACAACCGAGCATAATCATTAAAGCTTTCACAAAGCTTATTGTGACTAGAAATAGTTGTTTTAAGCCTTAACTTCACATTGAAAACGTGGGAAATCGAACTATAATGAAGTTTTACCCATTTTGACATAAATAATCAAACTAAGAGTTTTGAAAGTAAACAAGATGAGTATAATCATTAAAGCTTTCACAAAGCTTATTGTGACTAGAAATAGTTGTTTTAAGCCTTAACTTCACATTGAAAACGTGGGAAATCGAACTATAATGAAGTTTTACCCATTTTGACATAAATAATCAAACTAAGAGTTTTGAAAGTAAACAAGATAAGCATAATCATTAAAGCTTTCACAAAGCTTATTGTGACTAGAAATAGTAGTTTTAAGCCTTAACTTCACATTCTAAAGGTTGGAAATCGAACTATAATGAAGTCTTACCCATTTTGATACAAATAATCAAACTAAGAGTTTTGAAAGTAAACAAGATGAGCATAATCATTAAAGCTTTCACAAAGCTTATTGTGACTAGAAATAGTTGTTTTAAGCCTTAACTTCACATTGAAAACGTGGAAATCGAACTATAATGAAGTTTTACCCATTTTGACATAAATAATCAAACTAAGAGTTTTGAAAGTAAACAAGATGAGCATAATTATTAAAGCTTTCACAAAGCTTATTGTGACTAGAAATAGTTGTTTTAAGCCTTAACTTCACATTGAAAACGTGGGAAATCGAACTATAATGAAGTTTTACCCATTTTGACATAAATAATCAAACTAAGAGTTTTGAAAGTAAACAAGTGAGTATAATCATTAAAGCTTTCACAAAGCTTATTGTGACTAGAAATAGTTGTTTTAAGCCTTAACTTCACATTGGAAAGGTTGGAAATCGAACTATAATGATGTTTTACCCATTTTGATACAAATAATCAAACTAAGAGTTTTGAAAGTAAACAAGATGAGCATAATCATTAAAGCTTTCACAAAGCTTATTGTGACTAGAAATAGTTGTTTTAAGCCTTAACTTCACATTGAAAACGTAGGAAATCGAACTATAATGAAGTTTTACCCATTTTGACATAAATAATCAAACTAAGAGTTTTGAAAGTAAACAAGCCTAGTATAATCATTAAAGCTTTCACAAA